>CM033727.1:13077610-13706907 GCA_019671005.1 Hibiscus mutabilis
ATGTATTCCAAACACTAAGGCATGCCGATGATCCAGAAGAATGCCAACTACTTCATGCCACGACAGAGTTTAACTTCGATGAGGAATTTAGTTGCCTCGGCAACTACATTGCCGACCACGAGGAACATGAGGAGTATGAAGAACCGGTCGATGAGGAACAACCAGAAGAGGCAAATTGGCTAGTCAATCGACCAGGTACATACTTTGAACCACTGGACTACTCAGGTAAGGAAGGTAAGCTCGAAAAACCCTCTATCGAAAATCCACCAATTCTTGAGTTGAAACAATTGCCAGAGCAACTGAAATATGTATACTTAGGGATCGATAATACATTACCTGTAATTATTTCCTCTAAGTTACAGCCTGAGCAGGAAAAGAAGCTGATCAACATGTTGAAGCTACATAAAAAGGCAATAGGGTGGACAATTGCCGACTTGAAGGGAATTAGCCCGGCGGTGTGCATGCACAAGATCTTGTTGGAAGATGATCACAAACCTTCAATTGAGGCCCAGAGGAGACTGAATCATGCCATGAAAGGGGTTGTAATGAAAGAAATCATCAAGTGGCTTGAAGCCGGCATTATATACCCTATCTCCGATAGTACGTGGGTAAGTCCGGTACAATGTGTACCGAAAAAGAGAGGTATAACAGTGGTAAGCAATGAAAATAATGAACTTATCCCAACCAGGACTGTGACCGGTTGGAGGGTTTTTATGGACTATCGAAATCTAAACAAAGCCACTAGGAAAGATCACTTCCCATTACCCTTTATTGATCAAATGCTTGACCGTCTTGCAGGTAAATCCTTTTATTGTTTTCTTGATGGTTATTCAGGTTACAATCAGATTGCCATAGCACCAGAAGATCAAGAAAAGACAACCTTCACATGCCCATACGGTACTTATGCCTTCCGAAGGATGCCGTTCGGATTATGTAACGCCCCAGCAACCTTCCAAAGATGCATGATGGCACTCTTTTCAGACATGGTCGAAGACTTCCTTGAGATCTTCATGGATGATTTTTCGGTTTTTGGTAATGACTTCGACGGCTGTCTCGGTAATTTAGAGAGGGTGTTGGCAAGATGCGAAGAAACAGATTTAGTCCTCAATTGGGAGAAATGCCACTTTATGGTGGATGAAGGAATAGTGCTCGGCCACAAGATTTCATCCAAGGGAATTGAAGTAGACAAAGCCAAGGTGGACGTGATCGAGAGATTACCCCACCAAATTCGGTTAAAGGAATCGAAGTTTTCTCGGACATGCGAGTTTTTTACGGGAGGTTCATTCATAATTTTTCTAAAATCACTAAACCCTTGTGTAATCTGCTTGAACAGGATAAAGTCTTCGATTTTGATGATTCTTGCACCCAAGCATTCGAAACCCTAAAGAAAAAGCTTGCCTCGGCACCCATTGTCGTTCCACCAGATTGGACGCTACCTTTTGAGAGCTCATGTGTGATGCAAGTGATTTGCGGTAGGAGCAGTCCTAGGCCAACGCACAGGTAAGACCTTCCATGTGATATACTACGCTAGTAAAACTCTTAACGATGCTCAAGTGAATTACACAACAACGGAGAAAGAGTTACTAGCTGTAGTTTTCGCATTTGACAAGTTCAGATCCTATTTAATTGGTACAAAGGTAATTGTTCATACGGACCATTCGGCAATCAAATACTTATTTGCTAAAAAGGATGCTAAACCTCGTTTGATTCGTTGGATATTACTTTTACAAGAATTTGATATTGAAATTAAGGACAGGAAAGGAACAGAAAATCAAGTGGCCGATCACTTATCACGTTTGGAACGCAATAGGGAGGAGGACGCGGATCTAGAGATATGCGATGCATTCCCGGATGAACAAATTCTAATCGCCTCGGCAACCCTTGACGCCTCGGCAGCCCATGACGCCTCGGCAACCATGGATGCACACGCCTCGGCAACTCGACGCCGCAGTCTTTTTGACGACACGCCTCGGCAATTTTGGGAGCAGACACTACGGCAGCACATGCCTCGGCAATACCCTGGTACGCAGATTTAGTTAACTTCCTTGTTTGTGGTATTTTTCCGTATGGCATTACTCACCAAGGGAAGAAGCGGTTCCGCCATGATGCTAAGCATTACTTTTGGGACGAGCCTCTTTTGTTTAAACAATGTGCAGATCAGGTTATACGCCGATGTGTCCCTGAAGAAGAGCAACAGAATGTACTCGGCAATGCCATTCTTCACCCTATGGAGGACATTTTGGAGGAACTCGCATCATGCCAAAGTCTTGCAATCCGGTTTGTATTGGCCAACATTGTACAAAGATGCCCAAGACTTTTACAAGCAATGTGATCGTTGCGAGGAGGACGGGCAATATCTCTAGGCGACATGAGATGCCACTCGAACATCATCGAGGTGGAACTGTTCGATGTATGGGGATCGATTTTATGGGACCTTTCCCATCTTCATTCGGCAACCTCTACATCTTACTCGCCGTCGACTATGTGTCTAAATGGGTAGAGGCAGCTGCAGTTCCCAACGACGATTCCAAGACCGTGCAACGATTCCTAAAAGAAAAACATATTTACACGGTTTGGGATGCCAAGAGCAATTATCAGCGACGGGGCAAGCATTTTGACAACAGACTAATTGCCAAGATGTTGCAACGCCGGCATATCACACAAGATCGCCACGGCATATCACCCACAAACCAACGGGCAAGCAGAAATTTCCAACCGGGAGTTGAAGGGAATACTCGAGAAAGTTGTAAATCCCTCAAGGAAGGATTGGTCATTAAGACTAGATGACGACTTTGGGCATATCGCACCGCATTCAAAACACCATTAGGTATGTCCCCTTCCGGCTTGTCTATGGTAAAACATGTCATCTACCGGTGGAAATCGAGCACAAGGCGTCTTTGGGCAATCAAGACCGTGAATATGGATTGGGAAGTGCGGACAAAAGCGCTTGATGGATCTCAATGAGATAGAAGAATTTCGTGCACTCGCCTATAACAATGCACGAATCTACAAGGAGAAAACAAAGCGATGGCATGACAAGAAACTATTGCCACGGCAATTCACGCCAGGGCAACTAGTTCTCCTATTCAATTCTCGGCTAAAACTTTTCCCGAGAAAGCTGAAATCAAGATGGTCGGGACCATTTGAAGTCGTCAAACCATTCTCCCATGGCGCCGTGATAATCAAGTCCATCTCTGACGACCATGAATTCAAAGTTAATGGACAAAGATTGAAGCACTACAATGGTGCCCATGTGGAACGTAACAAGGAAGTGGTCAATTTAGGAGATGCATGAGCAAGCTCTCCCTTTTGATATTTTTTTTTATTTTTTATTTTTTGTTTTTGTCGATTAGTTAATTATTTATTTTTCATTTTTTTTTTCCGATTTTTTTGATTTTTTGCCGATTATTAGTAGTTTTAGGATATATTTTTTTTATTCAAGTCTAAGAATCCTATTACACATCTTTATTTATTTTCTTTATTAGTTTATCTTTAATTTTAATCCTTATTTGATTTGTTTTTGAATTGTAGGAAAGGAAGTTCAAGAGAAAGAAGGAATTCTAAACCAAGTAGGAAAACATCTTCAACAAGGAAACTAATGGGCTGAATCTAAGGCTTATATAAAGCCTCCAATTCATCCTAACCAAAACCCCTTTGTCGAAAATTCCTACCAAACCCTAACCAAATTGTCGATTTCCCCTAATCCCACCCAACTATCTTTTCTATAAAACCCATCACCCTTAACCTATTCCTACTTTCTATCTTGCAACTTTTTAGTTTCTTTTCTTTTCTTTGTTTTTACTCACAACCAAGATCATACATGGCATCCAAGATTAAACTTTTAGTTCATCCAAGTTCCTCCAAAGAACCAAGATACAAGAAGTTTGCTACACCGGCGGTTCAAGAAAGATTTCAATCCAAGTTTGAAAGCCGGAAGATTCATGAAGAACAAGGCTTTGAATACTCCAGCTCTCAAGATTTCGGCCTTGAACCATTATCTTCAAGAGGATTGCACATCA
This sequence comes from Hibiscus mutabilis, assembly GCA_019671005.1. NCBI lineage: Eukaryota > Viridiplantae > Streptophyta > Magnoliopsida > Malvales > Malvaceae > Hibiscus > Hibiscus mutabilis. Next base: position 13,081,630 of record CM033727.1, read on the forward strand.
AAAGTGGCAAATCTTTTGCCATCAACCGGAACCGGGCAACATCTCATTGGTAAGAGAATTCTATGCTCACTCACCTAACCCGGATAATCCTTATGTTTTTGTTCGTGACAAGGCCATACTTATAAGTCCCGAAAGCATCAACACCTTTTACGGACTTTACATTGAGAAGGACGAGCATCAAGCCTTCGTTGACCAAATCAATCCCAAGCAACTCGACAAGGTGCTTCAAGAACTCACTCAACCAGGAACTCATTGGAACGACGGTAAATACAAGGGCACGGTAAATCGCCTTCGGCTAAAACCCGAGGCAAAACTATGAAATAAGTTTGTTAAAACTTCTTTAATGCCCTCCACACATAATACTACCGTTGATATACCACGTCTTTTGCTCATACATTCTATTTTGTATAATCGCATCATTAACATTGGAAAAATTATTTGCGATGAGATTTTTGTATGCAGCTCAAAAGATAAGGGTTATCTTTTCTTCCCTTGCTTAATTTCCAATCTTTGCAAGGAGATGCATGTCCCGAGTGAGTCCACCGATGAAAAAGCCCTACCCAAGTCTGGTTGGAATCAAGCACTAATCCGGAAGCTAATGGGAGAGGCACCGGGAGATTCTTCAAGGCCCCCAATTGTCACGGCAACTCCTGCCGCCGCGGCAATCCCTAATGCCCAAGCACCTAATGCCAGGGCAACTCGGCCATTAATCCCGGGACACTTTGAAGCACTTTTGCACCCATTGGAAAGCCGCCTAAGGCAAATTGAAGATCGGCAACTAATGTTCATGCGGTACATGAAGGAGCACAACAATGCCATCACCCAAGTCATCCTAGAAAAGTACCCGGACAATCGTGTACCGTTCCCAATCTTTCCCGCCGAGATTCTTGCCCCGGCAACCAATGAAGCAGTCACCACGGCAACCAAGGAAGCAGACGCCACGGCAACCAACCCTGACGATGCCCCGGCAACCACTGCAAAAGCCAAAGGTAAAGCACCTATGCCCGAATCAACTCCTACGGAATCATTTTCTAATTTTTCAGATTCGGACGAGTCCTCCATTGAACCAATAAAGACCGCACCAATTGAATCCTCCAAACGAAAAGCCATTGACATTGATGAAGAGGATGATGAGGACAACCCCGTACGAGGATCGATTCCACCACCGGCAACAAGAAAACAACCATCGCGTTCAAGCAAGAAAATCAAGACGCCAACTAGAAGGAAACTAATCATCTACGATGACGAACTCTCGGAGTAAGTCCTCGTATGCATTTTTTCATTGTTATTTTTCGTTATTTTTATGCATGCATTGAGGACAATGCCTAACTCGAGTTTGGAGGGGATTGTTATTAGTAATTGCCATGTTTAGTTACATTAATCTTAAGCATTACATTTAGGATACATAAATTGCTTGCCATGCCTTTAATTGGAACAAGAATTGCTTAGATTTGATGAATATTCAATGATGACTTTACCAATGCACTTAATTGATAGAATTTTTATTCTAGGATAACCATGAAAAACTTAGAATTTTACTATGATGCTAAATTTGATGAAACACTGTTGTGGTTTGATTGATTTAAGGAGTTCTAGTAAACTTAGGTTGATAATTAACTAATTTGGGGATTAGAATAAAAATTGGATGAATGCTAGAGGTGCCCGAAATTGGCTCTAGCATATGCTAAAAAATTGATCACTAGAGGTGCCCGAAACTGGCTCTAGGAGGCGTTAAATTTTTTTTTTAACTAGAGGTGCCCGAAACCGGCTCTAGTCGATTAAATTAACTTAAGAAAACTAAAAATAAAACACTAGAGGTGCCCGAAATTGGCTCTAGTTAAAACATGTTAAAAAGAACCCAATGAAGTAATTTGAAAACCTATTGTTTGCATAGAATCCGAAAAATCAACTTGCACACAACTCCGCACACACTCACAAGCATTATAGTTTGATTCTGAGTAACTACTCAGTTTTCCGAAAAATAAAAAGCCAATCATACTTTGTGCCCCGGTTCAGAGAATTGAAATCAAGTTCAAAGCTAAGTTTGTGAAAATTTGAAGTCTTGGCAGGTAATTATGAGTTTGCATTGCTTGAGGACAAGCAATAGTTCGAGTTTTGGGGTGTGATAAGTGTTCAAAAGTACTATTTTTCTTACCCTTTTTACTCATATTATTGTTAGACTTAGGCTCATATTAGTTGCATAGTTAGCCATTCATGCATTAATCCATGTTTCCTTCAATCGTTGAGCTTGATTACATAACTTGGTGATTTTTGTGGAAATAGATGCTGCTTTGGTGTGTTTTTTGTGTGTATGTGCAGGATCACTTGCCAAAGCAATGCCGAGCTAGTTGCAGGGCAATGCATGAAGGATATGCCGAGCTAGTTGCCGTGGGGCAATGCATGAAGGAGACGCGAGCGAGCCAGTTGCCATGACATTTGTCGACAAAGACCAAAAGCAATATGGATGTCGAAATTCATGACTTTACAAGCCCAAGATGACATGGGCAAGGCCCAAGCCCAAAGGAATTTGATTGCCATGCAGAGATTAAAGAAGAATTAAATTCAAGAAGATAGGAGAAGTTCTAATAGGAATAAAATTATAATAAAGAATTATATTCTTTAAAGATAATTTAATTCCAACTCAAACTCCTCCTCAAAGAAGGACTTTGGCCTAGCCCTATAAATAGCAAGGAAATTCGACAAATCCAAAGGAGAGAGCAAGAAGGAATTTCGACAAGACCAAGAGAGGAAGCAAAGGGGAATTTTCGGCAAGCACCTAGGGCAAGGGATTTTCGACAAGCTTCATCTTTTCTTCCTTGTTCGATTGGGTTCATGCTAGGGATTGTTTATCTTGTGTTTCTTTGGAACCTAGCCATGAACTAAATTTACTTGGCTATGGTTATTGTGTTTTGTGGTTGTGAGAAACTATTGGTTTTTGTTTAGGTAATAAGAGTTTGCACTTTTCTATTTCAAGGTTTATTCATTCTTGATTCTTATTATTGTTTGCGAGTGAATTGGGAAAGGATCTCGTGATTTCATCCATTTATCTAATATCGGGAGAGTTAGATTCAAGAAACGAATGAATATGATCTTTATTCAATCCAATGATGGTGAAGATTAATCCGGCTTAGGAATAAGTTAAGGATTTCAACGGCTAAGAGGAGCGCAAGATTGGTTGTTGTTCACCCTTGATTCACGCAGGGATGTATTATCAAGGCATGCACAAGTAGCTAGAGTTTCGACTTAGGGATAAGAAGAAACCATTGAAGAACGCTCCGCCGAACCTTGAAGTTGCTGCCCAGTCACCCAAGTAGTTGCCCAACTAGTCGCCCAAGCAACCATCAATTAGTTGCCACAGCAACCCCGTCGTGCAAGTTACCACGGCAACTGAGTTGCCCGTGCACTCTTTTACCAAGACAATCCAATCGGCTATCACACCTCAACTCACGATAACCTAGCCTATCTCTCTCAATTGAATTCATCTTTTCTTTTACTTAATTGCTTTCTAGATTAGTTATTAGTTAAAACTTCTATAATCCTTTACCTGTGTTTTTACTTTTTACAGTGCAAGAGACTAGATTCTTGAAGTGGCACCAATCCCTGTGGAGACGATATCTTTTATACTATAACTTGCGACGTGTATACTTGCACAATTGCGTAGCACTTATTACGCGCAACATCATGCAAAATGCAATGATGTATGCAAAAAAGGGTAAAACAAAAAAAGGACGAGTCAGTACCGGATAAGATCAATAACACATAAATAGACGAACAATTTAGATAAAACAAACAAAACAACCCTATTTACATCCCGTCTAAAACATCTAGGTTATCCGCATGGCTCTAAAAGGGTGGGTTTCTATATGTTCTCTACATGCAGTTTTGGTGCTAAGAGGTACCCAAATTGTCCTTGCTGTCCCCTACTAAGAGTAGCAAGGCCCCCGGTCATCACCCATTACAGGCTCCTTTCAACCGGGTTCAATTCAGGGGGACCCATTCGCTTATACCCATACGAAGGAACGATATCCTCACGAAAGTATAAGGTACTTGAGCCCCGAAGGTACTTGCTAGGCCCATACGGGAGAACGATATCTCCACGAAAGCATTAGCGTTTTCCCCCCACTTAAAAAAATAGGTTTATATGCCAAATTTTAAATGCGTTAAAATAAACGCGCAATTGTAACCGAATGTTAATTTAATAGTCACTTTAATCCGGAAATTTTGATATTAATAAAGCGGTAATTATTTGAAAAAGCTCGACTCTCATTTGTTTTTGAAAAACAAAAATTTCCCCAGCGGAGTCGCCATCTGTAGCGATGTTTTTCTCGCTAAAAAAAGAAAGTGTTTTTTTATTTTATTTTCGAAAATATTATCTTCCGCATGGGATTTTAGAAAACCCGTATTTTATTTAAAAATGGAGTCGCCACCGGCCACTTAGGTAGGCCAGACACCGTAAAAAACCAGAGATTTAAAATTTATGGGTTCGGGAGTCGGTTACGGATGGGGAAGGATTAGCACCCCCACATCGCCCAAAATTGGTACTTTAATAATTACCGCTTTATTAATATTAAACTTTCCGGATTAAAGTGACGATTAGATTAAAATTCGATTATAAATGCGAGTAGATTTTAAAGGCCCCGTTATTCGAGAGTAAACGCCCAACCACTATCACTACGCCTAATACTGGCCCCGTTTACGCTCGAATAAAAGGGCACCGCATTGACAAAATATATGTCCGCTATGCAAACTTAAAAAACATGACAAATATAAATAAATACATTGCGATAAAAAATATAAATAAATACTAACATAATTAAATACTAATATAACATAAATAAAATACTAATCTAAAACATACATACATAACTATTAATTTAACACATAAATAAAAACAAATCTAACATAAATAAAATATTAATCTAAAACATACATACATAAATATTAATCTAACTCATAAATAAAAACATATCTAACATAAATAAAATACCAATATAAAACATACATACATAAATATTAATCTAACTCATAAATAAAAATAAATATAACATAAATAAAATATTAATATAAAACATAAATTTAAAACATACTAATCTAAAACATAGATAAACATACAAATTAAAAACACAATTTTAAATTAACTACTACTTCATTAAATCATAAAAATTACAACATAAATAAAAAGGAAAGAAAATATACCTAACTAGGAGTTCGAATGACGAACCCCGACTGAACCCCACCGAGATCTACCACGACCTCTCCAAAAAAATTAACTAGACCGGACATAAAATAGGACTCCGATCGAACCAGTTAGGACTGAGGGGACTGCCCCTTGGCCCTGGGGTAGCCGAGAGCACTGCTCTCTTATTTGGCCACCCCAACCGATTGCCTCCATTTCTTCCATTTCCCATTCCCCTTTGAATGCCTATTTATAGGCAATGAAAATGGGGTGAGGTGGGTGACGTGGAGCCTTGTGCTCCACTCCCCTCCCCTTTTTTTTATTATTAATTTGTTTATTTTTTTTATTTTTTTAGTTTTTTTAAGATTAATAATATTATTACAACAATACTAAAAATACTAAAAACCCGGACAAAAATGAGTGATTACAATAGTTTTTATGCTTAAGTATAGTATGAATATTTGCACTGTCTGCTAAGCATAAATCGCCACAATTCATTGCATATTTTATTCCGGAAGTATCATATTCTTTAGAGAATAATATGTAAAACAAATTAACATAAAGCAAAATAAATAAATGTTTTAATATATAATATAAAACATAAATAAATAATATGTAAAATAAATTAACAGAAAGCAAAATAAATTAAAATATCAATAATTTCCTTTAGAGATTATAAGGAAATAAGATAAATGGCAAATTATTCCCTTCATGGGTTATGAGGAAATCAACAATATCCAATTGAGTTGGACCAACAACGCCATAATTATTTTCGCCATTTTCGTAAACAAAATTTGTTTATATTTTCTTTCATTTAACATTCATGATTGTGGATAAAGGTCTATAATACTTCGGCGTTTGACAAGTACGCGCTCAATGGTTTGTACCATCGCATTGATAACATAAAAATTTTAATATGGTCTCTATCATTCTTGTCATCCTTACAATTCCATTTCTGGTAGGTATAAGTATTCTTAAAATGACCATAATGTCTATGTTCATAGTCTTGACAATGACCACAACTACTAATGTGGCATTTATTATAAAATCTCACATTCACTTCAGGGAATGGAGTGGAGCCAGTGGGCATTTAAAATATTTTTCACGATATTGTGTCTGAGGATAACATTATTTGCGTGAAAAGTGGAGTATGTTTTTTCTAACATATCCTCATCGGTAATATTTTGACCACATAACTTTAATTATGAAGTAATTCGAAACATAGCAGAGTTATACTCGCTTACTGATTTAAAATCTTGCAATATCATATGCAACCAACCATATTGAGCTTTAGGTAGAATAACAATTTTTTGATGGTCATATCGTTTCTTTAGATTATTCCAAAGTATAAAAGGATCTTTCACCATTAAATATTCAGATTTCAACCCCTCATGGAGGTGACAACGAAGAAGTATAATGGCTCTGGCCTTATTTTGAGCAGATTATTCCAAAGATTTATCCCTCGTAAGCGGCATTGTTAAACCAGTTCACAAGGCCTTTAGAAACCTTCTTTGAGACTAATAGCCTCGCAGAACGGGATGTCTAGCCAATATACTTGGATTAAATCAATAGAACAGATAACATAAATCACCATAATTTATAACAGTCTTCTTGTAGATCATAAATCACCATAATTTATTGCACTTTAAAATCGTAATTTAAAGAATAAAAATAAAAGTAGAGTTTACCGATAATGATTTTCCTCTCGAGGACGATGAAGACATAGCAAATGACCGAGACAAATTCTCGTAATCCCTTTTTATAATGTCTCTTTTCAAGTCATTTAAACATATCATGTAAAACTCAAAACACGATTAAAAATATCAACTCTTATTAGTAGAATAAAATAAATGAATATTGATCTTTAGGTTATGAACTAAAGAAATACGAAAATCTCAAAATTGAATTTACAGAAGTGTAGGAACTTAACCAAGTAGATTAAAAACTTTAGGATCCATGTCATAATTTTCTCTTTTCATAGCAATAGTTACATAAGCACAGCACTGTCATAAATCAAAATTTTATTTATTTATTTATTTATTATAACGCAAAGAAAGAATTTGAAGAACATACCATCATTCAAATTCTTATACCAACCTCAACAAGTGCAACCTCCCAACATGAAATTCTCGTTGCTTTGTCATTAAAATCTTCAATAGCCAATGAACTGCGCGGTTGGGATTGGTATTTTGAATTTAGCTCGAACATTAAATGTTTTAGTCTTGCGCCCAAAGTTAAAAAGAAATTAAAAACTAAGTTAAAATATAAAGAGGAAAAATAATCAGCAATTTAAAAGAAATTGAGGGGGAAAAACTTATCTTCGGTTCAACTTAGGATCAAACTTTTTCTAGTAACTTCTTTAGGATTCGAACAAAGAGCACCTAAATATTACGAGCAAATTCGTGTTAATAACGTGTTGTGAATAAATTAAAGAGCAAGAATAAAATAGATGAACAAGAACAAGATGAGAGAAATAGAGAGATTTATATTATATTCTCAATGTAAGGTTGTGTACAATGCTTTCTCCAAACTCTATATTTATAGGTATAAGATAGAAACCCTAATTTCAATGGGTATTAAACTCTAATAATAAAGTACATTAAAGTCTTGTTTAATATATGGATATCTATCATAAATAAAGATATTCATAACACATATATATTGGCAATTAAAGTTGGTTTCAATGAGCAATTTGGTGCTACAATGTTTTTGTCTAATTTGGTATCAGTTTGAACTAACAAATCATTCATGTATCTGATTAGATAAAAAAAGTTTAAACCCCGAATTATACCTTAAAATCAAGTTCATGTACTAAAATATATATTTGTCAAAAATAACAATCAATATATATCTATATAAATATAATTAATTTAAACAATACAATACACAAACTAAATTACAATTACGATCCACGTAATACAACTACAACCAAAATAAACCATTACACAAGGATGAAACTCATTCGGTCTCAAATCCAAAGCCTTTGTGAAAATGATCAATACCTCATTGACAAACTTTCAAAAATGAAAACAAAGAACTCATTGACAAAGTTATTTATTTTCTTAATTGATTAGTCCAAGCGTAAATAGTTTGGTGCTAATGTTTGGGTGTTGTTACAGGTTCGCAGCTTCAATGGATAAATTTTGCAAGAATCGGGCGACTTCCCGCACATGACTTCTAAACTTGATCATTTCATGATTTTGCCTTCGGATAATCTATATGGCTATCTCAAGCTTGCCTTTTAGTACATTATCCTCCATTTGTAGTGCCCCCTGTAAACAAGACTTGCAAATACCGTAGGACGCTTTCCAATTTTGTCAAATTTTCTCGGCTTGTCATTCGCTAAAGATCAACTTTTCCTCATTATCACACTATTTCGGTAACTTTCTTCAACTGTGAAACTTGTGATGACAATTTTTGAATTCAAATCTCGCTCTTCAACTAATACTTGTTTGATCCAGCTGTTTGAACCCGTTGGTTCTTGATTCTTCATCCTCAGCGCCTATAACATCTCGTAACTACTTGCATCCTGACACATCTAATACTCTTTTTTGAATTGAGTCTCCTATGATCGGGCCTACTCCATCGCATTGCCTTCTCCTTGTTTATCAAACCTATTGGCCATTGAGAACACTGCTTAACTTGACTGGTCTTCGAATCGATACCTCTAATGAATGCAAAAATGATGCAAGGTAAAAAGACAAGAAAACAAAACAAAACAAAAAAAGTGTCAATATTGTGAATTGACATGGAAAACAAATAATTAAATTATTAACACAGAAAAACACAAAATATATAGCAAAGAAAATAACCGGAGAAATGTATTTAAACCGGCAACACCTGTCCTAGGTCCCTGTCTGGCTTTAGTGGGTTTCTAATATACAAGATGTGGGTGTTGTTCTAGACTCTGGGTTTCCGAACTGTCGTTACCATCTACTACAACAGTAAGACATCGATTTGGTAGTATAGGTCCCTTACAACGAAGGCGTAAACCTCACGGTGCGTAAGGTTAGTATACCAAAAGAGAGACAAAAATCCGATCACGAAGCTGGATAACTCACGTAGGATAATGTCTCGCTCCCACTTAAGGGTGAAAGCCCAAGTAGAAGGCTATGCATGAATGACAGATATATCACACAATAAAAACTACCTTCATTCTTTAACAAAAAATCAACTGATAATCATTGAGGAAATTAAATTCAAATCATTGCCAAAATGCCACGTGAAATTAATTAATTAGGCCTGACTATTATCCCCAGCAGAGTCGCCAAGCTGTCGTAACCATTTTTGAAATCGACATGTGGAAAAATAGCCTGGCGATTATTCTTTTAGAAAATAGGGGTTTTCTCATTTTAATTCATTAAAATCTTGAAAATTAGGGTTTTTTCGTATTAAATCGCATTTTCCTTTATTATTTTTATTTTAAAAATCAATTTGGAATCGCCACCGGTCACTTTGGTAGACCGGACACCATAAGATAACTAGAGATTCTATTTGAAACGATTTGGGTTCGGGAGTCGGTTACGTGTGGGGAAGGATTAGCACCCCCAAAAACACTCGTTTCGGTACCTTAAGTAATTTCACGTGGCATTTTGGCATTTTCGAACAGTGGTTTGAATTTAATTTAATCAATTATCATTGGTTGGATTTAAATTCCAAATAAAGGTATCATTTTATGAGGAAATACATTTTACTCAAATATGAAATCAAGAATGTCCAAATACTTTAGGGTACACTTATTCATATTTAAAATGTATTTTCACCATAAAAGGTTTTCAAAATGCATGATAATTTATGGTCTAGTTAATTTTAAGATCACATATAAAAGGGTATAATTAATTTTATAATTTTAGATTAAAATATTATTTGATTTAAAAATTTCTATGAGATAACACCCAAAAGATTGGGTACTATTCATGTTGAAATTGATAACTCAAATAATATTACTTGTTTTGATTTACTTTTTCTAATTATCCAAAGTTCTAGATCTAATGGGGCCTTAACTAGTTATTCAAGCCATTTATTCAATTCTAGGTAATAATGTGTATTAAATGTTCTACTTAAGGGTATTTTTGGTATAACACCTCAATACATTTTAGATACTATCCAAGTTAATACACCAAAGCTTTCCATTTAACCACATTAATTTACTACAATTATCTCCCTAATTACTTATTTAAACCTAATTAAAGGACTTGAATCTAAGGCTCTAATTATCCAAATTTATCAAAGTGACTTAATTCTCCAATTAATTAAACTACATGCTCAATTTTAAAACATGCAAGCATACATTTAATTACAACAATTAAACTATTGAATTTAGACAATTAAGCAATTCAAATTAAAGCAATAAAGATTCAATTGAGTTGTTAAAATTGAGGTGTTAAATTACAAGATATAGGTGACTAAATTGAAAGGAAAAGAAACTAAAGAGCAAAATTAAAAGCTATTAGTGACTGAATTGTAAGAAAAATAAACTGAAGGGTCGCGGTAGAAGGCCCACCATAGTAAGGCACTAGCCGAAACAGGGATTTACAGGCTTGCCGACCCGACTTCCAGTCTATATAAAAACCCTTTCGGTCTACCGATTTTTCTTTTTTTCATTTTTTTAGAATTTTCGATTTTATAAAACCTAAACCCTCTGATAATAACACCTAAACCCAGAAAAAACTACCCCGAGATAGATCAAAACGCCTAGTTCATCATGTGTTCTTCTTTATGTTCATCCACTTTTCTTGTTTTGATCCAAACAAACGCAAACTCGCCCCCATTTTCATGTTTTTCTCGATCAAACTCTCATTTTCCATCCAGAACATCACCTGAGTTCTTCACTTCTTCCACCATTCAATCCATCGCCACTCCTCATCACCTACCACTGCCTGTTTCCCGGCCACCGGAGATGACACCGACCGCCAGTTGTTATCTATGGTCATCTTCTCCGGCCAACCCTGACACTCCGATCACCCCTGTTCTATCTTCAGCCACCGCCTAGTCGTATTCCGGCCACCGTGCTCTGCCGCCAAAGCAATTTCTGACCACCATCAGAACCCTAAAATTCCCTAGATTCCTCTTTTCCACCCTAATCTAGTGCCCGATTCGCCAGAATCGCCCCTCTTCCCCGTCCTAAACTACCTACCCAAAATCGAAAGACCCTCACTGTCATTTTCAACTTCATCCGTTCAATCTCAAACTCAACTCTAGCGACACTCGCAGCAGCAGAAACACAAGATAAGCGATCTAAACTCATCCTATTGTCTTAGATTTTCTTTTTATTTCGAATCAAAGCTCGGATCTAGGTTTTAGGCTTTATTTTATTATTTTTAGATTTCTAGGGTTTTGGATACTATACATTTGTGGTTGAATCCGATGCTAGTTATATGTTTTGTTGCAGGAAAACAAAGCAGAGAAGAAATGCTACCTTCCGATGATAGTGATAATGTTCCGGCGCTGATATTTCGGCGGCCGACTAGCTTCCGAACTCCTCTGGTAAATCCTTTGGTCTTCCTCTCTCCTTCTTTAATGCCCGGTAGTTATTGCACCATTATTGCGTGATTATCCTCTGATCATTTTCTCTCTCTGCTATTTATAGCAAATGACGAGCTGGCGGCCTTTAATCCGGGTGAAACAAAAAGAGCCAATCCGAGGGTGCCACATGGCACCTTTATAACTAAATTTGGGCGGGAAATTTAAGCTATATGATCTAATTTGTGTTTCTTTAAATGTGTATGTGTGTTTATTGGATTAAGGATATAGGGAATTGGGCCTTTGAGTTGTATTTGGGCTTTTGGGGTTTTAAAATGGATTATATTGTATAAATGAACATTCAAATTAGATTTTCAGATTATTGGACTCTGTTTTATTTAGTTACTTATTTATTATATATTATGGTTTTATTTATAGCGAATTATAGTATATAGATACCCAGACAAAATTAGGGTGTTACACTTGCGAATGAAGGCTCCCATGATGGCAAGACGACTGCATCTAACTCGTCTCCACGAGAGGAGTCCAACGGTACTGGCGTTGTCGACCATTGACCACCGGATGGCGATGATACTTGGCTTAACCCCTCAACTTTCTAAAACTCTCTCTACCCACTTTTCTCACATTTTTTTTTCCTTTTTCCTCTCGCTTCATAATGCCCCATTTCCCTTTTCAACCACCCACCTATTTAAATTTCAAAACACCACTAATAAAAATTCATTCAATAAATACTCACATTCCTCTTTTTTCCTTTTTCCACAAAGCCCATATCAAATTTTCTTAATTGGACTCCTAACATAAATGCCAAATATCCGGGTTCAAGACCCGATTCGCTAACCACGAGAATTGGGTCGTTACATTTGATGTTGAATGTGAAGTTCTTTGCAACTCTTGTCACCGGAATTTAATCAAAATCATCAGTAGCTGCTCTAATGATCTTGATTTTAAGGCCTTAAGCTTTGCTTGGTAGAGAGGAAAGAAAATTGGAAAGATGAAAAAATTAAAGTGATGAAAAAAATGGAAGGATGGAAAATATTTTTTTTTCTTTCCAACGGTGTGCTTGGTTGAGAGGATGAAAAACTAGAGAGAAAATAAGTTTCTTTCCTCTCATTTGCTGGGTACAATAGAAAAGTGAGAGGAAAAAAAATTAAGCTTTGAAAATTATAATTTTTTAATTTTTATAATTTAGTCGAATATTTTTAGTATGATTATTTTTTATTCAATTTAGCCCCTAAAAAATTTATTTTATCTAAAATAGACCTTTACCAGTTTCTAGTTTTTATAACTTAATCTAATATTTTTAATACAGTTTTATTTTTGTTCAATTTAAATAAATTTTTTCTTTAATTCAAAATTGGCTTATATGTATTTTTATATTTTATAATTGAGTCTAATATTTTTAATATGGTTTTATTTTTGTCTAGTTTAGTCCATAAAATTTTTATTTAATTCGAAATAGAAATCTATTTAGTTCAAATTTTTATAATTTAGTCTAATATTTTTATAATTTAATCTCGAGAGTTTCACTATCAATGCAACACCTAATACCAGCTACAAACGAATCCAACCCGAATATCGAATGCTACAAATGGCCCATTTGTGGCCTAAAGACATATTTTAAAAACAAACATATTCAATTACATGAAAGTAATACAAAAAACATGAACATAAAGAGGAAAAAATAAACTAAAGTCACACGAGAAAATAAACCTTTACAAACTTTAGAAAAATAAACGATTTAGCAAAAATGCATTGTAGTAATTTTACGAGATTTAAACCCAAAAAACATCCAAAATTTAAATACACGTTTAATATAAGTAGAAACATCTTATACCTCTGTTTTGCTACTAAAAAGAACTTCAAATTGATGTAAATTTAACCGAATCAAGGTTTAGGGAATAAAATGTAAATGATTTATAAGTTGGATTTTAAGTTAAAAATTAAGTTTTAGGTTCTTTTTAGACTCATTAATTCCAATTATACTTAATGGTAAGTTCATGTTGAAATCGAATTTGAAATAGAGTGTTAATTGCAAAATTAAGTAGTTTGTGGGCCATTTTGAAAACATTAATAAAATACAGGGTAAAACTTTTCAAAAAGTGAAATGAAAACTTCATTTATGAAATCAATATCATCATTAATGTATAGACCAAGTTTTAAGTTAATCCGAGCTAAAATGAGTCCTTAATTGCAATTATAAAATTAGTACTTAAACGTAAAGTTTGCAATTATAAGGTATTGGGTTAAATTATAAAATTGAAATAAATAGAGGTCAATTAAAAATTAAATAAAATTTGAGGGATTTAATTGATCAAAAATAAAAAGCCATAGTAAAAATATTAGATAAAATCATAAAAATTAGAAATAAATATGGGTCAATTTTGGATTAAATAAATATTTTATGGACTAAAGTGAACAAAATATTATTATATTAATAATATTGACTTTAAAAATAAAATTTAAAACAAATAAGGGTAAATTTTAGATTAAATAAAAGTTTTCGGGACTAAATTGAATAAAAATAAATCATAATAAAAATATTTGATGAAACTATTTTAAATATAATTGGATAATTTTATTATTAAAGTACGATAGCTTTCACTTTTCTTTCCTATTTTCCACCCAATTTTAGAGAGAAAACTATTTGTATAGGAGCAAGAAAAACTACATCCCCTCATACCTTCTTATTTTCCACTCTATCAAGCAACTATTAAATTTATTTTCTTTCTAATTTTTTCCTCCCTCCATCCTCCCTTCCCGATTTCTAGTCAACTAAGCAAAGCCTAGTGCTTGAGTTCATGTCTAATGGGGTCTTGATAAATGGTTGTATTCCAGCAACTATTTTCTAAATATCTTACAATGGTTGAACATAATGATACATGTTACATATGCATTAGAATATATCCATCCTGGCAATGTAACACCTGCGGTTCATTGTGATTTAAAACCAAACAATGTTCTATTATATGGCAATATGGTTGCACATTTGATTGATTATGGTATTGCGAAACTCTTGTCCGAAGAGGATTTACTGGTACGCCAATTTGCTGAGCACTACTGGGAGAGAACATGCAACAACCAACAGAATTGTCGAATAAAAGACTTGATATGAAAGAGATTGTTACGAAACTAAAAAAAGATTAGAGCTAAATTTTTAAAAGATACCGAACGAGCTCGACAAAGAGGCAATCATTAATTTGAGTAAACTAAACATAGCTTTATTTTCAAGCAATATATGTAATAAGTATTATCAAGATACTTGAGCTTTACTTGTAAACATCTTGTTGCAACTTGCTACTTTCCTTCATAAAGCTAAATTAATTTTTATATTGTTAATATTTATTTCATAGATCAAACAGTAACTAGGTCCATAACCAAAACTTGCACTAGATCAACAGAATAATAAACATATTACAGTTTCATGGTAAGATTATGTTCAAACATTTATGGTTTTCAAGGAAAATAAAAGTTTTAGTGATAATAATAAATGAGTCGGTGTCGGGCATGGCATGTCCTAGGGGTGACTGGAACTAGCCCTTATTTGAACACATTGTTGCCGCAAAAAGTGTTGTTGCACATTGCGGCCTTGAAAGGTCCTGGGTGTGCATCGGAACAGATAATGTTGGATGGCATTGCAATTGTGATCTCTCTTTTTCCGTAAAGTCGCTTATGTTCTACGCTTCGGTGACCTTGTTGTCGCTACCGATGGAATTTGGAATTGTTTGCATATGTTTTAGGGGCTTCCGCGAATCAAAGTTTTTATGTGGGTGGTTTGTTATCGTAAGTTGATGACGAATGTTGAGTGGGTTCACCGCTACTTTGCTATGGATGATAGTTGCTCGATTTGCGGGGATGTGATTGAGGACACTGACCACGTTCTACGGCGATGTCCGACTGCTTACCAGGTCTGGAATGAATTGATTTTGAATGATAAATTGGATTGAACTGAGCTTGAATGGGACAACTAGCTTTGCTAAGGATCCTATCCACTGGGAGCTTATGTTTGCTACAACACTTTGGAACATTTGGCTTCGCCGTAATGCTAGGGTGTTTGATGTGCCTATTGAGGGACACTGTTCAAGCTCGTGAGGCGTGTAAGCTGGTGATGGCTAGTGTGTCCGCAATGCCCCGTGGCCATTCCCATTGGATACCACCACCTGATCAATGGATAAAGCTGAATATTGATGCTGCTTGGCATGAGGCGGATGGTTCACGTTGTGGAGGTGCTGCTAGGGATAGTTCCGGTATGTGGAGGTTCGGTTTCACTAAGTTCATAGAAGTCTACACGGTGATTGACGTGGAACTTTGGGGTGCTTATATTAGGCTCCGGTATGCATGGGGTGCGGGTTTTTGCCAGGTGATTTTAGAACTTGATAGTATGGATGCGCCGCAATTTCATCAAATGGATTACATTGGGGGTGCATTCGCTAGGTTGACATCTGACTAACTTGAGGAAACGTGATTTGTGTGTGCAAATCCAACATGTCCTTTGTAGCGGAAATTGAGTGGCAGATGCATAAGCTAAATGTCTTCATTTGATACCTTGGATCCTGGTTTTTACCTACACCACCGGATTCTATCTCTCACATTCTGAACGAGGATAGTCTCCTAGTTGTTAAGGCTATTTCTTAAGTTTGGTTTTTACTTTGTTTCGCTTGTTATTTGGTTAGTAGTGGTTTGTCTTGAACTCTTATATTATCACATTTACTCTTTCCCCCCATTTATGTGTAGGGAGGTTCTTAATGAGGCATGTGATAATATTCCCCATGTATGATTATCTTGCCAATGAAATCATACTTTTCGCCAAAAAAATATAATTTATGATTTTAATAAAACTTTTAGAAAGCTATTTTCATCGACTAAATTTTTTAACAAACTTGACAGTTTTCGTTGGATATTCTTCAGTCAATTGAAAAATGGAAACATATTAAAGGAAATTGGAATAATTTAATCATGTCATAGACAATGTCAGAGTCAAGAATCAAGATCAAGTGGACAAAGTGTAATTAACCATGAAAAGTAGGGGAAAAGTTCAATTAAATTAAAAATTAGGGATCAAATATGTAATTTTTTATTCAAATTTTAATTAAAACAAATTTGGAGGGATCACAAAGGGATGTTAGTGAGGAAGGTTTCACAAGGATTCGTCTCACTTCACACTCAACTGGACATGAATCGGTATAAATTTTGCGGATGGTGGGATGGAGACAAAAATGAGGCCAATTGTTGGTGGTAGGGCTGGCGTGGATATGACCTTGTACCTGCCTCAACCCCATACGTCCCATCTCTTCCCTTCAGTATACATAAACATATTTTACAAAATGATTAAATAATAATAATTTTCATAATACTCTACTCAAATTTAGTACTATTTTTTATATACAAAAGCACTCATGGAGTCGCAGTTTCTCGATTCTCACTCATATAAAGACTCACGATAATTTTTTATTATTTTAAAATGGTACAAGTTGAAATAATATCGCATGTGTGGTGGGAGTCTAGAATAAAAATATTTCATAATTGTTTTATAAAAAAAAATTATTTATTTAACTGTTACTTATAAATAATTACATGAAGTAAAACATAGGACATGTATAACGGGAATTAGGTGGGTGTTAGGACCCACGTAGGTAGTGGGGAGGATGATTATAGTTTTGTGAGTCGCCGGACAATGATGATTAAATCATGGGACGGAAATAAAACTAAAAATTGTTGACGAGAATGAATGTAGTTAGAATATTCTTCACACCTATCCCGTCCAATTGACATTCCTAGATCACAACCATCAACCCATGCTTTATTTCCGTCTCCGGTCATGATACATAATATCATTAAACTAGAAAGAAATTAAAGAAAGATGGGTTATTGTGTTACCTTTTGTAGGGTTTAGGTTTTTTGGACAGCATAATCAATGACAGGAGAACAATGGCTTCGGACACCAAAACAATATCAATATCACATATCGCAACAAAACAACTCCATGGAAATTTGTGTGCAAAACTTAATCAATTTAATTTGACCTTTAACTTATTTTCATAATTCGAAAACAATAAAAGTATTATTATATTGATTTCGTAATTTTTATAGGAGAAAATTATAAATCATACCTACAAAATTTACAACGTTTACACGGATAAAATTTCAAACCATCCCCATCTTATAATCCTCTAAGGACTACATCTCTTTTCAACTCCATCACCAAAAAACTTATTCATTAAAATTTCCTACATATTAAGAATATCTAACTCATTAAATAAATTTAATTATGTTATGAATCGAGAAATGAGAGATGTCACGATAAATCATGTGAATGTGACAACCCGAATTAGTTGGCTTTTAGAGTAAATAGACAATATTATTATTAATATATATAGGTCTTGAGACTAGGGAAAAGGATATGGAATATTTGTAATCATTGGTTGCGGCTAATTCTCTCTTTATCTCTGTCTTTTTCTCCTCCCTATCCCTTTTTCTATTACGGTAATTTTCCTTTCTAGCAATAAAACCTAGTTGAATGCTTGAGCTCATATCCTTGAATATTCGAGTTCTTAACATTTGGTGCTTTCATTGAGATTCATTGAGCTATGGTGAACAACATTGAAGCAATAAAAACACTCCAAGAAACATCGATTCGTAATGAATAGTCGTTGGCCACGCTTTAGAACACTCATGCAGAAAACAAACAAACACTTCAGGATATAGTACGTCAATTGGCTGTTATATAGTCAAAATTGAGACCGACTTCCAAGGCATACATCGAAAATGAAGAATCAAGGGACTCAATCACCAAGCCCCACCAGGTGTTTGACGAATTGACAACACCTATTTGCATTAAAATCGGCAATTTCGGGTAGAGAGGAAAGTAATTTTCAAAAGGACGACACAATGCTTATAGCGTCCTCCAACGCCAGAGGTACAACGAAAAACCCCGTTGAAGATTGTGCAACAAAGGTGGAGGACATGACGACCACACTACAACCTCGATTTGAAGAGAACCCAAAGACAACAATCACCAATTTATTTCAAATGTCAGGTTCGCTGTCAAACTCCTTTGAACTTGTGGATAAAAGAATATACGAGTCTATTAATGATGCGTAAAGGTATTTTTCAATTTATTATTCATGATGATGGGATGAAGTTTGGTTCTGTCCAGATTGTGCATAATAAAAAGTGTTAACGTCTAGAAAGTACTAATTTTTGTGCATATTTCACAATGCTTTTGCTTGTCTTTAGGTATATATGTTTGCATTTAGTTGATTAAATCATGCATTTGCATAAAGAGTTAGGGATTTTGTATTTTATCAGTGTAAAGGGTTGTTTTGCTGGCATTGATGCATGTTAGGAGCAGGGCAGACTTGGCAGAGCATTACAGACACAGGGAGAGGAAAGCAGAAGAGAATGTTAAGTCACAGTTGGAAAAGTTGGACCAGAGATTGCCAAGATTGGCTGGAAAAGAAGTGAAGTCTGATGCCTGATCAAAGAAGCTGTTGAACCCAGTACACGTCAGCCCTAAAATTCAAAATGAAGATAAGATGATGACGCGCTTTATCCTAAGTGCAGAATCAAAATTCAACTTCAAATCCATTCTAGGGCTATCCATGAGTGCCTATTTAAAGGAAGTGATCAAACAACTTGGGGGAGAACACAATGGTGGAAAAGGAAGCTAGAGGCTGTGTGGTTCGACCAACTTAGACCGAGAGCATGAAGCCATTGAAGGGCAGCATCAACGAATCTCCTTCTTGCCTATTCTCTTAGTTTTATTTTTATTTAAGTGATGATGTTGAGATATGATGATATTTTGTGGATGGAACCCCCAACCATGAACTAAGCTTTTTACAGTTGGTTGGGGATGTTTGCGTT
This sequence comes from Hibiscus mutabilis, assembly GCA_019671005.1. Classification (NCBI taxonomy): domain Eukaryota; kingdom Viridiplantae; phylum Streptophyta; class Magnoliopsida; order Malvales; family Malvaceae; genus Hibiscus; species Hibiscus mutabilis. The sequence goes on from CM033727.1 coordinate 13,101,149, forward strand.
TAACGCTTTGTTTATTTTTGTTTTTTAATAATTAGAATGTCTTGGCATAGTTTTATATCTGGCTAGTACTTCAGTTTTCTAAATTCTTTGCCATACTATAGTTGGCATTGTTTGCTTATTACACCTTAATATCTTAACAGACTTGAGGGGTAACGATTAGTTGCCAGATACTAAGGAGAGAATCTTCGATAGAAGATGTTCAAGTGGATGAGCTTACTTCGGGAGTGAATCTACCCCTTAGGAGTATAGATTTAAACTTAATCAAGTTAATTAATGAAAAGCTTCACTATAGACATATAGGGGTTTATAACATTGTTAAGTTAAGGCATTGTCATCGACGGAGGCAATCCACTCTTAAAATCTGCTCGGCAATAAATCCAAGGTAGGACGTTATTAATAGCTAGCATAACTAGCGTAAAAACCAGTCATCCCATGCCAACAATCATCACCCATTTGATCACTTCCTCTTGCCAAACTATTTTTACTTCTTTGCATTCCTTTAAGTTATTTTCTAAAACAAACCTTCAAATCAATCCAACATTTTCCCTTGACAAGTAAACAATTAAAACAATCAAATTCTTGGCCAATCCCTATAGATTCGATACTCCGCTCACTGCTGTCTTACTTGCTGACCGTGTATACTTGCACGCAAAAGACTTATTCTTGGCATTATTTTTTATTATTTTCATTGCATTTACACTCTATTTCCAAGCGTTAGCAAAGTGGACAAGTTTTTGGCGTTGTCGTCAGGCATTGCAATGGAGTTTATTCTTTTGATTTACTTGTTTTATTTTATTTTATTAATTGTTTTGTTTGGAAGATTGGCCATACGACCCAGAAATTGAACGACCCTTACACTGATTGAAAAAGAAAGTTCGAGAAATGGCTCATCAAGGTAATATAGGAGTAGATGGTGTAAAAAAAAACAGGATCCACCAATGCACAACGGGATACCGGCTGCGCCTGTTGCCCCTGTTATTGCTGTAGAAGAGGAAAGACCACACGACCTAAAAATTGAATGAACCGCCCTGAGACGGAAGATTGGCCATATGACCCAAAAATTGAACAAACCTTACGCTGAGACGGAAGATTGACCATACGACCCAAAAATTGAACAAACCTTACGCTGATTGAAAAAGAAAGTTCAAGAAATGGCTCATCAAGGTAATATAGGAGTAGATGGTGTCCAGAAAAACTAGGATCCACCAATGCACAATGGGATACTGGCTGCCCCTATTGCCTCTGCTATAGCTATGGAAGAGGAAAGACCTATTAGAGAGCACTTGGCACCAAACATGGACAATCTAGTGCCAAGCATAGTTGGTCCAGAGGTAAACATAGCTAATTTCAAACTTAAACTGGTAATGATTCAGACTCTTCTTAATGTAGGACAGTTCGATGGATCACCTACTGGAGAGCCAAGGCAATACTTGAAACAATTTATGGAGGTTTTCCAATTATTTCAGCAACCTAGAGTGTGCGAGGATACAATAAAGATGAAATTATTCACATTTTCCCTGAGAGATAGAGCAAAACTGTGGTTAAGTTCATTGCCACCTGATTTAGTTACTACATGTGCAGATTTATGCCAGAAGTTTCTACTACGATGTCAACTGCCTAAACTCAATGTCGGACTAAGGAATAAGATCACGGCATTTAGGCAGGCTAATGATGAGACCTTATATGATGTCTAGAAGAGATTCAATAACCTATTGAGGAGGTTCCCTATGCATGGATTCCCTAATTGGACCAAGATAGAAACATTCTACAATGGACTCAATGGTCATGCCAGGACTGTGGTTGATGCTTCGGAAAATGGTTCACTATTAGACAAGAATTATACGAAGGCAAATGACATCCTTGAAAGGATTGTTGCCAATAATTTTTAGTATACTACTTCCAGACTAGGGACGAGGACAAAAACAACTGTGAAATTGGAGCTTGATGCACTAACATCCATCAATGCTCAAATTTCCAATCTTACTAGCATTGTGAAAACTTTGCAAAAGAGTAATGAATCCCAGGAAGTCAAGATATTAGAACCATTTTCACTATTTGTGGAGAGGATCATCATGTGGATGATTGCCCAGCAAACCCTGAATTGGTAAATTTTGTTGGCAACTTTAATCATAATTTTAACCCACATTCCAATACTTACAATGTAGGTTGGAAGTACCATCCAAAATTTGCTTGGGCAAATCAAGGCGGTAATCAATACAATGCCTAACGATAGAACAACAATGCACCACCAAGTTTCAACCAGAATTTCATGCCATAGAGAGCCCAGAATAGTTTCCAACAAGGGCAAAGATCCAACTAAGGGAACACTTTTACTGATTACATGGAGAGAAGTGATGTAACTGTCCAGAGTTTGGCAGCGTCAATGCGAAACCTGGAAGTTCAGCTAGGGCATATTTCCAATACACTTAGCAATCACCCCAAGGAGCTTTGCCAAGTGATACGGAGGATGCTCGGTATAAAGGCAATGAACATTGCAAAGCAATAACTCTTCCGAGTGACAAATAAGCAAGACTGATACATCTATCAAACAGTCAATTAATTGCCAAGCTGAAAAGATGATGCCAGCAAATGACCCTAAAGAAGCAGAGAAAGAAGAAACGAAAGCTGATGATGCCAGACCATTTTCTAAAACCAGATAACAATCTGATGCCAACACCACTTTGGCAATGCCAGTGGAGCCAAATTTGCTTATCTACCACCACCTTTTCCACAAAGGCTCCAAAAGTATAAGTAGGACCAACAATTTAAACGCTTCTTAGATGTTCTTAAAAAATTACAAATCAACATACCTTTAGTGGAAACTCTTGAGCAGATGCCCAATTATGTCAAATAAATGAAGGACATCTTGTCAAAAAAGAGGAATTTGGGTGATTTCGAGACTGTAGCTCTTACTAAGGGATGTAGTGCCATGATACTCAATTAATTGCCACCAAAGCTGAAAGATCTGGGAAGTTTCACTATTCCATGTACCATTGGCAATAGATTCATGGGCAAGGCATTGTGTGACTTAGGAGCCAGCATCAATTTGATGCCAATGTTAGTTTTTAGAAAGCTTGGCATAGAAGCAAGCCTACCACCATAACACTTTAACTGGCAAACCGATCTTTTGCACATCCTAAGGGTAAGATTGATGATGTGTTAGTGAAGGTAGAAAAATTTATATACCCAACTGATTTTATCATTTTAGATTATGAGGCAGATGTTAATGTCCCAATTATATTGGGTAGACCATTCTTTGCCACAAGTAGAGCCTTGATTGATGTTCACAAGGGTGAACTTACAATGCGTATGAATGATCAACATGTTATATTTAATGTGTTTCAAGCTCTTAAATACGCAAATGAACCTGAAGAATGCCATGATGACAAGATGATAGAGCCCATTTTCACTATGGACGTGGCATATATTTGCCAAGAACCAAATTGTGATGCCTGATAACTGGATGAGTTGAGTGAAGAATCTAAAGGATCAACATTAGAGACTGAATATGTGAGCTATTTTGAACAACCAGGGCCACTAGAGTTGGCTGGCAGAGAGATCAAAGCACCTAAGCCATCAATTGAGGAGCCACCAGAATTGAAGTTGAAACCATTGCTAGACCACCTCAAGTATGCTTCTTTAGGTAATAACTCAACTTTGCCAGTGATCATTGCTTTTGATCTCACTAATGATCAGGAGAAAATATTATTGGAAATATTAAGGAATTATAAGCAAGCTTTGGGATAGACCTTGGCTGATATCTGAGGCATAAGTCTAACTATTTGCATGCACAAAATCATTTTGGAGGAGTACCACGTCAAAACCATTGAAGGCCAGAGAAGACTGAAACTGAGCATGAAAGAGTTAGTGAAGAAAGAGATCATAAAATGGCTAGATGCCAGGATAATTTATCCCATTTTTGATAGCTCGTGGGTCAGCTCGGTGCAATGCGTGCCAAAGAAGGGTGGCATGACTATGGTACAAAATAGCAAGGATGGAATAATTCCCTCTAGAATTGTCAAAGGTTGGGGAGTGTTCATGGATTATAAGAGGCTAAACAATGCCACACGGAAGGACCACTTTCTATTTCCCTTTATCGATCAGATATTGGACAAGTTGGTAGGTAAGGCATTCTATTATTTCTTGGATGGTTACTCGAGTTACAACCAAATTTTCATCGCTCCAGATGATCAAGAGAAAACCACATTCACTTGTCCATATAGAACATTTGCTTTTAGAATAATGCCCTTTGGGTTGTGTAACGCACCAGTAACGTTTCAACGTTGCATAATGTCCATTTTTTCTGACATGATAGAAAACAACTTGGAAGTGTTCATGGATGATTTATCGGGGTTTGACAAAACATTTGAGAAATGTCTTTAGAGTTTGGAGCATGTTTTGAGGAGATGTATTGAGATTAATCTGGTCCTGAACTAGGAAAAAATACCACTTCATGGTGAAAGAGGGCATAGTTCTCGGACATAAAGTGACTAAGAGAGGTCTAAAGGTTGACACAACAAAAGTTGAGGTAATCAAGAAATTTCTACCTCTTACTAGTGCAAAAGATATAAGAAGTTTTTTGGGACATTGAGGTTTTTACCAACGCTTCATTAAAGATTTTTCAAAAATTTATAAAACTTTATGCTTGCTTTTGGAACAAAATACCACTTTTGCATTTGATGATTCTTGTTTAAAAGCTTTTCAGGAACTTAAAGGAAGATTGGTTAATGCACCTATAGTTGTGGCACCAGATTGGAATGAGCCATTTGAGCTCATGTGTGAAGCCATTGACTATGCCGTTGGAGTTGTGTTAGGACAAAGGCGTCGCAAAGTTTTTTATACCATCTACTATGCCATTCGGACGCTAAATGGAGAAAATCTTAATTATTCCACAACCGAGAAAGAATTTCTTGTGGTTGTCTTTGCATTTGACAAGTTCAGATCTTGCTTGGTAGGTAACAAGGTTGTGGTGTATACAAACCATTCAACATTGAAATATCTCTTGGCAAAGGGCGCCAAGCCCAGATTGATCCGATGGAGGCTTCTACTGTAAGAATTTGATCTCGAAATCCATGACAAGAAGCGAAGTGAGAATTTTGTAGCTGACCACATATCACGACTAGAGCATCACCTTGAGGATGGTAAGACCGTTGTCATAAGGAATGAATTCTCAAATGAGTATTTACTTGCAGTCGATGTTATGCCATGGTACGCTAACATAGTCAACTACATAGTAAGCAATGTTTTGCCACCAGATCTGGCAAGCAATGCCAGGAAATGATTTCTGCGAGATGTTTGGCAATATTATTGGGGCGAGCCAATTTTATTTAAGTTGTGTGCCAACCAGGTGATAAGACGATGTGCGCCAGAAAATGAACAGCACAACATATTGCAATTATGACATGCCTCACCGTATATAGGCCATTTTGCTGGGATGAAAACCGTGGCCAAGGTGCAGCAGTCAGGATTCTTTTGGCCTACAATGTACAAAGATGCTCATAATTTTTCCAAGGCATGTGATCGATGCTAGCAGACAGAGAACATCTCTAGCATGCATCAATTGTCGCTCTATAAACATTATGCTAGTAGAATTGTTTGACGTATGGGGAATAGACTTCATGGGTCACTTTCCCCCATCATTTGGTAACCTATATATCCTTGTGGTTGTTGACTACGTTTCAAAATGGGTTGAAGTTGTTGCTTTTCCAACTAACGATGCCAAGACTATTGCCAAGTTCCTGCATAAGCACATTTTCACTCGATTCGGTGCCCCTAGAGCTATCATTCATGATGAGGGTACTTATTTTAAATGCAATTTAATTTTCTAAAGCTTTGTGCAGGTGTAGTATTCAGAAAAGGATTGACATAGCCCACCATCCCCAAACGAATGACCAATAGAAGATTTCAAATAAGGAGATTAAGAACATTTTGGAGAAGACTTTGAATCCAACAAGGAAGGATTGGTCCTTGAGACTAGATAACTCCCTTTGGGCTTACAGAACAGGTTTTAAAACTCATTTGGGAACATCCTATACAGACTCATTTTTGGGAAGGTATGCCACTTGCCAGTGGAATTGGAGCACCGAGCTTATTGGGCAACCAAAAAGCTTAATATGGAAGAGGGTCGTTGGAGAGAAAAGGTTGCTCGATTTGAACGAGTTAGAGGAATTTGAGCTCAAGCCTATGAGAATGACAATCTGTATAAGGAAAAGACAAAGAGATGGCATGATAATAGAATAATGACAAGGCAGTTTGATGTCGGCCAAAAGAGTTTTATCATTTAACTCTAGGCTAAAGCTATTCCTTGGGAAGCTTAAGTCCAGATGGTTGGGCCTCTTTGAAGTTATCAAGCTATATACTCATGGAGCAGTTGACATTAAGGATTTGAAGACTGGTACAACTTTTAAGGTAAACGGCCAAAGGTTGAAGCATTATTTGGAAGGTAATTAGGGCAATGTCAAAGAGACCATTCTCTTGGCAGAGATTAAATGATTTTGTCCTTTTCGATCGATCAATGTAAATATTTAGATTAATTGTTTTTTTGTTTTTTAGTATTTTGTTGATTTTCTATTTTTTATTTTATTTTCATTTCTCATTTTGCTACTTTGAAAGGTTTGCTTGGATGTGCGTGTAGGTATAGGTTGCATTGCCAGGAAGTATGCCGAGATGAGGGCTGGCACTTGAAATTCAAACAATTCGACTCATACAAATCAGGCCCAGTGAGAGTAAAAATATTTTTCTTCGCGTGAAACCAAAACCCTATCTGCCTAGGGTAAAAACTGAATTTCAAAATTTAAACCCAAATCTTTTTATCCTAATCCCTTTCCCGCGTCGTCTCTTCACCTAGCCCATCGTCATTTCTTTAGCTCATAATTATCCCTTCAAACATGTTAAACCTGCCATCATTTCATCATTATCCCCATTTAATCACCCAAATTAAACTTTCCCATTAAAACACTAAACAGTTACCTTCTTCCTCTACTTAAATCCAAACCTTTGCCTTTGAAATTTTTTTGCTCTTTCCAAGATCTTTTTATCCTAATCCCACATTCTCTCTTTTCAAGATCCTTCTGATTTCTTTACAAAATTTTTCATAGCATCCTCATCAACACCTTTCAAGATTTTATTCCTCACTTTTCATCTATTCCAACATTGCCCAGAAGTTTTATGCTCATCTCACGACCAAAGACTCATCTTTCTTGCTTATACGAGGTGTGTGCGCTCGATTTGATGAAGGATCTATTAATGCTATGTTTAAATTGGATGGAGCAGATGAGCTACACTCTAAATTTGTTAATTCGTTGGGCGCTGCCAAGAGCCAAACGCTTTTGAAAGATCTATGCGAGCCTGGCACTAAGTGGACTGTGTCATCGAAGGGCCACCAAATGGTGAAGCGATTGGCGCTAAAGCCACAACCAAAGGGGTGGAACCACTTCTTGAAGGCAAATCTGATGCTAACCACTCATAACAAGACTGTCTCAGAAGAAAGAATGGCATTGCTACAATCAATCATCGTGAGCCGCAAGATCAACATCAGCCATATCATTATTGATAAAACTTATAAATGCGCCGGTAAGGGTAATGAGAGTTTTTTCCCTTTATTGATTTCTAATATTTGCATGCAGCACAGTGTGCCAAAGCTTGATTTAGATAAAGTCAAAGAAACCAAGGGGACAACGATCACTCCTACCCTATAGAGGCAACTCATTTCCAAGGAGAAGGGCAACTCTGAGTTTGGATAGTAAATTTACTAAGAGAGTTAAAGGAAACTTGATGCATATTGTCTGCACTTCATACACTCTTTATGACCTTATACTAGAGTTATATTGTTGCACTTGAATTTGCTTATCTGCTTGGCATTACTGCACTGGGATATCTGAGGGCATAACTAGGGCCAGATTTTGCTTACTAGCACTTGTTGGCAATCAAAATAATTTTTTCCGAGGCACTCGTTTTTCTGTTTTCTTAATTTTTGTTGCATTACTTGAGAACAAACAATGAGCTAGGTTTGGGGGAGTGTTAACTCCTAGAAAATACTGATTTTTGTGCATATTTCACAATGCTTTTGATTGTCCTTAGGTATATATGTTTGCATTTAGTTTATTAAATCATGCATTTGCATAAGGAGTTAGGGAGTTTATATTTTGCCAGTGTGAAGGGTTGTTTTGCTGGCATTGATGCAGGTTAGGAGCAGGGCAGGCTTGGTATAGCAGTGCAGACGCAGGGAGCAGAAAAGCAGAAGAGAATGTCGAGTCACAGTTGGCAAAGTTGGACCAGAGATTGCCAAGATCAACTGGAAAAGAAGTAAATTCCGATGCCCAGTCAAAGAAGCTGTTGTACATGTTAGCCCTAAAATTCAAAATGAAGATAAGATGTTGACATGCTTTATCCTAAGTGCAGAATCGGAATTCAAATTCAAACCCATTCTAGGGTAATCCATGTGTGCCTATTTAAAGGAAGTGATCAAACAACTTAGGGGAGAGCACGGTGGTGGAAGAGGAAACTAGAGGCTGTGTGGTTTGATCAACTTAGACCGAGAGCTTGGAGCCATTGAAGGGCTGCATCGAGGAATCTCCTTCTTGCTCATTCTCTTAGTTTTATTTTTATTTAAGTGATGATGTTGAGATCGATGATATTTTGTGGATGGAACCCCCAACCATGAACTAAGCTTTTTGCAATTGGCTGGGGATGTTCGCGTTTAACACTTTGTTTATGTTTGGTTTTTAATAATTATAGCCTTGGCATAGTTTTCTATCTGGCTAGTACTTCAGTTTTCTAAATTCTTTGCCATACAAAAGTTGACATTGTTTGCTTTACATCTTAATATCTTAACAGACTTGAGGGGTAACGATTAGTTTCCAGATACTAAGGAGATAAGCTTCGATAGAAGGTTCAAAAGTTGCTACTTTCATATATTATGCCATTGTCTCTTGGGTTGGAAACAGCGGGAACAAATAAAGTTGTTGGTGTGAACAGAAAGATACTCTTAATTCTTGCTCTCTCCAGTCAAACTGAGTTGGAGATTAATGTTAAAGCTGCATATGAATTTAATTCCGATTTTTCTTCCTTGAACTCTGAGGACAATGTTCTTTTTTCAGGAGATGGTAATGTTATGAATCGGGAATTGAGAGATGTTATGATAAATCATGTGAATGAGAGTTGACTTTTAGATTAAAGAGACAATATTATTATTAATATATATAGGTCATGAGACTAGGGAAAATATATGAAATATTTGTAAACATTAACTGCGGCTAATTCTCTCACTATCTTTGTCTTTTCTCCTCTCTATCCTCTTTTATGTTACTGTAATTTTCCTTTCTATCAATGAAATCTATTTAAATGCTTGAGCTCATATCCTTGAATATTTGAGTTCTTAACAAATTATCAAATAATCTACCCATGATATAATTACATTAGTTTAATTTGGATCAAATTTTAACACTCCTGAACATCAAAATCAAAGCAGAACACCAAACTCAATCCAAAGACATCATTATCCAGCCAAGGCAAAAGATGCATATGGGGAAAATCAAGAATGCTAGCTAAAACCATACTGGAAAAAAGTAACTATTAGATATTACAATAGAATAGAAAAACCAAACATAAAAAATACAGGAAAGAGCACGCTGAAAATCGCCTTATGAACAATAACTTCACTAACAACAAAAGAATCCATAACCTAGTAGAAGTCTTAATTACATGATTTCCTAAACTATTGCAAATTAGATTTGAAAGAATTTCAAATGGGATTCCGGGATATTACAGTGTGAAAAGTTGGGCCTCTTTTTATAGGCATAAAACCAAAAATTCCTAATATTGACTAAATAATTAGTTTGACTCATGTTTTTTTGAGTAATTTGATCATTAATGTTTTATTTTGGGTCAAAATAACCCTTATATGGATAAAAATTGTCAGTCAACTAATGATAAAATATTTGAAATGATGTGGCACACTGACATAATAATATCATATAGACAAAGATGTGGACTTGAAAGACTGTCACATAGTCAAAAATTAATTTATAAAATTATATAAAATATAAAATTATTTTTCTGATGATGTATCATTCTATCAAGTCATTTCAAATCGGTTATCATTAATTGATTAACAATATTCATCAATAGATGAACTGTTTTAACCCAAAATAAAACGTTAAATGTTAAATTGCTTAAAAAATTATGGGTAAAAATAAATGTTCAGTCAAACATTATGATATTTTTTAACATTATGCTTTTTTATATAATGGGATTTTATTTGCTTAACCGTTGAGGTATGAGCAGTGTGGGTTGTTGCAGTGATGTGATCATAGAGGAAGTGTGGGTAATTATCATTTTTTTGTTAATAAAATTAACTTGATTGAGCAACAAAATGAGGCTACGACACAATCGACTTATTTTTATAAAGCAAAGATCCCTTTTGTAAGAAACCTACAACTTTAAGATTTATTTTCTTAAATTCAACAAATGGAATAGCAAATTATTATTTTTTGGTAAAGAAAAAAATTTAAATATGATATTTATCTTAAATAACTAATACAATTTTTTTTTATCTTCGTTACCGATCATTACATTAAAACCTTTCTTAATTGTTTTAATTTCAATCTAATTTTATGTTTTTATTGGTTTAGTGATACAAGGCGTTTTCAGGTCTGTTTAGTAACTAAAAATACGACGTCCACATGCGCCATAGTCATAATAGTTGTTGTCGTTTAAATTCACCGTAAGGCCCTTAGTCAAGATATAATACCAGTATCATCAGAAAATGCCTTGAAACCCTTGAATTTGGCTGAAAATCTTCAACTTCTTTGGCTCTGATCTTCCGAACCCACCATTCGATTGAGATAGATTTGGTAGAATCTCCGATTGTCGGAATAAAAAAAAAAACCCAAAAGTAAAGTTTCTTTTTTCTTTTTGATCACGAATAATGAACTGAATTTTAAAACAAAATACAAATCCTACTACCATAATGTCAAAATCCAATACCTAACTTTGTGTAGTTCTTGAAATATAAGAGTGATTACAATGATAATTTATCCTAATTTTGCAGTAATAAGTCCGTTGATGGATCCTACCAATCCTACAATTGTGACAAGCAAGAGGAAGAAGCTGAAAGTCCCGAGGACAACCCATTTTGTGGTCCAGGGATGAATCTTCTTCTGCACGAAGTACATCTCCACCAGAAAATATATGTCCAAGGGTCAAAAGTTCAATGTCCCCAGCACTCCCAGCACCTGGTTGAAGTATGGGAAGATCATTGCCACAACAGTTGCGGATGCAACATAGGCCGTTCGAAAGATTGATTTGAAACGAAGGCAGCCGTGGGAGCTTGACGGTGTACGAATTGTTCACGAATCCACTGCTGGGGTACTTGTTGGTAAACCATCCCTCCACAAATGTGGCAAACACAGGCTGAGAAAAAATCTGATATCCTCCCAGCAGGTAAAGAACAATGCAGACATTAGCAAAGTCGATGAGCCAGAAGGGGTCGTAAAATCCGAATCCGAATCCCGTGAGGAGATTTCCAAGCCTTTGTTGCCAAAGGCAACATATCTAGAGCAACCCCAACAGAGGTAGAAGAAAGTTGTTGACGAGATTGTTATCAATGGCGCCTTCTTCATGGTCTTGTTCTCCGCTGGAGGCGACTTCAAGGTGTCCTGTATTTCAAGGAGAATGATTGAATATGGATAGGCAAATGCAATGTCTCCAAGTGACTTGAATGCTAACCATAGTTTATCAGTCACACTAGCAGCAGGCACTCCAGTCATGCTCCCCTTGCCCGTCCCGTTTTCTTCGACTTGTGCAAACTCAAGTCCAAGCCCTATGAAAGAGTGAGTAAAGGACATGATGGCAGCAAGCGTGGAAAGCCATGTCATGTTATGGATATTTGGTATATGACTATGAGACATCACAATTTGAACAGCTCCAAATATAAGCATAAATGTTGTAATTCATATGAGCATGGAGCGCTGTGTCCTTTGTAGTAACAGTTTGATTTCTGAATTGCTCTCATACAAGTTGAAGTAGTAATTACATAAGAAACATCAAACCCATACAGACTCAGGTTCAGAAGGAAAACACAAATCCATGTCAGGTTTCGTGTAAGACTTGTTTCGTGTTCCATCGTCGGACGGGTAACAGAAAGAAGGGAGGAGGAAATATAGGTGATAATAGCGAAGATAATCAATGCCGCAGGGCCGGCTATCCATCCTAGTTGTGAAGTACTCCATGCCAAGGACAAGACTCCAGAGCCTATGACAGCAGTGATTATGTGCGCCACACAACCCCACAAGTTCCCAGTTCTTGCAGGATGTCCATCATTGCCGCAGGCGCCATTAGCAAGTTCAAGGGAGTATTGGGACAACTACTTCAAAGAAAGCGACAGGATTGAGATAGTTTTGATTTCGATCAAGTTTTGTTTTTGAGGATAGTGTTGAACAAGGGGATAGTTGTAGTGTTGGTGTTGGAAAGGGACTCTCGGTAGTGGGGTGAGAGTCGTATGAGAGTGGGAGAAGGCTGTTGTCTGTTGAGGGATTTCAGGTCAAGGAATTGGTCATAGGTTATGTGCTGATCGTTGTAGAGATTACAAAAAAATTATACTATCTCTTTAAAATAGTTTTTTCCCTCATAATTCTAAAAGCTAAGAGTTACTATATATTTTTAGAGCCAAATTTTCGGTAATCAATGAACACTCATCGTTTAAATACAAACATTTACTTATTAAGTAAACTTAATTGCCAAATAATTTTTAACCACTGAACCCAACAAGTGATCCTAGTGAAAAAACGATGTTCAATCTATCCGAATGCCATTTCATGGCTCTTTAATTTGAATAAGAGTGGTTTGGCGTGTTGGTTAAGGTTGTGGAAAAACATCCACAAGACCTAGGTTCAATCCGTCCGAATGTCATTTCATGGCTCTTTAATTTTCATTTAACCAGATGATAACACGTGTCACCACCTAATTGGAGGAAAATATATTAAATAAATTAAATTAAAATTAAGTAAATTTATCCAATTGGGTGATGACATGTGTCCTCATCTAATTAGTTGAATAATTTTAATTAGGACCAAATTGGTATAATAGATAAATAATAGGGACCAAATATGTAATTTTACACATTTCTGTTAACTGCCACATCACTTATCCGTTAGTTTTTTAACGGTGGTGGTCAAAATAGGTCAATTTAATAAGTTTGATGGTCTTATTGACGAGTTTGATAGTTCAGTGGTCAAAATAAGTATCCCCAAATAGTTCGGTGGTCAATGGAGTAGTTTACCCTTGATTTTATGATTACTAAGTTTATTTTTTTCGCCAATTAATAGATTAGATTCTTGATTGAGAATTTTGTAATCGAAGATAACTAAGTAAAGGACTTGTGTTTAAGGGGAAGAAAGAAGAGAAACGACAATAAATTAGATGAAATTCTAATTTGTTTTTTAAAAGTCAATTGCATGTTAAATACTTGAGAACTTTAATATTTATCTAAAAATCATTAAAATTTTTAATCGTATGTAGAGGTAGCAATCGAGTCGTTCGAATCGGGTTTGAGTTGGTTTAATTTTCGGTTTGGGTTATTTTCAATTTATGTTTGATTCGGGTTAGATCGAATTTGATTCAGATTTGGTCTGGGTCTATGTTATTTCGGGTCGGGTCGGGTCGATATCAGATCGGTTGTTATGGGTGGGCCAATATCGTATCTGTTGAATTTTCAGTTCGGTTCAATATTGAATCGGTCAATTTTCGGTTCGGGTCGATATCGAATCGATTTTTTTAGGTCGGGTCTATAAAAGGAGAAAAGATGATATTAAATCATTAAACCATTGATAAAGTTAGTTGTTAAATAATAATTAGTAATATAATAGAAGAACCCAATAAGTGTCTTAGTGGAAAAGCAAATGATGTTCATCTAAGGAGACACAAGTTCAAATTGCTTTGTATACAAGGTGTATGTGTATTAGAAAATCTAACATTTTCAGTTCAAGAACGTCTAACATTTTTCAGTTCAAGAATAAGTTTCGATACTTATTTTTGTAAGCTTCGATACTTTTGTCTCGAACTGGAAATTTATCAAAAACTAAGTATCGATACTTGTAGAAAAAACTCAAAAAACCAACAGAAAATGTTATCAAAAGTACAAGTTTCAATACTTATTTTTGTAAATTTCGATACTTGTTGTATTTTAGTTGCACCATAGAATGTCGCACCCCACACACCCAAAGTTGGGCCTCTTTTTATAGGCATAAAACTAAAAAATTTCTTAACATTTATCTAAATAGTCACTTTGGTCCTTATTTTTTTTGAAGCAGTTTAACCCTTAATGTTTCATTTTGGGAGTCAATATGACCATTTTGCAGATGAAAACTGTCAGTCAACTAACGGTAAATGGCTTGAAATGAGTGACAAACCTATATAACAGTGTACGGTGACATGACAATGTCATATAAACAAAAATGTTGACTTGAAAGAATGTCATATCATACAAAATATAATTTTATAAAATATAAAATTATTTTTTAATGACATGTCATTCTATCAAGTCATTTCAAACTTTTTACCGTTAGTTGATTAACATTTTCCATCCGTAGATGGGGTATTTTGACCTAAAATGAAACGTTAAGGGTTAAATTACTTAAAAAAAATAAGGATTAAAGTTACTATTCAGTCAAATGTTAAGATTTTTTTGACACGAGTGCCTAAACTATTTTTTACCCCTTTAAGTGCCTAAACTATCATATTTTTCCTTTTAGGTGGTTGAACTATTTTTGCCCCTTTAAGTGCCCAAACTATCATTTTTACCCCTTTTAAGGTCAAATCAAGGCACCTACTTTGACAAAAAAAATAATAGTTTGGACATTTAAAAGAGGCAAAAAATAGTTTAGGCACCTAAAAAGAAAAAATGAGATAATTTGAGCACTTAAAAAGACAAAAAAATAATTTAGACGCTTAAAATAAAAAAACAAAATAATTTAAACACTTATTTTAATATTAAGCTTTTTATTAATAAAATTAACTTGATTGAGTAACAAAATGAGGCTACGACACAATCATTTTTTTCCGATGTGAAATGTGGGATTATAAAGCAATGATCCCTTTCCGCAGCAAATCTACAACTTTAAGATTTATTTTCTTAAATTCAACAAATGGGCTCACAAGACTGTTATAGTTCTCCACGTTAGTATTATCGTTAAAAAATTAACAGTTGGTGATTAAAATAAAAAAATATAATTTTAATGATAATTTTGTCAAAAAAGTTAGTTTGGTGATCAAAACAGAAAAACTTTAATAGTTCGGTGATCACTGGTGTAGTTTACCCTATTATTAAACAGACAGTCGTACACAATATTACATCAAAGAGGACCACTGTTAGAGTGCGTTTGGATCACGGAATGTAAAATTACACGTGGGAATAGGATTCATGAAATGTGACATTACTAGGCATATTACTGGGAGTGTTACATTATATTGTTTAGTTTAATTGGCATGAATATGAGATGACAATGTTTGGTTGGAAGATATAAGGTTGTCTGAAAGCAAATTAGATCAAACTGTCCTTATGATGTATTTGCCTTAAACAAACTAAATTTCTCATATATAATTGAAAATATTTACATAGAAATACATATAACTACTTCGGTTGCACTATGTAATTTTAGAAAAAAAAATATGTATCAAAATTTTAATATAATTAGTACATTAAACCATATTTTTAAATAATTATCGTAAGTATTAAATTTATTTACATATGATATATAATATAGTATGAAAAAAATATAGGTTTATTGTTTGTAAAAGGACAAGGAAAAAATATTCTTCATGTTCTACGCGATTGCCCTAAGGCTTATCAGGTATAGCGTTTGTTGGTGAAATCAAAGAGGATGTCGGATTTTTTTTATCTTTGCCATTGGCTGAATGGATTCATCTTAATCTTCGAAATGAAGGGGGATACGCCATTTGTGGGGATAATTGAGATATCTTATTTCCCATTGTATATTGGAAACTTTGGAATCGACGGAACTTGATGGTCTTCGATCTGGATTTTGTGGAGAAGGACCTTGTGGGGGCTAGTGGTCCCAATTTGGAGTTGATTGTTGCGGCTAATGCTGACGTGCCTATACATATGGCTGCACTGGTGAGTCATGCGGTATCAATATGGAGCTTGCCAGACAATGGTTGGGTCAAGGTAAATGTTGATGGGGCTATGGATATTGGAAATGGTGCAGCCGTGGTGGGGGGTGTGATCCGGGGTGACCAGGACGAGTGGCTAATTGGTTTCTCTCATAGTTTAGGGAGATGCACTGTAGTGAATGCTGACCTTTGGGCCATGCTTGAGGGACTTCGACATGCTTGGAGGATGCAATTTATCATGTTATTGTGGAGTCGGATTGTCGAGAGGTGGTCATGAGTGTGACGGAGTGGTCATGAGTGTGACGGAGTCTGCCTTGCCTCATACGGAGAATGCGTTAATTTTGGTGATTCATGAGTTGCTTCAGAGGGATTGGGAGGTTGTGATTCGACTTATTAGTTGAACTGCCAATACCGTGGCCGGTTGGCTGACTGTTTCGTTGCGCGGGCAGGCACTAGAGGAGCTCCATCACGTTACTGCATCGGCTGAGTATCAAAGTTTACTGCTGCGGGATTTGCATCATGCTACTGGGGTTGGTTAGGGACCTTTGTAACCTGCTGGTTGAATGTAGGTTTGGGTATGTGTTGGTAGGTTGGTTCATTAGGATTCATAAGGCCTTGGTTTGCCAGGTTGTTTCGCTTGTTTGTTGTATCTACTTCTACATGCACTCTTTTTTCGGCTTATGGAGTTTTTTAATGCGGCATGTAATTGTAGTTTATTCCCACTTAAATAAAAAAGGTTTAAAATAAGATTTTATTAAAATTTAGTAAAAATATAGTAAAAAATATACTTATGACAATTATTCATAAATGATCCAAAGATTTAAATTCACATTTCATTGTGAGATTAGATTAATGATATTATTCAATTTCTTTTATATTCTGGGAACATGAGATAAATTTATATTTTCAGTTGTTAAAATTAAAATTTTGACTATTAAATCGTGATAATAATACTTAAAAAGTAAAATCGACAAAGATGTTTAAAGTGTTTTTCATGATTTTATATAAATATAATTATATATATTGACATTGTAATCGTTTCGAATACACAATTTATTTTATAAAAAATTTGTATATTTTTTTTGCAATATCTATATATTTATTATCCTCTGTTTTAACTTCGTATTTTATGTCAACAATCTCTAGAGCAGATGGTTAAAGCTTTTAGTTGACACTATTTTCTTCCCCTAGGTTCAAGACCTAGTAAGAGCAAAATTCTCCTTCCTCTAAGTAAAAATTGTTCAAAAAAAAAATTCGTGTTTTATTTTTTTAATATTTATTTATTTGTATGTAAGTATGCCTTATTTTTGTCCTTAAGTATATGGGATACTAAAATAGCGCATAGGAAAAATGCAGTCCCCTCTTTTTTTTGCTCAGCAAGATATGATATTTATTAATGGATAAATCATACACGCCATGACTCTATAAGTATGCCCGTTAAAAATCTCCTTAAACTTTTTTTTGTTAAGCAAGATTTTTATTAAAAATTAAGACCTAAGTTGTATGCCTCATTAAAAATTTCCCATACAATTAGAGTAGAAAACAAGATCTGACCAAAAACCAGCGGCCTTAATGACAACCCTCCCATACATTTCCATACCCCTTTACGTATAACATCTAATATCACAACAGCAGTTTACCTAAAAGAAACCATCCCTGAAACAAAACACGCCATAGACTCGACTCCAGCAACCTCAATTACAGCACACCTATAAATTTCCATAACCCCTAAAAATATTACATCTTAAGGCACAACCTTAGTTTACCTAACGAGTTTAACCATCCCTGAACGAAAACACACCATAGACTCGACTCATATGTCTAACATGAGTTACCACCAAGCTTTAAGCAATGAAGAGCGAGACATCCCATTCTTTGCTAAGCAATCAGCAAGAAACTTATTTACCTTAGGAACCAGGGCAATAAAACGAGGCATTAACCTTATGAGGCAGCTGACCTGACTCGTGGAAGTTGTTCATCAATAGAAATAAATCTTCTTTTACTTCATTCCAGTAACAATTGTAAAATTTCATATTGTATCCATCCGGGCCTAGGGCTTTGTTCTCGTATATATTTCTTCGTCAGTAAATTGTTTCTCCAACTCTATAGCTTCATCCTCTGTCAACTTTTTGAAATTCAAATTAAAAGTCCCTTTCCACATGCGTTCTAGACTAAGTTGTCTACGATGCTCAAAGATAATGTTCTTCAACTTCTTCGGACTAACACACCATTTTTCCCAACCATTAAACCTTGGATAGCTATTTTCTTAGCTCTGACTTTTGCTGTCTTTATGGAAATACGATGTGTTTAAATCCCCTTTCTATTGCCAGTTTATCCTAGCTTTTTATTTCCATAATTCCTCCTGCAATTTCAATGTATCCCATAACTCCAACTTGAGTTGCTTCAATTCTTTTTCCACAGCCAATGTCCCCTGTTCACCACTTTCTTTTGGCTCATTTATCTTCTTTTCAAGGGTTTTCACTTTTTCATCAAAGTTCTCACACGACTCTCTATTCCATTTCTTCAATGCATCTTTTAATTTTCTTAGCTTTATGTGCGAATCTGACTTATTTGCTGGAGAACTCCCAAGAACCCCCTTGATTATCTCCTTGCGGTCTTCCTTATGAAACCATGAATTTATGAATTTGAATGGTTTAGGCCTCCAGTCAAAATCACTCGTTGACAGCAAAACTGGTGCATGATCCAACACTTCACACAGTAAGCCCGTTGCGCCACAAACCTATATGCCCCAGTCCAATTTTCATCAATCAAGAATCAATCGAATCTGTTTTTCCTATTGTAAGGGCCAAACCAAGTGAATTATTTGCCCTTCATTGGCAGATCAACCAAGTTGCAACTTTCCATGAAAAGATTGAATTCTCTTACCCAAGTCGAATTAAAGCAAGAACAACTTCTTTCACATTTGTTCCTTACCTCATTGAATCCCTCCAATTACCCACCATGATGCTTCCAAATCAGTACGTTTTATAGCTACCGTCTCTTCCCAAAGAAGACATTGTTCAGATATCACACAATGAACGTAGACATTGATAAAAATGTTACCTTCACTCCATCTCCGCTTTCTGAGAGACTATCCCTTCTCTGTCATCGACAACCCTCAATTTCTGTCTAGGAACAAACTGCCTGGTTCTCATCCCCTTCGAATTGAATCCCCAACTTCTTACCAAGTTTGATTGCTTTTCGTGCCTCTTTTTTTAAACATTCCCACCCCCGATAATTCGGATGAATACTTTCCTGTTGAATTCTTCCTTTCCCTTATTGATGCCCGCTCCTTCTTCCTTCTTTCTTGGTCAGTTAAGGCTCTATCCTGCAAATCACTTAACGAGCTATAGCACCTTTCTTTTATTTTTCGTTTTGCCAATTCAGGGAAAAGATCCCTAGCCTCCACCCCTTCCTCAAGGGTTACTATTTTTACAGAGCCAGACCTATTTCTAGAAACAGCCTCACAGATCTTACCTCCATTTAATTTATCCACTGCCTCTTCCCAAGAGGATTTACCGCACATGGGCATGGATAACCCTTCTTCTTGGCCTAAATCAGCCGTCTGTTCTAGGCCCATATTCTCATTCAAACATTTTGAAGCAATCTCAGCCCAGCTTCCTTTTTTGCAGCTGCCTTCTCCTAACTTACATTCTCTTTGATCTTTAACATTATTTGCTTCCCAAGATAGTTGATCCTCATTATTCGGACTTTCAGCTTTATTACCGCCCCCCATCATCTCACTTTCTCCAAGATGTCTACTCGTTTCTGTTGCAGATGAATAACTAGGATTATTTCCATCCTTTCCAATAAAAACATCATTTAAGGCTTCTTCCTCCACGTGGGTGATACTCCTCTTGGCCATCTCCGACTGTCCACTCTGGCTGGATTCTGACGAAGAGTCATCCACAAGATCTTCTTCTGCAGCAGCTGAGGCTCCGTTCGACATCACGTTCTTATTAGCTTGATACTCCTTTGCTGATAAGTTTGAAAATCCAACGTCTAACACTATAACATGATAGGTTACCTTCCCTACTTCTAATTCCACCACTTCCTCAATTCTTCTCGCATATCCAGTAGATATCAGGATTGTCACTTTCTCGCAGTCCTTTGAGTGGTTTGCGTTTTCACCCATCGCTTCGAACGTACCCCACAGCTCGGCCACCCTCTTTATAGTTATATAATTCTAGCAGTGTAAGGGTAGACCTGAAACTTCTAACCACATTGCTCTCTCCACTTGAAACATGTTCTCCAACCAAGGCATTACTTCTTCAAAAATCTCCCTCAAGTATGACCAGTTTACATCTTCCAGCATAAGGAACAGGTCATCATCATCTATTGTGAGCAAATAAGTTTTTCCACCCTTCCTCTGGACTCGTATCTCTCCAAGACACCAATCATCAAGTCTTGACATTATACTTTTCACACTACATACCGAGGCCATTTTTCCTATTAGTCATCTCTTGCACTTCCATAAGTCTTCATTTTCGACATGGCCAGCTATTCTTTTGAAGCTTCGCTCTTTGTCTTCTTCATGTTTGCCTGCCGCCTTTGATTGAGACGTGCCCTCTTCCTTGTGCTCATTCATTTTGTCAGACGGTAGGTTTGCTGGTTTTTGCTTTTCATCGACAGAGATATTCCGCCTTACATCCGTACCTTGTCTCCAGGTTCTCCCCCACTCTGGTCTGACTTCTCTCCAATAAGCTTGCCTTGATTTAAATTTTGCCAACGAAACTGATATTCTCTTTCCATATAAGGCAAAACCATTCAACCTCTCCATCGCTCTTTCCGCATCTATCATCCTTGCAAACCACACGAACCCAAACCTTTTTCCTCTTCTATTTTTTTTCTCGCTATGAATGCATTCACAACATCACCATGCCTTCCAAAAGCATGCCATAACCCCCGCCAATGGAGGGTTTCGGGTAGGTTTTCTACAAACAATGTTACCACCTGAGCTGCATGCCCCTTGAGACTCCTTGCACTCGTCGCCATAGGGATATGTTTTCTACAAGACCTCCCTAAACCTAGGTAGAGAAAAAGAGTACAACACTTACAGAGGTAGGAAATCGAAATTAATGACAAAACATCCCGGTAGCAATTTCAATTCACCTTTCCATCTTAGCAGAATTAAAATCCAATCCAATATGATTAGTGAACAAGGCTGCAACACTCCATACCACCAGCTTTGAGAACATGCTGTCAAAGTCGCCCAAAAGAGGTAGCTGAACATACATGAAGAGATCTTAATTACCACCAAGCCTTAAAGAGATCTTGTCTACTCAATCCTGCTTTAGCTAGGTAGTCTGCCATAGCATTATTTTCTCTTTGAATATACAAAAACTGAACCTTCTCGATTGAGCTCACCATTTTATCTATTTCTTCAAAAATATTCCACCATTTCCAAGGCCGCAGAAGGATAGAGGATAGCTAGTTTAAGATCACTTGAGAGTCGGATTCGATGATCAAATCTGCTTTACCCAACCAGTTTGCCTCAACAAAAATCTCAAGTGTAACTTTAATGGCAGTTAATTCCGCAAAGTCTGCCCCAGATTCAGTTCGAAGGATCCCTCCACACCCAACAACTTCTACAACTTAAGCTCCATCAACAATGAATTTGACCTGGCCAAGCTTCGGGGATCCATGGAGTGATGGCTCTTGCTGTCAAATAATTAGTTGCAAGACAGTCCCTAGGATTTTCCCACCATTTGCTCTCATTCAGTAGACCTTCCTTGTTAATCGCTTTGCACCATAAGAGTCCCCTCCAAAAACTGATCGAATCTCAACAATACCAATCTAACTTTGCAACAACCAGGAATAAAAAACGTAGCAACACAAACAGTCTTCCACAATCCCAAAGATCATCATCACCAGTCATGAAAATCATTCAGCCACCATCAGATTTAGGACACAAAGCCGGCAAGGCGAATACACGATGTCATCCGGACAACCGAGAGATTAGGCAAGGCTAAGGTGCCAAAGACTTAGACAACCACATACATCGTCACTGATCCTTTATACCGTTATGACAAGAACAAAGCTGTCCGATCTAGTATTCATGCTATCAGAAACGTACTCAAGAAGCTTCCTAGCGTAAATTACATGACTCTTGAGTTCATCACTGCATTGCTGCTTCGTGTTAGCCAGAAATCAGTCCTTAATAAGATGAATGCATGAAGCCTTGCCATGGAAATGGCCCTTGTTACTTTGTGGCTCAAGGACGGTTCCTTCAAAGTCTTTGGTTTACTGTTTTTACTTTTGATCCTTGAGGTCAATAATCCTTCAGAAGCAAGGGGTATGTAAACGAGCTTAAGTTAAGAGACGGGAAGAGACGTCGTGGCTGTGGTTAGGGTAAAAGGGGTCTGTTTCTTTCAGAGACACTTATCGAATGAAAATGGTAAAAGATTTTCTTACTAATAAGTGTAGGATATGGCACCTAAGATGATGTGAAATATATCACAAATGGTGCTTTGTGTAATGTATTGCTATAATTTTTATTAGAAGAGTTGCAAATTCTAGACTTATTATATAACCAGTTGGAAGGAAGTCTACCGGAAGAAATTGGGAATTTGAGTATGCTTCAAATCTTCCATTTTAATCTAATTTTATGTTTTGTTGGTTTAGTAATACGAGGCGTTTTGAAGCCTGTTTAGTAAGTAAATAATATGATGTCGTGGCTATGGTTAGGGTAAAATGGATAGACATAATGCTAAAAAATGCTCGTAATGTTTGATTGAATTGCCACTTTAGTCTTTATTTTTTTTTGAAATAATTTAGCCCTCAATATTTTATTTTTGGTCAAAATAACCCTTTTGCGGATGAAAATTGTTAGTCAACTAACGATAAACAATTTGAAATGACTTAGCAAAATAACATGTCAGGAAAAAAATATTTTATATTTTCAATTTTATAAATTTATTTTTGATTGATGTGTCATTCTGTAAAGTCAGTAAGTTTGTCTATATGACACTGTTATCGCGACGAGTACTGTCATGTAGGTTTTTCATATCATTTCAAGCTATTTATTATTGGTTGACTAACAGTTTTTCATTTGCAAAAAATTATTTTGACCCAAAATGAAATTTTAAAGACTAAATTACTTCAAAAAAGAATACGAATGACTATTCAATCAAATATTAGAAATATTTTTTGATATTATACCAAAGGGATATGTTTTCCTCAGAGACACTTATGGAATAAATTGAATGAAAACTATTTCTCCCTAAAGTTTCTTCTTCTTCAGTCTTCCTTTCCTCTGTTTTATTCTCCTCCGTTCAAAAATTGGTTTTATTTGTTTCGTATTGTTACATAACCTGATGTATGATAAAAATTCTACCAACATTCCTACAATACTCATCTTTGCACCATAGTAACAATAGTTGTGTCTAAATTCACCATAAAACTCGTCTCAGGGCCTTAGTCAAGATATGATATCAGTTTCATCAGAAAATGCCCCACAACCCTTGAATTTGGCTGAAAATCTTCAACTTCTTTGGCTCTCATCTTCTAAATCCACCATTCGATCGAGATGGATTTGATAGAATCTCCGATCGTTAGAATAAAAAAAACCCAAAAGTAAAGTTCTTTTTTTCTTTTTTTTTTGATAAAAAATAATTAACAGATTCAGATATTAAAACAAATTTATAAATCCTACTATCATAATGTTAAAATCCAAAACCTAACTTGCTTTAGTTCTTGAAATATAAGAGTGATTACAATGATAATTTATCTTAATTTTGCAGTAACAAATCCCTGGATGGATCTTACCAATCCCACAATTGTGACAAGAAAGTAAAAGAAGCTGAAAGTCTTGAGGACAACCTAATTTGTGGTCTAGAGCTGAATCTTCTTCTGCACGAAGTACCTCTCAACCAAAAATTATATGGCCAAGGGCCAAAAGTCCAATGCCCCCAACACTCCCAACACCTGGTTGAAGTATGGGAAGTTCATTACAACAACAGTTGTGGATGCAATATAGGCCGTTC
The DNA here is from genome assembly GCA_019671005.1 of Hibiscus mutabilis. Classification (NCBI taxonomy): domain Eukaryota; kingdom Viridiplantae; phylum Streptophyta; class Magnoliopsida; order Malvales; family Malvaceae; genus Hibiscus; species Hibiscus mutabilis. The sequence goes on from CM033727.1 coordinate 13,125,262, forward strand.
GAAAGTATATCTTGAGAGGATTGATTTGAAACGAAAGCAGCTGTGGGAGCTTGACGGTGTACGAATTGTTCATGAATCCACTACTGGGTACTTGTTGGTAAACCATCCCTCCACAAATGCAAACACAGGCCGAGAAAATATCTGATATCCTCCCACCAGGCGATTGACGCCCCACATCAACTAAGCTTGATTCAGAACTAAAAGCTTTACAGTTCCTGATTGAGCTTTGGCAGAGTCTCCCCTTAGCACCTTGATGTAACGCCGACCACTATAAGCGGCCAAAGCTTACCAAATTTTCTCCACTAGTAACGGTACTAGACCGCCTGATCTGATACCAATTGTTGAAAACCTGACAGTCTCAACACACCTACTATGGATGACCTAAGATTAACCACTAGTACTACACCAACTCCCTGAGTCGGTTAGCCTTTCCTCATTTTAATTTCTTAGTGCACAACAATTTAGGTGGAAGTGCTGACTATATATTAATTAGACGGTAAAATCGGCCATATACTATTTAGGCGAAAGTGCCGATCATATATCATTTAAGCGACAAAGTCGACTACATATTAATCAATTCGAATACACTGAGAAATACAAGAAATTAGGCTTAACCGAAAAATTTCTAATTACAAAAAAAAAAACACTTCCATTAATATACAAAAATATTACAATACAATAAATACATACCTTACTAAAATATTTCTCTCAACGCTAATTTTCTTTTCTCTCTTGCACTACACTTCACTTGCATTCACTCTCAACTCACTCACGTCACTCTCAACTTGCTCACTCTTCACTTGCACCCACGTCACTCACACTCTCTCAACTTGCACTTCACTTTTCACGCACACAATATATATATATATATATATATATATATATATATATATATATCGATTACACTATCAGTTTAGGCATAGATATTTTACAATATCTTTCGTGATAAATATTAAATATTGAAAACTTGTTCATATTCTTGCTCGTCATTACATAATTGATTGCAGCAAACTCAAATAATAACTTGATTTTTATGATTAATATATTTGGTTTTTCGTCAATTATTAGATTAAATTCTAGATTGAAAATTTTGTAATTCAAGATAACTAAGTAAAGGACTTGCGTTTGAGGGTGAAGAAAGACATTAAATTAGATGAAATATTAAAATTCATGAAATCCCTCAACAGACTCTTACCCCACCACCGAGAGTCCCTTTCCAACACCAACACTACAATTATTCCCTTGTTCAACAATATCCTCAAATTCAATTACATCAAAAACAAAACTTGACCGAAATCAAAACTATCTCAATCTTGTCACTTTCATTGAAGTAGTTGTTCACAATGGTCCAACGCTCCCTTGAACTTGCTAATGGCGCCTGCGACAATGATGGACATCTTGCAAGAACTAGACCTTGTGTAGTTGTGTGGACACATAATCACTACTGTCATAGGCCCTGGAGTCTTGTCCTTGGCATGGAGTACTTCACAACTAGGGTGGATAGCAGGCCCTGCGGCATTGATTATCTTCTCTATTATCACCTATATTTCCTCCTCCCTTCTTTCTGACGGTTACCGGTCCGACGATGGAACACGAAACAAGTCTTACAACGACGTTGTTCGGCTTTATGAGAGCATTTCAGAAATCAAATTGATACCACAAAGGACACAATGCTCCATGCTCATATGGATATACAACATTTATGCTTATATTTGGAGCTGTTCAAATTGTGATGTCTCAGAAACAAAATTTCCATAACATGACATGGCTTTCCGCGCTTGCTGCCATCATGCCTTTTACTTACTCTTTCATAGGGCTTGGACTTGAGTTTGCACAAGTCGAAAAAAACGGGACGGTCAAGGGGAGCATGACCGGAGTGCATGCTGCTAGTGTGACTGATGAACTATGGTTGGTATTCCAGTCACTTGGAGACATTGCATTTGGCTATCGGTATTCAATAAATATAGGACACCTTGAAGTCACCTCTTTGGGAGAACAAAACCATGAAGAAGGTGCCACTAATAGCAATCTTGTTAACAACTTTCTTCTACCTTTGTTGCGGTTGCTCTAGATATGTTGCCTTTAGCAACAAATGCTTGGAAATCTCCTCACGAGATTCGGATTTTACGACCCCTTCTGGCTCAATGAATTTGCTAATGCCTGCATTGTTCTTCACCTTGTGGGAAGATATCAGATATTTTTTCAGCCTGTGTTTGCATTTGTGGAGGGGTGGTTTACCACCAAGTACCAGTAGTGGATTCGTGAACAATTCGTACACCGTCAAGCTCCCACGGCTGTCTTCGTTTCAAATCAATCATTTCAAGCTATGCTTTCGAACTGCCTATAATGCATCCAGAAATGTTGTTGCAATGATCTTCCTATACTTCAACCAAGTGCTGGGAGTGATGGGGCATTGAACTTTTGGCCCTTGGCCATATATTTTCTGGTGGAGATGTACTTTGTGCAGAAGAAGATTCAACTCTGGTCCACAAATTGGGTTGTCCTTAAGACTTTCAGCTTTTTCTACTTGCTTGTCACAATTATGGGATTGGTAGGATCCATCCAAGGACTTGTTACTACAAAATTAGGATAAATTATCATTGTAATCACTCTTATGATTGATCCTACCAATCCCACAATTGTTACAAGCAAGTAGAAGAAGTTGAAAGTCCTGAGGACAACCCAATTTTTGGTCCAGGGCTGAATCTTCTTCTGCACGAAGTACTTCTCCACCGGAAAGTATATGGCCAAGGGCCAAAAGTTTAATGCCCTAGCACTCTCAGCACCTGGTTGAAGTATGGGAAGATCATTGCAACATTTGTGGCAACATAGGTCGTTCGAAAAGTATAGCTTGGGAGGATTGATTTGAAACGAAGGCAGCCGTGGGAGCTTGACGGTGTACAGATTGTTCACGAATCCACTTCTAGGGTACTTGTGAGTAAACCATCCCTCCACAATGCAAACACGGGCTGAGAAAATATTTGATATCCTCCTACCAGGTGAAGAACAATGCAGGCATTAGCAAAGTCAATGAGGCATAAGGGCTCATAAAATCTGAATCCTGTGAGGCTTGTTGTTGCCAAAGGCAACATATCCAGAGCAACTACAATAGAGGTAGAAGAAAGTAGTTATCGAGATTGCTATCAATGACGTCTTCTTTATGGTCTTGTTATATGTTTGAGGTGACTTCAAGGTGTCCTGTATTTCAATGTGAATGATTGAATATGAATAGGCAAATGCAATGTCTCCAAGTGACTGGAATACCAACCATAGTTTATTAGTCACACTAGTTGCAGGCATCCCGGTCATTCTCCCCTTGATCGTCCCGTTTTCTTTGACTTGTGCAAACCCAAGTCCAAGCCCTATTAAAGATTAAGTAAAGGACATGATGGCAGCATGTGAGGAAAGCCATGTCATGTTATGGAAATTTGGTATATGACTATGAGACATCACAATTTGAACAGCTCCAAATATAAGCATAAATGTTGTATATCCATATGAGCATGGAGCACTGTGTCCTTTGTGGTAACAAATTGATTTCTGAATTGCTCTCATACAAGTTGAAGTAGTAATTACACAAGCAACGTCAAACCCATACAGACTCGGGTTCTGAAGGAAAACACAAATCCATGTCCGGTTTCTTCCTAGATAAAGCCGAACAGCGTCGTTGTAAGACCTCTTTCGTGTTCCATCGTCGGACCAGTAACAGTCAGAAGAAGGGAGGAGGAAATATAGGTGGTAATAACGAAGATAATCAATGCCGCAGAGCCGGCTATCCATCCTAGTTGTGAAGTACTCCATGCCAAGGACAAGATTCCAAAGCCTATGACAGCAGTGATAATGTGTGCCACACAACTCCACATGGTCCCAGTTCTTGTAGAAAGTCCATCATTGTCGCAGGCGCCATTAGCAAGTTCAAGGGATCGTTGGACCATTGTAGACAACTACTTCAACGAAAGCGACGAGTTTCAATAAGAAAACGGCGATGAGTGTTGATTTCGATCAAGTTTTGCTTTTGATGGGGATAAGAGATAAGGTAGCTCAATTTGGGGATATTGTTGAAGAATGCGATATTTGTAGTGTTGGTGTTGGAAAGGGTGGGGTGAGAGTCGTATGAGAGTGGGAGAAGACCGTTGAGGGATTTCAGGTCAAGGATTTCATGTGATCGTTGTAGAGATCACAAAATAATTATACTATCTTTTTAAAATAGTTTTTTCTCGTAATTGTAAAAAGCTAAGAGTTACTATATATATCGTTAGGAATAATAAAAATTCTTTGTATATTTTCGTTGTCTCTAGTTATACTCTCGACTCAAAATTTAAATTTAGGGGATAAGATTAAAGTTTAGTGTTAGGGTTTAAGATTAGAGTTTAGAAAAATTAAGGTATGGTCTATTTTTTATTGTTTAGGTTTATAACTTAAAATTTGATATTTTAGTATTAAGACATAAAAAGAGCACCGAAAAGGGGAGAGGATTTTTTACTGTATTTTTAGAGCCAAATTCTTGGTAATCAAGAAACCTTATTGACTCCTTGTTTACCTATTTGAGTAAACCTAATTACCAAATAATCTTTAACCACTAAAATTATAATAAAATTAATTTAATAACCAATTAAAATTTGATTCAATGTATTAAGAAAAATTCTAAAACAGGTAACGCAGACCGCTACACAACAATAACGTTATACAATATTAATTTTTTTAATATTTTTAAATAAATATTAAAATTTTCAACAACATTACATGCGGTTAACTTAAAAAAACGAAGTAAGAATTTTAATATTTCATCTAATTTAATGTTGTTTCTCTTCTTCTTCCTTCACCCTCAAACGTAACCTTTGCTTAGTTATCTTGAATTACAAAATTTTCGATCAAGAATTTAATCTAATAATTGACGAAAAACCAAATATATTAATCATAAAAATCAAGTTATGATTTGAGTTTGCTGCAATCAATTATGTAACGAAGAACAAGAATTTGAACAGCAAGATTTTGAAGAAGTTTTCAATATTTAATGTTTATCATGAAAGATATTTGATTTTGCTGCAATCAATTGACTCTTCACTGTAGGGCTGCTGTCGAGCTTTGGGTAAGTGGTCCTCCATCATGATTCATGAAAGATATTTGATTGTATGATTACTAAGTTTATTTTTTTTCGTCAATGAACAGATTAGATTCTTGATTGAGAATTTTGTAATTGAAGATAACTAAGCAAAGTGTCGCAACCATTTTTTAGGGGCATGACGATTTATTAAAAAACAAAAATAACGGAGTCGCCACCCATCTTTTTTCAAGGTGTGATTGGATCACCTAAAAATTGGTCATTTTAATAAAATCATTTTATTTTATTAAAGCAACAATTTTTGTCCGCGAAAACAAAAAAAAAACGGATTCGGGAGTTGGTTACGCGTGGGGAAGGATTAGCACCCCACAACACCTAAAAATTGGTACCTAACCGATTACAAAACATTTTAATATCGAAATTTGCAAGTTCGTATAAAAATTATCTTAATCGTCCACTTATGAATTTGATCTCATTTTAACGGTCCCACCATCCAGAGAGTGAACTCTAATCACTGTCAACATTTTTTGCGCTAACTCGTCATCTCCTTTTAATGAGACACCATATTAATTAAATTTCGCTTTTAATCGAACAAATAAAGAAGCAATTAGTTGGTTGAAGCTTTTATTATTCTATGTTAGTGATTAACCCTAAGAATTGTCTAAATGAATTTTACTTATTGGGGTTCAAATGTAATTAAGTGTGTTTTATTAATTTTAGAGTAAAGGAGAGGTTTTTTATTTATTTTTCAGCTCTAAATAGGACATTTAAGAAACTAGTCCTAAGGATTTTACCTAAACTAAAAGTAAATTAAAAGATGAAATAAAACACAATAAAAGATAAATGACAAAATTAAATATATGCGAGAAATAAACTAAAGGATCTAATTAACAGTAAATAAATAATGTAAATAAATAGCATAAATAATAAATGGCTCAATCAAATCTTCCAAATCTAGAAATATTTGAAGTTTTTGGATCAAACTCCTGTTTACCAAGAACACTGCCATGTTCTTCACTTAAAAGATTACTTGGATCTTCACAAACATAGAATTATTTCTCCAAACACGTTTTTTAAGATTGAACTCCCAAAATCCCAAGAACACTTCTTTTATCTTTTTCTTTTGAAAACAAAACAAAACAAAAGTAAATTATATACAAGAAATAGAAAATTAAACAATATACCTCAACAAAGGCTTCGAACTTTTATTGCTCATAATCTCGAAATACAACAGCTTCTTATGTGCTTCTATGAGTGTGGTAAATAGGGTGAGTGGTTGTAGGAAGATGAGTTGTGAGTGAGTGAATGAGTGAATATTACAATAGAATGAAGCTTATTTATAGGCTTCAAAAACCCTAAAAACCTAAAAATCCTAAAGCATATTCCCTTTTTATGCTTGTTATACATGGAAAGGAATCAAACCACATTCAAAATAATCCTAAAAAAGGGAAATATCTAAGCCTAATTTTAATTACAAATAATCAATCCATTAAAAATTTGTATTAAGATCAAAATCTCATATTGAACCCGTATATGATTTTCTACACGCGATGTCTTTAGTAAAATGAGCATATCTTGAGCTCTCGAAGTCCAATTGAGGCGTTTCAAGATGCGTTGGAAAGGTAACTGAAAGACGGTCAATAATTAAGAAGACATCTTGGCCTGAAAACGTTTTTATACTATCGGAAATTCGCCATAAGTCTGTAGTAAGGAATCCTTGACTTTCCATGTTTGTTATGATTATGCTCGATACCTTGCCTTACTTGAATGATTCAGATTTCACTTTGACGTTGGTCCGATTTGTATTGATTTGGGATTTGTTTCCCATTTTTCCATATTTGATGCGATCTCTTCCCTTGTTTTTTATGTTAGGCTAAAAATCAGTGACAACAGTTGCCCCTCTTTGCTCATTCCAGTGAAACAGGGATAGAGCAAAGAATAGAAGGCATTGATTTTCACCGACTGCCAATGCGCTGGACGGTTCCATTCTCCTTACGCCCGAACAGATAAGCGGGTTCCAATCTCCTTACGCCTGAAAGGATAGGCAGCTTCTATTCTCCTTATGCTTGAACGGATAGGCAGATTCCATTCTTTTTACTCCTGAATGGATAGGCGAGTTCCATTCTCCTTATGCCCGAATGGATATGCGGGTTCTATTCTCTTCATGCTCGAATAGATAAGCAGGTGCTGAAAAATAAAGGTTTCATTCTCCTCATGCTCGAATGTATAAGCAAGTTCTATTCTTCTCATGCTCGAATAGATAAGCAGGTGCTGAAAAAAGTTTCATTCTCCTCATGCTCGAATGGATAAGCGGGTTCTATTATCCTCGTGCCCAAATAGATAGGCGGGTTATATTCTTCTCATGCTCAAATAGATAGGCGGGTTCTATTCTCCTCATGCCCGAATAGATAGGTGGGTTCGGTTCTCCTCATGCCCGAATAGATAGGCGGGTTCCATACCTGTCAAAATTTAACAAATGCCATGATTATGATGAACATGCCCCTAGGGATGCCTAACACATGAATGCATGTCGTTTTCTCTTTCTTTTTTGTTTTTAATCTTTTCTCTTATATTTTTTTCTTTTTAGGTTTTTCTTCTTTTTTTCTTCTTCTTTGTCTCTTTGCATATTTGCTCGTTCAAATAAGATAGACAGTCATGTTCTGTCGTTTCATTCTTCGTATCTCTTCGCTTCATAGAAAACATATGATCCAGATATTTATCAAAATAATTTGCTTTGCCATTCAGGTATCTCTTGAAATAATATCAAGCACTTTCAGTGCCTTTTGTGATTTCTCAAATTCTTGCCCCTACATGGTGCTTTGAAGCGCTTGCATGCAGCAAAGCTTTTCCTACCTTGAATGTCTTTGAATGATGCTGACGCTTTATTCTCTTCCTCACACACCTATCAATGCTGAGGGCCTTAAATCCTTGGCCAACGTAAACTGCCCCAATCAGATGGCATGATTTTCTTATCAGGTGTTATTTCAAAGAAAGATGCCTTCTAGACCACGATAATCATTTTTTAAATAGAATAGGATGGGATGCCCCTGATATCAAGTACATGTTGTCACTAATTTTTAGCCTAACATAAAAAACAAGGGAAGAGAACGAATCAAATATGGAAAAAGGGGAAACAAATCTCAAATCAATGCAAATCGGACAAAAGTCAAAGGGAAATCTGAATCATTCAAGTAAGGCAAGGAATCGAGCATAATCATGACAAACATGGTAAATCAAGGATTCCTCACTACGGACTTATGGGAAATTTCTGATAGGATCCAAGCGTTTTCAGCCCAAGATGTCTTCTTAAGCATTGATCGTCTTTCAGTTACCTTTCCAATGCATCTTGAAATGCCTCAATCGGATGTCGGGAGCACAATATATGCTCATTTTACTAAAGACAACGCGTGTAGAAAATCATATACGGGTTCAATAGGGGATTTTGATCTTAATAAAAAATTTCAATGGATTGATTATTTTTAATTAAAATCAGGCTTACATATTTCTCTATTTTTTTAGGATTGTTATGAATGTGGTTTGATTCCTTTCCACGTATACCAAGCATAAAAAGGGAATACGCTTTAGGATTTTTAGGTTTTTAGGGTTTTTGAAGCCTATAAATAGGCTTCATTCCATTGTAATATTCACTAATTCACTCACTCACAACTCATCTTCTTACAATCACTCACCCTATTTACCACACTCATAGAAACACATAAGAAGCAATTGTATTTCGAGATTCTGAGCAATAAAAGTTCGAAGCCTTTGTTGAGGTATATTGTTTAATTTTCTATTTCTTTTATATAATTTACTTTTGTTTTGTTTTCAAAAGAAAAATATAAAAGAAATGTTCTTGGGATTTTGGGAGTTCAATCTTAAAAAACGTGTTTGGAGAAATGATTCTATATTTTTGAAGATCCAAATAATCTTTTAAGTGAAGAACATGGCAGTGTTCTTGGTAAAAAGGGGTTTGATTCAAAAACTTTAAATATTTCTGAATTTAGAAGATTTGATTGGACCCTTTATTATTTATGCTATTTATTTACATTATTTATTTACTGTTAATTAGACCCTTTAATTTATTTCCCGCATGTATTTAATTTTGTCATTTATCTTTTATTGTGTTTTATTTCATCTTTTAATTAACTTTTAGTTTAGGCAAAATCCTTAGGACTGGGTTCTTAAATGTCCTAGTTAGAGCTGAAAATAAAAAAAAACTTTTTTCTTTACTATAAAATTAATAAAACACCCTTAATTACATTTGAACCCCAATAAGTAAAATTCACTTAGACAATTCTTAAGGTTAATCACTAACATAGAATAATAAAAGCTTCAAACAACTAATTGCTTCTTTATTTGTTCGATTAAAAAGCGAAACCTAATTAATGCGGTGTCTCATCAAAAGGAGATGGCGGTTAGGCCCATAAATGTTGGCGGTGATTAGAGTTCACTCTCCAGATGGTGGGATCGTTAAAATGAGATCAAATTCATAAGCGGACAATTAAGATAAATTTCATACGAACTTGCAAATTCCAACATTAAAACGTTTTGTAATCGGCTATGTACCAATTTTTGGGCGCTGTGGGGGTGCTAATTCTTTCCCACGCGTAATCGACTCCCGAACCCGTTTTTTGTTTTCGCAGACCAAAATTGTTGTTTTAATAAGATAAAATGATTTTATTAAAATGACCCATTTTTAGGTGATCCAATCACACCTTGAGAAAAGATTGGTGGCGACTTCGTTGTTTTTGTTTTTTTAATAAAACGCCGGGCCCCTAAAAAGGGTTGTGACAGCTTGGCGACTCCGCTGGAGACTGTTTGTTTTTTTATAAAAAAAGAGAGTCAAGCCACAAAAAAAGAATTGCGACACAAATGACTTGTGTTTAAGGAGAAGGAAGAAGAAGAGAAACGACGACAAATTAGATGAAATACTAAAATTTTAACTTTGTTTTAAAATAATAATTGCATGTGGAGTCCTTGAGAATTTTAATACTTATCTAAAAATTATTAAAAATTTTAATGGTGTGTTAAGGTGGCAATCGGGTCGTTCGGATCGGGTTCAGGTTGTTTTGATTTTCGATTTATGTTCGATTCGGGTCAGATCGAATTTGATTCAGATTTAGTCTGAGTCTATGTTATTTCGGGCCAGGTACTGGGTTGGGTCAATATCGGATTAGTTGATTTTTAGGTCGGGTTAATATCAGATCGTTGAATTTTTAGTTTGGGTCAATATCAGATCGATTACTTTTTCAGGTTGGGTTAATATACGAAGATGGTCTATTGTATGAGAAAAGATGATATTAATCCATTAAACTATTGCTGAAGTTGGTTGTTAATTACTAATTAATAATATAATAGAAAATAAGAATAAAGCATACATATTAGTGCAATTTAATATCAAGTTACTTTGGGTTCGAGTTACTTTCGGTTCAGGTTATTTTGGGTTTTGGTTGTTTTTGGGTTTGGTTACTTTCGGTTCTGAATGATTTTTGGTTTGACAAAAATTCAGTTCGGTTTTGGTTTGGTTCAGTTCAGTTTGTTTTAGGTTCGGGGCAAGTTTAAACATCATGTTTGGGTCCATATCAGGTCTCGGTTCGAGTAAATCAGTTTGGATTTTGGGTCAAAATTTCTAAGTCCAATGGTGTGTAACGTTAGTAGTGTGTAGCGATACGTCGCTAGTCGTAGACTCATCCGTGTATTAATCATTCCAAAGTAATAAAAATGTGTTATTTTTTTACATTGAAAGTAATTTTATACTAATCTATCCATGAAAAAAAATCAAGCAAACACTTCCATTAATGGGAACCTTGTTCTTTGGTCTTAGTATTTCTTGGGTGAAGCAACCAGGACAAGAACCCACCTATCTTCTTCTTATGATCATCGCCTTCTTTGCTTCTCATTCCGAATGCACAAGCAACTGACCTGCTCTTAGTGAGTAAATTCTTGTCTTTAAACAATAGAAAGGAAAAAGAAGATCCTTTTCCATTTGCAGTAAAACGACGAGGATGTAAGGAAGAGGAAGAACACAAAGAACACGAAGAAGAACAGTAAGATGACAAAGAAGAAGACGGCGAAGAAGAGGCAAGTGTGGACGAATGAGTTGATAACCGAGACAGTTTCTCAGCTAAACAAAGCGAACAAACTCCTGGTGATTGCTTGTGTTTTGGATGCCTTTTACAAGCTTCATTTGGCTTGTATCGTCGCCCACCTCCTCCGACATCTTTCCATGATGTTTTCAAGTTTGGCATTTTAAATTTTGCTTCTGAGTTTAGAAGTGTTGGTCTTTGTAGTGACATTGGGCTCTAAAAGAAACTATTATTATAAAGGCAAAGTGGGTTTACAAGAGAGTTTTCATGGAAGCTTCCCCTTTGATTTTAGCCAAGTGGTGGTGTGGCTAATGGCAGGAAAGTTGGGCAGTGAAGGTCCGCTACTGATTAGGCTTAGGCTGAGAGTTGAGATCCTGCCCAACATGGATTCTTTTCTTGCTCTAGCTTAGCTAGCAATGGCAAGGCACACAATTTCAAACCCAAATTTTAGTTTCTCCATTAGGTTTAGGTGCGCCATTCTAAACGTTAGAGTTGGGATCCATGTTGGTGCCGAACATGGATTCTTTTCTTGTGTCGTTAACTGTTGGTCATTGAACGACGTGACAGTTACAAAAAAATTAATAATAACATATTTAATCCTTCATATTTAGTCCTAATTTAACCCTCATTCTTGATGTCTAAATTGATTGAATATGTAAATATTGAGGATTAAATGTATTGTTATACAAACTTTCGTAACTACCAGGTCACTCAGTTAACAACAGTTAACAATTCAGTGACCATTTTGCAACAAAAATTAAATTTTAATGCCCATAATGTAACTTTTGAAAGTTTGGTGACCATTTTGTATTTTTTAGGATAGTTTTGTGACCACTTGTGTACTTTACCCTTTAGTTCAAATAAGACTTTTGTCCCTCCCAATTTTTTTGTTGTCCTCGTCATTCCCCAAGACTTTACCGTAACTAATTTAGACCGACCAACGTCACACGCCTGATTTTGGTGGGTGAGTCTCCTGACGAAGATTTTTTGCATACAAAAGGCTTCGAACTTGATACTTGCTTACGTTATACCAATTTTTTTACCACTTAGACCAACTCGTTGGCTCCCAACTTTTAAATTTAAAGACTTAATAGACTCTTGCCCCTCCCAGTGTTTAATCCTAGCTCCGTCCCTGATTGGGCTAACACAAAATCAGAATCTTCCACCTATAATGGTAAGAATTGAGCTATTCCTTGGGATAAAATAAATTTAATCTCAATTCGATATGCTTAAATATTTGGAGGTTTATGCTCTTGTTCATATTGTACAACGGTTCATTGAGTTGGGGTTTAGAGATATAGTGTTGGAAAGTCAGTCTCATTTGAATCAGATTTCTTACGGGAAATGAACGCATTTGTCCAGCATGAGATACTTGGTGGGAAAGATAAGACATATTTGCACAAAATTTAACAGAATCTACGTCAAACATGTTATCCGGACCAAGGTTTTCGTTATTAACGGGTTTGCCTATTTTTTTTTACGAAATTTGACATGTATATGTAAGTCCTCAATATCCCGCTAATTTTCAATTTCATTCTTATTTTTAATTATTATATTAAATATTTATTTAAAAAGCAATAAAAATATTCAGACCATATCACAAAAATATATAAAAAAAAAAACTGATCGTCGCAAAATTTGATTAAAAAGAAATCAAGTTTTTGAGAGGACTAAAATGGGAGGAGTCAAAGGTTTTTATTGAAGGAAGCATTGCATCAATCGAGGATTCAACCTACCCACTGGATTTAATCAAAGTTAGAATACAATCTCAGGGTGAAACCCAAGTTCCTAATATTGCCGTTGAATCCCTCCGTCTACCTACGACCATACGCGTCGGCTCATATTGGACCAATTTCGGGTAGAAGACCATCTGATTTCATACCCATCGAAAATCAAAATCAATTTCTTTTTTTTCACTGCAATTCTCATACCTATGTTGAAATTTCGGGTAGAAGCCTCACGTATAGTAAGGTAACCAATTTTTTTCATTTGTTAAAGAGTATTGGGTTCTCAGATTCGATGATCGGAAGGTTTTTCTAGACCCATTTTTTGTGGGATTTTCTTGAATTCGTTGTCGTTTACATTAAAATCGAAAAGTGGCCACAAAAACTCAACCGAATCGGTAATTTCGAGAAGGAAAGGAAGCTTTCGATGGTGCCACAAGGCGGCGATGTGACGACGCAAGGCGGAGGTGTGACCGATTTCTAGAAAAGATTATGATTGTTCAGCTTTTCTGGGAAAGAAGTTGATCGAGAATTATGGATTTGGAGTTGTCGACCGTTACTTAAAAGTTGCTACATTTAATCTTTATATTTATATATTGTAGCGATGTCTTTTTCTTTTTATCGCTAAAAAAACGAGGGTTTTCGAAGGTGTTTGTGATTCTTTTGGATATAAAATATTTATTCCATGGGGTTTTAAAAGAAACCGCATTAAAAAATGGAGTCGCCACCGGCCACTTAGGTAGGCCGGACACCATAAAACCAGAGATTCAAAAAGATTGGGTTCGGGAGTCGGTTACGGATGGGGAAGGATTAGCACCCCCATACCGCCCAAAACTGGTACTTTAATAATTACCGCTTTATTAATATTGGATTTTCCGGATTAAAGTGACGATTATTTTAAAATTCGATCATAATTGCGAATAAATTTTAAGGGCCCCGTTATCCGAGAATAAACGCCCAACCACTATCACTAAGCTTGATACTGGCCCCGTTTACGCTCGGATAAAAGGGCACTGCATTAACAATTTATATCTCGATATGCAATCTTAGTGGCAAAAATATAAAACATGGCAAAATATTCAAATGCAATAAATATTGACATAACAGAATACTAATCTAACATAAATAATATATTAGACTCGATCATGCATATATACATATTAATCTAAATAATAGATAAAAACAACTGTAACATGTCAGAATAACAAGGCAGGAATAAGTACGTATAGACGAACAAATATTTCAAAAAGACATGCATACTAGTAATAAAACATATTTCAACATATATGGGACAATATATCATACAAAAAAAAAGTAAATATACTAGCATGCAATCCTTAAAAAAACATACACATACAAAAATACAAAATATACCATGTACGAATCAACTAAAACATAACATGCTTAATATGAACAATCGGATAAAAAGATGCATGACTATTATAAGCTTAATACACATATACATGTAAACATAAAATACGAGGCATATACGAGGGACATAAAATAAAACAATAGAATATCAACATATACGATTATAATACGAACATGAATATTTACAAAGAAAACAGGACTGAAATGAAAGAAAAATAAAAGTCAGTGGCAGAAATTAAAGAACAATAATATGTAATTTAGGGACGAAATTGCGAAACAAACAGAACCTAGAAGGATCAAAATTGTAATTGGACCAAGGGGCAGATCCAAAATGAAAAGTTCAAAAACGCGGGATGGCTAAAGGCGTAATTTTACCATTTAAAAACTGATTCGGTGTAATTTAGGGATTAGGTTGTAAGCTTTTGAAATATCAGGGGGACTGGGATTGTAATTATACCATGCGGCAAGACAAAAACGAAAATATTGAAAACGCGGGGGGATTAAGTGTGTGATTTACCCATTTCAAAAAATAATAATAACTATAAAAGCCCTCTTTTTAGGCCGAAATCAAATTTTCAGTCATTTTTGTTTCATTTTCAGTTTTCATAACCCAAACCGTTCTTCATTTTCTCTCAAATATCCCCATGAAACCCAGAATCCGACGGCCGGCCGCCGTGTTCTCCGCCGCCAGCCGCCGCTAACCGGCGCCGGCGAGCCTCCAAAACACACCGAAATGACCCCCGTTTCACCCTCGACACGAATCCGAGGTTGGATTCAGAAGATACACCTTCATTCGCCCTAGATCTAAGAATTACGAAATGAAAAAACCCATGTTTTAAACCCAAAACGAAACTACAAGGGGTCTCCCATTCCCTTCAGTTCACCGTATCTGGCTTGGGGAAGCCGAAAGGCTTGTTATTGAGGATGGAAGACCCACAAACGGCGACGGTAAGACGACTCTCCCTCTTTTTTTTTGTTTACCTCTTTTGTATATGCATGCAAAAATAAAAAAGAGAAACGAGTATTTACCACTGGACTTTTCTTTCGATTATCACTTGAATGGTTACAACTTTTAGTTTTTGTGTTACAAGATCTCTGTTACCACTCTCTGTTTTTTGTGTTACCCCCTCTGTTACAACTTTCCTCTGTTACAAAAGTCCTCGTTTCATATATATCCTTGTCTTTGTTTTGGTGCAAGTTGCATCTTGCTTTTTCAGATCTGGACTGACAAACTTGTTGCTTGTTGTATTTGGCATGTTCTGAGCACGGTGGTTGAATATTGGCATGGTGGCGGTATGGGTGTTCTGCCAGCGGCCAGACGCGTTCTCGGCCGTTAGATCAGATCTGATCTAACGGTCGAGATGGCTTGAAGGACGAACGGCCTGGATGAAGCCTCGATTTGATGAGACGGCTCCAGATCTTGCCACGTGGAGCTCCGCAGTCGAGGAGTCAGAACGCGTGGGGCTTACGCGCGCGCGTGGCACTCGAACGGTCCATACTTGTGGAACACGCGGCTGACAGATATTTTTGACTTCTTGGTTGGATCGTGGCCGTTGGATCAGATCTTGATCCAACGGCCCACAGTCACCTGCACACAATAATTGTAATTAAATAGGGTTTGGGTTTGGGCCTTGTAATAATATTAGATTTGTAATTGGACTTGGACTGTAATTTTTATTTGGGTTTAATATATTTAATTTTTGGATTTCATTTTATATCAGTCCATTAATAATATTATAATTAGTATTATAATAGCAATACACATACATACGCAAACGTATACTTATATTATACAAACATTAATTAATATAACATTCTAGCATACGTACGTATAATCATACACATAATTGACTTAACATCTATACACATTAAACAAATACACTCGTACTAAATAGATACGTACGTGACATACATACACCCTTAATACGTATACATACATAGCTTATAATATACATGCACACCATACCTTATATATATTAGTAATACTCATGCAAACAATAAACATATAATATAATAAATATAAATGCAACACTAATATGTATTTACAGGTAAAAAATGAGTGATTACAGTTGCCTCTCTTTGCTTGTTCTCATGGAATGGGAAACAAAGCAAAGATTCATAAGCACTCATTTTTATCAGACTTCACTATTTGTAGCTTTGGAAAAACGTGTTCTTTTGGATATCTCCGCTCTTCCTTGGCTGAATCTTCAGGCTCGTAAGTTCTTCCTATATAGAGCTTCGTCACCTTCCGATCTTGGAGCTACAGGCTCTTCCTATATAGAACCCTTCGCTCTGAAGCCTCGAGTTATGAGTCCCTCCTATATAGAACTTTTCACTTCGAGACAGTAAAGCTTGGAGTCCTTCCTATATAGAACTCTTCGCCTTCAACGCTGGTTTCTCCTATATAAAACCTTTTGCGCCACTGATGGATTCTTCCGACTGGGAGTTCCTCCTATATAGAACTGCTAGTCTTCAAACCCTGGAGCCGTCAGTCCTTCCTATATAGAACTTTTGGCGTCTAAAATCTCAGAGCTACAGGTTCTTCCTATATAGAACCTTTCACTCTAAGACAATGAAGCTCGGAGCCTTTCCTATATAAGACTCTTTGCTTTCGACACAATAGGTTTCCTATATAACCTTGTGTCATAGGTGAATTCCTTTGACTGAGAGTTCTTCCTATATAGAACTGCGAGTCTTCACCTTGGAGCCGTCGGTCCTTCCTATATAGAACTTTTCGGCGTCTTGAAATCTTGGAGTTACGGATTCTTCCTATATAGAATCTTTCACTCTAAGACATTGAAGCTCGGAGCCCTTCCTATATAGAACTCTTCGCTTTCGACACAATAGGATTTCCTATATAATCTTGCGTGTCATGGGTGAATTCCTTCGACTGGGAGTCATTCCTATATAGAACTGCTAGTCTTCACCCTGGAGCTGTCAGTCCTTCCTATATAGAACTTTCAGCTTCTGAAGCCTCGGAGCGGAGGATTCTTCCCATATAGAACCTCTCTCTGGAGCTTGAAACATGTGCCTTTTGTATGTAAAAACATTGTCTTCTCATTCGGGATTAACACCGCGATGGCCATCGATGTCTCTTTGAATCTGCAGATACCTGTCTGAGATGAAAACAAAATGCTATGACAAATGAATTGACATGCTCCTAATCCTAGTGATGTCTGACTATTCATGATGCATGAGTGTCAATATCTTGGTGGGCTTGTTTTGGTCATTATTTGATCTTGATGTTTGCTTTCTCCTTTCTTACGGGCATCGATACCCCTCTTCACTGTCAGGTTCAACCATCTCAACCTTTCTTTTTCTCCAATTACGACTTGGAATTCTAAAGTGCCCTTTCGGGTTTTCACTTTAGAGAGAGTTTTTTTTAGGGGTGCCCTTCTGGGTTTTCACCCAAGAGATCTCTTTTATTATCTCGTATGCCTTCCTTGAATAGATAGGACGTGTGCCATTGGTCATCCTACCTGGTTGTTTGAAGCTTCCCGCCTTCCCTAGCCATTATGTAGGGAACTAGAGGACGGAGTTAACATCGTTTTCTTTGATCACCTGCATTTTCAAGGTTAAATCACAGTAATGCTCCGAAATCTCTTGTTTCATTATAAGCCTATGTTAACTTATTTGACTGAAATTGACAAGAAGGCCAGGAATGGATGCTCAAAAACACGGTTTTATTACGATTAAGGGCTTGGGATATATTAAAAAGAAAGGTATGACACACATGAGTTAAGTATGAAAATACAAGATCCCTCATTATCTTCGATATGAATGATACATGATCCTGTCAACCGGTGTAGAATTTTTTTGCCTGAAGCCTCCTCTTCATGATGTTCATGGGGATACCCTTCTCTTCGGATATTCAACTTTTCAATTTACCCAAGCCGCCCTTTGCGGGTTTTCAACTCGAGTCATTCATTTGCTTCAAGACGCCCGGTTTCGGGTTTTCGCCCTGAGCTCTCCATTTTTGTTCTATTTTTTTTATTTTTCATCATCATTTTTCATTTTTTTTAGAAATAGTACTTCTTGACAGCATCAGAATTTACGGGATTTTTCAGCTCGTCCCCATCCATTTCTGTTAGGATCAGGGCTCCTTCTGAGAATGCATTTTTTACGACGTACGGTCCTTCCCAGTTGGGCATCCATTTTCCTCGAGAATCTTTCTGGATAGAGAGGATTTTCTTGAGCACCAGATCCCCTTCTTTGAATTCTCTTGGGCGCACCTTTTTGTTGTATGCCTGCACCATCCGCTTTTGGTACATCTGACCATGACAAATGACCTTTAGTCTTTTTTCGTCAATGAGATTTAGCTGGTCGAGTCTGGCCTGCACCCATTCAGCTTCTTCCAATTTTACTTCGTTTAAGACCCGGAGAGACGGGATCTCTACCTCAATTGGGAGTACTGCTTCGGTACCATACACTAAGGAGCAGGGTGTTGCCCATGTTGATGTGCGAATGGACGTCCTATAGGCGAAAAGGGCAAAAGGTAACTTCTCATGCCAATCCTTGTAGGTATCCGTAGTCTTCGCTATGATCTTCTTTATGTTCTTGTTTGCTGCTTCCACTGCTCCATTCATTTTAGGACGATAGACTGTGGAATTATGGTGTGTTATCTTGAATTGAGTGCACACGTCCGTCATCATTTTGTTATTCAGATTGGAAGCGTTGTCGGTGATGATCCTTTCTGGCAATCCGTATCGACAAATAATTTTCTTCTTTAAGAACTTACAAACTGTAGTCCTGGTGATATTGGCGTAAGACGCTGCCTCTACCCATTTAGTGAAGTAGTCTATGGCGACCAAAATGAAACGGTGTCCATTGGAAGCTTTCGGATGAATCTGCCTGATGACGTCCATGCCCCACGCTGCGAAAGGCCACGGAGAATTCATGGTGTGTAAAGGCGATGGGGGTGCGTGAATTTTGTCAGCGTAGATTTGGCATTTGTGGCATTTTCTGGTGTAATCGATGCAATCTCCCTCCATGGTCAGCCAGAAATAACCATATCTCATAATTTTCCGGGCTATAGACAGCCCGTTGGCGTGCATTCCACAGATCCCGTCATGTACTTCGGCTAAGATTTCCTTCGCCTCCCGGGCATCCACACATCTCAGCAATGTTTGATCATGACTTCTCCTATATAGGATCTCTCCATCTAGGACATATTTTGTTGCCATTTTTCTGAGCGTTTTTCTGTCATTGTCGTTTGCCCCTTCTGGATACTTTCGAAGCTTGACATATTGCAAGATGTCATAGTACCATGGGTTTCCGTCAATCTCTTCCTGTACATTACAACAATGAGCAGGCTTTTCAAACGTCTGCATCTCAATGGGCTTCATTTCTGCCCCGGTGTTTGTTTTAAACATGGATGCCAAGGTTGCCAATGCATCTGCCATCTAATTTTCTTCTCGGGGCAGGTAATTGAAGCTGACCTTTTCGAACTCTTTGGTGAGCTCTTGGATCAATTCGTGATATTTGACCAACTTCGGGTCCCTGGTTTCCCATTCCCCGCGCAATTGGTAAATGACTAAGGACGAATCTCCGAACACTCGAAGTTTCTTAACCTTTCTCTCGATGGCTGAGTTCAGTCCCATGATGCAAGCTTCGTATTCAGCTATATTGTTTGTGCAGAAGAATTCCAATCTGCTGGTGAAGGGATAATAGACGTCCTCAGGAGAAATTAGCACTGCCTCTATCCTATGTCCGAGGGCGTTGGAGGCTCCATCGAAGTAAAGTTTCCATGACTTATCATCTGAAACCTCTTCTTCGGTTGTAATGCACATCAAGTCTTCGTCTGGGAAACTAAAGTTCAATGCCTCATAGTCATCCGAAGCACGACTAGCTAGGAAATCTGCTACGGCACTCCCCTTTACGGCTTTCTGATTAACGTATACGATGTCGAATTCGGATAAGAGCATCTGCCATCGGGCCATTCTTCCCGTTAGTGCTGGCGCTTCCATTAGGAACTTCAATGGGTCTAGCTTGGATATCAACCAGGTAGTATGGTACAGCATGTACTGTTTAAGCCGCTTGGTAGCCCAAACTAGAGCACAACACAGCTTCTGCACTGGTGGGTACCGCGTTTCGCAATCATTGAATTTCCTGCTTAGGTAATAGATGGCTTGCTCCTTTTTTCTTGACTCATCGTGTTGCCCCAGTACGTATCCCATTGAATTCTCAAAAACTGTTAAGTAGAGAATTAGTGGTCGACCAGGTACTGGTGCGACTAAAATTGGAGCATTTGTCAGGTACTTTTTGATCTTTTCTAGGGCTCTTTGACATTCTTCATCCCACACGCCAGGATTATTCTTTCTAAGAAGTCTGAAGACCGGGTCGCATTGGTTGGTTAGTTGGGAAATGAAACGAGAGATATAATTCAGCCTCCCCAGGAAACCGCGGACTTCCTTCTGCGTGCGGGGTGGTGAAAGGTCCTGGATGGCTTTCACTTTATCCGGATCAATCTCAATTCCTCTTCTGCTTACCACGAATCCTAGGAGTTTTCCAGAAGTAACGGCGAAGGTACACTTGGCAGGATTGAGCCTCAGTTGGTACTTCCGTAGTCTTTGGAATAGTTTTCTCAAGTTTTGTAGGTGCTCTTCCTCTGTTCGGGATTTGGCAATCATATCATCCACGTATACTTCTATTTCTTTGTGCATCATGTCATGGAAAAGAGTCACCATTGCTCTTTGGTATGTTGCCCCTGCATTCTTTAGCCCAAACGGCATCACTCGATAACAAAAAGTCCCCCACATGGTTATGAATGTGGTCTTCTCCATGTCGTTAGAGTCCATCTTTATCTGGTTGTACCCTGAGAAGCCGTCCATGAAGGAAAACCATGAATGTCCTGCGGTGTTGTCAACCAGCGTGTCAATATGTGGTAAAGGGAAGTTGTCTTTAGGGCTGGCTCGGTTCAGATCCCTATAATCTACACACATACGAACTTTCCCATCTTTCTTTGGTACTGGTACAATGTTTGCAACTCATTCGGGGTATTTGGCTACCTCCAAGAATCCCGCATCAAATTGCTTTTTCACTTCTTCTCGGATCTTTAACAACATATCTGGTCTCATTCTCTCAAGTTTTTTTCTGTCTTGGTTTGCACTCGATTTTGTTGGCAATTTGTGCACCACTATGTCGATATTCAACCTGGCATATCTTGATAAGTCCAGCGAAGAAATCCTTGAATTCTGAAGTAGGGCTATCAGTTCATGCTTGGTTTTTTGAGGAAATCGTCGTTCCTACTTTTATTTCTTTTCTCTCTTCTTGATCCCCAAGTTGACAATTTCTGTTTCTTCTTGGTGGGGCATGATCCGCCTTTCTTCGTTGTCCACCATTCTCTTTAACTCTTAGGGACCTCAATTTCTATCTCATCATATCCTTCCTCAATTCCTTCTGAGACCTCAGGGCATTCGAAATTCACTCCAGGATTGGATCCGGTATCATTCATATCGTCAATCATGAGCGACCTGCATTAAATGAGAATGAATTGTATTGGGAAAGAGACGGCTTTATATGAAGGGAATGAATATGAAGAATGCATGAATGAAATAAATGAAACTTTGGTCATTTTTAAGAAAGTGGGGATATTTTCATTTCAATCAAAAAGTTAACATAGGTGCCCCGTACAAGAGATCCCCATTGTTTATGGGCAAAAACAAAAAGTTGATTCGGAGCATTACTCTGATCTATTCCTAAAAACTACAGGTAGATCAATGCAGCTCTAGTTATCGAGTGTTTCCCCGGGACGGCAAGGGCGGATGTTAGTCAACATTTTGTTGCCTCGGTCCTTTTCAGCTATCATGTTGATGTACATCCCTTTAAATGATTCACTGAGTACTTCCTCCTGGTTAAGTTCCTCATTTTTCTTCATTGCCTCTCCAATATCTTGACCTGGCTGGTAGAACCCTCCGGAGACAAAAGTGGTTTTCAAACTAGGAAAGGACATCGGTCTCCATGGAATGTCTTCTCCTTTAGATCTGGCTTTTCTTTGCTCCTCCTTCCTCTTATATTTCTCTTTCTTCTGTTGGACACTTGGTTGGTAACCCAGCCCGAAACGATCCTTCTTGGTTATCATATTCTTGAGTCTCAGGTTTCCTTGTAATTTCTTCCCCAGCCCTTTTTCCTATTTTGGCTCCTCGGCCCAGAGTTTCTGCGACGGTCATCTTGGTACAATTAGATAACCTGGGGTAGGGGATCCGACTTCCCTCTGAAACGAATGTGGCATTTACTAGTTCCAATGCTCGAAACGAGCATTCCGCAGCATCTTCATCATTTTGAATGTAGGGGGCGTCTGATGTCACTGAAGCAACAAATTCTTGCTATGCCTCTACTGTGACCAATTTGCCTTCGACTACAAATTTTAATTTTTGATGCAATGATGATGGGACAACTCTTGCGGAGTGGATCCACGGTCTTCCCAACAAGCAGCTGTAAGATGGTTTTATGTCCATCACCACAAAATCGATCACATATTCAGTTGGTCCGATCAATAGGGGCACCTCAATTTTCCCCATTGTTCCTTTTTGCGTACCATCAAAGGCTCTTACCGAGTTGTGGCAGGGCTTTAGGTGCGAACCATCTATTGGTAATTTTTGCAGGGTTACCATAGGCAAGACATTCAATGCTGACCCGTTGTCGATCAGTACGCCTGGTAATACATACCCTTTGCAGTGGGTAGTGATGTTAAGGGCTTTGGTAGACCTCATTCCTCCCTCCGGGATCTCATCATCACTGAACGTGATATGATTATAGGCAGTAATATGCCCCACTATCATGTCCAGGTTTGATACAGAAATGTCCTGGGCACAAAAGTTTGATTCAGCACTTTTAATAGCGTCTCCCGATGCTTTTCTAAACTCAAGAGTAATTCCAGCACTGTGATCCTGACCGGTTGCTTTCGTAGTTGTTCCACTACGCTGTACTCGCTATGTCTCAAGAACTTTAGAAATTTTTTGGCCTGGGCCTCAGTTACCGGCTCATTTATCTTTGGGGGAGGTTCTTCCCCAAATATCTGCGTAGGGCTAACTGCTTTACTCTTCCCCTTATCTTTTTCAGCCGCTTTCAAAGCCTCAGAGGAATAACATCGGCCGCTCCTTGTGAAATGGCCTGCCTCACCAACGTTCACATCGTTCTGGCTTTGTTGGTCTTTCAGCGTAGGCTCTTTTACCTGATCGTGTTCTGGTTTTTCTGGCGTGGTCACATTTACAGCATAATTCCAGGGAGTTTGTCGCATATCTTTGAATGGGAATGGAGATGGTACTAAAATGATGATCTTGGGACTTATTTTGCTGGTTTCTCCTTGGGAGACACCTGCATTCCCTGGCCTGGGAGAGATGATAAAAGGTCTATCCTTCCCGTATTTAGTTTTGGGGCTATCCGTCATGTGTACGTCCGACCCCTTCTTCCCCATGGGCTCCTCGAAGAATTCTATTTGTTTTTCATTCATCAATTTCTGCACCAATTTCTTGAACTCGTCACATTCTTGGATATCATGCCCTTCAGTCTGGTGGAATTCGCAATACTTTCCACATTCCTTCTGCCTTGTTATCATGCCTTTATCGATCACACGAGCCATGCATAACTGTTGAAATACCCACCGTAAAGGAGACTTGATTTCTGACACGTCATCCTTTATCCTCCTGGTAAAGCATTCTTCGATGACATTTACCCCTCTGCTCCCATAATTAGGCAGCGGGTTGTTGGCTACACTCGGTTCTTCAAACTTCAATATCCCGGAATCAATTAAGTTCTGCACAAGCTTTTTGAAGGCAAGGCAGTTCTTAGTGGGATGTCCAGGGGTACCGCCGTGATAGTCGCATTGCGCGCTTGGATTATACCAAGGCGGGAAGGGCGGATTGACAGGAGTAACGATGTATGGTCGGACCAGGTCTGCTTCATACAACTGGGAATAAAGTTCTGAGTACGAAACAGGTAGGAGAGTGAAAGTTCTCCTCTCTTTCTCTTTTCTGGTGACTCTCTCATCTCTTTGATTCGAGTTTTGTGTTTTTCCCACAGGTACTTGTGGCTGTGAGACTATGAAGTTCTTCGGGGCGGTATAGGTGCTGGTGGTGTTTACTTCATTTCTCTTGTTATACTTTCGAGACCCTTCCCCACCATCAATTCTACCGCTCTTAATTGCGATTCGAGGACTCCCAGTCCCGATTAAGTCGGCAAAGCACTGCGTTGTGTTATTAATGAGGCGATCAAAGAGTGCCCCTTTCAGAGTATTGACAAATAATGGAGTGATTTCATGCTCCGGAATGGGTGGCTGGATTTGGGCGGCCACTTCTCTCCATCTTTGGGCGTATTGCCGCAGGCTTTCGTTGGACTTCTGCCCCATATTTTCTAACATAATTCTGCTAGGGGTCATGTCTGTTACATGTTTGTATTACTCAGTAAATGCTTTTGATAGATCTTTCCATGTCTTAACATTTGCCTTGCTCAACTGACTGTACCAACGTAACGCCGCTCCAGTTAGACTATCCTGGAAACAATGGATCAGTAGCTTTTCGTCCTTATGGTAGGCCGCCATTTTTCTACAGTACATTGTTATGTGTGCAGAAGGACATGTGGTTCCATCGTATTTATCGAACTCTGGCGTTTTAAATTTTGGCGGTAGGACAAGATCAGACACCAGACTTAAGTCGCTAGCGTCATTTCCTGATTCTTTATTTGATTGTAACGCTTTAAATTTTTTCCTCCATGAGGCGAAATCTTTCCTCCCACTTTTTTTCTACCTCATTCCTGATTCTTTCGACCATGTTCAGGTCCGGCATTTCTTCTTCATAGAGTGCTTCAGTATCGAGGGGTTGAGTCTCAAGTGCCCCTACTTGAAAGCTAGAAGACATTCTTGCAGGGTCAATATACACATTCCTAGCCTGGTTTGGTGCAGTTGCTTGAACCTTGTAGTGAGCCGGGGTACCTTCTGGTTCTTGAACATTTTCTCCTTCTACTCTTTTTCCAAGACTCATTGCCAGCAATGCGGTTATGTCAGATACTATAGATGTTTGCGACTGCGCAATCTGATCACTAAGGCTTCTCTGGGCCTCTTCAAGCCTTGTCTCGAGCTCTCTTTGCCCTCTTTCTAGACTGATTATCCTTTCTTTCATGAGCTTTCTTTGTAGCCGGGTAAAGTATGGGTGATGAATGATTGCGGGTTAACTACACACAACGCCACAATATTCATATTGTTAATATGGTTGCAAAAAATAAATGCATGTATAATGATGCGAATGTTATGATGCAAATGCAAGAATGTATGCAGATAAGGTATCGATTCATTTGGTAATCACCCTTTTGAACTACTTCCACGGAAATTAAAGGGTCTTGATTACAACAAAGTTCGTGTTACAAAGTAAAGATCCCTAGTACAAAATATCTAATTACAACACGAGTCCTATAGATAGGCTCTAGCTCTATCTCCTAATTTTCCAATTGCCCCGAGCGGCTTGAGGAACCTAGGAGCTTCTTCCATTCCGGGGCTATGAAAGGTCGGAGTGTCTCAGCCTCGACAGCTAAATCATTCACATGCTGGCGACTCATTGTATGTCCACCATTAGGTTTGCGTAATACTGGTCTCTGTCCTGTACCATTCGAGCAGCGTCGCGTAGTCTCTTCTGCCAATAGGTGTCCCCTCCGGCTGCAGCCTCCTCGAACACATTAATTCTTTCCTTGTAATCCTCAACAGTTGCTTCGAGGGACCCAATTCGTGCTTGTAACCCACCCACTTCGCGTTCTCTTTCTTGCAGCTCAGCGAAGTTATTCTATGGCAATACATTGAAGTGAGTGTTCGACTTCCGCCACCTTTCCTTTTAATTCGCCATTTTGACTTTGGCTTTGCTCCAGCCTTTGAATAGTGTCATCGTACAGTTTTTGCATCTCTAACAGTCTATTTCGGCTACTCATGGACTTTCTTTTCCATACGGCGACGTTTTCTCTCTCATGATGGACAACTTGTTTTCCCTTGCTGATTTCTTGCCTAAATCTTTCTTTCTCTTGATCAATGGCCTTCTTGGCGGACCGTTTTTCTTCCTCCATAGCCAAACGACAGCTTTCTATCTCTTTCTCAATCGCTCTCTTGTTGATTTCTCGTTCTTCTTCCACCAAACGGATGCCGTTCATTCTTTCTCTTTCCATAGCTATGAACTGACTCTGGCCGGCTTTCTGTATTTTTGCTTGTAATAGAAGGGCATCTTTTTGATAAAGAGTGTTCTTGTCGCTCAAATCTGCATTTAATTTCTTCAATTGCCTAATGATCTCGTCCCGCTCGTCAACCTCTAAGCTTGCCTTATAGAGTTCGCTCCCATGTTGGGTATGTTGGATGTCCATTTTCCTTTTAACTTCTTCGAGTTCATTCCTTAAGATGTCGGCTTCAGACGGTACCACCCTTGTAAGCTCTTCGAGTGACACTGCTGGTCCTTGATCAGATTCGGGAATCACATTATTAACCCTCAAACGTCTCCAAAGATTGTAATCTAGGGTAGTCATGTGCTCGGTATCTCCTTCCACCTTGATCCGGTAATAATGATCCCAGGCCCTCATGATGGTCTGAATTTTTCCTTTGAACTCCCCTTTGAAAAGAAATTCAGTTTGACTTAATCCGGCGGTATTGGGAATGAACTGTCGTGATCCGAACTACCGAGACACTAAAAGCGGAGCACAGACGATCCCTCCATGCAATCCTAACATCATCAGCCAGTTGAAATCACCACAACTGTATAGAAAATAATTAACTTTACCGAGCCATGGGACCCTCCATGCTATGTCTTCATCTTGAATGTTCTTGAAGAAACTGGTCCACAATTTTGTTTTCAAATCCTCTCGCAATTCCTTTGCTAAGTATTCTCGTAAAGGCGAAAAACCTTGGAAGGATATCCCCGGCAGGACCCTCGTCGGCGTCTTCCACATGTGACTCTGAATCCATACTTGTAACAGCTGTGCGCATCCTCGAAAACGTCCTTCTTCATGTTTCCAGCTAGCATTTAAGGAAATGAAAGTCTCGACCAAGATTGCTGGTACTAGGTTTGCTTTCCGTTTCACCCGCTCAAACAAATCCAGAATGGCTATGTCAATGTTCCCGAGTACTCTTGGAAAGATCACCAAGCCATATATTCCTAAAGCGAACAAGTCCATTTTCTTTGCCTCGTCTGGATGTGTCGGTATGATGTCCCGAATACTTTCCCATGCAAAGACTGTATTGTCTCCTCGGATTTGAAGGAGGCCACTAACCCAATCGTCACTCATTCCCGCAAAGGTTTTGAGTTTCGCAGTGTAATTCTGATTCCTCGGAGGCTTCGCGTAGATCCAATCTTCCTGAATATTTTTCTGGTTAAGTAAAGCAGTGTATTCTTCTACCGTAGGCATCATGTCCTGCCCATTGAAGGTGAAGCAGCAAAAAGCCGGATTCCAGAACTGGACTATAGCTCGGAGTAGGGACTGGTTAATCCGAACATATAACAGCTGTGCGATGTCACCATAACTATTGCAGAACAAGTCTTGTAGTCTTCGGTCCCATCTTTCCCAAATGCTTTGAAGATCCTATAAGTCGTTCTGTTGGAGACTCACATAGGTGTATCCTGCTATTACGTGTTCGTTCGGCAAACTGTCCCCTTGGATTTTCTGGTTGACCTCTGACCAATGTCTGACTGACAAATTAAGCTCTTCTTTCCTAAGACACCTTTTTTCCATGGTGAAAGACTTTCTGATCAGGCAAACCACTTGATCCAGTACCTTTATGTGATGCAAATGCATGATGTATGAAAAAAAACAAAAGCGAAAAGAAAACAAGTCAGTACCAGATAAAATTAATAAATATGTAAATAAAAGGACAAAATTAAACAGAATAAACACACAAAATAAACCTATTTATCCCGTCTAAAACACCTAAGGTTATCCGCATGGCTCTAACAGGGTGGGTTTCTATGTTCTCTACATGCAGTGTTGGTGCTAGGAGGTACCCGAATTGTTCTTGCTGTCCTCTACTAAGAGTAGCAAGGCCCCCGATCATCACCCATTATAGGCTCCTTTCAACCGGGTTCAATTCAGGGGACCCATTCGCTTATGCCCGTACGAAGGAAAGATATCCTTACGAAAGCATAAGGTACTCGAGCCCCGAAGGTACTTGCTAGGCCCATACGGGAGAACGATATCTCCACGAAAGCATTAGCGTTTTCCCCCACTTAAAAAGACGGGTTTATATGCCATATTTTAAATGCGTTAAAATAAACGCGCAATTATGACCGAATGTTAATTTAATAGTCACTTTAATCCGGAACTTCCAATATTAGTAAAGCGGTAATTATTTTAAAAGCTTGACTCTCATTTGTTTTTTTAAAAAAAAAACAAAAATTGTCCCCAGTGGAGTCGCCATCTGTAGCGATGTCTTTTTCTTTTTATCGCTAAAAAAATGAGGGTTTTCGAAGGTGTTTTTGAAAGGTGTTTGTGATTCTTTTGGATATAAAATATTTATTCCATGGGGTTTTAAAAGAAACCGCATTAAAAAATGGAGTCGCCATCGGCCACTTAGGTAGGCCGGACACCATAAAACCAGAGATTCAAAAAGATTGGGTTCGGGAGTCGGTTACGGATGGGGAAGGATTAGCACCCCCATACCGCCCAAAACTGGTACTTTAATAATTACCGCTTTATTAATATTGGATTTTCCAGATTAAAGTGACGATTATTTTAAAATTCGATCATAATTGCGAATAAATTTTAAGGGCCTCGTTATCCGAGAATAAACGCCCAACCACTATCACTACGCCTGATACTGGCCCCGTTTACGCTCGGATAAAAGGGCACCGCATTAACAATTTATATCTCAATATGCAATCTTAGTGGCAAAATATAAAACATGGCAAAATATTCAAATGCAATAAATATTGACATAACAGAATACTAATTTAACATAAATAATTTATTAGACTCGATCATGCATATATACATATTAATCTAAATAATAGATAAAAACAACTGTAACATGTCAGAATAACAAGGCAGGAATAAGTACGTATAGACGAACAAATATTTCAAAAAGACATGCATACTAGTAATAAAACATATTTCAACATATATGGGACAATATATCATACAAAAAAAAAGTAAATATACTAGCATGCAATCCTTAAAAAAACATACACACATACAAAAATACAAAATATACCATGTACGAATCAACTAAAACATAACATGCTTAATATGAACAACCGGATAAAAAGATGCATGACTATTATAAGCTTAATACACATATACATGTAAACATAAAATACGAGGTATATACGAGGGACATAAAATAAAACAATAGAATATCAACATATACGATTATAATACGAACATGAATATTTACAAAGAAAACAGGACTGAAATGAAAGAAAAATAAAAGTCAGTGGCAGAAATTAAAGAACAATAATATGTAATTTAGGGACGAAATTGCGAAACAAACAGAACCTAGAAGGATCAAAATTGTAATTGGACCAAGGGGCAGATCCAAAATGAAAAGTTCAAAAACGCGGGATGGCTAAAGGCGTAATTTTACCATTTAAAAACTGATTCGGTGTAATTTAGGGATTAGATTGTAAGCTTTTTAAATATCAGGGGGACTGGGATTGTAATTATACCATGCGGCAAGACAAAAATGAAAATATTGAAAACGCGGGGGGGATTAAGTGTGTGATTTACCCATTTCAAAAAATAATAATAACTATAAAAGCCCTCTTTTTAGGCCGAAATCAAATTTTCAGTCATTTTTGTTTCATTTTCAGTTTTCATAACAATTACCGTTCTTCATTTTCTCTCAAATATCCCCATGAAACCCAGAATCCGGCGGCCGACCGTCGCTAACCGGCGCCGGCGAGCCTCCAAAACACATCGAAATGACCCTCGTTTCACCTCGACACGAATCCGAGGTTGGATTCAGAAGATACACCTTCATTCGCCCTAGATCTAAGAAATACGAAACGAAAAAACCCATGTTTTAAACCCAAAACGAAACTACAAGGGGTCTCCCCTTCCCTTCAGTTCACCGTATCTGGCTTGGGGAAGCCGAAAGGCTTGTTACTGAGGAGGGAAGACCCACAGATGGCGACGGTAAGACGACTCTCCCTCTTTTTTTTTGTTTACCTCTTTTGTATATGCATGCAAAAATAAAAAAGAGAAACGTATTTACCACTGGACTTTTCTTTCGATTATCACTTGAATGGTTACAACTTTCAGTTTTTGTGTTACAAGATCTCTGTTACCATTCTCTGTTTTTTTTGTGTTACCCCCTCTGTTACAACTCTCCTCTGTTACAAAAGTCCCCGTTTCATATATATCATTGTCTTTGTTTTGGTGCAAGTTGCATCTTGCTTTTTCAGATCTGGACTGACAAACTTGTTGCTTGTTGTATTTGGCATGTTCTGAGCACGGTGGTTGAATATCGGCATGGTGGCGGTATGGGTGTTCTGCCAGCGGCCAGACGCATTCTCGGCCGTTAGATTAGATCTGATCTAACGGTCGAGATGGCTTGAAGGACGAACGGCCTGGATGAAGCCTCGATTTGATGAGAAGGCTCCAGATCTTGCCACGTGGAGCTCCGCAGTCGAGGAGTCAGAACGCGTGGGGCTCACGCGCGCGTGGGATATCAAAGCGTCCGCGCGTGGACCACACGCGCGCGTGGCACTCGAACGGTCCATACGTGTTGAACACGCGGCTGGCAGATATTTTTGACTTCTTGGTTGGATCGTGGCCGTTGGATCAGATCTTGATCCAACGGCCCACAGTCATCTGCACACAATAATTGTAATTAAATAGGGTTTGGGTTTGGGTCTTGTAATAATATTAGATTTGTAATTGGACTTGGACTGTAATTTTTATTTGGGTTTAATATATTTAATTTTTGGATTTCATTTTATATCAGTCCATTAATAATATTATAATTAGTATTATAATAGCAATACACATACATACGCAAACGTATACTTATATTATACAAACATTAATTAATATAACATTCTAGCATACGTACGTATAATCATACACATAATTGACTTAACATCTATACACATTAAACAAATACACTCGTACTAAATAGATACGTACGCGACATACATACACCCTTAATACGTATACATACATAGCTTATAATATACATGCACACCATACCTTATATATATTAGAATACTCATGCAAACAATAAACATATAATATAATAAATATAAATGCAACACTAATATGTATTTACAGATAAAAAATGAGTGATTACATATATTTAATAAATTTAGTCTTAATTCTTTTAAATTTATTAAATTTAATTTTTATTATTTACACATCCTTTCAACTTGGTTCTTAAAGTAAAATCCCAAAGCCAGCAACATTGATGCGGCTTCACTTCTTGGCAGTGCCACTGGCACTTATCTCTCCGGGATCCAAGGAAGATGACAGCATGACTTACGACGTCTGATTGACCATGCGAAATGCCTGCTCTGTATCCACGGCCATGTCAAAGGGATTCCCTTATGTAGAAGCTTTGCTCGTTTATTTCCGCAATAAGAAAAATTAACAAGGCATGAATGATTATCTGCTACTGTACTGTTGTAATCTAGTCTCAATCAATCCAACTCAAAGTATCAGTGATAAAATATTTACCTACATTTAGGAATTCATACCATCAAGAGTGATGAGTTAATCAAGCAGAAAATATTTAGGCAAATACTGGGACGCCAGCCTTTGGAAAGAAAGACTACAACACATTATGCCATTGACTTCAAACTCAACCTACTGCCTATAAACAAAAACCAAAAAGGAAAACTGGAATGATTAAATGGAAACGCTAAAAGAGTTTCTAAAAAATGAACATAACTTTGAAGTCGTCTGATATAAAGATTTTATTTCTGCATTATTAAATATCGTGTTCAAAACCTCATTTCTCAAGGATAAAACTAAAAAAATACAGGATTGACAATGACCCAACTATAGTAGCCAGGGAACAAATATGGAATCCTAAATAGAAAAAAGAAATACAGTATGAACCACTTACAAGGCTACAACAAAGTAGATGATAAATTAATTAATCTATGTCCAAAAGTTGAATTCAAAACCTTTAGTGCTTCACACAAGCGGTTTTGAAAACCAGAACTGGCATTCAGATTCCATCTTCTAGAAGTGAATCGAAGTCTGTACTGCAAACAGCAGCCTGCAAAGATCCCTGACTGTCACCACCTCCAGAACTTCCAATGCTCTCACGACCATCTGCTACAATCTTCAACCCAAATACATCAAACATGTACATGCTTATCTCTTGTCATAAATTCAACAATTGTTCCACAAATGTCAAATTGTTGACCTTCTTGACCACTCACCCCCTCTTTCCTTTGTAAGAGGAACAACTTTAGAATTTTGCTTTTAAGGACCAAATTGAAAGAATGTGTAAATAACGAGGGCTAAATTTAGTATTTTTTTTAAATTAAGACTAAATTGATTGAATATGTAAATATGGAGGATTAAATTTGCTATTATACAAAGTTTTATAACTGCAACGTTAAATACTTAACGGCCAAGTTACCATTTTGTTACAAAACATAAAATTTAATTATCATTTTGTAACATTTGAAAGTTTGGTTACCGTTTTATTTTTTTGGCAAAGTTTAATGACCATTTTAATACTTTACCCTTAAAAGTATTTAAAAAGACTGTATTACTTTCTAATTTATCCCACGTGTCAACTAGTAATTTGTATGAATATTGATTTTTATAATAATTTTTAATTAAAATAAGGATGAAATTGAAAAAAAAATGAACTTTTGAGGGTTAACCTTACAAATATGCCTTAAATAAATGAAAATATTTTATTTTAAAAAATGTCATGTGTCAACTTTTAATTGATTAAGGGGTCCATGTCAAATTTCGATAGAAAATGGGTGAACTCATTAACGGCGAACTCCATTTATGAAATTGAGAATTTTAAAATATTATATATGAAACTAATAATTCGGTATAATTTATGTACCAAATGAATAATTAAGCATTTTTCTTTTTAATAAATATTAAAATTATCCTGAGCTCAACGGACAATTAACCATATTTTAAATCAATGGTTGACTAACTCTGTCCTCCCTTTGTTTTTCTAATATTAGTAGAATCACTCATTAATCTAAAATTATTATTATATTATTTAAACCCTAAACACTCTAAACACGTCATCTTTTTTTCTTCCCCATAACGTCGTTGCCGCCACCATATAATACCGGCTCCGTTGATGACGATATTCCCATTTCAACATCCAAAGTTCGATAATGTTTAACCCCAGCACCGATTGAAATTTTGTGGCAACCAACGCGTTGCTTGAGAAGAATTTTCTGTTCTCTTGCAGAACTTAGCTGGTATGAGTTAACATGATCAGAAATTGCATAAGCTGGCGACATCTAAAAGATCCTCTTCGTTTAAGGAACCTACTAACCTTCAAAGTAAGTTCTGGACTGCTTTTGATTGTGTAATCTTGTTTGACTATACAATTGTTACTGGTTTTAGACTACTTTTGTCTGTTCTGTTTTCTGTTACTGTACATGTTACAATTTTCTGGTCTTCACCTATTATGTTTTTTTTTTTTTTTTTTCTGTTATGTTAACTCTTACGTTGCATGTTCTTCGCTTTGGTTGTCTGTTTGGTTACGCACTCTAAGGTCACACTGAATTCTCTAGCTCATCAGTCATCCCTCTTCTGTCTTCCTCTCTCAGGAAGTTTGGGTCGCGAGAGACTAGGCACAACATTCGAAAGTCTCGGTATATAAAAATAATTTAATTTGTATATTACTGTTTTAAAATTCTTGACATTAGATACTAAACTTTAAATGCATATTTCCTTAAATGAATTTACTTTTCACCGATAATATGTTTTTTGGGTCACTCCGACAACAAATGTGATCTTTCAATTTCGGTCGTCACGTCTGACTCGGTAAAGAAATATTATAAATTTCCTCTTTTCATCAAAACCACTTCCAATCTTTATATTAAATAGGTAAACTATTGCAATAGTCACCTATGTTTTCGCTTAATATAGTTTTAGTCATCGATTTTCAAATTCGACCGGTAAAGTTATTTACGTTTTTGATCTGTATACTTTTAGCCACTGAAACGTTTATTGCCGTTAAACGTTAACGACTTGCCGATCTGGCAGTAAAAAAAAGGGTAAACTATTGCAATCACTACAACAAATTTGTTTATTAGTGGCATCTAAAATATTGTCACGAAAACATACATTTACGTCACTCTTTGTATTTTGTGACGTAAAATTTGATGTCACGCCGTTCGTCACGCTAGGTGTGTCACTAAATGTCTAGCGTGATGATGTACTTGTTTTCGTCACATATTATCGAGAATATAGTGACATTAATGTATAGCGTCACCTTATAGTTTGTGTTCAATGGCGACTATTTACGTCATCACATGATATAAAATTTGGTCATTGAACATTTGTATCGTCACCAATAATACAAAAAAATATTGTAAAAGTGACAAAAATAATATCATCACATTGTTAGTGGTGTAGTATATCGTCACATAATAGTTGTAAGAATGATGATGATGCATAACGTCACTTTAGAATTTATATTTGATGACAATTAGTTATGTCATTGAATTATATAAAATTTCGTTATTGATAATTCTTATCGTCACAAATAATTCGTTAACTTCAACTTATAGGTGACGAAAACAATATCGTCACATTACTGACATAATATATTGTCACCTAAAAAGCTAAAATATTGATAATATATTATCATGTATTACTATTTTTTTCACCTAATTTGAGACTACATTCTTATTAGTTATATTAAGATCTTTACTAATAATGATATTGAATTATTTGTGACAGAAGCAAAGTAATACATACAATTAATGATCACATAATTGTTGTCAATTAAAATAATAAAAAAAACAAAAAAATGTACACATTAATCGTAAAATATATTTCTATCAAACAAAAATATTATATTTCATTTCTTACACAATAATAAAAGTAAAAACAATCAAAATTGTCTACTTAAAATTTTTATTCCTAATATAATAAAATTAAATGTTAAAAAAGAATTTGACAATAGCTTATAGGTGTGTGTTTATACCTATATTCTTGCCAACTGTGGAATTTTGTATAGTCGTTGGAAATGATTCAAAATCATTTTCAGCATCAACGAGGCAAAGCTCCTCATAACTAGTGTCTTCACCATAACCAGTAAAATCCATGAACAAGTAATCCAGTTCCTCTATTCTCTGAAGCCTTTTAAAAACTGCAAAGGCCTGATAATCACAAAACATAACTTAAGAAATAAATAGTATGTGGTATATGCACCTATATGTATTTAAAAAAAATCAACCATAGAATAATATATAAAATCTTCTTTAGTGTTACAAAAAGAAAACATTCGAGGCACAAAAAATGCATATACTAGTGATTTAGATTAACATGAAAACCGAGTAAGGTGTGGCATTGTTGCAGGAGCAAGATCCATATACCAACAAATCTTGGGATTTTTTGCTTTGGGAGGCAAGTAAGGATACATTACCATTTCAAAATCGTGCCGCCATCAAATGCCAAAATATTCTCCCACCTATATGTTTAGAAAGTGAGAATGTTCAAGCCATTTCAAGAGAGTATTTGTAAATATAAAGAAGGAAAAAAATGTTATACCTCCCATTCAATTTTAGAGCCATCTTTCTTAGCAGAAAGCTTCCTGGAGGCTTCAGTTCATTGATACTAGAAAATTCAACTCAATTTTAAGTTCAGTAACTCAAGTTTATAATAGAAATCGGAGTGACCCAGAAAATATATTATAGATCAAGGGTTCATGACAAAATGATAAACATATGAATTTTTTAAGCTCTTGGAAAATCCCACAAGATTCTATCCACATACAAAAGCTGGATTGAGATTATAGAATTTTGAGTCTCGTCTTTAACCAAAAGAGCATATCATAAGCTAAACATGATCTTCTACTAATGTTTACCAAAAAATGCATCTTACAGCTACACTGACATTTAAATCCATAGTTTCAAGCTTAATTTTACTACTAGCAGTATATTCAAATACACAAACTTCTCACATAATCCTCTAATACAAGCTTCTCACACATTCAAATGTACTTCATGAATTGTGGAGAATCAACACACAAAAATCCTCTGCTCTACTATGTTTTAACCATGATCAAAGGAGAGAGAACAATAACGTAGCCAAACTTTATGTTGCACGGACCAGTTCCTTCGTTCTAAAATGCCATGTTGCAAACGTTTGATGACTATAATCCATATGGAATATGATCCCTTCACCTTACATGATTGAAAACTTTAGCATTTTCATATCAAATTGAAAACATATAATACTAATATAGCTACTAACATCATAGCTGGTACAAAATTACCAGGAGCATTATTATATTTTGGGGGGTCATAGAAAACCACGCTTCTCACAGTCGATGACGCCCCTTCAATAACAACATAATGGGGAGTAGTGTGCACTGTATAAGGCTTCAACCTAAATTGTTGATACATAGCCTATGAATAGCATTAGACTTAAGACAGGTTTGGTGCATAAGATATGCAGCTACTCATTAACATGTACAAGCAAGATAGCTAAATTTCAATTGGACATACATTTAAAATATATAAACAAAGAGAATAAATTTAATAAAATTAGTAAAATGGAAATAAGATGAGATTCTACTTAAATTGCTTAGAACTATCATAAAGATCTTACCTGGAAAAAATAAGTGTGTCCACTACAACGTATCCACCATTATCTTGGAAAGTTATCAATTGAATCCAATAATTTTTTGAAACATAATAAAAGACAAAAGCTTGCAAATTAAACTCATGTGTCTTCACTTTATATCTTTTTAAAAAATTTAAATCCAAAGAAATTTATCATAGTTTAAACTCATCAAGATAAAAAATAATATAATGTAGAGGCCTTGACATAACTGTAAATTTGGTCTATGAAAATGCAAAGTACTCATTTTCGAGACCTTGTTTTAAAGTCATCTCTTTATCTGAAGCTGAAAATAAAATTTCATTGCAAAGAGTACCAACCAAATGAAAATGTATTCCTGTGTGTAACAACAATTGAGTGTAAATGAATTTAAAGACACTAGCCTTCACAAAATAGAGACCATGTGGTCCATGCCCTTCTATAATATGCCAAAGCCTTCATATCTAACAGTTTCCCTGAAAGCATCAATCATGCCAATATAATAATTACAAAACTTGGATGCTAAATAAAGCACGAAATAAATTAAGTAAAAAAATAAAAATATGTATAAATACCTAATTAGTTGAGACGTATGTAGAAGTGAAACAAAGGGATCCTAGTTTATCGTTGTTGCGTGTTTTAAGTGCTTCGCAATTGGTGCAAGTGTACACGTCACAAGTTATAGTATAGAATGATATCGTCTCCACAGGGATTGGTGAAACTCTAATTTCTAATTCCTTCCACTGAAAAGAGAAATAAATTGTGATGGTAGATGTTTCGAATTAACAAGTAAAATAAAGTGAACAAGAAAATAAAATAAGATTGTAATCGAATAAGAAAGAGTAGGCCAGGTTATCGTGAGTTGTGGTGTGATTGTCGGATGGATCGTTGTAGTAATTGGTAGATGAAGCCATGCAATTCTCTTGGCAATTAGAACCAATAAGATTACCTGGGCAATTCGTCAATTGGCTTGGTAACTAGACAACTTCCTTCAAAGCTCGGCGAAGCGTTCTTCAATAGCTTCTTGTTATCCCTAACTCAAAACACTAGTCAATTGTGCATGCCTTGGTGAAACATCCCTGAGTTAACCATGGGTGAACAACAATTGATTTTACGCTCCTCTTAGTCGTTGAAATCCGCAACTTATCCCTAAGTTGGATTAGTCTTCACCAACGATCGTTTGAATGAAAACCATGCTCATTCGTTTCTTGAATCTAGCTCTCCTGATATTAGATAAATCGATGAATTCACGAGATCCTCTCCCAATTCACTCGTAATCAAATTAAGAACCAAGAATGAACAAACTTTGAATTTAAATTGCAACCAAAAACCTAAACAAATCCAAACATTTTCACAACCACATAAACACAATAACCCAAGCCAATTTAGTTTAATTCATAGCTGGGTGCAAAAGAAGTACAAGATAAAAATTCCTCAACATGAATAGAATGGAAACAATGAAGAAAAAGAAGATATCCAACAACCCTCTCTTTTTTTCTCTCCAATCGAACTCTTCAAAGCTTGCGACTGAATCTTCTACTTATACAAGATGATTAGGTCGAATTGTTGTGGATGAGGATGAGTTTAAGTTGGGATTAATTAGGATAAAAGAAATAATAAATTCCTTTTTATCCTTCTCCTCCAAAAACTCCTCATAAACTTGAAGTTTTAATCTCATTTGATCTCTACCTGGAATTCCAACTCTTTAAGATTTATCCTTGCTTCTCGTGCCCATCTCGAACGAGGTGGATTTATCCAGTCATCAAATCGGCAGCTTCTTCATCTTTATCCTCAATTACTTCGGCAATTTCCTACTTGCTAAGGCAATTAATTGCTGCACACAAAATCGCACATACCAGCAACATCTTTTCTACAAAACTAACTAAATTGTGTAATCAAACTTAACGGTGAAGGAAACCATGAAATAAT
Source organism: Hibiscus mutabilis (assembly GCA_019671005.1). Lineage (NCBI taxonomy): Eukaryota > Viridiplantae > Streptophyta > Magnoliopsida > Malvales > Malvaceae > Hibiscus > Hibiscus mutabilis. Next base: position 13,164,153 of record CM033727.1, read on the forward strand.
GCATGGATGACTAAATATGCAACTAAAATGAGCCTAAGTCTAACATTAATTATGAGTAAAAGGGTAGAAAATATAGTACTTTTACACACTTTACACACCTCCAAACTCGAACTATTGCTTGTCCTCAAGCAACGCAAAACTAACAATTACCTGCCAAGACTTCGATCATTAAGAATTTGCTTCGTACCTAACTACAATCCTCAGAACCGTGGCACAAAGTATAATTGTCTTTCAATTTTTCGGATGGCACAGAACTTACTCGGACTTGGACTATAATGCTTGTGACTATGTGTGTGGAGTTGTGTACAAGTTGATTATCAGGATTCCATGTGAACAATAGGTTTTTATCAAATTAACTACCGGGGATTTTTTTTTTATTTTTTTACTAGAGCCAATTTCGGGCACCTCTAGCAAAGCATGCAATTTAAGTTTTTTTGTCGACTAGAGCCAATTTCGGGCACCTCTAGTGATTCTTTAATGTGTAACAACTAGAGCCGGTTTCGGGCACCTCTAGCAAGAAATTTTAAGTTTCAATTTCCCTAATTTTTTAGCAACCTAAGTTCACTAATTCTCCTTTAATCAATCAAGTCACAATAGTGTCCAATTATATTCAGCATCATAGTAGAATTCTAAGTGTTTTCCACGCGAATCCTAAAACCGAAAGTTCTATCAATTAAGTCAGTGGTAATTTATTCATCATTGGATATTCAACAAGTCTTGGCAAATTAAATTCAATCAAATGCATGGAAAGCAATATATGCAACCTATATGCGATAACTAGAGATGAATGCAACTAAAGATGAAACTAAACAAACAAACAACCTCCCCTAAACTCGAGAGAAGTATTGTCCCTAATGCACATGAGTTAGTCGGATAGGTCGCACCTTGAATGATGAGTTTCCTTCGAGCCGTTTGCTTGATTCGTTTGCCGGTTCGTGGTGGTTGAGTGTGTGTGGCTGATGGTGCGACCTGAACTCTTACTTCTGCAACCTCATCGCTTGCTTTAGGCTCTTGATCGGCCTCTTCAATGATAGAAGCTTTGCACTTCAGTTTTGGTTGTGCAGCTGGTGGCGATGTCACTGGTTCAGAGATGGATTCATCAAAATCTATAAATCCATGTAGAGATTTAGTACGAGTAGGTTCAGTTATAGGGGTTTTACCTTTATTGTGTGCAACAGTTGCCAAGGCTTCCTCAGTTGCCGAGGCAAGTAGGTTGGCGGGAAACACCGAGAAAGGCACGGTGTTATCGAGGTACTTCTCGAAGTTCACTCATGTGATGGATACATTATGGTACCTCATGTACCGCATGAATAACATTTGCTGGGCCTCCATTCGCTCCAATCGTTGTGTCAAAAGGCGCAACATTGCTTTGATTTCGTTCATGTTTGCCGAGGTAGGTTCACTTACATGGGCATCTGTACTTGCTAAGGCAATTTTGGTTGCCCGGGTAGTGGTCAGTATGGGGGATTTCTTTGGTAGCATTTGTTTTTTCGCTGGTTCCTCACCCATGATTCGCAGGTATTGCGTCCGATTCCATCCTTTTCTGGCAGACAATTTCTCATCCGTATCATCACTTGGCACTTTTTCTTTCTTGCATAATTGAGATATTAAGCTCGGGAAGAAAAGAGCAACTATATCTTTTTAACTACAAGCAAATATTTTATCACAAATAATTTATCCTATGTTGACAATTCACTTGTGTAAAATATAATGTAATAATAAAAGACGAGAATAGGAAACCATGGTTTTGCGAGTAGTGGGCATTAAGCAAGTTTTAATAAATTTATTCCATAGTTTTGCCTCAGGCTTCAATATGAGTCGATTTACCATTCCTTTCAAGGCCCCTCGGTTCTATTCAACACCTTCGATTGTGAGGTCTTTGAATACCTTCTAGACTTCTTCGGTCGTGATGCTGTCAACAAAAGCTTTATGTTCATCTTTTTCAATGTATATCCCATAAAAGGTATTAATCGTGTCGACATCAATGAGGATTACCCTGCCACGAACATAAACATAGGGGTTGTTGGGGTTAGTAGCATGGGAATAAAATTCTCTTACCCATGATACATTGTCGGGTTGTGGTTGATGACAAACGATTTGCCATTTGTGGTGCTCGATAACTTTAAAGATGAACGCATCAAGGCCGAAGTTCTTGCGAGAGACGGTGTAGTCAAATCCTTGTTCCTCCCACACCTTGCGGCTTGCAAACTTGGTGAGGAATTGCTCTTCGATGATCGGTGTCGCAAACTGGCAGAAGGGGGTTCGGTTTCCTTGGAAGAACTCGAGTGAGGCATTTTTTAAGGTTCTTGGCCATGGGAATTTTTGGGTTTTGGTTGCAATAGAAAAAAAAGAAAAACTAGAAGAAATCTTGAGTTCAAAGATGAGGAAAGAGTAAAGGTTGAAATACGGAGTAAAAGTTTAATGGTGGAGTAAAGGGTTGAAGATGATGGATAGGTGGTGGTCGACTATTGGAGGGAAAGAAAGAAAAGGAAGCAAAGCTAGGGGTTGGTCTTTGGACGGCTAATGAGGATTGGGTGAAGGTGAGGAGGCATGCGGCTAAGGGCTTTAAAAGGGGAAATAATTAGGGAAAACAAATAATTAAATAGGTTTTATAAGACTTCAAAAATCTGCCCATTATTTCCTCCAAAGGATAAGCTCAATCTTTTAATCCAACTCCTCTTGTTCTTGAACTCTTACCCTAAAATTCAAACAAAACAAATAAATTAATATTAAACAAGATTAATCCTAAATAAAATAAATCAAGATAAAGATAAAAATAAAGATAGAAATAAAAGATGACTATCCTAATAAAAACTAGAGATGTGAAAATAAAAAACTAAACAATATTAAAACCAAAATCCAAAAAATGAAGTCCAAAATAAAATTAAAATAATGCGAAAAATAAATACTAAAGAAGAGCATATTCATGCATCTTCTACAACAACAACTTCCTTGTCGCGCTCAACATGGGTGCTGAAATAATGCTTCAAACACTATCCGTTAACTTTAAACTCATGTCCATCAATGGTGGACTTGATTATAACAGCACCATGGGAGAAAGGTTTGACTATTTCAAATGGCCCAGAGCATTTTGACTTCAATTTTCCCAGAAAAAGTTTTAACCGAGAATTAAAAAGAAGCACTAATTGCCTGGGCAAAAATTGTCGCAGTAATAGCTTTGTGTCATGCCAGTGCTTCATTTTATCTTTGTAAATTCTCGCGTTGTCGTAGGCTAAGGCACATAATTCTTCGATCTCGTTTAGGTCCAGTAAACGCTTTTGTCCTGCACTCTCCTAATCCATGTTTACAGTTTTGATTGCCCAATAGGCCTTATGCCCGATCTCTACTGGTAGGTGGGAAGTCTTACTGTAGACAAGTCTGTAAGGAGACATGCCTAATGACGTTTTGGATGTTGTTCGATAAGCCCAAAGTGCATCATCAATTCTCAGAGACCAATCCTTTCGAGAGAGATTGAAAACCTTCTCAATGATACTCTTTAATTCCCTGTTGGAAATTTCAGCTTATCTGTTTGTCTATGGGTGATATGCCGTGGCAATTTTGTGTGTTACTCCAAATCTCTCCAACATTTTGGCAATCAGCCTATTATCGAAGTGTGTGCCCCCATTGCTGATAATTGCCCTTGGTGTCCTGAATCGTGTGAATAGATTTTTCTACAAAAATTTCTACATGGTCTTGGAATCGTTTCTAGGAAGTGCAACTGCCTTGATCCATTTAGACACATAGACCACAACAAGTAGGATGTACAAATTGCCGAATGAGGATGGGAAGGGTCATATGAAATCGATTCCCCATATATCAAATAATTCCACCTCGAGTATGTTTTGTAATGGCATCTCATGTCTTCTTGATATATTCCTTGTTCTTTGACAACGATCACATCCCTTGTAGAAGTCATGGGCATCATTGTAGAGGTTAGGCTAGTAAAAATTGGATTGTAGAACTTTGGATGTTGTTCGAGTTCCTCCAAAGTGGCCTCCATAAGGTGAAGAGTGGCATTGTCGTAGCATATTTTTCTACTCCTCTTCGGGGAAACAACTTCGTATCACCTAATCTGTACATTATTTAAACAAAAGAGGCTCGTCCCAATAATAATGCTTAGCATCATGTAGGAACCGCTTCTTTCCTTAGTGAGTAAGGTCATAAGGAAAGATACCACTAATCAAGAAATTAACCAAATCGACATACTAGGGAGTTTTTGTGGCAACTAATAACTGCTCATCCGGGAATATGTTGTGGATCTCCAAGAAGTCTGAATCTTCATCGCCTATTTACAGCCTTGATAAGTGATCGGCAACTTGGTTTTCCGTTCCTTTCCTGTCCTTAATTTCGATGTCAAATTCTTGTAAAAGTAAAATCTAACGAATCAAATGAGGTTTGACATCTTTCTTAGCAAATAGGTACTTAATTGCTGAGTGATCAGTATAAAGAATTTCCTTAATACCAATCAAGTAGGAGCGAAATTTGTCAAATGCAAAAACTACTGCTAGTAATTCTTTTTCCGTTGTGGTGTAATTTAATTGAGAACCATTTAGGGTTTTAATTGCGTAATATATCACATGGAAAATTTTACCTTTGCGTTGACCTAAAACTGCTCCTACCGTAAAATCACTTGTGTCACACATGAGTTCAAAAGATAAAGTCCAATCGGGTGGAACGATAATGATTGTTGTGGTGAGTTGCTTCTTCAAGGTTTCGAATGCTTGGACGCAGGAATCATCAAAATTAAAAGCTTTGTCCTGTTCAAGCAAGTTACACAAGGGTTTAGAGATTTTAGAAAAATTATTAATAAATCTTCTGTAAAATCCTACATGTCCAAGAAAACTTCAGACTCCTTTGACTGAAGTTGGTGGTGACAATCTCTCAATCACGTCCACCTTGGCTCTATCCACTTCGATTCCTTTGGACGAGATTTTGTGGCCGAGCACGATACCTTTGTCTACCATAAAATGTCATTTCTCCTAGTTTAAAACTAGGCCAGATTCTTCACATTGAGTTAATACCTTCTCCAAATTGCCGATGCAATTACCGAAGCTATCTTCAAATACTGAAAAATCATCCATGAAGATTTCAAGGAAATCTTCCACCATGCCAGAGAAAATTGCCATTATGCATCGTTGGATTATTGCTGGGGCATTGCATAATCCGAACAATATCCTTCAAAGTATATATGTACCATACGAGCATGTGAAGGTGGTCTTTTCCTAGTCCTCCAGCGATATTGCAATTTGATTATAACCTGAGTAACCATCAAGAAAACAATAAAATGATTTACCTGCAAGACAATCAAGCATTTGGTCAATAAAGGGTAGAGGAAACTGGTCTTTCCTAGTAGCTTTAATTAACTTACGGTAATCCATGCAAACTCTCCAACCGGTCATAGTCCTAGATGGAATGAGTTCATTGGTTTCATTACTTACCATAGTTATACCTCCCTTTTTTGGGACACATTATACCAGACTTACCCACGTACTGTTGGAGATAGGATATATGATACTGACGTCGAGCCATTTGATAATTTTTTTCATCACAACCTTCTTCATGGCGGGGTTAAGTCTCCTATGTGCCTCAATCAACGGTTTATGATCATCCTCAAATAGAATATTGTGCATACATACCACCGGACTAATTCTTTTCAAGTCTGCGATTGTCCACCCTATTGCCTTTTTATGCAGCGCCTACATATCGATCAAACTTCTTTCTTGTTCTGGATATAACTTAGAAGAAATAATTATAGGCAATGTGTCATTGGTTCCCAAATAAGCATATTTTAAGTGCTCTGGCAATGGTTTCAATTCAAGTATCGGTGGTTGCTCAATAGAAGGTTTTCCGAGTTTACCTTCCTTACCTGAGTATTCCAATGGTTCGAAATACTTGCCTGGTCGACTTACTATCCAATTTGCTTCATTTTGCTTTTCGTTGATCGGTTCCTCAAGTTTTTCTGATTCGACAATGCAATTGCCGAGGCAATTCTCTTCCATATCAAATTCGGTGTGGCGTGGATGAATTGGCATTCTTCTGGATCGTCAGCTTGCTTCAAGGTTTGAAACATATTAAGTTTGACTTGCTGATCATTAACTCTCATAGTGAGTTCCCCCTTTTAACATCGATCAATGTTCATCCCGTTGCTAGGAACGGTCTTCCAAGAATAATTGGTGCGAACTCATCTGCTTCACAATCCAAAATAATAAAGTCAACAGGAAAAATAAATTTATCGTCTCTTACCAGTATATCTTCAATTTTTCCCTCTAGATGCACATAGGATCTATCTGCAAGCTGTAGCATCACTGTTGTAGGCTTTGCCTTCCTTATTCCCAATCTCTGGAAAAAATGATTTTGGCATAAGGATTATGTTTGCTCCAAGATCGCATAATGCCTCCCCGACGTAGTGATTTCTGATAGCAAATGGTATAGTGAAACTACCGGGATCCTTAAGTTTATGTGGCATTCGGTTGTGCAACATGGTCATACATCCTTCTGTCACGACAACTGTTTCAAACTCACCTAGCCTTGTTCGCTTAGAGACAATGTCTTTAAGGAACTTAGCATAGTTCGGCATTTGCTCTATCACCTCAACCAACAACAAATTGATATGAACTTGCTTCAAGATGTCAAGGAATTTCTTAAATTGATATTCTCGTTTCTGTCGTTTCAGCCTCTATAGGAATGCTGGTGGAATTTGGATCTCCTCTTCCTTCTTTTTTGATTTGGGATTGTTATCGCATATTGCTTGGGTATCGGGATTTGCCTGAGCAATTACCGATTCATCAATTTTTTTGATGTGTCTTTTTGGATAGGAGATCGTTCTGCTGGTTGATTGTTCTCTATGGGCTGAACAAGTGCATCATTTAGCTTTCGTCCACTCCGAGTGGTGATTGCTTTGCACTGCTCATGGCCTATCCCTTCGTGACCTCAGTATCACTAGGTAAACCACCTTGTGGTCTTGTATTCAAGTTCTGAGCGAATTTCCCGACTTGTGTCTCCAATGATTTCAACGTTGCCTCTTGGTTCTGCAGTCTCATCTCAGTCCTGTTAATGAAAGCATTAGTTCTTTTCATGAAACTACTATTCTCAGCCATATAAGATTCAATTTTTAACATGAAAACATTGAGAGGGTTTTCTAAAGAACTAGATGGTGTCAATTGTTGTTTGGGCATCTGTTGTTGTGGCATGTTCTACTAGAATCCCAATGCTTGCGTATTCTGACTGTTCTAATTAAGGGCATTGTTCTGGTTGCTCCATGAGAAATTAAGGTGTTTCCTCCAGGCTGGATTGTATGTGTTGGACATCATATTGTTGTTCCAGTTGTAGTTTCCAACATAAAAGCTAGATTCTAGGTTCTATGGACACTCAGAAGAATCATGGTTACTATTACATAAATCACAAAATGAGTTTACTTTCTTGATCTCGTATGTGTTGTTAGGTCGCTGCATATTCTTAACCAAATTGGTTAACACGGCCAACTGTGCTAAAATAGTATCTAATGAATCTAGTTCAGTTGCCAAGGTATTTCGCCTGACTATTCCCCTTATAGTGGTTGGGAACTGATAGTCATTTTTGGCAAGTCTATCCAAAATCTCCCAAGCTTCCTCTGTGGACTTGTCTAGAAGCGTGCTATTTACCGAGGCATCTAGCATCAACCTCGTCGGTGCATTGATTGAATTGTAAAACATTGTTACTTGTGTCCAATCTCTGAATCCTGTCATGGGACATTTGCGTAAAAGCTCCTTATACCGCTCCCAAGCCTCGTACATGGACTCATCATCTGCCTAACGAAAAGAAGTAATGGCATTACGCAGTTTATCAATCATATTTGTAAAACTAAATCTAGAAAGGAAACTTTGGCACAAATCGGTCCAAGATTCTAAAGATCCGGATGGGATACTATTCAACCATATTTTCTCCATATCCCTCAGTGAATAGGGGAATAATTTCAGCCTTAGGACGTCCTCAGGGACTCCTTGTTGCTTGAATGAATCACAGATTTCTAAGAATGATTTGAGATGTTGTCTGGAGTCCCCAATCGTTGATCTTCCAAACTGACCCATTGTATTGATCATATTGAACATCACAGGTTTCAACTCGAAGTGGGTGTTTTGAATCTCAGGTGTAACAACTCCTGGAGTGAGACCGTCAACTTGTTCTAAGTAGTCTCGGATGGGTCTATTCCGTGCAATGACTGGTTGATTCGGTAAGGCCACCACGACTCCTGCTGTGGTATACTAATTGCCAGCTGGATCATTAGGTGGATCTGCCATCTCTTCTCTCAATTCTCTTATTCGTCTTTGAAAAACTCGTTCGATTTCTGGTTCAAATGGATAATCTGGGGTTGTTGGTCTCGCCCTGGTCATAAACTAATGCAAAAACCAAAGTTATTAGCCACTTGAAACCGAACACAAAAATAAAATAAATAAACAAAGGTGCAAGAAAATAAAAACAAAGTGGCTATTGCCAATCCCCGGCAACGGCGCCAAAAACTTGTTGCATGTTTTAAGCGCTTCACAATTGGTGCAAGTGTACACGTCGCAAGTTATAGTATAAAAAGATATTGTCTCCACAGGGATTGGTGAAACTCTGATTTCTAATTCCTTGCACTGAAAAGAGAAATAAATTGTGATGGTAGGTTTTTCGAATTAACAAGTAAAATAAAGTGAACAAGAAAATAAAAGAAGATTCTAATAAAATAAGAGAGAGTAGGCCAGGTTATCGTGAGTTGTAGTGTGATTGTCGGATAGATCGTTGTAGTAATTGGTAGTTGAAGCCACGCAATTATCTTGGCAATTAGAACCAGTAGGATTGCCTGGGCAATTCGTCAATTGCCTTGGCAACTGGACGACTTCTTTCAAAGCTCGGCGAAGCGTTCTTCAATGGCTTCTTGTTATCCCTAACTCGAAACACTAGTCAATTGTGTATGCCTTCGTGATACATCATTGCATTAACCATGGGTTAACAACAACCGATCTTACGCTTCTCTTTGCCATTAAAATCCACAACTTATTCCAAAGCTGGATTAGTCTTCACCGACGATCGTTTGAATGAAAACCATGCTCATTCGTTTCTTGAATCTAACTCCCCCGATATTAGATAAATGGATGAATTCATGAGATACTCTCCCAATTCACTCGCAATCAAATTAAGAACCAAGAATGAACAAACTTTGAATTTAAATTGCAACGAAAAACCTAAACAAATCCAAATGTTTTCACAACCATATAAACACAATAACCCAAGCCAATTTAGTTTAATTCATGGTTGGGTGCAAAAGAAATACAAGATAAAAAAATCCCAACATGAATCGAATGGAAACAATGAAGAAGAATAAGATATCGAACAACCCTCTCTCTTTTTCTCTCCAATCGAACTCTTCAAAGCTTGTGGCTGAATCTTTTATTTATAGGAGATGATTAGGTCGAATTGTTGTGGATGAGGATGAGTTTAAGTTGGGATTAATTAGGATAAAAGAAATAATAAATTCATTTTTATCCTTATCCTCCAAAAACTCTTCATAAACTTGAAGTTTTAATCTCCTTTGATCTCTACATGGAATTCCAACTCTTTAAGATTTATTCTTGCTTCTCGTGTTCATCTCGAACGAGGTGGATTTATCCAGTCATCAAATTGGCAGCTTCTTCATCTTTATCCTCAATTTCTTCGGCAATTTCCTACTTGCTAAGGCAATTAATTCATGCACACAAAACCGCACATACCGATAACATCTTTTCCACAAAACTAACTAAATTGTATAATCGAGCTTAGCGGTGAAGGAAGGAAACCATGAAATAATGCATGAACGACTAAATATGCAACTAAAATGAGCCTAAGTCTAACAATAATATGAGTAAAAGGGTAGAAAATATAGTACTTTTACACACTTTACGACTGCTAAAAATTTAGGGTTTTATTTTGAAATTGAAATTATTGGGAATTTTAAGGAATGGTTGGAGAAAGGGTTTCATTCAAATTTCTTAAACCTGGGCTTCATCCGCAGCTCACCAATGTCCAAGTCACAGTCATGTGGGGTGTCACTACACTCGTTGCTCATTCTGCTGTTTGATTGGTTGAAGATCTTTTTGGAGAAACCAGAATTCGAGTAGAAGTAAATAGGATTTTATAATATTGGAATTCATTGGGATTTTGTCTGTTAGGTTTGCGGATGAGGGGAAAGCGTCTATCGTTATAAGATCGAGGAATCATTGATTTTGGCATAAAAATATATAAATACATAATTTAAAAATAAACTTAAATAAGAAATTAATTAAAATTTAAAGAAATGATTGTTGGTTCTAACATATATAAAATATTTTTATTTTTCTATTTATTATTTAAATTAAAAATAGTGTATAAATCAACTATTTATGTAATTGTACATATAGATATTAAGATGTAAACAATTAATTTATGTATATATTATCTCCAATATAAGACTAACTCAAATTTAATTCGAATTTGATTATGAATTAAGAACCCAACAAGTGTCATAGTGGAAAAGCGGATGATGTTTAAGAATATCTATGAACAGATACTACCTTATAATCCTCTTTAGACCATTTAAAAATATACGAATTAAAAAAAGAACACAAAAAACTTAAACTAAAAAAATCAAACACGAAAAGCCTTTAATCTGAGATAGCTTGAAGCCAAAATGACACTACTCCGACGAACCGAAACTCGTCCCATTGTTACTCTACCAAAAATATAAAACGTCACCTTTTATATCTTACAAAATATGACAAATCAATGTGTCACAAATAAAATCTATAGGTGATGATTTTGCAACGTGACTAATTCAAATTGAATTGTCATAATAATTATCCGTCATTAATACTTCCACTTTATTGGTGACGAGCTATTAACGTCGCCATTTTTTCTAAACATCATTGAAATGTTTCCTACTAAAATTTTTTGGAGGTAAATTTTGGCACCAAATATATAGTAACGAAAATTAATGACGCTTTTTATAATTGCCATAAAAGATATACATCGATCATTAAATGTGACGAAAAAAAATAATCGTTACGTTTATAGTATATTCCGTGACGTTATACAGAACGTCATTTAGAAATTTCGTCACTAATTGATAAATTTGTTGTAGTGAATGGTCACTTACGTTTAATCAATGTAAACTTTTGGTCACTGGTTTAAAAAATTGAACGTTTTGGTCACTTACTTTTTCGTTGTGTAAACTTCTAGTCACTCGAACGTTTGTTTCTGTTACCCTAACAATGTGCACGTTAATAAAAAATGTTTATTTTTAATTTCATCCCTGAATTTTTAAAAGTTCTTTTTTCATCCAAAAAGAAAAAAAAACTTAATCCCTTCCAAGCCACCACCGTCCATCCGACCTAGCCTCCGACGAACTCACACCCGACTTCCTGGCTCTTCTTCCTCTTCCTCCAATACTCTAGGTGCTCTTGCCAACGCTCACATCGGTCAGAACTGAAGGTCAAAGATGTTGGTATTGCTGCATTATTCGGACTGGAATGCTTTGCGTGGTTTTGCCCTGGGTTACTACCCCTAAGGGTGATTGGTTAGTGGAAGACATTTTAGGAACTTTCATGGATGCGTGTGTGTTTTTTCATCGTTTGTACGGTTGAATTATGGCCATTCTAGATGCACATTTTTCTTGTTTTTTGTGAAAATTTTGAAACTAAGAAATTAGAGATTAACTCGATAGCCTGAATAACTTTTACAGTCGAAATGTCTTAAGCTTGGTAAGCCAACTCTTGTTTTATCCGGTTATGTTAACAAAATTTACTACATCCAACCCAACTCAAGTTTGATGATAATGGTGCAATTTACTCCGAGAAGTCGAGTGTGGATTCACGAGAGGCTAGGACGGACGGTGGCGGCCTCAAGTTGGTGGCTTGAAAGAGATTAAGGTTTTTCTTTTTTGGGTGAAAAAATGAACTTTTAAAAATTTAGGGGTGAAATTAAAAATAAACATTTTTATTAGCGTGCATGTCATCAGGGTAACAGAAACAAACGTTCGAATGACCAGAACCTTAAACAATAAAAACGTAAGTGACCAAAATGTTCAATTTTTGAAATCGATGACCAAAAGTTTACAATGAATAAACGTAAGTGACCATTGCAGTAGTTTACCCTTTTTTTCTGCTGCCAGATCAGCAAGCCGTTAACGTTTAACGGCAAAAACGTTTCAGTGACCGAAATTTTACAGATAAAAAAGGTAAGTGAATTTATCGGTCGAATTTGAAAATCAATGACCAAAATTATACTCAGCGAAAACATAAGTGACCATTGTCGTAGTTTACCCTATTAAATAAGAAGACATCTTCTTCATCAGAAGCTTTACTCTCGTTCACATCAACCTTCCACCCATCATTAACAAATTGTGGCCCAACATCATTGCCCTCACCTCACGCGATTAAAAAGACAAAAAAATCTTATGGTGTTATGGTCATTAAGCTGAACCTCGAAAAGGCTTTATGATAAAGTGAAATGGACAATTCTTGAGTTTGTGATGCAAAGAATAGGGTTTTGTTCTTGGTGGACTCCTAGAATCATAAAATGTATCTCTACTTCATCTTTATCCATAAAATCTTTAATGGTGAAAGGACAAAGAAATTCAATCCAAGTAGAGGCCTTCGACAAGAAGATCCTTTGTCCCCTTTCTTGTTCTTTTTAGTGTCAAATAGTCTCTCTTGACTCCTTGGAAAAGAACAAAGTAATCAAAATCTATTAGGCTTTTGATTTAATAGAAAATGCCCGATTATTAATCATCTTCTCTTTGCAGATGATTGCATGTTGTTTAGTGGTTGAAAAGATTATTGCTGATTTCAAAAAATCTACATGGCAGTCAGTTAACTGTTTGAAATCATCTGTCTTCCTCCACCCTAATGTTAGTAAAAATTTGAAACAACACCTTATCAAAGTTATTGGTTTCAATCTAATAGAAAAAGGTAGCAAATACTTGGGTTTGGCATCGTTTTGGGGAAAAAAAGAAGCATTGAAATTTCTCTATGATCAGATTAGGAACAAATTACAAGGATGAAAATGCAAACTTGGCTCTCAAGCTGATTGAGAAGTTATTCTTAAGTGTGTTATTATGGTTATCCCGGCTTATGTCATGCAGTTTTTTCTTCTCTTTTCTTTTTGCAACAAAGTTAATTCACTTATGGAAAGATTTTAGTGGGGGTAATTCAACTAAGTCGAGAAGTGGTATTCATTGGATCAACTGGAAATAAATGCGCAAATCAAAAGATTCAGAATGAAATTTAAAAATCTTCGTACTTTCAATAAAGCTTTGATCACTAAGCAAGTTTGAAAATTATCAATAATCCTGATTCCCTTTTGGCACGCATTATGCGAGGCCTTTATTTTTCGAGAGAGAATATCTTTTCGGTCCCAAAGTGCCAAAATCTCTCTTGGGCATGGAACAATCGTAAGAATAGTATCTAAAACCATCAATACGAGAGCTATGTGGAATATAAGGAATGGGAAGGGTGTCTTCATTTGGGATGATAGATGGATCCCTCGTTTACCAAATTTATCCCTCACTTCTGAGAGACCAAGTTATTGTCAAGATGCTCTACTCTTACATCTCATGAGCGAAGAGGGCAAAGAATGGGACCATAATAAGGTGCGCGAGCTGTTCTCGGATAATAAAGCCATTTTTTTAGAATTCCAATTGCGGGGCCAATTGTTGATGGTGTGTTGATTTGGCCGGTTCTGAAAGCGAAAAAGAAAAAATTGGAGGGCGATTTAGAAATTAGACATTTTCCCTAAAACTCGAACATTCTTATGAAAATCTAGCCACAATTAGAGACGGAGGTGTTTGATTGGTGGGAGGGACTGCTCTCCCCCCAATTTATAATTTTCACTCTTTTATATCATATAATATAAGAAATATAATTAATAAAAAGAGATTGCTCCTCCCAACATTTTAGTTACTCTCTATTGCCCCTTCCCCCCCCCCCCCCCGGTCATGGACAGTATATATAAAAAGTTAAGTGATGAAGTAAAAATATATTTATATTAATTTTATTTTAATAAACTAAAATACAAAAAATTGCTTTCTATTCTCTTTTCACCCAACGTTTCATTCCTTTCAATATTATAAATAATATTTTTTATTTTAACAAACTAAATTATTAAACATAGCTTATATCCCCCGTTTCTCCTTGACTTTTCAATTTTCTTCTTTAAATTCGGCTGTCTTGTCTGCTATTCGTTTATATAAATTTGTTTTCCAAAGTTGGAACACAATCACACAAAGCAAAGTACCTGACCACCGAAAACTAGACTCGGAAGAATATGTAGTTTTTCAATTGTTTTCTTTATTTTATTCTTCTCTAATATAAATGAGTTTCAACAAATTCTTCTTTTACTAGAAATTATAGTAAATTTTTTGTTTTGGTGTGAGTCTTTTGAGAATCAAAATTAATAATTTATATTATATATGTTATACAAGATTGTGGCGATTTACAATTAAAGTTTTAAATTTTGGAATTTTTATTTTGGTAAAGTCTTATATATTGTGATATTTTAAATTTTCTTTTATATTATTTCAGATTTTTTTTATTGTTTGGCCATGATTCAACTAGCTAGTCTTCAGCCATGACATTAGAGCAAATTACTGTGGTCATGCTTTATTTTTTTCACTATATTTGACTAGAACATTTATGTGCAATTTGCAACACACATGAATCATTGCTATTAGGTTATTGCTATGAATCATTATTATTGAGCTATTGTTATTGAATCATTGTTATTGATATATTGTTATTGAATTATTAAATATTGAACCTTGGGATCGAAAGTATTGGATACAATTGACATGCCATAGAATTCACGAGCTCATTTGTACGGGTATAGGCTACGGCCTTTATTGTGGTGTGACGGAGGGATATTGATGTGTATCAGTCAAATTGGTACGGCGGAGGGAGTATGACTAGACCATTATTGATATTGGTGCAGAGCTGGAATTCGTGTATCCATATACCGTAAAATCGATCCAAGGAAATTATTGAGTATTGCGATTGATCATCGATATGAAATTATTGATATGCTATTAACTAATGTTGATATGATGACTATTGATGCCATATTAAATGTTGAATATGATAACTATGCCATGTTGAATCGTATGCCTATGTTAGCATGATTAGAATTGCTATCAAAGCACGTTGGATTGCATACCATGTTCATACATTGTTTATGTCTACCTCACTTAGACTATGTAAGTCTAATACATTCATCTTTCACATTGCAGGATAAGGAAGTTATCGGAAAAAGATCGGAGTTAGTTGGAAGATCGGCAAGTCACCACAAGCTTAGAAGTAATGTGTTTCATCCTTATGAAATCCTAGAATGGTGGCAAAGTAGTTAAACTAGTCGATTTTGATGCTTTTTCCATGTACGTATTGGCTATGTTTTGTACAAGATTAAGTGGCCCTAAATGACTTGTTAGTTTTGCTTAAAATGGTAAAAATCGCATATTTGGCTAAAGAGGTGAAAACTTACTAAATGGATCCATATTATTATGAAAATTGACATGCCAGTAGATTAAAGGGTTATAAACTTGTTGATAAAATTTGGTTAAGTTTGGACAACATTCAATAGGTTAAATTGATTAAAAACTAGCTAAAACCTGTCATTACAAGACAAGCGTATCGATATGGGTGATGACGTATCAATACGGCCTTGCATAATTGGGCCAAGTAAAATAGGGCGTATCGATACACAAAGGAGGTGTATCGATATGAATTTGGACAGTAAGGTCTGAAAAATAAATGGTATCAATATGACCCTAGGCCGTACCGAAACGGGTCAACCTTAGTCAACATGTAACGATACGGGGCTAGGTGTATCGACACGAGCATGTTATCTTCAAACCTGGGAAATGAAAATTGGTGTAGTGTACCGATACGGCCCCAAGGGTATCGGTACGGAGTTAGGTAATTCCGTTAAAAGGCATAGAAACCAGTGTTAAGAAGTTTGCAAAATGGTCATTAAAACTTGATAGCCTAATTGGATAGGTAAAAGACCTCCGTTAATAACGAAATTTCATAGGTTAATAATTGGTAGGTTTAATTGTAGTATAGTAAAAAGAAATCCCAATAAGGACCTCTAATTTGTAAAAATTACAATTTATTCCCTAAGTTCAAAAAGGGATTAAACTGGTCTTGAATTGTGTAAATCTTAATAAGATGATTCCTTTGAGACTTAAAAGAGATTAACAAATGATCTGAATAAGTTTCTAAACTCCGATTAAGCTTCTGAATCTCTAATATGTTTTCCGGTAGTACTTTCTGAATTTGAATGTTCTACTAAAATGCCCCATTGATTAACATATCATTACAATGAGACACTAATCAACCTAGGACATTGACGTTTGCATTTAATAATCATCTATTTTCTACAATTATCTTCCTATTTTAATCATTTAAATTGATTTAAGAACCTAAGTTTAAGGCTCTAATTAATTACTAATCAAATGATTAAAATATTCTAACAAATATACTATATGTTTGATATTAAAACATGCAACATACATTTAATAAAGCAAATAATTAAAACTGAAATGGGGCCAAATTGCATTAAATCGTAAATTGGAGAGCTCAATTACAAGCGTTTAAGGACTTAATTGAAACAAAACAAAACCAAGGGGTTGGATTGAACGAGTGGCAAGAGAAGGGCGCAAGCTTCTGTGGGTTCGCGGGCCGTGGAGCCCGCGGATGAAGCCTATAAATTGGCCCCCTTCGATATTCGGCTCCCTTTTTTCATTTTTTTGGATTTCCATTTTTCCTTCCCCAAATTTTCTGACCACGAACCCCTCATACCCAAATTTTAAACCCAAAACAGATCAAAACCACACCTTTTGGTTAAATGTTCATCATGTTCTTCATTTGTATGAAGAACACAGATGAACACCGCTTCCGGCCGCCATAAATTCCACCACTTAATCCTTCGCCGTCATTCACCGACATGCTTTAGCCATTCACCAGCCACTGTTTAAAATCACCGGTCATCCCTAACCTTTTTTCGGCGATCGTCCACCGCCGTAGGGTGATTTTCGGCCACCATCCGCCGTTGCGAAGTGATTTCTGGCCACAGTGCCGGAAATATACCGAACCCAAAAAACCCAAAAATTTTCCCTTTTCAACCTAAAACCTATTATAAGCCTAAATATGATAGGATTCATGATCTTCCCCAAACCTAGAACCTAAATCTACCCTCTTCGACTCCGCCAGAAACCTACCTTCCGATCATCTCAGAAAAACTCTCTGATGACTATTCGAACAGTCATCGACCGTAAAACTTTTCAACTCCACTTTAGATCCAGGTTTTGTCACTATTTTTTTTATTTTGAGTACTTAGATCTAACATTTCATGTGTTTTGTTGCAGATAAATGTAGTAGATATCAAAATGTACCTTCCGGCGATGTCTCGACGAACGTTTTCGGCATCTTCTCCGGTGTCTCCTCAGTTGCTGCTAAGACTCTCGGGCTTCCTTTCTCTCTCTCCTAATTATTTAAGCAATTATTGTATATTAATTGCACTAATCATTGTCTTTTCTCTCTCTGGGTGGGCTTTTATAGCTGTTGACGTCAGCGATGGCTGAATCCATGTGAAACACGAATTGGCCAATGTCGAGCCGCCACGTGGCATTTTTGGCATGCTGAGAAAGCACTTGTGTGCTAGTTTGGACCTCTTTGCCCGATAAAACATAAATTTGGGCGGGAAATCTTGTATTTTGGGCTTTTTGTTTCTTTTGTAAGTAGAAATGGACTCATATAGTGTATAATAGATGTTTAAATTGTACTAATGGACCTTATGGACATTTATTTTATTTAATGGATTGCTATTTATATTATTTATTTATTTATTATTTTGAGTTTTATTTATAATGAATTATATATATATATATACCCGGGTAAAATTTGGGTAATACACTTTCGCATTTAGTTTATTCGGTTTGTTGTTCTTGGTGATTTGACATGATAGATTCTGGGTATTTGATTTCATATTAAACTATGATTTGATTCTAACAATTGGCATCAGAGACTCATCATGTCTGATCATTGAGAACTAATCGATATTGTTTTATTGATTCATCGTAAAGGTTTTATGTTTTCATGATTTAGGGTTTTGGATATGATATTAATGACATACATGTTTTAGTATATATATTTTTGCAGTTAATTTCCAGATCTTCGTCGAATATACTTGCGATTGAATTACTATAATTCACTATTTAGAAAAAAGAATTACTATAATTGAAAAGTTGTAAACGGTTTGCTTTTGATGTTCGCCAAATTCAATCAATTAACTTGGCAATAAAAACTGCAGTTAATCACGACAATTGCTAATCCATGACCATTGTGCTATTTCCTTCACTATGGTGATTTCGGCTGTTTTTTAAGAACCATTAATATTATTTTTTTTGGATATATATTCAGGTTTTTCATTGATGGTTATTATGGTTGTCTTTAGTTTGAATGGTCTATATCGTTTAATTTGTAGAATACTTATATGTATGCAATATGTGATATATATGTTTACTTTAAAATATATATTTATTTTGGTTTGATCAATATTTTATTTTCGATCGATCGGTGATATTTAAGAAAGAAAAACAAGGTTTGACTGGGGCTTTGTCCTAGTAAATTTACCATGACTTAGAAACTTTATAATCAGGTTAGTTCTCGAAACTTTATATTCAGGTTATCTCTAATAATTCATGGTTGAATTTGTTGAATTTTGTTTAGTTTTGTACAAAACCTTTAGCTTAATTTTGTTTGACATTATGCTTAATTTTGCCATTAATATCTACAGAATATACATTTGGTTTTGGTTATGGAAAACATGTCATTAATCTTATGAAATTCATATCCTATTCAGTTTGATTAAGAATTTCAAATTTGATCATTATATTATTATGGACATATTAGAGTTTTATGTTATCATTTTATAAATTATTTATTTATAAGATATTTTTTAATTTAAGTTAAAGACTAGTTGTTTTGCATTCAACTTTTATTTTAGTAAATGCATGTTTGAGGAATTTTTGAGAAAAAAGTCAAAGATTCGATTTTTCGATTTTTGATAGCTCCATTCAGACAACCTTATGTTGGGTTATTTTGGAAGCTTAAGTGTTATCAGAAATTTCAGTTTTACTGTTACAAAATTTTAAAATTGGATATCAGTATATTTATATTGTATATTTTAAGATGAATTAATTGAAACATTAAGTCACTAAAGTGCCTATATTGTGAAAATTATTTTATTTTAAAATATAGAAGGTTTTGCGCATATAATTCAGCTTATGTTAGTATTAATTGGCCTAAAGAAAGATTAATATTTGGCATTGTTACATGTACAACTGTGGTAATAAACATGTGATAATTATTCGGTTTTATATGTGAGCAAGAAATCGACCTAAATGAAGATTTTTGTTTGACATGTTCTTATTATCAATGTTTGATTGTTGTACCAAGATATCACTTGCAAGTTAATGTTTTGTCCAAAGATGAAATATTAATTGAGTGTCTGATATCTTGATATGAGGTTTACCTTTATTCAAATTTATTATTATTTTGGTTATATTTTCATTAGATTGAAAGGTAAAATTAAGAAAAATATTTTGAAACAATTAAATTCATATTTTGGCTTCGGATGTCTAATATTTTAATGAATTAATTGAAATATAATGTCATCAAAGTGACCACCTCTGTGTAGATTAGTTTATTTAAAATATCAAGATTATTATGTGTTTTTTTAATTCATACGTTTATTAATTGGCTCAAAGGAAAGTTAATGTTTGGCAGAATCTCAACGACAACTATGGTGATAAATGTGTGACAATTATAAGGTATTTTATGTGAGCAATACATCAGTCAAAAAATTAATCTAATGTTTGACATAGTTTATTGTCAATGTAAGAGTACCACTTACAGTTATATATTATTGTCCAAAGACTTGATATTAATGTTGTGCTTGGTATCTTGAGGGGAACTAGCCATTACTTTAAATTTATTTGTTTACTTATGAATATTTATGTGAGCTTGTTTTTGTTCGTTTATTTATTTATTTTTGTTCAATATTTATCTAATTTATCTCATGTTTTCGCAATATTTGCTATTTTACATTCTATACTCAAGTTTAGTGAAGTTAATTCCAAGAAATAAAAAAAAGACACTTACATAAAGCATTTGGATGTATGAATATAGATTTTGCAATAAGGAAAGAACAATTTGCACCTCTCACTACGGTAAACACCCATAAAAGGGTTTTTGAGATGTGAGGTTGTTCAAAATCAAATGAGTCTAATGATCATAAAGAACAACATTTTATAAGTCTTTAAGAGCATAAATCTGAAGAGATTACTCATACTAAGAGTTTCCTTAATAAAATCGAGAAACGTTTTTAAAAAAATAAGGTTAATATGACATCACTTTTGACTTGATGTTTATGAATTACAAGGTGTAAAACCTAAGTTTGATTTTGATATAACAAATTATTTGAGGACTTAATTGCAAAAGAAAACAAATTTTTAAGTACTTTAAAGTCTCACAATTGACAAGGATTTTAAACCTAAAAATTATTTCTAAGTCAAAACTTAAAGCCCATAAAATCTTTCTAAGTGTTTTCAAAGAAAAATTGAACAATTTCGCCCAGGCATTTCGATACGCCTCTCAATGTGTTTTGATACACCCTTGACGTATAAGGCCACTGTAAGAATCTGTTTCGATACAGGTGAGCCTATTTCGATACGAATGTTTCGATACGGTTTCATCCGTTTCGATACGGCCTTCATCTGGGCTAAAGGTTTAAGAGTAGCGTACTGATACAAGTACAACCGTATCAATACAGGGTTAAGATTTTTTAAATCTCCATATTTATTATTTTACCGTTGCCTTGTCAGTTATGGGGAATCAATAGTTTTTAAAAGTGGTTAAACTCGTACCGGTACGCCTTCGATGCGTACCGAAACATGTTTTGATAGTTTCTCAAGTGAGCAAAATGGTACCGATACAACCATGACCATTTCGATACGCCCTTCTTAAGTGTTTCGATACGCCTTCCCGCATATCGATACGCCCTTCGTTATTTTAGCACAACGACTCTTTCTATTTTGGAACAGGTATTGATACGGCCTCCCGTGTACCGATACGGTCAGTTGCAGTTGAGCATTTATTGCGGGAAAAATGCAGCCCAACGCCTATATTGATGATGCCAACCAACCAAACGATTAGAAATCAATGAAGGGTATAAAAGCAAGCCTCCAAAGCTACAACAAAAACTAATGATCAAGTGAAAAACATCAAAGCAAAAATCCAACCTCTTTGTGCTTTTTAGAGTTAAATCTATTGTACCCACTTGTGTTATTTCATTGTATCCATTTTATTTCAAGTTGGGTTGAGTTATTTTGTAATTTTGGGCAAATTATCTACCTTTGAGAGGCTATTTTCTATTTGTCATCTTTCTTGTATAAAAGAGTGTTATTGATTAAGCTTTGGGTAAAAAACTCAATCAGTTTGTAAAGTTTCCTCCTAATCCGAGAAAAGGGGAAGAATTTCTAGTGAAATTGGTTCAAAATCCTTAGTGGGAGCTAAGGTAGTGGAGGTAGAGATTGTTCGAAGCTTGAACCACTATAAATCGTTTGTCTTTTCATTCTTATCATTTCAATTTCCTCCCTCCAAATTTTCTATTACCAAATCACTCCCTCTTGGTTAATTGTCATCGATTGATCAACACAACAATTGGTATCAGAGCCTAACTCCTTGAAAGATTAACATCTGCAAGAGAAGATCCTTGAAGAGATTCAATCAACCAACATCAAAGCCATGGTATCTACCTCTGGCCAAAATTTGCACGAGTCTCAATCGATCACCAAACCGTCTTTCTTCAATGGAGACAATTATCTAATTGGAAGAATCGGATGAGACTATTTATCAAATCTCATGATTACGTTCTTTGGGATGTAATTGAAGATGGGCCATCTATTCCAATGATACAATAAGGAGATAGGAAAATTCCCAAGGCCAAGCACGAGATGAAGGATGAAGAAAGAAGAAAGCTACATGTAAATGACAAGGCCTTGCACATGCTCTTTTGTGAACTTGGACCAGATATGTACTCGAAGATGTCTTCATGTACAAGTGCAAAAGAGGTGTGGGACACACTCGAGAACACCTATGAGGGCACCAACGACGTAAAGGACCAAGATTGGACTCCTCAACTTAAGTTATGAGAATTTCAAGATAGAGCACGATGAGAATGTCACGAAGATGTTCGACTGGTTCTCCATTATCGTCAACGGTCTCAAAGGCTTCATAGAGGTCATCCTCGAAGATAAGTTTGTCCAGAAACTACTCTATTCTTTTCCTGAGTCATGGGATGGGAAAAGAACTGCCATCATCGAGGCAAAGGATTTGAAGACTTTGAAATTCGATGCTCTTATGGGTTCTCTTCTTACTCATGAGATCATGAAGCAAGAAAGAAAATAAGGTCGAAAAGAAAGAGGTAGAGAAGAAGAAACTCAGAGTTGCTCTCAAAGCTTCTTTTGAAGAGGGTGATTCAAGTGATGAGGAAGATGAAGAGATGGCTATGCTAGCCAAAAAATTCACTCGGTTCATGAAGTCCAATAGAGGAAGAAAGTTTAAACGAAAAGAAGACTTCAAGAACAAGAACAAGAAAGAAGAGAAAGATCAACTCATATGCTCTGAGTACAAGAAGTCGGGGCACGTATGAACCGAATGCACCCAACTCGAAAAGAAAAGCTTTAGAAATAAGAAGAAGCTCAAGGAAATGTGGCTACTTGAAGAGATTCGGAGTCATCCGATGAAGAAGATCAAGAAGTCGCCAACCTTTGCCTCATGGCTTTTGAGGTTGATCCAAAGGTAACCTCTAACTCGTCATATTTTGATTTTACTTTCGATGAGCTTCAAGAAGCTTATGATGAGTTGCAAGAGGTGTATGATGAGTTGGTTGAGAAATACAAGGAATCAATTTTGAAAAACAAGAAAACTATTTTTGATTTGAAAATCCAAAATGATTCCCTTTCTAAAACCAACTCGAAACTTGAAAAGAAGGTTTTGGGTTTACAAGAAGAACAAAAATATTTTGAAAAAGAAAATATTGATTTAAACAACATTCTTTCTAAGTTTCATGATGATCACCACAAATTGGTGAATGAGCTCAAAGCTTCCTTGAGCAAAGTTGGGGCAAGTAGTTTTGAAAAAGGGCAATCTTCAAAACCCAACTATGTGAAAAGGAACTTTAATGGCTACAAACAAAGAAGCTTCTGAAGGCACTCACATAGTAAGAGAGTTAGAAGTGTATGGGTTACTATGGAACTAGTAGCTTCTAACTATATTAGTGCTATGTCGTCTTGGATTCCCAAGGGAACCAAGTTTTTGGGAACTAATGTTCAAAGACCCAAAATGGTTTGAGTACCAAAAGTCAAGACCTAATCTTTTTTGTAGGGGGAGCATTGCTACAAGGCCAAAGATTCAAGTCAAAACACATGGTACATTGATAGTGGATTCTCAAGACACATGACCGGAGACAAGAGTCAATTTGTGGAACAAAAGCCAAAGAGTGGAGGAGTATTAGCCTTTAGTGACAACTCCAAAGGCCACATTGAAGGAATTGGTTCCATTGGTAATCACTCTTCCATACTCATTGATAATGTTTTATATGTCAACGGTCTAAAACACAATTTATTGAGCATTAGTCAATTATGTGATAAAAGTTTTAATGTTCTCTTTGATGTTAATGGTTGCAAAATTTTGAACATTGAAACAAATCATATTGTGCTCATTGTTCATCGCATAGGAAACATATACATGGTGCATCTAGATGACATTCATACATCCAATGCATGTTTAGTATCTAAAGATGAACATGACTCATGGTTATGGCATAGAAAACTAGTGCATGCAAGCATGTGTGTTTTAGAAAAATTGGTTTCCAAAAATCTAGTTAGAGGTTTGCCTAAAATTAAGTTTTCTCATGATTAAATTTGTGATGCTTGTGCTAAAGGCAAACAAAACGAGTTTATTTCAAATCCATTAATGATGTCTCAACTAGTAGAGTATTACAATTGATCCATATGGATCTCTTTGATCCTATCAGTACCATTAGCTTGGGTGGAAAATCATATTCTTTTGTATTAGTAGATGATTTCTCTCGATACACTTGGGTTCTATTTTTAAGTACCAAAGATGAGGCTTTAGAAAAGTTCATCACATTTTTAAAAATTTCTCAAAATGATCTTGGTCAAACTATTTCTCATATTCAAAGTGACCATGGTACCAAATTTCAAAATCTATGCTTTGAGAATTTTTGACACTCTAATGGTATAAGCCATAATTTTTTCTCTCCTCGCACTCCTCAACAAAATGGATTTATTGAGAGGAAAAATCAAACTTTAGAAGAAATGGATAGAACCATTGTTACCCTTCAAAAGTATTGTTTTTCATGCCTATTCTGATATGCTTTTGCTTGTTTTCAAGTACATTTAGTTGCATTAGCTTGTTAGAATCATTCATATACATCAATGAGTTCGTAGGCTGCCTATGCCAGTGTGATGGGTTATTTTTATGGCCTTTTTGCAGGTTGGCAGGGTGTTTGATAGGAGAAATGAACGCAGGACGGAGAAACGCAGTTAGGAATGCCAAGGTGAATGCCAAATGCTGTGGGGACGGAAGGATAAGAGGTGTCCCAAGCATCTGTTGGCATGAGGTGTGCCAGCAGCCATGCCAAGAGAGGAAGAACCTCCGAAAAAATAGGATACACTCAGGCTCCTTAAAAATCGCATTTGGACAGCCTCCAGAAAAATAGCGGATAAGGTGATGCCAAGATGTGTTGGCAAGGTCATGTGCCAGGATAGCCATGGCATGATGACGCCAGCCCTAGCTTGATAAGCTATCACACCGATTAGATGAGGCTTATCTCTTATCCATGGAGCATTTCAAATTTCAAATGAAGAGAGAGTTATCCTAATCCCTTCCCTTGAGCGCCTATATATATACAACCCGATTAAGCATTAGGGGAGAGACCGAGAAGAGGAGACGAGAGGTGGTCAGAGCGCGGTGTTAGAGCGGCGAGTGACAGTCGGTGTAACCGAGAAAGGGTGGTTCGATTTCTTGGCCGAGAGCCTGGCGTGGAAGGCTGCAACGAGAGACCCCTTTGCCTATTCCCTTGGTAGAAGTTGTTTTTCTTTAGTTTCTTTTATGGTCATGTTTTTGAAAACGATTATGGTTGTGTTGGTTAACCCCCTCACCATGAACTAATTTTCATAGTTGGTGGGGGGACGTTTTGGTTTTAAACGTTGGCTTTTATGCCTTAGTTCCTTTATAATAATTCTGTTTTTGGCAAAGTTTGTCTTTTTTGCATACTTTAATTTTTTCCTAAGTACTGTGTCAAAGCGAGAGCTGGCACAGTTAGCTTATTGCCTTCCAATATCTTAACAGACTTGTGTTGGCAATGATCGAGTTGCTGAACACTTGGGAGAGAAGCTTCGAGAGAAGTCGTTCAAGTAGACGAACTTAATTCGGAAGTGAAATCTACCCCCACGGAGTATAGATTGGCTTTTAAATCAAATTGGTTTAAGGAAAACATACACTATAGAGATATATGGGTTTTTACTTGGCCAGTTTAGGGCAATGACCATCGAGAGAGGCTTTGCTACTTTCGAATCTGCTCGGCAAACAATGCCAAGACAGTTTTTCCAATAACGGCTGGCATGAACCACGTTGAAACCAGGCATTCCCTGCCAATAGTCATCATTCATTTGAAAACACCTTCCTTGCGAATGCTTTACTTCAGTTTTATTTTATTTTATTTTATTTTATTTTGTTTTCTTAGTTTTAAAATTAGCTCTTTCAAACAACAATCTTTTCTTCCAAAGCAAGTAACAATCAAACAATCAAATTCCAAGTCAATCTTTGTGGGATCGATACTCAGCTTATCAAGTTGTATTACTTGTCGACCGTGTATACTTGCATGCAAAAGACTCTTGGCACAGTTTATCTTGCCCAAATACATACCATTTATACCTTTTCCAGCATTTATTTTACACATCTCCCTGAGAGTCAACAAGTTTTTGGCGCCGTTGCTGGGGACTGCAACGGATTTGATTGTTTTTAAATTTTTACTTGTTTTGTTTTTGTTTTCATTTTATCTTTGTTTTCACTTGTGTATGACCAGAAACCACCTAGTGGTGGACGAGTGGCCATATGATCCAGAAATTGAGAGAACCTTGCGGAGGTTAAAGAGGCGATACCGAGAAATGAATCAAGGCAATTAGATGAATGGTGTGGTAAACAATGATCCTCCCATTAACAATCAGCCTAATAACAATACACCACCGCCTCCTATTGTCCCAAATATGGTTGAAGAAGAAGAGAGACCAATCCGTGAACATTCAGCACCTAACATTGCAAATCTCATGCCAGGACTTATTGGCACTGATGCCAATGAGCCTAACTTTGAAATTAAACCCGTAATGATCCAAACTCTTTTAAATGTAGGTCGATTCGATGGAGCACTTACTAGAGACCCAAGACAACATCTCAAATAATTCACGTAGATATGCCAACTATTTCAACAAACTGGAGTATATGGAGATACTGTGAAGCTAAAATTGTTTACATTTTCCTTGAGAGACAGAGCCAAGACATAGCTCAATTCTTTCCCACCAGGATCAGTTACTTCTTGGACAGACCTTTTCCTGAAGTTCCTGACGCGGTTTCAGCCACCAACACTCACACCAAGTTGCATGCTGAAATCATTACATTTAAATAGGCCAAGGATCGTTGCTTGATAAGAAGTACACCAAGGCTGTTGATATCCTTGAGAAAATTTTGATCAATGACTAAAGCCAGTGGGAAGTTGAAAGTTGATGAACTCACGTCCATTGATTATGAGATTTCCAACTTCAGTAGCATGGTTAGAATGTTGCAAAAGAACAATGAGGCCCAAGAAGTCAAAGCACTGGATCCATTTTGCACCATTTGTGGAGAAAACCACTATGTGGATGAATGCCATGTTAATCCTGAGTCGATAAATTTTGTTGGGAATGCTGGTCATTTTTTTAATGCTAATACCTATAATGCAGGTTGGAGATAGAACCCTAACTTAGCTTGGGAAAATTAAAGAGGCAATCACTACAAATGCCCTACGCCAAAACATCCAACGGCAGAACAACAATGACATGCCAGCATTTTATCAAAATACCATACCACAGAGAGCTCAGAACAATTTTCAGCAAGGGCAAGGAAGCAACCAATGAGGAGATCTTACACAATATATGGAGCGAAATGAAGTAACAGTCCAAAGTTTGGCGGCATCAGTAAGAAACTTGGAAATACAAATTGGGCCGATTGCTAATGCACTTAGCAATCGACCCCAATGTACTTTGCCAAGTGACACTGAAGATGCTCAGCACAAATAAAATGAACAATGCAAGGCAATAACTCTTCAGAGTGGTAAGTAGTGCAAAATAGAGACGACTAACAATTAGTCAGTCGTTAGCCAAGATGCAAAGCTTGTGCCAGTAGACATATCCAGAGAAGTAGAGAATGAGAAAGTAAATGATGCTAGCGATCATGTAGTAAGAGTGCCAAATAGGATGCCTGTCCAGTGCCAACAATGACACCAGCAATGATGATAAGCAAACTGATGCCAACACTACCTCAACAAAGCTGGTAGCGCCTGCATATGTATATCCACTGCCACCATTTCCAATAAGACTTCAAAAGCATAAGCAGGATCAACAATTTAAGTGCTTTTTGGAAGTGCTTAAACAGTTGCAAATTAACATTCCATTGGTGGAAGCCCTTGAACAAATACCCAACTATGTAAACATGAAGGACATCTTGTCCAAAAAGAGAAAGTTGAGAGAATTTGAAATTGTTGCTCTCACTAAGGGATGCAGTACCATGATCCTAAACCGATTGCCACCAAAGCTGAAAGATCTATTTTACTATTCCTTTCATAATTGGCGACAAGTTCATGGGGAAGGCACTGAGCAACTTGGGAGCCAGCATCAATTTGATGCCATTATCGGTTTTCAAGAAGCTTGGCATAGATGCAAGACCTACCACGGTGTCACTTCAATTGGCAGACCGATCATATACACATCCCAAGGGTAAGATTGAGTATGTGTTAGGAAAGGTAGACAAATTCATTTTCCCAGCTAATTTTATCATTTTAGATTATGAAGCTGATATTAATGTGCCAATTATTTTGGGCAGGCCATTTCTCGCTACTGGCAGGGCTCTTATTGATGTTCATAAAGGGGAACTAACCATGAGAATGAATGATCAACATGTTACTTTTAACGTGTTTTAGGCTTTGAAATATGCAGATGAACTTGATGAATGTCAAGCTGATGAAATGGAGTCCATCTTTACTTTGGACATGGAACAGTTGTGCCAGGATATAGCAAGTGATGACGGCATGCTTGATGGCATAGTTGAACTGTTTGAGGAACCTGTGGAATTAGCCTTGAAGGCTAAAGATGTAAGGTACTTCGAGCCACTCAATTAAGTCGGTAGAGAGATAAAGAGACCAAAGCCATCTATTGAGGAACCACCGGAGTTGAAGCTTCAACCCCAGCTAGAACACTTAAAGTATGCTTATTTAGGTAAAAATTTGACTCTGCCAGTGATTATTGCCACTGGTCTCACTCATAATCAGGAGGTAAGACTACTGGAAATACTAAAAGATTATATGCAAGTGTTGGGTTAGACCTTGGCAGACATCCAAAGTATTAGCCCAACCATCTAGATGCACAAGATCATACTAGAGGAATACAATGAAAGGACCATTGAAGGCCAAAGGCGGATAAACCCAAGTATGAAAGAGGTTTTAAAGAAAGAGATCATAAAATGGTTGGATGGTGGGATCATTTATCCTATTTCCAACAGCTCTTGGGTTAGCTTGGTGCAGTGTATGCCAAAGAAGGGTGGCATGACTGTGGTCCAAAACAGTAAGGCCGAATTGATTCCCTCTAGAACCATCACTGGATGGAGGGTGTGCATGGATTACAGAAGGTTAAACAAGGCTACAAGGAAGGACCATTTCCCATTGCCTTTCATTGACCAGATGTTGGACAGGTTGACAGGTAAAGTTTTTTACT
Organism: Hibiscus mutabilis; assembly: GCA_019671005.1. NCBI lineage: Eukaryota > Viridiplantae > Streptophyta > Magnoliopsida > Malvales > Malvaceae > Hibiscus > Hibiscus mutabilis. The sequence continues at coordinate 13,193,284 of CM033727.1, forward strand.
ATTTTTTATGGTTATTCGGGATATAATCAGATTGCCATCGCCCCTGACGACCTAGAGAATACCATGTTCACGTGTCCATAAGGGACATTTGCCTTTAGAAGGATGCCATTCGGATTGTGTAATGTGTCAGCAACATTTCAACATTGCATGATGGCCATTTTCTCTGATTTGATTGAGCATAACATGGAAGTATTCATGGATGATTTCTCAGTGTTTGGTGTAACATTTGAGGAATGCATCCATAGCCTGGAGCAAGTTTTGAAGAGATGCATAGAGACAAGCCTAGTGTTGAGTTGGGAGAAATACCACTTCATGGTGAAGGAGGGCATTGTTCTCGGTCATAAGGTAACCAAGAGAGGACTAGAATTTGATCAAGCCAAAGTGGTGGTAATTAAGTAATTACCATCTCCAACAAGTGTTAAAGGTATAAGGAGTTTTTTAGGTCATGCTGATTTTTATCAACGATTTATTAAATATTTTTTGAAAATTGCTAAACCTTTATGCTCATTGTTGGAACATAATGCCACTTTTGCATTTAATGATTCTTATTTGAGAGCATTTCAGGAGCTTAAAGACAGATTGATTAATGCCCTCATAGTCATGGCACCAAATTGGAATGAGCCCTTTGATCTCATGTACGATGCCATCGATTATGTCGTTGGAGCAGTTCTGGGACAACTACATGGCAAGATGTTCCATGCCGTCTACTATGCCAACAAAACCTTGAATGAAGCACAACTGAATTACTCTACAGTCGAGAAAGAATTTCTCGGGGTTGTATTTGCTTTTGATAAATTTAGATCTTATATAATTGGTAATAAGGTTGTGGTTTATACAGATCATTTCGTATTGAAATATCTCTTGGCAAAGAAGGATGTCAAATCTAGACTAATCCGATGGACGCTCTTATTTCAAGAATTTGACTTGGAGATCAGAGATAAAAAAGGCAGCGAAATCTTGGTAGCTGGCCATCTCTCTTGGTTGGAGCATCACTTTGAGGATGGTAAGTCCAATATAATTAGAAACGAATTCCCTGACGAGTATTTGCTTATAGCAGATGCTATACCATGGTACGCTGACATAGTCAACTACTTGGTAAGCAATATACTGCCATCAGACCTGGCATATAATGCTAAGAAAAGATTTTTATGAGAGGTGAGGAAATATTATTGGGATGAACCCATGTTGTACAAGCAATGTGCCGACCAAGTGATTCGCTGGTGTGTGCTAAAGGATGAGCAGCAATATATATTGCATCTATGCCATGCCGCACCTTATGAATGATATTTTGCTGGGATGAAGACTGCTACCAAAGTTTTGCAATTAGAATTCTTTTGGCCCACATTGTACAAGGATCTCCACGAGTATGCTAAGGCATGCGATCGATGCCAACGAACAAGGAACATCTGTGGTAGACACGAATTACCACTCTAGAATATTCTGCCAGTGGATTTATATGATGTGTGGGGGATCGACTTTATGGGTCTTTTTCCCCCATCAGTCGGTAATGTGTACATTCTCTTGGCTGTTTACTATGTTTCAAAGTGGGTAGAGGCTGTTGCCTTGCCAGTAAATAATGCCAAGGCTGTTGCCAAGTTCTTGCACAAAAACATTTTCACTAGATTTGGTGCCCCTCGAATGATTATTCATGACGAGAGTACTTATTTTAAATGTAAATTAATTGCTAAAGCATTGTACAGGTATGGGATTCAGCAGCGAATCGCCACATCATACTATCCACAAACAAATGGGCAGGCCGATATATCCAATAAGGAGATTAAGAACATTTTGGAAAAAACTGTGAATCCAACAAGGAAAGACTGGTCCTTGAGACTAGATGAGTCCTTGTGCGCTTATAGGACGACATTTAAAACTTCTTTGGGTACTTCCCCATTCAAACTTGTCTTTGGCAAACCATGCCATCTGCTAGTAGAACTTGAACATAAAGCCTATTGGGTCATCCGAAAGATTGACATGGCATGGAGAATTGCTGGAGGAAAGAGGTTGCTTGACCTCAAGGAATTGGAGGAATTTCAAACACAAGCCTATGAGAACGCTAAGATATACAAGGAGAAGGCAAAACATTGGCATGATAGTCGGATCCTGCCAAGACAGTTCAAAATATGTCAACTTGTTCTATTATTTAACTCTCGGCTCAAACTTTTTCCAGTAAGCTTAAGTCAAGATGGCCGAGTCCTTATGAAGTTGTGAAGCCATATGATCATGGGGCTATAGATATCAAGAACTTACAGGCCGGAGAAATTTTTAAGGTGAACGGTCAGCGCCTAAAGGATTACTTGGAAGGTAAGCAAAGTTATGCCAATGAGGTGATCCTCTTGGCAAAATTGGAATGAAGCATCCACAGGTTTGAAATTCGTTGTAAATATTAGGATTAGTTGTTTTTGTTTTCCTTTAGGAATCAAGTTTTTTTTCTGGTTTTCTTTTTATTGTCTTTTTTATTCCTTTGCTACGTTACACGATTTTCCATTTAGTGTGTGCATGAATTTTGACAGGAATTGATGCCAGGAATATTGCCAGAAGGATTGTGAACCAGTGTGTTTGCCCGCAATTATGCCATGCACCATGCCAGAGGCATGTGCAGGTTTTCGTGTGGAGGAAGAAAAAAAACCCTAGCTTGTGTAAAAAGGAGAGAGGGAAATCTAGGGAATTTAACCCTCGCCGCCCAATTTAAGGAAGATTTAAATTCATCATAATTATCCTATCACTTCAAATCTTTCCTTATCACTGCACCTTATTACTTTTAACATCTATCCCAATCAAAACTTTTAAACTTCCATCATTATCCCCCATCTTTTCGGCTACCATCATTAAAACCCCTTAAACACTCCATTTTCTTTATTCTTTTTTCTATCCTAGTCAATTTCCCAAGAACCATAATCTCTTAATTTCTTTCTCAAACAAGATCAAATAACTTTAATCCTTTCTTTTCTTTTCGTCTTCCCATCAGAACTCTTTTTTTCATCTCAATGGCTTCATCTTCTAATCACTTCAAGCGCTTCTTCAACGACGAGATTCAAAAGAAGTTCAATGGGAGCTTTTCTTCAAGGTCGTTTCTCTATGAGAAACACTTCAACTTCCAAACTTACATCACTACCGGATTTTCGCCGGGGTTCATATCCATTGTTGATATGCATAAATGGAGTTCTTTCTGCCAGCAGAAGGGGGGGTGTTTGCCACCATCGTGCAAGAGTTTTACTCCCATATTGTGACCAAAGATTCCTCATTCTTAATGATTTGGGGTAAGTGTGTTCGTTTTGATGAAGGTTACATTAACTTCCTTTTCTCTTTGCCCACTAAGGAGACGAGTATTTTGAGTACGCTGAATCAATGAATGCTGCCAAAGAAAGAAGATTCTAGCAGACCTGTGCGAGCTTGGCACAACCTGGACTGTTTTGTCCACCGGCCACTGGACCATTAAGAGCCTGGAATTGAAGCCTTAGATGTGGGGATGAAATCATTTCATCAAGCACAATCTTATACCCACATCGCACAATGAAACAGTCTCAGAGGACCGACTTATCCTGTTGAACTGCATTATCAAAGGGCGCCAGATCAATGTCGGCAAAATTATTATCGATAAAACTTACAAGTGTGCTGCTAAAGGTAAGGGAAGTCTATTTTTTCCTTTGTTGATTTCTAATATTTGTTTGCACCGTGAAGTACCTAGGATGGATGAGGATCACGGCAAGGTAATTAAGGGTACGACCATCACTGCTCATATCTGGAGAAACCTCACTGGAGGAGAGCCAAAGTGTGCCAGAAACCATGCCAACGAGCTCGTTGGCAGTGTTGTCCCAGGTGTATGCACGTTAGGAGATTATCCTCCGAAAATTAGAGACATCCGAGGAGCTTAACGCAAAATTGAGGCACTATACAAAGGAGCGGGATGCCATCATTCGGGAGGTACTTATGAAACTTTCCCCTGATGTGGTGCAGATATATCCACCTTTTCCTACCGAGCCTACTGCTAATGATCCTATGCCAGCCAGTCCAGTGATGCAATCCATTCCAGTCAAGCTAACCAGTCCAGCCAGTCATGCCAGTCCAGTCAAGTATACTAGTCCAACCAGTCATACAAGTCTAGTCATTTCTGCTAGTTCTGAATCTGAGGCAACACTTCATCTGTCCCCGGTGCACATTGAGACTACTAGCACCAATTCCTCATTCGAGTCAGATAAGATTCCTACCAAGAAAGAGAAGCCAGCACCGGTCACACCACCAGCCGAGTCTGCCAAGAAGAAAGATGATCTTGGAGCCTCCACTGTTGCCTCAAAGCAGGGCTAGAAAGGAAGGAAAAGAATGGCCCATGAACGAGGGATCCTAACCATGAGGAAGACCCGTGCCAGAAAAGAAGAAGAAGCTTGTGCTAAGCGAGAGGAAGCCTCTTCTGAAGAGGAGTCTTCTTCTTCCTAACTCCTTTGCATTCCATCTTTTCATTTCATTCTTGCATTTTCATGATCATGTATTTTTTTTTGTCTTGTATATATTGTTTTCATGCATTGTAGACAATGCACATCTTGGGTTTGGGGTGTGCATTTTCTCACATTTATGCCATGTCATGCATTTCGTGTTTAATCTTTTTTGTTTGCCATGTAGTTCATGTTGAGTAGTTGCTTATCGAACCATTAAAAAAGTGAAAAAGAAAATTTTATCTCGGCTTAAATTTGAAGTTTGTTAACAACTGTTAGACAAGCTTATTTTGATCTACTTGTTTGCCCGATGATGAGTTTATAATTTTTAGTTTGCCATGCCAGTAAATTTGTATGCCATGTTTGCTTGGCAATTGATCTCTAGTTTAGGGAATTGAATTTACACTTAACATGTGATATGTATCTAGTTCCCTAGTAAACTTAGACTATTTTAAACTATGCTCAGATTCTAAAAAAATTGAAAAAAATGATGCCAGTGAAAAAGAAAATAAATAAGGCAGCAATGTTCTGCCAAGGCAATGAAAAAATGAACTCTCCTCTACCTAGGGATAATAAGTTACTTGGGGCTTCGTGGTAGCTCCCTCTTAGTTCTCATGTCCAAAAACCTATGGTATGAATTGAAGAGAAAGCCTAGTGATGTCTGGATTAAGATGGGGATTCGTGGTATGCTCCCTCTTATCACTCATGCTAAATAGTATCATGAAGCAAGCTTGAATTAATGCCAATAGAACCCTCGGCAAGAAGGAAAAAGAAAGAGAAAATAATCTGAGTTTAGGTAGTAAAATTGGCTAAGAGAGTGAAAGGACATTGGATGTATATTGCCTACACATCGTGCACTCTTCATGAACTTAGACTAAAGTTATATTGTTGCACTTGAATTACTATCTGATTGGAAATGTGCACTGATATTTCTGAGGGTAACATTAGAATCAAACTCTGCTTGCCAGCATTTGTTGGCATTCCAACCAAACTTTTGTCGAGGTATTATTTTCATTGTTTTTGTTTTTCTCTTTTCTTGCATTACTTGAGGACAAGCAATGAGCTGGGTTTGGGGGTGTGTTACCTCTTTAAAAGTATTATTTTCATGTCTATTTTGATATGCTTTTGCTTGTTTTCAAGTACATTTATTTGCATTAGCTTGTTAGAATCATGCATATACATCAAGGAGCTAGTAGGCTGCCTATGCCAGTGTGAAGGGTTGTTTTTATGGCCTTTTTCAGGTTGGCAAGGTGTTTGGCAGCAGAAATGAACGTAGGACGTAGGGTCGTAGTTAGGAATGCCAAGGTGAATGTCAGATGTTGTGGGCATGAAATGATCAGAGGTGTGCCAAGCATCTGTTGGCATGAGGTGTGCCAGCAGCCATGCCAAGATAGGAAGAACCTTTGAAAAAATAGGATATACTAAGGTTTCTCAAAAATCGCATTTGGATAGCCTCTAAAAATATAATGGATAAGGTGATGCCAAGCAATGTTGGCAAGGTCATGTGCCAGGATAGCCATGGCATGATGACGTCAGCCTTAGCTTGATAAACTATCACACCGATCAGATGAGGCTTATCTCTCATCCATGGAGCATTTCAAATTTCAAATAAAGAGAGAGTTATCCTAATCCCTTCCAATGAGAGCCTATATACACACAGCCCGATTGAATGAGAGATCGAGAAGAGGAGACAAGACGAGAGGTGGTCGGAGCGCGGTGTTGGAGCGGCGAGTGACAGTCGGTGCAACCGAGGATGGGTGGTTCGACTTCTTGGTCGAGAGCCTGGCGTGGAAGGATGCATCGATAGACTCGTCTGCCTATTCCCTTGGAAGAAGTTGTTTTTCTTTAGTTTCTTTTATGGTGATGTTTTTGAAAATGATTATGGTTGTTTTGGTTAACCCCCTCACCATGAATTAGTTTTCGTAGTTGGTGGGGGGACGTTTTGGTTTTAAATGTTGGCTTTTATGCCTTAGTTCCTTTATAATAATTCTGTTTTTGGCAAAGTTTGTCTGTTTTGCATACTTTAATTTTTCCTAAGTACTGTGTCAAAGTGAGAGCTAGCACAATTAGCTTATTGCCTTCCAATATCTTAACAGACTTGTGTTGGCAATGATCGAGTTGCTGAACACTTGGGAGAGAATCTTTGAGAGAAGTCGTTCAAGTAGATGAACTTACTTTAGAAGTGAAATCTACCCCGACGGAGTATAGATTGGTTTTTAAATCAAATTGGTTTAAGGAAAACATACACTATAGAGATGTAGGGGTTTTTACTTGGCCAGTTTAGGGCAATGACCATCGAGAGAGGCTTTGCTACTTTTGAATCTTCTCGGTAAACAAAGCCAAGACAGTTTTGCCAATAACGGCTGGCATGAACCATGTGAAACCAGGCATTCCCTACCAACAATCATCATTCATTTGAAAACACCTTCCTTGCCAACGCTTTACTTTAGTTTTTATTTTATTTTATTTTATTTTCTTAGTTTTAAAATCAGCTCTTTCAAACAGCAATCTTTTCTTCCAAAGCAAGTAACAATCAAGAAATCGAATTCCAAGTCAATCTTTGTAGGATCGATACTCATCTTACCAAGCTGTATTACTTGTCGACCATGTATACTAGCACGCAAAAGACTCTTGGCACAGTTTATCTTGCCTAAATAGATACCATTTATACCTTTTACCATCATTCATTGTACACATCTCCCTGAGAGTTAACAACCATGCTTTGTGAAAACAACTTGCCAAAATACTTTTTGGACAGAAGCCACTAATACCGCATGCTACATTATTAACTGAGTAATGATTAGGCCAATTTTAAAGAAAACTACTTATGAGATTTTAAATTCAAAAAAGCCTAACATTAGCTATTTTCATCCATTTGGATGCAAGTGTTTTATTTTGAATAATGGAAAAGAAAATTTGGGCAAGTTTGATGCTAAAAGTGATGAAGCTATTTTCTTAGGATATTTTTTAAACTCTAAAGCCTATCTTGTATTTAATGAAAGAACATTAGTTGTAGAAGAGTCTATTCATGTGGTTTTCAATGATAACCTCCTTTTGATGAAGGATTCTTATGATGATGATGATGTAGGAATCATTGAAGTCGTTGATAGAGGACAAACATCAAAGTTGGATGAGGTTCAATCCAAGGAAGAAGCACAAGATCTACCTCTAGAAGCCTTGAAGGACGTGACTCTAGAGGAAAATGAAGTGAGCTACCCAAGGGAGTTCAACTATGTCGAAGGTGGTGAGATCTTGGGTAATCCATCCAAAGGGGTAACCACCAAACTCTCTCTTAAAAATACATGTAATTTTGCATTCATCTCATGCATAGAGCCTAAGAATATCAAAGAAGCATTAAAAGATGACTATTGGATATTGGCCATGCAAGAGGAATTAAACCAATTTGAGAGGAGTCAAGTTTGGACATTAGTTGATAGGCCTAGTAATAAATATACTATAGGAACTAAATGTGTTTATAGAAACAGACTAGATGAGAGTGGTAACATAGTGAGAAACAAGGCTAGATTTGTTGCTCAAGGTTACACTCAAGAAGAGGGAATTTATTTTTGATGAAACCTATGCACATGTAGCTAGGATGGAAGCTATTAGGATGCTTCTTGCATTTGCATGTTTTCATGAATTCAAGATTTTTCAAATGGATGTCAAAAGTGCACTTTTAAATGGTTTTATTAATGAAGAAGTGTATGTAGAACAACCACCCAGTTTTGAAGATCCAAAATACCCAAACCATGTTTTCAAACTTTCAAAAGCTTTATATGGTTTGAAACAAGCTCTTAGAGCTTGTTATGAAAGATTATCAAGTTTTTTAATTGAAAAAGGTCTTGATAAAGGAAATGTGGATACTACACTCTTCATTAAAAGAAAAGGCAAAGACATTTTATCAGTTCAAATCTATGTTGATGATAGTTCTACTAATGAATTGCTTTGCCAAGATTTTGCTAACATGATGCAAGGTGAGTTTGAGATGAGCATGATGGGGGAGCTTTCATTTTTCTTGGGACTCCAAATCAAGCAATTGAAGGATGGCATCTTCATAAATCAAGCTAAGTACATCAAGAATATGTTCAAGAAGTTTGGCTTGGAGAATGTGAAGCCTCAAGCCACACCAATGAGCTCTCCTAAAGAGCTTGACAAAGATGAAGGAGGTAAGTGTGTTGATTTAAAACTTTATCGCTCTATGATTGGATCATAGCTTTATCTTACCGCAAGTAGACATGATATTATGTTTAGTGTTTGCTTGTGTGCTAGATTTCAAGCTTGTCTTATAGAATCACACCTTATAGTCGTTAAGAGAATCTTTAGATACCTTAGAGACATACCTTGTTTAGGCCTTTGGTATCCTAAAAATTCCTCCTTTGATCTGCATGCTTTCTCTAATGTGGATTATCGGGATTTAAGATAGATAGAAAGAGTACCTCCGAAACTTGCCAATTCCTAGGTAGTATGATCATATCTTGGTTCTCTAAGAAACAAAATAGTGTAGCCTTATCTACCATCGAAATGGAATATATATCGGCCAGAAGTTGTTGTACTCAAGTCCTTTGAATGAAGCAACAAATTTTAGATTATGGAATTGATGTAGGTACCATACCCCTTAAGTGTGACAACACTAGTGCCATATGTCTCACTAAGAATCCCATCCAACATTCTAGAACCAAACACATAGAGATAAGACATCATTTCATTAGAGATCATGTCTTGAAAAATGATTTTGTTCTAGAATATGTAGACACCTGAACCAATTAGCAGATATATTTACCAAACCATTGGATAATAAACACTTTTGGACTCTTAGGAGAGAGTTAGGTCTTACCAGCCTATCTTGAACCTTTAAAGCCCTTTTTGGATCAAAAACCTGCTTGAATTTGATTGATTACCATACTCTTGTAATTTTGTTCCTTTATGCATCTATGTTTGTTGCTAGGGGGAGTATGTATCTATTTTTTTCCATACATGTTTCTCATATGTTGTATACATGCATTTAGATTCGATCAAAATTGTATTTTTGAGCACCTTGTGCCCAAAATACAGTTTCTGGAACAAGGGTATCAAAACGGGTTCGATACGGGTTCATGAATAGGTTTCGTTACAGGCAACCCTATACCGTTACGATGATCTCTGTGGTTAAAATACAGTTTTTGGCATAAGCGTATCGAAACGGTTCCATACGTTTCGATACGTGTTCTTGAACAGGTTTTGGTACAGACAACTCTGTACCAGTACAGTCTTATGTTTCGGTACTACTTCAAAAGCGTTCCGATACACCTATTTCGATACGCTATGTGGTGTATCGGAACGCGCTATTGTTTGCCTATTAATGAGTCTTTAAAGGGTTTTTATCTTTACCTAATTTTTCTCTTCAAAACCCTAGCCGATTTTACCTATAAAAACACATCAAATCCCTTAGTTCTTCATACAAATTCTTCAAATCTTTTGAGGGTTCTTGCTCTTCTCATGAAATCAAAGCTATTTCATCAAGCTAGTGCATCATATCATCCTCATTCATCCATAATCCATTATCAAGGTATAAAATTCTTCACACAAATTCTTCAAATCTTTTTAATTTCGTTTTGAATTCTTTATTGTTTTTACTTAAAATCTATGTTTTTTGTACATATTTTATGTGGGTTTTAAAGTTTTTGTAAAAAGTTTTTCAAAATTGAATTTTTTTTGTTTCGAATATAAAATTATACTATATATTTTTTAATTTGTTTTTCAAAATTCTTTCTACCCAAAAATTCTTTCTATATTCGTATATGTTTTTAAACTATATTATATAATTTTTTAACTATGCCTTGAATTGTTGGATTGAATATTGGATTAAATTTGATGTTTTATGCATACATGGTTTTTGTGCTTTGTTTTTAAAATTTTAGGTTTTTATAACGGCACCTAGAAAAAGACCAAGATCAGGTGAAGTTGGAGAATCATCCAACAATAATGATGCCACTCGTCCTAACCTCACCCTTATCTACCAAAAGAGTTTTACCAATTTGCCGGCTATAGCTCACTTCAAACAATACCAGAATTATTGAATTCGTCGTGAGCGTGTCATCTCTATCCCATTTTTGAATTCCGAGCATTTTCAACTCAAATATCTTCCTTTATTGCGACGATGGAATTTCATGCAATTTTTGGCCATACCCAGTATTTTGTATCACAATCTTGTTCTCATATTTTTTGCTAATGCCTGGTGTATTTTTAGTCATGATCGAAATGATCGAAGCACGGTTATTGCTATTGAGTCTTATTTCATGGGAAAGAAGATTTGGATTGATCCAACTACTTTAACCAATGTTTTTGGGTTTGAGAATGAGGGTATAGATAATGAAGACTCTTTAGGACATGTCTTAGTGGCTCCGTGACCGTTCTTGACGCCCATGATCACATCCTTCACTTGTTGATCACTTGGTGGTTCTGTCCATCCGGTGGAAAATTTTCAACGATCTGACAAGTCAACGTCTTTTGATCCAATGCTTTCTTGAATAAAAACAACCAAACCTTGCTCAAATTATGTTTACGAAGCTTGTTTATCTTATTCAACATCGCCATACTCCTCTTGTCTCATCTTTCACTTATAGCACCGCTTTGAGTCACTTGTTCTCAGAGTTGGAAATTGATTGCTCACTTGATCTCGTTGAGCCTCTCATTGATCCTATTGACGAACATTCTCTCCACCGTTAAAAATTCCAATATCACGATGGAGAATGGCTTCGTATCATGGATCTTTCTCAAGGAGTTGCCCCTGAACCCAAAGTGCCTCCTCAAGCAGCCCCTCAAGCTCTGGTGTCCCAACCATCAATGGAAGCTCTTATGGCCTACCTCAATAAGCAGTTCACTTCATTGCATACCACTATGAATTCGGGGTTTGCTACCATTGACATTCAGTTCACTTCCTTGGAGGAGAGAGTTACCTCCATTGAAAGCCAACAATTTTCTATGGATATTTCTCTCACGGCCTTTCATGGAGAATGGAGACAATCCCAAGGAAATCAAGCCAATGATGAAGATAGTGAAGACGATGACGATGCTCCTTAGTTTTGCATTGTACATCATGGCATAACATCTTAGGATTTCTTATTTTGCACATATGTTTATTGTTTCATGAACTTATGCTTTGAATATATATGCTTTTAGAAATTAAGTTTGGATTTTAATGTTGCTTTGGATTTATGCTTAGTAAAATTTAAGTTGTTTGCTTTATCTTCTATTGCCTTTGAATTATCTCATTGATTTTGATCTAACAAAAAGGGGATAAGTAAAGTAAAGAGCCAACATAAAAATCTATCTCAAAGTAAGGGGGAGTTTTTTAAACTACTTAAAATTTTAACTTTGGTTTTGTTATATCAAAAAGGGGGAGATTGTAAAACCTAAGTTTAATTTTGCTATAACAAATTATTTGAGGACTTAATTGCAAAAGAAAATAAATTTTTAAGTACTTTAAAGTCTCACAATTTACAAGGATTTTAAACCTAAAAATTATATTTAAGTCAAAACTTAAAGCCCATAAATTTTTTCCAAGTGTTTTCAAAGCAAAATTGAATAATTTAGCCCCAGGCATTTCGTTACGCCTCTCAGGTGTTTCGATACGCCCTCGACGTATAAGGCCACTATAAGAATCCTTTTCGATACAGGTGAGCCTATTTCGATACAGGTGAGCCTGTTTTGATACGGTTCCATCTATTTCGATACGACCTTCATCTGGGCTTAAGGTTTAAGAATAGCGTACCGATACGGGTACAACTTTATCAATACGGGGTTAAGTTTTTTCAAATCTCCACATTTATTACTTTACCGTTTCCTTGTCAGTTATGGGGAATCAGCATTTTTGAAAAGTGGTTAAACCCATATCGATACACCTTCAATGCGTACCGAAACAGGTTTTGACAGTTTCCCAAGTGAGCAAAACGATACCGATACGGCCATGACCGTTTTGATATGCCCTCCTTAAGTGTTTCGATACGCCTTCCCGCGTATCGATACGCCCTTTGTTATTTCAGCACAACGACTCTTTCTAGTTTGGATCAAGTATTGATGTGGCCTCCCGTGTACCGATACGGTCAGTTGCAGTTGAGCATTTATTGTAGGAAAAATGTAGCCCAATGGCTACATTGATGATTTCAACCAACCAAACGGTTAGAAATCAATGAAGGGGTATAAAAGAAAGCCTCCAAAGCTACAACAAAAACTAATGATCAAGTGAAAAACATCAAAGCGAAAATCCAACCTCTTTGTGCTTTTTAGAGTCAAATCCATTGTACCCACTTGTGTTATTTCATTGTATCCATTTTATTTCAAGTTGGGTTGAGTGATCTTGTAATTTTTGGGAAAAATATCTACCTTTGAGAGGTTATTTTCTATTTGTCATCTTTCTTGCATAAAAGAGTGTTCTTGAATAAGCTTTGGGTAGAAAGCTTAATCGGTTTGTAAGGTTTCCTCCTAATCCAAGAAAAGAGGAAGAATTTCTAGAGAAATTGGTTCAAAATCCTTAGTGGGAGCTAAGGTAGTGGAGGTAGAGCTTGTTCGAAGCTTGAACCACTATAAATCGTTTGTCTTTTCATTTTTATCATTTCAATTTCCTCCCTCCAAATTTTTTATTGACAATTCACCCCCTTGGCTAATTGTCATCGATTGATCAAAACAACAAAGGGTCAATGAAATGTGAGGGAGTACATTATGTAAATGTTTATTACTGGTTCAAAATTTAAGGCGCATAAGATCAAATTTTCTAACAATTATTTGTTCTTATGCTTTTGGTATCATTTTCTATACAGTTATGCATGTAAACGAACCGAACAAAAATGAACATGGGTGTGTTCATGTTCCTTCGTTAATTTTCACCAAACAAATGAATGAACATGAACAACTAAACGAACATAATTTCTTGTTAGTGTTCATTTATTAAGGAATGTAGCTTGTTTGTGTTATGTAATATCCTAAACAATATCTTATGAGCCTTTATCAACTAATCATAACTTATCTTGTTATAATTTTACTTCAATTAGTTACCTATTATTAGCTAAATGGATCTACGACCAAATTGAACAAAGAAAAAGGTGAGTGGCCACAAAAAAAGAGAAAAGGGCTAAACCGATGAGATGTCTGTTAGTTAATTGATAAGATCAAATGTTAAATGGTGAGATGATATTCACAAAAACCCTCCATATTTAATTAAAATTAGTCATCCAATATTATCCCTCGTTAAAACCTCAATCGGTACTATGTAGGTTTTGCCAAAGCAAAATACTTAGATCTATCTTGGTTAAACGCGAAGAATAAGCAAGTGATATTCAGTGGTAGTAATATTGGTTAAACTAGGTTGTTCTAATAAGATTAGAAACCTAAAGACTAATGATTGTTCAAGAGCTTTGGTGATTGAAAAACAATACGAAAGTGCATGTCTAGGATTGGTTCTTCGAAAGACTTGACATTTAAGCGTGCCCAGTACACCACCTCTCTTTTCATAAGTTACCTACCTGGTGCACTGTTAATTATTGTTCTTTCTATTAGACCATATGAACTTTTGTTTTGGACAAATAGTTGTTCATCAAATATAAGAATTACTTGAGATGTAATTAGCAAGTGTTGCTTACCTAAATAATTGAATTCTAGGAATAAAGCCAAAGCTGACTTAGAATGAACTGAAATATGGATCTTTACCCACTAGAAATACTTTTAGCAAGTTTTTCGATTTTGAGGGTTTTTAATATTGGGAATGTTATTACTTTATAAACATGATAAATAGGTACCTATAAAACATATGTTATTGATGTAGACTTATTATACAAATTTGTTATCATTGCGATCGGTCCTTGAGAATGACAAGTTGAATGACGTAAACTACCTTGACTGGTCACTGGAAGGAAAAATGTTTCCATTAGTAATAAGACATGTCATTGTAAAAGGAACTGGCCCATTTATCGTGAAAAGTCAAGAAGGCAAATGAAAGTGGAGCGTCCACCTCGAATATTTATGTTATTGATATTAATTTATCAAAACCTACTTCTTGGGTATTGGATACCGGTTGTGGTTCTCATATTTGTACATTTGTATAAGGACTACAAAAGAGTATAAATCTGAGAAAGGAAGAGGTGGACGTATGGTTTGATAATGGAGCAAGAGTTGTTGCATTAGCTATAGGAGCATATACTTTATCGTTGCCTAGTGGAATTAATTTATGTTTAGAGGATTGTTATTTTGTGTCTAGTTTGACTAAAACATCATTTCGATTTCTTGTTTAGACAAGATTGGTTTTGAGATAATTATTAAGAATAATTGTTTTTCTTTTATCTCGATAATGTTTTCTATGGTGTGACAATTAATAAAAGGCCTCTATACTTTGGATCAAGAGAATTCCATTTACAACATAAATACGAAAATATCAAAACAAATGACTCTAATCAAACTCATTTTTGGCATTGTCACTTGGGTCACATAAGTGAAAAACGCATTTCAAAACTTCATAAAGATGAATTTTTGGATTCATTTGTTTTCGAACAACTTGATGTATGCTAGCCTTGCTTATTGGGAAAGATGACCAAAGCTCCTTTTATTGGTAAAAGTGAGCGAGCAAGTGATTTATTGGGATTAATACATAGCGATGTATGTAGACCAATGAATACACAAGCTAGAGGATGGTTTCAATACTTCATTACTTTCACAGTTAAATTTAGTAGATATGGGTACATTTACCTAATGCATCATGAATCTGAAGCCCTTGAAAAGTTCAAGAAATTTAAAAATGAAGTACAAAACCAACTAGGAAAAAACATTAATGCTCTTCGATCAGATCGAGGAGGAGAATACTTAAGCTTAGAGTTTGGTGACCTTCTTAAGGAATATAGGATTGTCTCACACCTCTTGGTACTCCACAATAGAATGGAGTTTTTTAAAAGAAGAAATTGAACACTGTTAGACATGGTTCGATCAATAATGAGTCACACTGATCTTCCAGTTTCTTTTTGGTGACATGCGCTAAAAATAGTTGTTTTCACACTAAATCGTGTTCCATCTAAATCAATTCAAAAGACACCATATGAGATATGGACTAAAAATGCCCTAGTATGTCTTTTATGAAAATTTGGGGATGCGAAGCTTATGTTAAACATAAGATGTCTACAAAGCTCAAACCCAAATCTCATAAATGTAATTTTGTGGGTTATCCTAAAGAAACTAAAGGATATTATTTCTTCAATCCTACCGAGAATAAGGTGTTTGTAGCTCAAACATGAATCTTCCTAGAAAGATAATTTGTTTTCTAAAAAGGAAGTAAGAGAAATACTAAACTCAATGAAATTCGAGATCAACCACATATTATTGAACAAGAGATTGAACAACGACAATTTCCACAAGTTGTTGAGGAACATTCAACAGTTTTGGAAACACAACCACTGCGAAGATTTTTGAGAGAATGCAATACGCCTGAGAAATATGGATTTCTAGTCACATTGCATGGTGTTGTTCTCTTCATAGATCAAGATGAGCCTAGGACTTATCAAGAAGTAGTGACGGGCCTAGACTCTGAGAAATGGCTAGAGGCCATGAAATTCGAGATAGATTCCATATTAGAAAACCAAGTTTGGACCTTGGTTGACCCAACTCTAGGGGTTAAGCCCATAGGGTGCAAATGGGTTTTAAAAGGAAAACCAACATGGATGGTAATGTACCAAGCATTTTGAATGCTATATATCTACGTTGTGATAACAACGGAGCCATCGCACAAGCAAAGGAACCCAGATCTCACCAACGATCCAAACACATACTTAGTGTTACCATCTCATTCGAGAAATCATAGATCGAGGAGATGTGGAAATATGTAGGGTACCAACAAATGATAACATTTTCGATCCACTAACAAAGCCTCTGACGCAGTAGAAGCATGATCGTCACACTAAGTCACTTGGTATTAGATACATGAGTGATTGGTCTTAGTGCTAATAGGAGATTGTTAGAGTATGCCCAGAGACCATTCATAAGATGATTGTAAATTACATTTGTTATACCTTTTTTATTCATAAAGAGGCATTGCCATTATTATTTTCAGTTACAATTCTGCGTGCATAAATAAACTGAATTATAATAAAGTCCATAGAATAATATGGTTATTCTAAAATGTCCTTAGTCAAGTATTATTGAGAGCATGGACAACAATAATGCATTAAGACTAATATGTAGTTGATTGATGACAAAGTGTTGTCATTGACATGGAGATGTCAAAGTCAATACATAAGTATGTGTTAGAGAACGACATACTAGACTGACCCGCTATGAGCATGTTTCTTGGATAATTATGTGACGGCCACAACATTGCTCATAGTGATAACTACATGTATGGTCCTCAAACTTGAGATCATCGTTATTTCAACATCGTGAATGACATATTTTGTTATGGTCAAATGTGTGTCGTAACTGACTATACTATAAAGACTGATATTGGATATGTCACAATCTATGTAGTGGAATATGGTTGATCAAGATAGGATTTGTCTCTCCTACATAATAGGAGTAATATCGTAGGCCACTTGATTGAGTGAGACTAGAAATGCATGGTCTTGCTCGAATAAGTTGATATGAGATATCATAGTTATTCGTTTATAATAATCTACTCAAGATATCAAGAAACATTATATGGACTATACAAGTGTGATTGTTCCATGACTTGTGTCCAATCTAGATATAAAGTACAAAATGATGTAATAAATAAATAGTGTTAATCACGAAAAAGTTATGTCGAACCATGATTTCTTGTAACTTAGGTGATAATGACATTTTGCTAGATGTCACTCATTGTTTGTAATATTAGAAATGTTCCAATATTTACTACTAACGTTACATGAACCTACAGGGTCACACCCACAGTTGAAATGAGCATTTATTAAACGAATTATATATGTACAAATTTTTTGTACACAGATTTAGTTAAATTAATATATATTTGATATATATAATTTAACTATTGGGTAAATATTAAAAGAAAATTAATTATTGTAATTATGACTCTTTTAATATATAAATAATATAATTCATTTTAAATCAATATATATATATATATTGAAATCCTAGTTAAGTTGAATTGAGATTATATATATTTAATATATATATTGAAATCCTAATTAAAGTTGAATTGGGATTATGTATATTTAATATATATCTTGAAATCCTAATTAAAGTTGAATTGGGATTATATACATTTAATATATATATATATATATATTGAAATCCTAATTAAGTTGACTTGAGATTATATATATATATATATATATATATATATATTTAAAATATATATTAAAATCCTAATTAAAGTTAAATTAGGATTATATATTTAATATATATATATTGAAATCCTAATCTGAGTTGAATTAGGATTACAAAGGCTATATAAAGGCATGAGAGATCTAGCAGTCATTAATGCTTTTGGGGAAAACTCTATAAATAGTTTAGAGAGTTTTTATATGCTCGTTCCCTTCTAAATGGTTTAGAGAGTTTTTATATACTCGTTTCAACTGGGTGAACTACGTAGAGGTCAGAGTGTTATTGTTGCAGCTTAAGAATCGACATCATGGAATCGTGATTGAATATCTATCTCCTCCAAACTCATAATTCTAGATTTTAAACAGGTAATTCTTCACCCTTATTCACCCCGATTCGTTCTTCGTACATGGATCTCTGGTGGTAATCGTTGGATAATTTTTTTGCTGGGCCATAGGGTGTACCGGCATGACCCAACAATTCATGCTAGAAGTTCTCTTGATTGTTGAATGGTATACATGTTCGGTTTTTGTATAGATATGCAAAGTTAGACTGTTTAGATTTTAGAGACTGTTATGTAAGTTTAGGGACTGATTTTCATGGATAAAAATGCATAGTGGACTGTTATGCACTTATAAAAATGTTATGGACTGTTATAATGTGTCAAAAATGTGTATGCAAGTGTTATGGGTTAGTAGGTGTAGAAATAGATAGCGTGACTATTTTGAGTAAATTGGAAGCATGTTGGACCATTTCGAGTGTTGTAATTGAATTTGTATAAAAACTGGATTGTTTTGAGTAAACAGAAAGAATGCTAGACTGTTTTGAGCATGACTAATTGTATAAGGGCTTTTTTGATGAATATGTGAACTGTTTTAGGTGTATAATGAAGTATGTGGGATGTTTTGTATATAGATAGAAGCATGAGGGCTGTTGGAACACATTGAAAGTATGTTGGACTAGTTGAAATGTATATGAATTTATACACTGGAATTCAGGACTGTTTTGTATGGAAAATGAAATGTGTGGACTGCCTTAAATAGATTAAAAACAGGGGAAACTGTTTTATTAATAGTTGGGGACCGTTTTACCATAATAAAAGTATATTAGGGACTATTTTATGTATGTGTATGTATACTAATGTGTTTGGGGATGTTTTGCATTAAATTAATGTTTGGTGGACTGTTTTGCATTGAGATAATCGGGAGGACTGTTTAGATGCATAAAGATATATACATGCATGTTGGGGCTGAATTGCACGTATATGTATTCATAGTGGACTGTTTTGATATGCTTGAATATGTTTGATCATGTTGTGGACTGTTTTGTGTAAAAATTGTGTATATATATGATCATTTGAGTAGTTACAATAAATAGACATTAAGATCAATTCTAATGTATTATTACACCTTTTATTACTCCTAGACCAAGAGGAAGTTGGAGGATTAAGGGCTAACGAAGTACAAACCGTGGATAAACAAAAAAGGGTCGTGATTCACGATCGTAAGTAGCTCGAAATTAACTGTGAGTGTGGTTTAAAGTCTTGGGATATGCTAACAACCTTCCTGAGCATCTCATGTTAAGTTAATTACATTGTTTTAACTTAAATTATATCAAGTATCAAGTATCAAGTATCAAGTATAAGTGTGGTTTAAAGTCTTGGGATATGCTAACAACCTTCCTGAGCATCTCTTGTTAAGTCACTATATGTTATGTAAAATGAAGTGCAATTCTTGTTTATGATATTTTGTGCGAAATTGCTAATATGTTTGCAATGGAGATTATATATGATATGTATTAGAAATTCTTACTATGTTACCTTTTGAACAAAAGAATTTAATCCTTGTGAAGCTCACATGAGGCCAATATTTGCTTAATATGAGAAAAGTAATAAGCTGATTATGGTGTTATCTTGATAAGGAGCTATGCTCACTCAGTTTAATAAGATATGATAAATGTGAAAGCCTTGGATTCGAGTCAGACGTAGGTATAGTTGGCATGCCATAGAGTCCATTGAGCTCGTGATTAGGATGGACTACGGTCCTAGACTACGGTCCTTATTTGGCGACAGTAGGAGGGAAGTTGTGTGGTCACTTGGCGACAGTATGAGAGATTCACCAGTACTGCGAGTACCATTTATTTGGCGACAATTGGTTGGAGATTTGTGTACCTAGGTTGTTACTTGAGTCTCAAGGCTATGTTAATAAGAAAGCATGAAATTATAAGCGAAAATAATGAAGAATTGTGATAACTTGCTTAATAAGTTATATGTCTCTAATGGAACTGAATACTTCTTTGTTGAAAAGATATGTTTCAATTGAAAGCTTACATGTAATGTGAATTTGTGGGTTGCTTAATCCTCAGCTGGTTGGTTATATATGTTCATTGATATTTATGTTCGATTGGCTTGCCTTATAAGTTGACAAATCATGCTCATTGATAATTGTAATTCAATTGACTCGCCTTGTATATCCTTTACCTTGTTCAAGCTTGGATTTCTTGTATCATTGATTTGAAGTGAAAAGATGTCTTGATTGCCTTATACTTTTATGTAATTTAAACTACCTCACTAAGTGGTTACTTACAAACTCTTTTCACTACATTTTAGGGCAAACCGAGTGAGTTTAGCCACTCTTGGAGCTTAATTGATTCACAAGTACTTCATAAGTGTATGTTTTGTTTCTCTTGTAGAACTCCTAGTATGGTGGCACAAAGGACTCAATTAGTGCATATAGCTTATTCTTTTGGCATGTATAACTTTTAAGCTATATTTTTGCATGGACTATATAATTTTGGTGGTTGGTTGATATTAGATGTTAACAGCTCTTAGTAGATAATTTACTAGATGTTTGGAAGTATAAAAGTGGTAACTTAATTATTAAGCTTGAAATATATATATAACTATTCGAATGGTGGACTTCTTGTTTGTTATGTAAGTTAAGTTTGATGTAGAAATGCTTGATTTGAAATATTTGGTAAAAATTGGTTAAGTTTATCTAAGTCGTTTGTGAAACACAAAGATGTCTTAGGTAGTTTGGTCAAATTATGCAAATGCTCGAACAAGAGCATTTTAAATCATTTGTTTGTAGCTATTTGGTAAATCATAAGGAAATTTTAGAACATGCTGAAGATTAGAATAAGTATAAAATGGTAATGTGTAACACCCCCTCCCCGGCCTTGCAGAGAACCGGATCTGAAGGTGTTACCAGAAAACACATTCGAAGATCGGAAGCTAAATAGGAGTTCAGAAACTTGTTCGAATTGACTATTATCCTCTTTTTACACTAACTTATTAACTACTTACTCAAATTTGGGTCAATTTTAAACTTTTTCAAATTTTAGGGACCAAATTGTAAACTTTAAGAATTAAGGGTCCTTAGCTGAAATTCAAGTTATCATACTAAAATTAAACTTACTAATTATTAGCCTGTGAAATTTCATTACTAACGGAGGTCATTTACCTATCCGATTAGACGATACAATATTCAGTGACCATTTTGTAAACTGTTCAAAACTGTTTTTATTCGGATTAACCTATCAAACGATTTCCAAACCTTACCAAATTTTACCAGCAAGCTATTAATCAGTAACTCTAATAGCATACCAAAATTTAGAATATTTCAAACCCATTTAGTTTTCACCATTTTAAGATAAACATGCATTTTTAACCGTTTTTAACCTTATCTAACATATCATTTAAACCCCTTTAAGGTTATTACAAACCATAGACAATATACACATAACAAAAATGGGTAGGTTGAACATCTTTAGGTCCTATGCCACCTTACTAGGAGTTTCAAGGCGAAAGATAAACATACATATATAGATGATGTGACTTGCAACCGCAACTACACGATCGGAGCACGGAATGCTTCACGGTCCTGAAATGCATGAGACACAAGAATGATAGGCTTACATAGCTTAGTGAGGTAGTCATAACGAATGTAGAATACATTTCTAATGACATGAATGACATAGTGCATGCTTGGATGACATGAATATATCACAAATCATATATATATAAATTTCATGCTTAAGCCAAATGTCATATTTTATAAATCAAAAGTACGTATCATTTCCTTGGACATAGCAACCAATGGATACATGGATCCCCCTGTACAGCACACATATTGAAAATAGGTCGTAGCCTTGAGCTGTAGCTCCAGATAGTCCCTTACACAATCCATCCTTATCTCACCACATATACAGGTCGTAGCCCTGGACCGTAGTCCAATCCTTTACTTATACGAGCTCAATTAACCCTATGGCATGCCAATTGTATCCAATGTTCACAAGTGTCCAAGATTACATAATTCATCATAAACTTACCTTTGCGCCCGTGGGCCGTATCGTATCGAATTTTAATTTGAGCCTTAGCTCCACAAATCATATCAGAGCATATTAGGTCAAAGTTTCACATATAAAAATATTTCGAATATCACATACGAATTTACAACATATCAAACAACGTTGAGGACTTACCGTGCTCACCACTGGAAACCACATATTCTCTACTTAAGCGCTTAATCAAATGCAAATTTAAACATAAAATAAATGCAATGGGATGGCACCTAGCTTATCCCTTGACACAACTATACTCACCAGGTCCAAATTTATGATTCGTCTCAGATAGTTGGATTTGCTAACAATTTGAACCCCTCTCTACTTGGAAGATTCGATTATGCCCTGCCCTTCAACAAAAAAATAAAACGTATATTCAATCATAATTTCAATACACATAACTTTTCTTAACTTGTAATGACATCTATATTCAAATTAGGATTTAGGGTTGCTTACCCAATTCCAAGCTTTTTCTCCACATATTCAAATAGCCCTCAAGTGCTTTCTTTCTCTCCTTCGTTTTACAATTTGCGCAACACCCCACCCCTATTTATACTTAAACATGTCGGTCCTTATTGTTTTCTCCATGCTCCACGCATGTTGGAGTCGTGGCAAGCTTTAAGGGTCATGGCCCTTATGCTTGCCCACGTTGTGGACAAAACATTTCCACCTTGTGCCATGTTTTCCTAAACATGGGAAATCCACGACAAATTCCTTCAATTTGAAGGAATTAGCCGTGGCCCGTGGGTTCCTCATTTCATTTTTTATATATTAATATTAATAATATTTAATAAACTGTTACAGTTAACCCGAATAATCTTCATTGCTTCAAATTAGATTCAAGATCGAGCAAATTACATCTTTCGAACACAACCTGTATAAAATATTCGATCACCGGAACCTAATTCTGACTAGACCAATTTTCGGGGTGTGACATAATGTTTTAGTTATGTAGTAAAAAACCTTAAATTAAACTTGTTTCTAAAAAATGAAGTTTCTTCTCTTTAAGTTTAGATCACCTAATTACTACTCTGAAAAGGGTAGGACTTATGTAAGTAGACTAATTAATAAATTTTATCCATTTTTTGATTTTGTTCGAATACTAACTTGTGAATCAAGTTAGTCTTTTGGTTATTTCTTAACATCCAAGGCTTGGTTTACTACTAAGCCGGGTTTGAGGGTGTTTCATGTTCGTTCGTTTAAATGATAAACGAACGTAAACGAACAAACAGAAAAGGAAATATGTGAATAAATTTAAACAAACATAAACGAACAAATATATGTGAATAAATTTAATTTTTCTTAAAATATAATACTTTTGTTATGAAAAATAATAAATATAAATTGATATACGTGAATGAATTGAAATAGACATAAACAGACGAACATAAATGAACAAATTATTGAACGTTCACGAATGTAAATGAACGAACGAGCCCTTTATTTGTGTTCGTTCATTTAATTAAACGAACAAAAAACTTGTTCAAGTTCGTTCGTTTAATAAATAAAAGAACATAAACGAACTTCTCGCCAAACGGTTCACGAGTAGTTCATTGAACGTTTGGTTTGTTTACAGCCCTATATACAGATTAAGGAAATCAAAAAATAGTTACCAATGTAAAAAGGAGAAATAATCTCTAATTGAGCTCATTTCTCATTGTGTTAAAGAGGAAGAAAAGTGAAACATTATAAGTGTAAAAGTAGTACTTTGGTTAGTGCTCATTTAGTCAGTGTCTCTAAAAATACGGGTAATAAAAGAAAATGTTAAAATAAATTTGCTAAGGGTCTAACTCAAAAGAAACAACAATAAGTTACAAAGGATTGATTTCTTTTGTAACAAGTTAGGACACATGTGAAGTAATTAAATTTAAATGTGAGCAACTACTTTTTTATTTTGAGTGGTTCATGGATTGTAAGTTGTATGATCCCACAATTAGGAATTACTTAAGGAGAGATTTATAATTTTTTTAGGATGTTGAGTTTGGAGGGAAAATAAGGTTAGATACATTGCTTTTGAGGAGGACTTAGATTATCCTACTATCACTTTTGACGATGTTTAGGTTTTCATGCCTATCATTAGTCAAGAAGTGAATCAAGTACCACAGCAAAACAATGTTGAACAACTCCCATTCAAGATAAGGTAATTGTTTCAAGAGAACAAACTCAACAACCTTAAAAACAAGTATCATTAAAGAGATCTGCTAAACAAAGGAGAATATTATTCCAAATTATTATATTGTATTTCTTCAAGAAAATAAAGATAATAATGGAATAATAGAAAATGATCTAATCATTTTTCATCAAACCATAAAAAGTTATAACTCTAAAGAGTGGATTGATGTCATACAAGAAGAGTATAATTTTATGCAAGGCAATAAAATTTTGAAACTTGTCTCATTACCTTAAGGTGCAAACCAATTGATTGTAAATGGATATTTAAAACCAATAGGAATCGAAATGGTAATGTGGATAAGTATAAGGCATGTCATGTATTTAAAAGATATACTCTAAAAGAAGACATTGATTTTGTAGAGACTTTCTCTCAAGTTTCATTGAAATACTCTTTCAAGATAATTATTACACTTGTTGCTCGTTTTAGTCTTAAGCTACATTAGATAGATGTTAAGCTTGTTGTTCAATGGCAACATTGAAGAAACTATTTATATAGTACAATCATAGAGTTGTGTCTTATGATACAATATTAATAATATGTAAATTAAAAAAATACATCTATGAGCTTAAGTAGAACTCTCATTAATGATATTACAAATTTCACAATGATCATCTCATTAATGATATTACAAATTTGGTCAAATTTGTCTTATTTAGCAAGTTCAGTGGGAGTAAACCAAGTAATACTCATATTGCTAACGAAGAAAAATTTAGTCTTACTCAATGCTCTGAAAGTAACCTTGAAATTATAAAAAAATACAAAAGATTTCATATGCACAAGTTATTGAGAATCTAATTTATGCTCAAGTATGTATGCATTCGAATATTACGTACATTGTTGGAATGTTAGACAGATATTTAAGCAATTCTAGTATGAACTATTGGATAGCAACCAATAGATATCTTTAGAAAGAAAAAATACATCCTCACATATCGAAGTTCTGGTAAGTTAGAGATCAACAAGTTTGCATATTTCGATTATATTAAAATATTGATACAAAAGAATTTTGTCACATGGATTGCTAATTATAGATTGAATAGAAAGACCACTTCATTTATTTTGTGACAATAATTTTTTTTTGCTCGGCAAGAAGAAATTTTATTTGTTAAAACGTCACTAAAAGTGGCTACAAAGTCCATAAGGATCATCCGCCCTCAACCAAGTTGAGTGCCTCATTAAAAACCTCCCTAAACCTAAATGGAGGAAAAGAGTACACTCAACTTGGTAATACAACATATAATATGACAATTCTCACCCTTCAAAATAAAAAGGAAAAAAAAGTAGACAAAATAAGCCAATGACGCCTATGTATTCATTTATTCTATAAATAGTAGGAACACTTAAAAATTAAAGTACAGAAACAATAAGTTCCTAGTTGTTAAATAAAATTTAGAGTGGTTGTGTGTTAATAGAGCATGTTGGTACAAACTCCATAATTGCGCGCTTATTAAGAAACTATCACCGTAGGGAGAACACTACTCATGTGAGTGTAAGGTTATTTAAGGATATTCAGTTTTTAGTGGGAGTTTATAATTTTGAAAAAATGCTCATTCGTTTTAGACACAATTTTGGTTACTTCAGTTTAAGGATATTTTAAGATTATTTTCTGCAGAAATAAAGTTCTTTTGGTTTTTCACATTCTGAATTCAGTGAAGTTTGATCTCACTAAGGTTTATGAGGACTAGTTTGAAATAGACATGTTCGGTTCACATTTCATGTAATTTTCCATGCTATACATCCATGATTGATCTATGTCATTTGACTATATTTGTATATGTGACCATTGATGAGTCTAATCATGATTGATATGGCAAAGGCTGCTTTGATCCTATATGGATATAGTTGATGGACAAGATTGTTATAGAATACCTATTATATAATAGCAAAATTTTGAGCTCATAAGGTTGTACATTTATCAGGAAAAATATGTTGCCCAAGTGGGAGATTGTTGGATTAAAATCCGTTATTGCGGGCATACATGTAAAATGTATGATGCTATTATAAAGTATGACACAAAATTAAGTGACCAATTATGTTAGTCGTGTCATAGGTATTAAAGTGTCATTGGAAATAAAAGTGTAGATACCATAATATGTATTTATAATTTAATAAGGGGCAGAGTTATAAATACTTAATAGTTTATTTATTAAATCAACTATATAAAGAGTTAATGGTCCCCAAGAAATAGGTTAACTTGTATTACTCTTGTTCCCGTCAGAGAGTTTTTACAGCAATGGCTAACCTATCTTCTTGGAAGATCACAACCACCTCGTCTAAGAGTTATTAGACACATTTACTTTTCTATCATCTTTTTAGTTTCCAACAAAACAAACTTTAACTTTTCAAGGATGAAATTGTTATTTTAATTATTTTACAACACATATCTTACACAATTTTTTTGTAACACCGCTAATTAAAATATGTTTTTATCTAAAGCTTAAAAAAGAGGGGGAGATGATTGTAGCCAAAGGGTTTTGAACCCGTATCCTTGTACTTAGTGGTGATAAGCTTAACCAACTAACCCAAGCTTAGTCGTTGTTATAACCTAACCAGACTATTATTTTAACTAAATATCTTAGAATCTAAAACAAATAAAATAATAAAATATTTTGAAATATCCCAACTACCCACTTTTGGTTCATTTAATTCTTGTCTAACCTTTTCGGGAGTAAGAAACCCAAGTTTACCAGACCTTTCATCTCCCCTAACACCCAAACTCCGCTCTAGGGATGTCAATTAGGCGGGGTGGGTGCGAAGGATGCTCTTTCCGCACCCATCCCCTTCAAAAATTTTCACTCTCATCCCCTCCCTACAACCCGCTGCGAATGTAAAATTTAAGACCATCCCTGCCTTGCGACCCTCAAGGTTAAAAGCATCCCCACCCCATCACCCACGTGTTTCTTAGACCCACCTAATCCTTTTTATTCGCGTCCCAAGAAACACTTCATATAATATATTTATAAGTATTAATTAAATAAATTTATACTAAATATGTTATGAAAAAATAAGAAATATATGTCATTTAGACTCCCACCACATGTGACATTATTTCAACTATCACAATTTAACAAATAATCATAATAAGTTTTTGAAAACTTTAATTGGTAAATTAAAATATAAATTTAATATAAATTTTAAAAAAATTAAAAAAACAAAGTACTTACAAAATTCTAAATAAAAACAATGTCTCAAATACATCATAAATGTCTTTAAATGCAAAATTTTTAAATATTAATCAATACATGTCACTCATGTAACTTGGTTGCTTCGGTACCACATTCATCTTCTAATTGTTCTTTCAATTGTGAGCATGATATCTTTTGAACGTCTCCTGAACCTACATATGTAAACTTCCTTATGAGTAACTTACACTTATATTTAACAAATAAGTTTAATGTAAAAATATATGTTATTACTTTATAAATAAATTTAAAATAAAAATAATATGTTACCTTTAATATCAGCACAAATCTAATTTTGAGTACACATTAAAGCCTCAATAGTTTCCGGTAGAAGTCGACTGCGATAAGGATCAAG
Source organism: Hibiscus mutabilis (assembly GCA_019671005.1). Taxonomy (NCBI): domain Eukaryota; kingdom Viridiplantae; phylum Streptophyta; class Magnoliopsida; order Malvales; family Malvaceae; genus Hibiscus; species Hibiscus mutabilis. The sequence continues at coordinate 13,221,034 of CM033727.1, forward strand.
TACTCGGCCACTAGTGCTAAAAGCAGATTCCGAAGGGACTGTAGAAACATGAATGCTTAAAATGTCCCTAGCTATTTGTTGTAGAATGGGATATGTGCTTCCATTTGTCTTCCACCAGGTGAGGATATCAAAATCATCACAAAGTGGTACATTAGAAGCTTCCAAATATTTCTCCAAATCTGACTTTTCATAACTGTGACTTTTATCTTGCTGCATAAATTGTGCAAATTCTTACATATGCGCATCTCCTCCAATGTGACCAGTATCACTAGGTGTTTGAGAACTAGTAGCTTGGATCCCACTATTTTTAGACCCATATTCATCCACCAACTGATGAAGAAAAGTACTGATTCTACTAACCTCCCTCTCAACTTCATCATGATCAAATATCTTTTTGAAATAAAAGCGAACAAGGGCCATTTTGTATCTTGGATCAAGTATTGTTGCTATACCCATTAGACCATTAACACCATTCCAGTACTTGTTGTATTTGTCTAGCATTACTTGTGCCATTTTCCTTATATAATCATAAGGAGACGAAAGCTAACTAGATATAGCAAGTCTAAGAGTAGAAATTTTGGGAAAGTAAATATTGGCAGTGGGAAATCTTGAAGCTGAGAAATCAAGGGTGGTAGTACTAAATACTTCCAATTTTCACATATTTTCTCTACTTTTTCCCAATCTTCACTAATTGGTGGATTCTTATAAATATTATCACGGCCACTCAAAACAACAAATAGTGACCTATACTTTATAGTAATTGCAAGCATTTCAAAAGTAGAATTCCACCGAGTCTTGCAATCAAGTGATAATATTTTTGTATTTGGGAACTAATTGTTTAGCCATTTGCTCAAATTTTTTGATTCTTTTATCAGAAACAGAACAAAACACAACATTATCCCTGATTCTTTGGACACCATCAGCTAGAACAACACTTAATCTATTTTAAACAATTAGATTTAATATATGAGTACAACAACGCATATGAAAAAACTAACCGTAAAAAAGAAGGGAACCGTAAGGAAACTCATCATGCAAAATAACCATCATTGCATCATTAGTTGTACAATTATCCAAAGTAATAGCAGATAATCTAAGATCAAGATTCCAAGATTGAATGCATTCCTTCAAAGTGTCAGCAAGTACCTCAGCGGTATGAGGGGCTGGGACATAACAAAACATGTCATATACAATAAATAAAAGGTTACTAATTAATTAAAAAAGATATATCCTTAAAATATTTGAAAAGAATGTAATACCTTATGATTCGGATTTGTAGTCTCCAAACATTATCAATAAAATGTGCAGTGACAGCCATATAGCCTTTTCTTTGGTTGTTGGCGCTCCACATGTCCGTAGTTAAGGTAATTCAACTCTTCGTTTTTCTCAACAAAGCAATAATAATCTCTTTTTCAGAAACATATCTTTGTATGATGTCTTTCTTAGTTGTATTACGGCTCGGTACTTCAAACCCCGATTGAAGTGTTTTAGAATACTTTCTAAAACCACAATGCTCAACCATGCTAATTGCTAATGGGGTACTCATGCAAAATAATCATCTCTGCCAAGTCTCTTCTCCCATCCTCTTGGTGGAATTCATATGGTGTCAAGGTCAATGTGTCACTTTTGTCGGTAGGATTAGCCTTTACGCCAAACATCTAGTGTGTCATATATCTTGACATACTCTTTTTGAATAAATTTTTATATGTTCTTTCAAATGGGTTGTTCCAGTTCTTTCAAATGGGTTGTTCCAGCTCTTCTTCCGCTAGCAAGAATCTTAGAACAATGATTGCACTCGGCTTTTATGGTATCACTGACTCTCTTTCTTGTGAAATCGGTCCAAACTAATGATGTATGTCTACTAATTAAAGGTAGAATAGAAGGATCCTTTGAAGCATTATCTAGAGGACTTTTGCCATCATCCAATGAAATCAGAGTGCAATTCGTCAAAGTTGATGCTTTTAAGGGAGTGGGAGCATTACCATCTACATCGGCCATTTACCTGGAATATTTGTGAAGCCATAATAGTTTGTACAACTCAAAAGTTTGGACTAAAAAAAACTAAAATCTATTTTAAAGGATTGAGAAACAACGCAATTAACATTGCAAATAATATTTCAATTGTCGTAAAAAAATAAACAATAGAGAAATAACTAAAAAGAAAATCAAAAAGCTTTAGAAAATAAGAACAAACACCTACAAAATCTAAATAACATGCAATATTAAAATTTTAAAATTAAAAGTAGAAAACTAACATACAGTGAAATTTGAGGATAAAAAGACAAATCTTGCTTCACTTGAATTGCAAATTTTTTGATTTGACTGCGTCTTGATGGACGGTAATTATATATATATATAGCTTTTTATAAAATTTTAAGATAAGTTAATATGAATTACCTTAAATTTGATTCTAATCCGAACTGATATTTTTAAGAATGCGTATATATTTAATTGATTAATTCAAACTCAATTATATATATATATAACTATCCTAAGACAACTCAATATGAATCACCTTAAATTTGACTTAGATCCAAGCTGATATTTTTAAAATAATTATATATTTGATATGATTAATCTCAAACTAATTATATTTTAAAAAATATTTATAATATTATTTATAATAACATGTTATAAAATCTATTAGGGTGGGTGGGGATAATGCGTGGTGGGTGGGGATGATGTGGGGAGGGTATAAAGACATATTCACTACTACCCCGCCACCCACAGCGAATCTAGATTTTATCACTATCCCCATTCTGCGACCCGCAAAATATGTAACCATCCCATCCCAATCGAATGTGAAGTGGGGCGAATGCCCGCAAAACCCTCCCCACTAACATCCCTACTCCACTCACAGCCTCGATCGGTTCCACCGACTACTAGTGACCGTCACTGCCTCGCTCTTTCGAGCTGATGCCACGCCCTAATCAAAACTTCTCAAACCACTCGTGCAACTGCTATCCCAATAGTCGGAAATTGAGGGTTAAATGTCCGATGAACCTAGGTTTTATAACCCATCTGTCCATCATTGTTTCTAGCCACCACAGGCGTTGGTTCGTGAAATGGTTGTCACCACCATCTTCACCGTGTCCAGATGGTCGTAACTCAGCTGCCCGATCATAGAACCACTTTCGGTTGAAGCCTCGTTGCAGTTCCTCCAGCAACCTCCGATTTGGGTAAGTTGGTAAGTCGTTTCTCTTGTTTTGAATAATTTTAGAGTTGAGGAGTTAAAATTTTTATGTTGTTTGGTGGTTTATCTAAAAAGTGGTCGTTATTTGGGCATTTTCAGGCTGATATTGGCTGCCCGTGGGCTTCACAAACTGTCTGGGGTGATTTTCGGCCGCCTTGGACGGTGGCCATTGAATCGGCCTGGCCAGACCCAAGCCGAACCGAAACGGCCCAAACCAAACCGGCCTGAGCCCAATGATAAACCGAGCCCACTTCTGACCCAGTCCAAACCCGAATCTACCCGACCCAAATTTGCCAATCCAACCCGACCCGAGTCTGACCCAACTTGACCCGTTGACCGAGTCAACTCAGTGAGTCAATCTGACCGAGTCAACTCAGTGAGTCAACCCATCCGAGTCAACTCGCCCTAGTCAACCCGTTTAACCTTTGACTGCTAACATTAGAGTTGACTTCTGACGTTAGCGTTGACTTTGACTCTGATCGTTGACTTTGACTGTTGACTTTGACTTTGACTAAAAAGTTAAGTTTTTTTTTAAAACCCATGTATTATGTTTTTCAAAGTCTTGAATCCATTTTTGAAGTCTATTATGTGAAATCCTAACCCGAAAGCCTCTGAATTAGACGTTGAACCCGAACATGCATATGTACTAAGTTAATTTATTTAAGAGAAGTTGTTGAATAAAGGACTGACACTTAGTATTGTTTTTTAAAGGTACTAGAGACTCTCCCGATCGTGCATCTGCTCAGCCTAGCTCCTCTCGTTACGTGCGATCGCGTGATCTCATGGTGACTCGTACGTATCGGTACATTATAAATTATCATAGAAAAGTATTATTCATGTATTAATTTAAGAATCATTCTGTCTTAGGTTCTAGCACAACATCGGAGCGTCACACTGGTGCTCAGTAGACCATCCGAATGACCAACCTGATCTTTTGAGGTGTGTTCCTTGTGTGCTATATAAGCATTTTAAATGTTCTGCTTGAACTGATCATGTGCACATGACTGGTATTCTCTATTTTTGCGAAAACATAACATGTTTCCTGACTATGAGCATGATCATTTTTATTTGTTTGATTTATGCCTAAGTACATGATTGAACAACATGCTCTCTAGTTACTATTTTTTCTAAAAATAATTGCCTGATTTATATTTACTATAATTATTGCTACTATTGATTATTGCAATTACTGCTACAATTGATTATTGTAATTTCTACCTAGACTATTTTACTGGGTACTTGGGATAGAGTATGAAGTCACTTCAGGTTCAGCCCTGATCTGGTTGGTGATTCCTACTATTTTAGGTTCTTCTGCTTCGGCTAGGGTGATTCCTATTGTACCTAAGGTATCCCCTTAGGATGGCACCTACGCCCAATGGGCCTGGGGTAATGCCCCTTATAGATGCAGTTTGCATACTGGAGTTTGGTTGGAGGGTAGATAGGAAATTTAAAACAAACTTTACTGATACTTGAATTATGTGTTCTTAAAATAAAATGTTTATTGTACTATTTACATCATGTGTTTTACTTTGCACTGTTGGAACACTGTATGCTCTCTAGCTCATTCCCCAAATTTTCTCCCTTTCAAATATTTTGGATAGACTACCCCGATCTCGACACTTGGAGGATCGACACATTCAGTACTCCATCTAGTTTGTAATGTTTCTATTCACCGTTTTTTACTTTCATGGTGACACGTGCCTATATTTTAGGGATGTATATGAGTATTTTGATGCTATATTTGATATAGCTTAATTTGTAATTATTATCTAATATGTATTATATATAGTTTGATCATTTTATAACGTTTTACATAATTATGTTTTCAAATTACATGCTTGAATTTTAACATGTTTTCTACTTGGATTTTTTTAAAGTTGAGATGTACCCTATTAGACATGGTCATTCTACATAGGCCAGTCTAGGGGGTTACATTTGGTTGGTATCAGAGCTTTTGGTTTATAACCTCGGATTGTGGATGAGTCCATTTAAAGTATTCTTTTGAAACGTTTTACAAATGTTATAAAACGAGGCCATGTCATCAAATTTTATATATTTAATTGTGTTCAATTCTCTAATGACAAAACTGATATTTAGCTCTATCCTTTGTAGAGATCCTTCGATATAAACACCAGAAGGGGTCGTCGACCCACCCGTGGGTGAGGTCAAACTACTAGATTTGTTGATTAGATAGATGATCCAGTTATAGATCCTCTTGCCCCTGTTGATCCTCCTACCCTCGTAGATTCTCCTGCCTCTGTAGATTCTGCGACCCCTACTAAGCCTCCCACCCCTCGTGGTCTACCAACTTTGACTGCTCCACCTCCACCACCTGTCTTTAGTATTAATATGACTACTCCGATTAGAGGAGTACCAACATCGAGTTCTGAGTCATCGACGATAGTGACTGATGAGACTCTTAATAGACAGTTCTTCTAGCTGATTCAGGTGGTAGTTAGAGCATCAGGAATCACACCTAAAGTCCCTATCTCCTAAACTTTTTTTGCTAATAGGATCAAGACTTTCTCAAGATCTCTTAGTGGAGTACAGACCGAGTCTGAGGAATGGTTGTATAAAACTGAGAGACGTATGAATGAGATGGGCTTAGAGCCATCCAAGAAATATTTGGGTGTTGTATCTATGTCGAACGGGAATGCCCACACCTGGTGGGAGCCATTGTGAGTAACATTCCTTCTGATCGATTGACATTGGATTTCTTTAAGGAGTATTTTAGGAACCATTTTTTGGGTGAGCAGATCCTAAGAGAGAGGCGCCAGGCAGTTAAGGGCTTGGTATAGGGTTCCATGATAGTGGCCGAGTATAAGATACAAGTTCTGGATTTGTTGAGATACGGTGCTGATTTGGTTTCCACTGAGAAAGACATATGTGATAAATTCTTGAAGTGCCTTTGTATTGGGATACATGATCGGGTGGCTACACATCACGATGAGGTGTTTGAGGACCTGGTAAATCGAGTCAATAATACAGAATAGATGGAGATTTTGGTAGCTAGCTAAAGCGGAAGAGGTCGAGATCGAGATCGAGGTCGAGATCAGGATCGGGATTAATCTAAGAGACCTTATAGTCGGGATAAGTCCCGAAGACGTTTGGATAAGCAAACTCGTACTATTGAGCCTCATGGGAGTAATACGAGTTTTAGGCCCTTGGCTCCTTCAGGCTTAGTTATCAGTCAAGATGATTCCTTGGGATTTTCTTTATTACCCGCATATGAGCATTGTGGTCATTGGCATCGATGAGAGTGTTGGAAGTTGATAGGTGCTTGTTTTCGATGAGGGTATATGGATCATTTCTTGAAAGATTGCCCACGCTCACATTTTAAAGGGGCATCCACTCAAACTCCTGCTCGTTCACAGATATTTGTTCAAACTTTAGCCAGATGACATAATCAGGGTAGAGCTTCTGGGTTTACTGTTAGATCTGATATTAGAGGCTGATCCCATCAAAGTGAGGGACCAGTTATGATCGAGGCCAGGCATCATGCGCTTGTTTATGCCACCAGATGTCGTGACGATAAGGATAAGCCAGACGTCATTGTAGGTACATTTACTATATATTATGTTTCATACTTTGCTTTGCTTGACAACGGTTCCACCCATTCCTATGTTTTGAGATATGTATCCCAAGACCTTCAGATTCTGAATGAGGCTACATAGAGTGAAGTTAATTTTATGAGTCCAGTGGGTCAATTAATGGTTGTAGATACTGTTTTCAGGCCATGTCCTCTCGAGATTCAAGGGGAAATCTTTCTAGCTGGCCTTATGGAGTTGTCATTAGAAGAGTTTGATCTGATTCTTGGCATAGATTGGTTGGCTGAACATTGAGTTAATCTGGACTGTGAGTCCAAGAGGACGACTCTGAAGACTTTTGATGATCGAACAGTGGCTCTAGTGGGAGAGAGACGTATGTATTTCTCTAATGTGGTATCTGCTTTGACCGCTGACAGGATGATCTATAAGGGATCTCAGACCTTTCTTGCTTGTTTCCTAAATACCAATGGTTCCTTGTCAAAGATTGAGGAAATTTGCACTGTTAATGAGTTTCCAGATGTTTTTCCTGAGGAGGTACCTAGTTTACCTCTTGATAGGGATGTCAAGTTTGAGATTGAGACCTATCCGAGATCTACCTCAATTTCTATGAAACCTTACCGTATGGCTCCTAAAGAGCTTAAGGAGTTGAAGATTCAATTGCAAGAGCTCTTTGACTAAGGTTTTATCTGAACTAGCTCTTCACCTTAGAGAGCTCTAGTCCTATTCGTTAAAAAAATGATGGTTCTCTCCGGCTGTGTGTCGATTACCGAAAGCTGAATAAGGGGACGGTTAAGAATAAATATATATTACCAAGATTGATGACTTGTTCGATCATTTTTAGGGAGCTACAATTTTCTCAAAGATTGATCTTCGTTTCGAGTATTATCAATTAAAGATAAAGGGGTCTAATGTTGCGAAAAGCGGCTATCCGTACCAGATATGGGCATTGCAAGTTCCTAGTAATATCGTTTGGTTTAACTAATGCTCCTGTCGATTTTATGGATATGATGAATCATGCATTTTGGCCCTATTTAGATCAATTTGTAGTGGTGTTTTCATTGATGACTTCCTGGTTTTTTCCTGGTCTGAGGTAGAACATGATGAACACCTGAGGATTGTCCTACAAACTCTCAGAGAGCATCGATTGTATGCTAAGTTGAGCAAATGTGAACTCTGGCTCAATGAGGTGACTTTTCTTGGACATGTGGTATCGGCTCAAGGTATTCAAGTTAATCCGAGCAAGATTGAGGCCATTGTGAGTTGGAAGCAACCCGAGAACATTTCTGAGATCCACAGTTTCTTAGGTTTAGCTGGGTATTATAGACATTTCATTGAGGGTTTTTCTATTATTGCTGCTCTATTGATGAAGCGTTTGAGGAAGAATATTCTATTTGCCTAGATTGATGTTTAGCAAGAGAGTTTTGAGAAGTTGAAAATAGCTCTAACTCAAGCTCCAGTATTGACACAACCTGAGTCTGGGAAGAATTTCACAGTTTATAGTGATGCATCACACTCCGGACTAGGATATGTTCTGATGCAAGATGGCATAGTGATTACTTATGTGTCCCGTCATTTGAGGTTGCATGAGTGTAACTATCCTACCCATGATCTAGAGTTGCCCGCTATGATCTTTGCCTTGAAGATTTGGAGACACTATCTCTACAGAGATAAGTGTTATATCTATATAGATCATAATAGCCTAAAGTATCTTCTTACACAAAAAGAGCTTAATCTGAGACAGCATCGTTGGCTTAAGCTTCTCAAAGATTATGATTGTGAGATTGAGTATTACCTAGGGAAAGCCAACATTGTTGCCGATGCTTTGAACCGAAAGTCTATTTCAAACTTGAGGTCTTTATTTGCCAGAATGAGCATATATGATAATGGCAGTTTGGTGGCTAAGCTGCAGGTTAAGCCAACTTTGGCCGAGGAAATCAAGGCTAAACAGCTTCTAGATAGTTCTTTACTTCTTGTCATACAACAGGTTGAGCAGGGATCCATCTCCGTATATACTTTTAGTCAGGATGGGGTTCTGTGCTTCAAAGGTCGATATTGTATTCCTGATGATGCTGAGTTGAAGAGAGCCTTCTCAGTGAGACTCATAGTAGTCCTTATGCTATGCATCCCAGTAGGGATAAGATGTTCCAAAATTTGAGACAGATGTATTGTTGGGTCGGTATGAAAAATATATTTTAGATTATGTGTCACGGTGTCTAACTTGCCAACAGGTTAAGGCAGAACATCAGCATTCTTCTGGTCTGTTGCAACCCATTAAGATTCCTAAATGGAACTGGGAGCGTATCACGATGGATTTTGTTACCGGGTTGCCTTTGACTCCTAAAAAGGATTATGTCTGGATGATTGTCGACTGACTCACTAAGTAAGCTCATTTTATTCCTTTTCTAGTTATTTATCCTTTGGAGAAGCTGGCTAGATTGTATATTTATGAGATTGTCAGACTTCATGGTGTACCCTTGTCTATCATTTCTGATCGAGATTCGAGGTTTACCTCTCAGTTCTAAAAGGCCTTACAAAAGGCCTTGGGTACATGTCTGAATTTCAGTACATTCTTTCATCCGCAGACTGATGGGTAATCAGATAGAGTGATTCAGATCCTTGAGGATATGCTGCGGGGATGTGTGATTGACTTCCGTGGAAGTTGGGAGAATTTCTTGCCCTTGGCTAAGTTTGCATATAATAACAGTCATCAGGCTAGTATTCGTATGGCACCGAGTGAGGCTTTGTATGGTCTTAAATGTCGCACACATATCTGTTGGACTGAGTGCATGATAGGAAGAATCTGGGTCTAGATTTGGTCTGTGAGACTGAGGAGAGTGTCAGATTAATCTGTGACCGTCTAAAAGAGGCTTCTGATAGACAGAAATCATATGCTGATCGAAAGAGGAAAGATATTGAGTTCAAGGTCGGTGATCAGGTCTTTCTGAAGGTATCTCTGTGGAAGAAAGTTATGAGATTTGGGCGCAAAGGCAAGTTGAGTCCAAGATTTATTGGTGCATACCGTATCTTGAAGAGAGTCAGACTTGTTGCTTATCAGCTTGAGTTGCCTCCCTAGCTTAGCTACATTCATGATGTTTTTCATGTGTCTACGCTAAGACAGTACCATCCAGATCCGAGTCACATCATTCAGATTCATGATGTAGAGTTGAGGCCAGATTTATCTTATGAGGAGGAGCATGTTCAGATCTTGGATCGAGAAGAGAGAGTTCTAAGGAATCGAGGTATTCCTAAGGTTAAGGTCCAGTAGAGTAATCATGGCCCAGAAGAAACTACTTGGGAGACTCTCGAGTCAATGGAAGAGTAGTTTCCACATCTGTTTAAAAAGGGTAAATTTCGAGGCCGAAATTTCTTTTTAGGGGGGAGAGTTGCAACACCCCTAATTAAAATATGTTTTTATGTAAAGCTTAAAAAAGAAAAAGAGGGATGATTGTGGCTAGAGGGTTTTGAACTCGCATCCTTGTGCTTAGTGGTAATAAGCTTAACCAGCTAGACCAAGCTTAGTCTTGTTTATAACCTGACCAGACTATTATTTTAACTAAATGTCTTAGAAACTAAAACAAATAAAATAATAAAATAATTTGAAATATCTCAACTACCCACTTTTGGTTCATTTAATTCTTGTTTAACCTTTTCGGGAGTAAAAAACCCAAGTTTACCAAACTTTTCATTTCCCCAAACTCCGCTCACAGCCTCGATCAGTTCCACCGACCGCCAGTGACCATCATCGCCTCGCTCTTCTGAACCGTTGCCACGCCCTGATCGAAACCCCTCAAACCACTCACGCAACTGCTATGCCAATCGTCGAAAATTGAGGGTTAAAGGTTCAATGAACCTAGATTTTATAACCCATTTGTCCATCGTTGTTTCCAGCCACCACAGACGTCAATTCGTAAAGTGGTTGTCACCACCGTCTTCACCGTGTCGATATGGTCATAACTCAACGGCTTGATCATAGTACTATTGTCGGTTGAAGCCTTGTCAGAGTTCCTCAAATAACCTCCAAGTTAAAAAAATTATGTTGTTTGGTGGTTTATCTGAAAATTGGTCGTCATTTGGGCATTTTTTGCTAATATTGGCTGCGCGTGGGCTTCATGTGCCGTCCAGGGTGATTTTCGACCGCCATGGACGGTGGCCATCGAATCAGCCTGGCCAAACCCGAGCTGAACCGAATCATCCCAAACCAAACCAAACTGGCCTGAGCCCAATGGTAAACCGAACCCATTTTTGACCCGGTCAAGACCCGAATCTGCCAATCTGACCCAACCCAACTTGACTCATGGACCGAGTCAATCCGTCTGAGTCAACTTAGTGAGTCAATCCGACTAAGTTAACTTAGTGAGTCAACCCATCCGAGTCAACTTAGTGAGCCAACTCACCCAAGTCAACCCGATTGACCTTTGATTGCTGACGTTAACGTTGACCAATTGACTTTTGACGTTAGTGTTGACTTTGACATTGACTTTGACCAAAAAGTCAACTTTTTTAAACCCCTATTTTATGTTTTTCGACGTCCTGAATCCATTTTGAAGTTTGTTATGTGAAATTCTAACCGAAAGCCTCCGAATTAGACGTTGAACCCGAACATGCATATGTACTAAATTAATTTATTTAAGAGAAATTGTTGAATAAAGGAATGGCACTTGGTATTATTTGTTTAAAGGTACTAGAGACACTCACGATCGCTTATCTGCTCAACCTAGCTCCTCTCATTACGTGCGATCGCGTGATCTTATGGTGACTCGTACGTATCGGTATATTGTAAATTATCATAGAAAATGATTATTTTCGTATTAATTTAAGACTCGTTCTGTCTTAGGTTCTAGCATAGCATTAGAGCCTCACAATGGTGCTTAGTAGACCATCCGACTGACTGACTTGATCTTTTGAGGTGTGTTCCTTGTGTGCTATATAAACATTTTAAATGTTTTGCTTGAACTGATCATGTGCACATGACTGGTATTCTCTGTTTTTGTAAAACCTATGTTGATTTTGATATAACAAAAAAAATTTAAGGACTTAATTGTAAAGCAAACAAATTTTTAAAGTGTCCCAAACTGACAAATATTTTAAAGCATATTTGATTCTAAGTCAAAAACATAAAGCCCTAAATTTTTCTAAGTGTTTTAAAGGCCAAACTATCAAAATACACCCAGGCGTATCGATACGCCTCCGAGCGTATCGACACAATTTTTAGAATATTGGCCACTATAAGCATCTGTTTCGATACGGTTCCATCCGTATCGATACGGCCTACATATGGGCTAAGTATTTTACTCAGGCGTTTCGATATGGTTCCATTCGTTTCGGTACGACCTTCATATTGGGTTTAAGATTTAAGCACAACGTGCCGATACGATTACTGGAGTATCGATACGGTTGTTGAGATTTTTTTATTTATGATTTGAACGTTACCTTCTCAGTTATTGAGAACATGCATTTTTAAAATTTAGTTAACCCGTATCGGTACACCCTCAAGGCGTATCGATACAAGTTTAGACAGTAGCCCAAGTGAGCAAAATTGCATCGATGCAGCCTTGCCCATATCGATACGCTCTTTTTTTTACAATGAGTTCGTACCGATATGCTTTCTCGCGTATCGATATGCCCCTGCATCAATTGTACACAATGGCTCTTTCTATTTTGAAATAGGTATCGATACGGTTGTTCGTGTACCGATACGAGTAGTTGAAGAAGTGGATTTATGGTGGGAAAAAGAGGAGCCAATGGCTATATTGATGACTTCAACCACCCAAACGGCTAGAAATCAATGAGAATGTATAAATACAAGCATCTAAAGCTAAAACAACTATCTAATCAACTTCTAAGCACATTCAAGCAAAATCTAAACCTTCTTGAGCTAAAGACTCGAATACTTGTAACCCCAATTGAGTGTATTTTCATTATTTTATCTTTTATCAATTTGGGGAGTGTGATATATTGTAATTGGGCAAAAATTCACCTATTTGAGAGGTTATTTATTGTTTGCCTATTTCTCTTTGTAAAGAGTGAAGTGGATCAATCTTTGGGTAGAAAGATTGATCGTTTGTAACGGTTTCCTCCTAAGCCGAGAAAAAGGGAAGAATTCTAGTTAGTGAATTGTTGAAATCCTCAGTAGGGTGCTGGGGTAGTGGATGTAGAGCTTGTTCGAAGCTTGAACCACTCTAAAATCCTTGTGTTTCCAATTTCCAATTTTCTTTTTGCACCCTTCATTTTTAAAATACCAATTCATCCCCCTCTTGGTGATTTGCCATCAATGGATCAACTCAACAGTTTTTGCGAAAACATAACATGTTTCCTGACTATGAGCATGATCACTTTTATATGTTTGATTTATGCCTAGTACTTGATTGAACAACATGCTCTTTGGATACTATTTTTCTGAAAATAATTGCTTGATTTATATTTACTGTAATTACTGCTACTAATGATTATTGCAATTATTGCTACTACTGATTACTATAATTACAGCCTAGACTATTTTACTGACGTACTTGGGATAGAGTATGAAGTCACTGTAGGATTAACCCTGATCCGGTTGGTAATTCCTACTATTTCAGGTTCTTGTACTTTGGCTAGGGTGATTTCTACTGTACCTAAGGTATCCCCTTAGGATGGTACCTACGCCCAATGGGCCTAGGGTAATGCCTCTTATAGATGCAGTTCTGGGGAACTGCATACTAGACTTTGGTTGGAGGGTAAATAGGAAATTTAAAACAAACTTTAATGCTACTTGAATTATGTGTTCTTGAAATAAAATGTTTATTGTACTATTTACATCATGTGTTTTACTTTGCACTGTTGGAACACACTGAGCTCTCTAACTCACTCCCCAAATTTTCTCCCTTTCAAATATTTTGGATGGGCTACCCTTATCTCGACACTTAGAGGATCGACACATTCAGTACTCCATCTAGTTTGTAATGTTTCTATCCACCACTTTTTACTTTCGTGGTGACTTGTGCCTATATTTTGGGGATGTGTGGAGTTTCATCTTATGAGTAATTTGATGCTATATTCGATATAGCTTCATTTGCAATTATTATCTAATATGTATTATATATAGTTTGATCGTTTTACAGCATTTTACGTAATTATGTTTTCAAATTAGATGCTTGAATTTTTGACATATTTTCTACTTGGATTTTTTTAAAAGTTAAGATGTGCCCTATTAGACATGGTCATTCCGCATAGGTCAGTCTAGGGGTTACATTTTTTTCTTCCTAAAACTACATAAAATGTCAACAAGGAACAAGATTTGTGGAATGGGGGAAGTATTTAAAAAGCAATTAAAGTACTGAATCTTTAGTTCAATCATGCATATCCAGAAGATATGTGAATAGCTGTCACAAGATAATATGCAAGCTATATTGTGTAGAGATAATGCAAAATTTATATCTCAAGGTGGATACATCAAATGTGATAAAACGAAACATATTTCTTCAAAGTTTCATCCATAATGATCTTCAGAAGAATAATATTTGATGAATCCTTTCAAGCAGTAATTTGAAAGATCTATTCACTAGTGCATAGTCTACTTCAACATTTGAAGATTATATTCAAGATTGAATTATGAAGACTCAAAGATCTTATGTAATATTTTCATGAGGGGGAGTAAATACGCGTTGCACTCTTTTTCCCTTAACCGAGGTTTTGTCCTAATGGGTTTTCCGGGTAAGGTTTTTAATGAGGCAACATGTTATGCGTATCAAAGATGTGTGTACTCTTTTTCCTTCACTAAGAATTTTTTTCCCACAGGGTTTTTACCTTAGTAAGGTTTTAACGAGGCACATTATCTTCATGGATATCCAAGGGGGTGTTATGAATATCTTTATTTATGGTGGATATTCATATATTAAATGAGACTTTAATGTACTTTATTATTAGGGCTTAATACTCATTGAAATTAGGGTTTCCATCTTATGTCTATAAATATAGAGTTTGGAGAAAGCATTGTATACAACCCTACTTTGAGAATATAATACAAGTCTCTCTCTGTCTCTCAGCTTGTTCTTGTTCTTGTTCATCTATTTTTTTCATGTCATTTACTTTATTCACAACAAAAATCAATATGTATGCACATATGTTTTTGACACATTAACTTAGACAGCTTTATTATAAATAAAATAAAACCAGAACATAAACATAATAGAGGTTTTAGAACATCCAAAAGAACAACAAAAATAAAAATCATAAATCTAAAAAGAAAATATAAGCGTTGCACCAGTCAAATCAGACACTTCCTCTTTGCACCAAAGAAAATCTCTACGGCCCATCGTAAGAAGGGTCCATGGGGAATTGTCAAAACACGAACTAGAATAAATCCCCAAAATTGGCAACAACCTTTCACGCCTATTCTGAAAAACGACAATTTGCTATAGATTACATCGACAAACAACCCAAAAGATATGCACATATATAATAATGCAATGAATGTCATGAAATGATAAGAAAAAAAGCCCTTAAGCTCTATTAATTTGGATAATCAAATAAAGTCACTTCTAGATTAACCTCATTAATGAGTATGTCCTTTAAAAAATTTACATAATAAATAATAATGATATTTATGTTATAAAGTATAGAAGAATAAGAACAAGAAAAGGATGAGAGAAAAAGAGAAAAACTTGTATTATATTCGCATTGTAAAGCTGTTTACAATGGCTTCTTCAAACTCTATATCTATAGGCATAAAAAAAAAATCTTAATGTCAATGGGTATTAAACCCTAATAATAAAGTACACTAAATTCTCATTTAATACATAGACATCCACCCTAAATAAATATTCATAACACTCCCCCGTCCATGAAGATAATGTTGTTAATTGGATAATACTTGAAAATTTTTCTCTTTATTTCTCATGAGTAAAAAAAAGATTACATCAATGTATTTATACTAAATACAATCTTATTAAGCTAACTACTTTGCTAACTAACAAACTAACTGTTATTAACAAAGTAACTAAATTTCTACACTCCCCTCAAGTTGGTGGTAAAAAAATATTTTTGACCCCCCAACTTGAAGAGCAAATGGTTATGTTGTTGTATCCCCAAGGCCTTAAGTCAGAATATCTGCAAGTTGTTCTGTTGAAGTCACATGTTGGGTACTTATTAGCCCTTCTAGAATTTTCTCCCTGATAAAGTGGTAGTCAATTTCGATAGCTTAGTCCTCTCGTGATAAACAGGGTTTGTAGCAATCCGTAGTGCATCTTTGCTATCACAATGTAGAATTGTTGGAGCAACAACTGGTACGTCAAGTTCTTTCAACAAACCATTTAACCAGACTATCTCTGTTGCAGTCACTTGACATACTTCTGTATTCAGCTTCAGCTGAAGATCTGGCAGTGGTGTTCTGTTTTTTGAATTTCCATGAAATCAAGGAATCCCCCAATTTGATGCAAAAATCAGTAACAAACTTCCTTGATATTGGAAAGGAAGCCCAACAGAGTCACAATAAGCCAAGAGCTGACATTTACTTGAACTTATTAACAAAATTTTCTGACCAGGACTCCCTTTAACATATCTGACTATTCGAAGAGATGCTTCAAAGTGTGACTTTTTAGGCAATTGCATGAATTGGTTAAGATGTTGAACAACAAAAGTAATGTCAGGACGTGTGTGTTTGAGATAAATCAATCTTCCTATCAGTCTTTGAAAAACTGACTTATCTTCAAGTATGGGATCTTTAACTTGTTGTTCTGAATTATTCTGCACAGTGGCACCAAACTCTGTTGTAGGAAGCTTTAGATTTTGTTCCAAAGGGGTTAAAGCTGGTCTAGCTCCCCCTAAACCTGTATCTTCCTTTGGTTTAGCAGAATCCCTTCTTTTGATCTCAAGACTTCTAAACTTAGAAAATATCTCAACTCTCCTAGGTCTTTCATCTTAATTTTTTTTGTGCAAAATCCCTTTTAATCCATCAATTAATCTCATGTCATTTCATGTCAGCATCAAGTCATCAACATAGATAAGCATAATCACTATCTTGTTACCCTGTCTCTTGGTAAACAAAGAATAGCCATACTTGATTTGTTGGTAATCAGCTACTATTAAGGCCTTTGTCAGTTTCATATTCCACTGCCTTGAGGCTTTCTTAAGGCCATACAAGGATTTCTGCAGTCTACAAACTAAGTTCTCCCTCTGGCTACAGAAACTAGCATGCAAACTCATGTATACTTCCTTAAACAAGTCCCCTTGTAGAAACGCATTGTGGACATTCATTTGAAAAAGTGGCCAATGAAAAGAAGCGGCAAGAGCCAAAACAGTCCTGACAGTGACTAACTTTGCAATAGGGGAGAATGTATCAACATAATCCACACCCTCCCTTTGGTTGTAGCCTTTAGCAACAAGGCTTTCTTTGTACCTCTCAACTTCACTAGAGGACTTATACTTGATCCGATAGACCCATTTACAGCCAATAGGATACTTGTCCTTGGGCAAAGGCACAACAGACCATGTCTCATTAGCTTCCAAGGCCTGAATTCCCTCTTGCATGGCTCGAATCCAGACAAGGTGTTTAATGGCCTCAGAATAAGAATTAGGTTCAGTTAGGGTGGTAGAAGTAAGAAAAGACTGAGTGGTTAATGGTAAACAATGATAAGAAAAGGCAGAAGAAATTGGGTACAAACCTGGAAAAGAAGAAGATTGGCATGAATGATCATAGTCATTTAACCAAGATGGTAAATGAGAGACACGAGAAGATTTGCGAGTGACAATAAGAGGAGAAGAATGATTCAGGGAAGACAAGTTAGGTGTACCTATTGAGACTGGTAATGAAGAATCTGGTAAATGAGGAGAAGAATTTGAAATATCTGGGAATGCAGACTCTGGTGAAATATTTGTAGAAGGATGTGCAGGAGAAGAAGGTGAAGTATTTGGGAAATCAGAAGGATTAGTAGGAGAAGAATCTGAAGTACTTGGAAAAACAAAATCAGGTGAAGATGCAAAAGGTGAATTAGACAAGATTAAAAAATTTGCATCAGAAACAAAGGGCTAAGAAGGGAAAAAAGAATTCTGGGTGGAATTTTGAATCACATGAAAGGGAAAATAGTTTCATGGAATGATACATCTCTGTTAACAGAAAAAGAATGAGAGCTCGAAATGAAAAGCAAATAAAATTTTTGGGTGGAAGAATATCCCAAAAACACAAAAGGAATGGCCTTAGGAGAAAATTTATCTATGTAATTAGGAGTGGTGGCATAATACAGACGTCCAAAAATTTTGAGATGAAACAAGGAAAGTGGTTTATGGTAAAGCAATTCATAAGGAGTTTTCCAATTAAGAACAGATTAAGGCAATCTGTTGATGAGGTAACAAGCAGTGAGCACAGAGTGGCCCCAAAATTTAATATGAACTTTGGAGTGGAATCTAAGTGCTCGAGCAATCTCAAGCAAATTTCTATGCTTACGCTCAACAACACCATTTTGTTGAGGTGTATGCACACAACTGCTTTGATGTATGATACCCAAAGAATGAAAAGGGTAGAACAATCTGAATTAAAAAATTCAGATCCATTGCCACTACGAATAGTTTGAATGGAGGTTGAGAACTGAGTTTTGACTAAGGTAAAAAAAATTCCTAAGATGAATTATGGCATCAAATTTAAGTCTCAACAAGTACACTCAGCTCATCCTACTGAAATCATCAACAATTGTAAGGAAAAACCTATATCCATCATGAGTGGAAATTCTATAGGGCCCCCACAAGTCTATATGAATTAGTTGAAATGGTTTAGAGGCTTTAGAAGTACTTGAGGGAAAATGTAATCTAGTTTGCTTAGCAAGTGGGCAAATAGTCATTTATGAACACGATCAGATTCAAATTGAACATTATCAAAGAAGGGTATTTTATGAATTTTATTAATAGGAGCATGCCCTAAACGAGCATGCCACAACTTGGTAACATCAGCCACAGAAGACAAAAATCAAGCAAACCAGAAGGCTGAGAAAACTCAAGAATGTAAAGACCTCGACATTCCCTACCAATCATCTTCATCTTTCCAGTGGAGTGATCCTTTGATAATTTGTATAAAGAGATCAGGATAAAAAGGGCAATTTCTCGATGCAGAAAAAATATTCAATTTTATCAAATTGTTCCTTCATATCAGCCCTAACAAGTGACGCATCAGAGGCAAAGACAATTCCAGTTAAGAAATCCGGGCTGACAATGTTCAGGATCCATGAGAGTATGATTGCATTACAGCGATCCCATTGAGATCTCAGAGAATCCTCCATGCCATCACGGCAATAGGTTCCATCAACAAACCTAATTTGTTCTTCGCGAGAAGAGAAATCCGCATAGAGCGGCTCCAGATGATGTAGTTTTCAACGCCGGAAAGTTGATGAAAGACAAGGAGCGCGCCCGGCATATCCGAAGGATGAAGATATAATAGATGATTGTAATCAAGAACAACAGATTCAGAGTGAGACATGATGAAAAATCAAACAAAGACGATGAAGGGATTTGCAAAAATAAGGGTAAAACAAGAATGAGATATCGAGACAAGCCCTAAGAGAAAACAAAGAGAAAGAGAGAGCCCAATTAGAAAAGGCCCAGTTTGGCGTCTGATACTATGTTAATTGGATAATACTTTAAAATTTTTCTCTTTATTTCTCATGAGTAAAAATAAGATTACATCAATGTATTTATACTAAATACAGTCTGACTAAGCTAACTACTTTGCTAACTAACCTGCAACTAACAAACTGTTATTAACAAAGTAACTAACTTTCTACAAATGTGTCTTGTTAAAACCTTACTAAAATAAAAATTTTGTAGGAAAATTTTTTTCTAGTGAATAAAAAAAAATACACACATCTTTGATAAGCATAACATGTTGCCCCATTAAAAATCTTACTAAGAAATTTCTTTGCGACAAAACCTCGACTAAGGGAAAAAGAGTGCAACACGTATTTAGTCCCCTCATAAAAATATCACATAAGATCTTTTAATCTTCATAATTCAACTTTTAATGCAATCTTCAAATGTTGTGCACCGGTGAATAAATCTTTCAAATTACCGTTCGAAAGGATTGGTCGAACATTATACTTCTAAAATTTGAGTCAATACATAACATATTAATCATTCTAAAGTTAGAGATCCACTAATCGCTAATTGGTCTAGTGGCCAAGAATGTTTATATTGTCTTATTTTGTATGAGTTCGAATCTCGACATTTACCTTATGGATATAAATATCTCACTACTTAAACAAAAAATCATTATAAAATTATAGGGAGGTTTTGCCATAGTGTTTTTGCTTAAAATATGAAACTTTTGCACTTCCTTTTCTTTAACACTAGACAAGATTAAACTACGCTTCGTTCACAAAGGCTGTTGGCAAATGCAAATTGCGAACTGATTAAACTAATTGATTCTTCCTTCCTACACTCCACCATGAAATAACAACAATAAAAGAAATATAATGATGATTTCATATCCTACCATTAATGGGAACCTTGTTCTTTGGTCTTAGTATTTCTTGGGTGAAGCAACCAGGACAAGAACCCACCTTTCTTCTTCTTCTTCTTCTTCTTATGATCATCGCCTTCTTTGCTTCTCATTCCGGAACCACAAGCAACAGACCTGCTCTTAGTGAGTAAATTCTTGCCTTTAAACAATGAAAAGGAAAAAGAAGACCCTTTTCCATCTGCAGTAAAACGATGAGGACCAAAGGGAGAGGAAGAACACGACGAAGAAGAAGAAGAAGAAGAGTACGATGATAAAGAAGAAGACGGGGAAGAAGAACAATAAGAGGCAAGTGTGGACGAACGAGTTGATAACCGAGACAATTTCTCAGCTAAACAAAGCGAACAAACTCCTGGTGATTGCTTGTGTTTTGGGTGTCTTTTACATCCTTCATTTGGCTTGGATCGTCGACCACCACGTCCGACATCTTTCCATGATGTTTTCAAGTTTGGCATTTTAAGTTCTAAGTTCTAAGTTTTGGAGTCTTGGTCTTTATAGAGCTCTAAAAGAAACTAGTATCATAAGGCAAAGTGGGAGGTTGGGTTTTGCAAGAGAGTTTCATGGGAGGTTCCCCTTGTGTTCTTTTCTTTTTACATTCAGGTTGACTATTGGAAAAGTTGAATATGGAATGAAGGGGCTCTGATTTAGAGAATGCTGGGGTCCTTTTGATTGATCACTTCGGTGGTTGGGATTTTTTTATTATTTTTATTGTCTTCAAAAATTTAAATTTGATTTATTTTTATTAAAGAGTAATATAACTTTAACGCTATATTTAATATGGTTTAAAGGGATAAGAAGTGCTTGAATTTTTGAAATAAGTCAATTAATTTTTTTTTATTTTTTTGCACCTAATTAAGTTTTTGTACAAAAAAAATGAATTAATTAAGCACTTTAATCAACATTAACATTAAATGTTGAAATTAATAGAGATTTTTATCTTTTGGTATAACGTGTCGTGTTACAATATTAGCACTTGACAATTTTAAAATATTTTGTTTTATTTAAAAAATCTTTAACAGTTTTAAAATTCTAAAAAAACTTACAAAATTTATTAAAAATTTATGTTTAAAAAATATGTAAATGTCACACGATAGAACTGTAGTATATCATGTGCTAATAATATCTAAAAAAAATTATCAAGATTTAATGGTCAAAATTGATCAATAGACTTAATTAATTTAATGTCTCGGTTCAATGTCTTAATTGGGTAAAAAAATTTGAAAACTTAATTATTTTTAAAAAAAAAATTAAAAGACTTCTTACGCCCTTAAATCATTTAACATTTATTAATAAATTATATTTTTAATAAAAATATTAAACTTTATTACAAATGCTGTATTATTTAATGTAACACTAAATGTATTTGTATATTATCGATGAAGTTGTCCACGTTAACATTTCAAGATTTTTTTAAAGACTTTTCTAAAATAAACGGTAGTCGATGTTATTTGTACAGTCTCTTTTATCTCACGTCGGAAAAATATTTGTAATTTTGGTGCTATTCTAATTCTCATAAAACCTAAGCAATGAAAGAATCAAAGAATATACATAATTTGAGTTCATGTCCTTGTTTTTAAACATCAAGTAAGTATTTTTTTTAATTATCATTTCAGAATATCATTTACACTTGAAAGTACATGGAAAATATCCATCTTATTTTATTATTTTTAACATATAACTGAGGTACAATGCTTATAGATTCCTCCCAAAATATATCAAAATATATTGAACGCTAAAACATGTTCAATTTCACATCCTCGTGTATATTGTGTATCAATGATGATATCAATTGAGCTAAACTCAATCAACATCTATCTTATTTTATAATTGAATATTTTTAAATGATGTAAATAATTTTCATATATTTTGGGAAAAACTAGTTTTATTAATTATTAAGATATGTTGCCGACTATTTTTATTTTTTGATAAATCTTAAATCTAATCGTAATCTTACTTAGAGGATGAATGAGACTCTAGGGGGAAGGAAGAGGGTGCTCCTAGTAGTCTAGAACCCATGACCTAAGGGTATATGAGGAAACAAAAATGAACATCTTAGCCAAGCGACCAAATTTTAATATTATTATTGTTGTAATATAATGTGAGTTATAAATATTAATATTTTTATGTGTATAATATTTTTTTAGTATTAACATTTTTATTAGAAATTATAAATAATTTAAACATTATATAAAAATTATTATGAAACCTGGAGAGAACGAAGAATGAAAGTCAATTAGTGAATACAAATACAATACAATGACTTGAAATGTAAGTGGGTTGACTTAAGTTTTGGTAGAGGAGGGTCCAGATATTTTGCCCTAAGAAAGGGATTGGCCCTTAATGACTTAGAATTGGTCTACATCCATAACGATATCGACATAATATAGAAAATTAATTAATATATGATACAAAACACAATTTGACAATATCAATTATGAACAACTTAAAGTTAAAAATAATTAACACATATCTTTTTAATAAGTGTGAACTCAACAAGTGTCTTAGTAAAAAAACAGATGATGTTAATTTAAAAAGACACATGTTTAAATCACTTTGTTTACAAGATATATGTATATTGCCAAAATATTAAGAATATGTATAAACAGATACTACCTTGTAATCACCATTCAAAAAAAATTTTAATAAATGTGAAATACTTTAATTTTATAGTATCTATACCGAATTTGGTTGAGCTCAAGACATGTTGAAATTTATGATTTAGTGGTCGGTAAATTGGTTAGAATCCATACCTCTTTTTCACTGTTCTTCGTCGATTTCACATTTAACTTATGATTGAAACAGACTTTAAATATAAATTTCACCCTGTGTGTTTTTTTCTTGCAGCATCTGAACAAGTTCAAGAGAATATTTTTTATTCTTTTCCCTTCCCTAACTTTATATATTTTAGTGCCTTTGATAAGGAAAAATTAGATGAAGGGAGACTTCAACGAAGACTTGTACTAAAATTACAAGTTGTCCATGCTAAAACTATTGGTTGAAAGAAAGGAATTCTAAACCTTGTCAAAGAAGTCTTTGCTAAGAATATTGACGTCATGATTTATACTAATCATAAATAAAATGGAAAATCATTACATAGTCTTTAGACCTCACCACTTTCTCCGTTTTAGAGATTAGAGATCCAGTTTAGCATTTAAGGATTTAGTTTGTAGGTTTTAAATTTTAGGGTTAAAAATTAAATATGTACATGTTTTTAAAGAAAATATTCACAAAGTATGTACTAGAAGAGAAACAAACCGTACTTAAAATTATAATCAATTTATTTATTCACTCACGTTTAAAGGCTCTCACGTAAAATTCGAATTCTAATATTTAGAATCTCGTCCTCGTAAAAATGGGAGGGTTCTTTCCTGCAAATAAAGGCTCCCACGACACCCTGTAATGCTGTAATAAAAACGTTCAAGTCTTGCCTAAAAATTCCGATGACTTTCGAGTTTCCTACAGTTGGGCCCCAACCAACATGCTGATTGCTCTCCATTTCTATGGTCAACCTTGATTTTAATGTCACCTATCTTGGAATTTTCCATACCATAAAGCTGATCCAGCTCTCTAACCCTTTGTTTCCAATCTTGGAATTGTTATTGTTTGTGTACAATATGATGAGACTTTTGTTGTGACACTTACTGTTGATTTTGTTCAAATATTTTGTTGTAACTTGTAATGAATGTATTGTTGTTGATTGAAATAATTGTTGTCATTAGATTTATGGTGAAGCTTATTTTAAGTTAAAATATCAATAAAGAAATCTATTTGTTATCGAAATCTATGATAAGCTTATTTCAAGATTAAAATAAGCTTATCTGTTTCGAAACAAATCTAAGTGAAGGGAGGGTATAATATAAGAGGTATGATTCCACTCTTATAGCTTGGCGGCAGTTCTACCCACCTTCAAGGTAATAAGAGGCAGAGAGGGTCCAACAAACAAGCTTATTTGTTAGCATTCAGCCTGAAAACGGGTGTACCTATGTCCACCGATGCCAGGCCTGCGTCGTTTTTTCAGTAATACCCGGAATACAAGCCCAAGCCTTAAAGAAGGAGGCAAGCAAGTTGCCCAAATGGATATAAATAATCCAAGGCCTGCGTTGACATCTTATAATCCAATTTTCATCCTTTCAGATGTTCCAATTACCTGAGAAAATCTCACTATCTAAGTTTAATCAATCGCACTCACGACACTCCATTATATATTCTGAATTTGAAGGCATAGAGGACCCATTTCTGAGATGAGAGAGACTTTGGGGTTAGCCAACCAGTTTTTTGGTCTGTCCCTTTCCCACCCAAACCAGTAATAGTGGAAAGGGACCAGCCTATTCCTAATCTCATCTTCCACACCTTCGCAGCTTCGATGACTAAGGCTCCATTCTCACTTCCCGGCCTTATCCCCTTTCATTCAACAGAATTTGAGGGTTGGGTTTGTCTCTATGGTTTAAACCATAAACAACGAATTCTTTTTAATATTCTGACATGAGTATATGAAAATACCTCTTCATTAATCTCGGTTCTTTGAAAACGCATAGCTCAAACCAATTGGGTTAGTTAAGCATAGGTGAGGAGTTGAGGATCTACCCTTTTATATTTTACCCACCACATGGGTTGATGGGACCTATCAGAAAAGTTGTCATTCAAGAAAAGAAAAAGATTGGACCAAAGAGGTTCCCCACTCTACATTTTGGTTGCCTTTCTTAAATTGCAAACAGCCTTCGTCGTCAATGCCAGGCCAGCTTATAAACCCTTTTTCAAAACGTTCAAGTTGATAAAGATATATCAATCTTATAAAAGAATTATAGATTATTTTAAACAAATTTGTATAAACTAACTGAATTGGACTAAAAAAAATTAGTCTAGTTCAATTAGTTTATAGTTATACAAATCAGTTTTAAAATAATTCTTTTATGAAGTACATAATCTTGAAGCACAAGCTATTTTGAATAAGATAACATTAACTACTTGGAAATTAGAACCATAACTTCTTCTGTATGACAAGAAACTAGCAGCTTATTCTAAATCTAAAGATCATATTTGTTAAGCAAGAATATGACGGGTTTTGAGTACTTTTATTTCTTTTTCACTGCCCCACGAAATACCATTGAAGAGATGGAGCTTGGTCCACCGATAAGAAATTGCAACATTCTTCTGCAGTAATCATGCATTGTTCTTCCACCTTCACAAACTGCGGTTCATACATATCACCCGCAATCATTCTCGTCTCAAATGGTTTCAACCATTGATGATGATTCGATGAATCCGAAGACGAAAAAGATCCATTCACTTGCAAAGAAGAAGAAGCGTAATCATCATCATTCTCCCACATCTTCTCTGAATTCTCACCTTTGAGCTTTGCTTTCAGATCTCTCAACTGCAATTTCAGAATCCAAAAAACACATTAAACTTGCAAGAATTTCAACTTCTAATTCAAAAAAATAAATGGGGTTTTTATGAACTATATGTGCCTTGGAAGTTAATGCATCATTCTCTTGTTGAAGATTGTTATAATCAAGTTTAA
Organism: Hibiscus mutabilis; assembly: GCA_019671005.1. NCBI lineage: Eukaryota > Viridiplantae > Streptophyta > Magnoliopsida > Malvales > Malvaceae > Hibiscus > Hibiscus mutabilis. The sequence goes on from CM033727.1 coordinate 13,246,770, forward strand.
GAGTTTCATAATTGGCTTTAAGAACACCATAATCTTTCTCCAGCTGCTTAGTCTTCCAACGGGCACGTCGGTTTTGGAACCAGATTGCTACTTGTCTCGGTTGCAGCCCTATTTCTTCAGCCAGTTTAGCCGTCCTCTCAGGCTCTACCTTGGTTTCGACCTCGAAAATCTTCTCCAATGCCTTGACCTGAGCCACAGATAATCGCTTTTTCTTTCCAGTAGCTTGACCAGCTTCTTCTAGTCTGTCTTCTTCCTCTAAACCATCTAGCATTGCTTGGAATTCCCTGCTGTAAACTTGCTTCTTCTTTGAATTCTTCTCCTCTACACAATTCAACAGATTTAACTCATTAACATGGTCAACATAAAAATTGCAGGTCTAATTCTAAAGCAATAGTTGAATTTCTTGTACCTTCAGGTGGAGAAATGGAGTAATTGGAAGGATTCATGATTTGAGCCAAAAGCTAAGGACAAAGATTTGATTTTTTTTCAGGGTTCAAACTCTGAAGTAAATTTGACAAGAATGGCAAAAATATTGGTACACAAAAGGTTACTTTTCTTCTAATGCTTGTCTGTTGTCTCAGCCAAGCTGCGTCAAGTACTTTGATGAAAAAAAAGGAAGCAAATTGGGGTGCTAAGAAATTAAAATGGGAAATGAAAGACAGCCCTTTTCTTTGATCAAAGTTAGCTACAGTATTAAGAGACATTTGAAGGAAGCATGCTTCACCGGGAGGTGTTGTATAAAAGGCTTTAGAATTAAAACCCTTTCATTGATGTGAACTCCTTGAGTGATTTGAGAATTGACATATGGGGAAATTAAGCTAAACCATCATTACAAGTTAGGGGTAAGTTCATATATAGGATCTTTGAATCCTATTATGACCGACGCACCGCCTAGAATCGTAAAATGCCGTGTATAGGATCTTTACAGTAAACTCGCCGCACTACCGTGGTAAGTTCCCCAAAAAATATTTTTTATTCAAACTCGCTGTATCACCCAAGCGAGTTCTAATTTTTTTTTTCCAAAAATTATAATCATGTTTTAATCTTAATCGGGTGATTAACCAAATACTAAACCGAACTCACCACATGGGTATGACGAGTTTCTAATGGGTTAACGGCCGTCCAACATCTAAACCAAATGCCGTAATTGGGGAATCTAAAACTCGTCGTGTATGCACGGCGAGTTAGGTAAAGTTTTAAGGTTATTTAACGTAAAGAGGGTTGGTATGAAATTTTGTTCGATTTGGGTTTAGGGTATTATTAACATGTACGTTAATGGTAGTCAATATTGTTAGAATAACGTGGTAAATTTTATCTCCCAATCGTAACGAGCTGAAAAAGATAATTATAGGATGATTTGTACTGAACAATGTTTCACATAAATAAAGGAGGGTAAACTACAGCGTTTCACATACTTAGAACATCAGACGAAAAATCAAAGCATAAAACATTATTTTACGATGATTTGAGATGTGGAAGGTTAATCGGATTCTGGCTCGGTATCATCATAGTCAGTTGAGACGTTTGAAGCTAAGTTAAGTTATCCAATTAGCTTTTGTCCCTCTTGTTTGTGCTTGTACATAAAAAGCTACAACGCATCAATAGCTGCATCAACATCTGGTGAAGATAGAGCTTGTTTAGTGGTCGTTGCGAGTGTGGACGGAGCAACTTCTCTGGGCGCAGACGTACTACCTTCGCCGGCGTCGACCTCATCGAACTTAACATTTAAGTGGATGTAATTAGCTCTTGCAGAATTAAGTTGGCCATACATTTTGTGTACGTCGCTTTCATTGGTAAGCCTCGCAACGTAGTGCGCTTCAGATGTCGTCAGTGTTGGGATTTTATATTCCAAATAAGAAATTTGCTTGTCTGTACGTTTACTAACCTCGTTTGATATTAACTGCAACAAATCGTGGAGTGACATGTTACTGGTGATTGTTGAGTCGAAATAGGTTCCAAGAAAATAAAATGTTGCAAAAAACTTAGCCATGAGGGGAGCAAAGTGTTGGATGTTTTGGTGAAATAGACACAATTAGAGCGTGAGTTTTATAGTAAAGGAAAAGCACCGCGTGAGTTTCGGATTAGATCATATTTAATTTATTGCAGAAGAATTAACATCGCATACGTAAAATAGAAAATACAACCGATATGAAAAACATAAATTCCAAACGTAGAAACAGTAAAATTTAGAAACATTATACAGAATCTAGTCATTACAATTATTTCAATGTCGTCGCGGTTCGATGTTAGATTATTTCGGGAGCCCGTGTCCGTAAATACACCGCTATGTCATGCTTGGTAAACCTATAAATTTCAAATGAATCAAGATCATGGATTGGACTCATTACACAAAGTTCTCCTTACAACATTAAGTTTCGCAATACCTTCGAGAAAAAAATGAATAGTGATACGTCTTGTAGCAAGGAGAACTTTGTGTAACTTGTCTGAACCCATGGTGCGTAAAATATTCTTGGTTAGATTGGAATTGACGGGAATAACAAGCTTATCTCCTCGGAATAATGTTGCTCCAATTAAGCACCCACAAGGTTAGTTTGACAAGAAAATAGTGAAGGTAAAAACTTGGTATTTATAGGTATTTTAACGAATCTTTTACCTACAAAAGCATGCAGAGGGGGACGACATGATCAGTGGAACTCGTCGTTTGCAAGCTCTATATTCTTCAGAATTTCTGTGTGAGGGTTCAGGCACAGGATGTGTGTAACTCGGTTTACATGCAAAGTGAGTTTCGAATCAAAAGTCCTACTATAAATAGCTTGTAAACATCTTAGAGGGTGCTTGCATAAAATATACTCCCTTCGTCCCATTCAATATGTCTAGTATTGACTTTTTTTGGTCAAATTTTTTCAACTTTGACTCATTATTACTTTAAATTTATTATTAATAAAAAGTGAAAAAATATATTTTAGAAACCTCCAATCAAGTAGTTTAAAAATATATTTTATAAAAATTAATTAATTAAAATATTTAAAATAATTGTGGTCAAAGTTTAAAAAATGACTTTTAGAAAGTCAATACTGGACATATTGAGTGGGACAGAGGGAGTAAGTTAAAAAAACGGTTAGAATTTTGTTGTATCGTAATGCATTCGATCAAAATAGTGGTCGTGGCTTGTGTTGGTGAAGCTTAGTTTGATGCACGAAGTTCTCCTTTTAACATGATGTGCACACGGAGCAGGTGCAACTATTAAGGCTGAAAGTGTATTACGTGGACCAACCTGGAGCATACACTTGTACAACTAGGCCTTGACAGCTGAATATGCCCTGTTGGCTTACTCTGTGTAACACGCAAATGAGAAGACCAATATTCTATTTCGGTCAAGTGAAGAAGGTAGGAGCTAACTGAATCTCTCTAGATTCTGAGGCACAGGAGGAGGGCGTGCATTTCTCATACTGGGATGCGCATAAGTAATATGTTTTGCCCAATTTGTATGCTGATTTACAGCACTCGCTCAAGTGACGAAGGGTCAGACAGCTCAATATGCAATGTTCGGTACTCTCTTCTAGTCTAGTAAAGAGGATCAAGATGAACTTTATTTGCAGATCCTCAACTGGTGCATATGAGGAAGCGGTACGTTACTTGTAATGGGGGTCATAGAATTCATATTGTCAGCCCGAATTGTAATGGAAGTTTTTCTTACAACGTGAGTGTTTCGTAAAATATCATTGTTTCAATATGCCTTATATACGTCGGTCTTTACACCATTTTCAGCAGATATTTCAGTACTATGACGTAAAAGTTCAAAAATTACAAAATATTATCCATCAACACCCCGTAAATTCACTTAAAACATGCCTATCGAAGCACATAATCTTGCCTTGAAAACCCTATCATGATAACTTCTATAGTGGTCTTTAGGTAACGTTTTTGCCATGTAAGGATGATTTTTTTGCCGTATTTTTTGTCACCCTAGCGTGCACGTGGTTATCTATCGGATGGCGTGACCGCATTTCTTTTGTATATTCAAAAAATGATCCGAATCTTGCCTCCAAAAGCCTACCATGTACTCGCCTTTGGAAGAAATGATAGGTGCAACTCGCCTTACACTCACGGCGAGTTCGAACTCCCTATGAGTGTAAGAAGAGTTGCACCTGTCATTTCTTACTCTGGTATGTTTATGCAGCATGCAGTTGAATCTATGCATATCATATAAATAATCGTGACAAATAATGTTAGACTATACAAAATTTTTTCCTCTACAACTTAAATCTTCTGTTTAGTACGACACCAAGCACTCAACTATTTTCTATGTGGATTTTCTTTTAATGTGATGATTTATAAACTTATTTTTTGAACAAAAAGTCATAAGTGTATATTTCAAACTTTCGAAGTTCTTCTTACAACATTATTTATGAGTTAAAATCATCCTCATAGCCCCTACAATAATCTTTTGTAGATTTTAGAGAAATCTGTTCGCACAGAGCAAAAAAGAGTACATGGAGAAAGTTGATCATGTTCCCATCACTATTCGAAACATGTGTTTCTTTTGCAGCTTGTATATTGAATTCTGGCTGCAAAATTTCAGAACTAACAATATCATGAGTTCCACCAATGAAGCTCTCCTTACAACATTAGGTATGTTGAGCAAGTCTCAGCTTAAAGATTTCAATGTCAACCTCGACATGGTCTTCTTATCGGGATGAAGCAGTACATTGATGCTCTCGTACGTGCATCGACATCTAATTATCTTTTAAATTGGGCTAAAATAAACCATATTGTTAAGCTTAATTGTACGTTGCTTTACAACATTGTAGCAAGTGATGAACATTTGGACAATTGTGCAGTACAAATTATGTACACAAAATTCTCCTAACAATATTATTTTACGAATTTATTACATTTCCGTATAAACCTTGTTAGCGATAAATGTAATAAATTAGTTCTAATTTATTAATATAGTTTTGTTCGTTCCAGCTTTGTTCATTTACAACGCTATAAATAGGCCCTCTTCACACATTTAAATAACATGCACCTTTGATTTCATAGTAATTCCATGTATAGTTGTTTTAGTCAATTTCGTACTAAGTCGTTCTATAATGGCTAAAAACTCATACGATTTTTCATCTATAGGGAGACAATCATGTGATGTTGCATTCGATATTGACGGTGAACTACAACTTTGAATAATTTTCACATCAAAAAAATTTGTGGAGGATAAAATTAAGAACTACAACATACGTCGATCGGTTGTGTCGATTGTGAATAAAATAAATGCAGACAACTATATTGCAGAATATGTTGAAAAGGACCATAGATGTAACTAGAGGATCCATGCATCACGAAGCAAGAGGGTGAACAACGTGTGGCAAATAACAATATACAATGGACCTCATACATGCTAGTTAATTGGGTGATTCCTACGTTTTTTTAATTAAATCTTTTGTGAATGTTAATGGATTGAAAATGTTATTTCCTACAATGACGTGAAATTTCAAAACTACGAAATATTATCCCCCAACATCCCATAAATTCACCTTAAACATGCATATCGAAGCGCACTCGTTTTCCTTGAAAAACCTACCATGATGACTTCTATATGAGTCTTTAGCCAACTTTTTCACCGTGTTAAGATATTTTTTTCTCGTATTTTTTTCGACACACTAACATACATGTGTTAATCTATGAGGCGAGTGGCCCCCATTATTTCGTGCATTCAAAAAATGCTCTGAATCTAGCCTTGAAAAGCCTAACATTCACTCGTTTGGAAGGTAAGAAATGGTAGGAGCAACTAGCAGTGCACGAAATGTGAGTTGAATGGAACTCGTCGTGCATGTAAGGCGAGTTGCACCTATCATTTATTGTGCATGCGAAATTATACATTTTTCGGTTGAATCTATGCATCTCCTATAAATACTCCACTATTTTATACAATTTTTGAGATGAATTTATGTATCTCCTATAATGTTTGACTATACTAAATTTTTTTCTTCAAATCTTAAGTCTTCGATTTCGTACCACACGAAATACTCTACTATTTTATATGTGGATTTTCTTTGAGTGTGATGATATATATACTTATTTTTCAACAAAAAATCAAAAGTGTATCTTTGAAATTATCGAAGTTCTTCTTACAATATTATTTAGGGTAAAATACCTAAATGGTCACTAAACTATACAAAAAAGAATAAAATGGTAACTATAACTTTCAAAAATTACAAAATGCCATGTTGGCTTACAGTTTTGTTACGTAGAGGGTCAGCCGTTAAATCATGTTAGATTTTGAGGTAGGTGAGGAGGGTGTGCATTACTTTTTCCCCATCACTTATTCTATTGTCCCTCGCTTTATCTTGTACGTCAATTTCTCATCACTCTCAAAACGATGAAGGGTCCAATTTGTTTGTTCCATCATCTCTGGGGCTACTCTATTGGTATATTAAAGAGGATCAATGTGAACTTTAAACCACAAATCCCCAACTGATTTTTAAGATAAAAATGAGCGTTGATCGTAAATGGAGATTTTATGTTTATCATATTGTCCATTCTAATAGTAATAAAGAAAACAACATTAACAAGAAGAAATTGCATTGTTAAACAAAATGACATTTATTTCTAACCAAAACTTTGTCATGTAATATAAGAAATGTATTAAGTTTTGTAAGCAAAAAGAATAGAATTTTAACAAATTAAAAACAATATTTCATATGTGTTAAAAAGAAAATTCATTAAACCTTACATCTTTATATATTTAGATGCATTTTAAAAAATAGGGTTTAGGGCTGAAAATCTGAAACCTTCATGTGTGGTACTTGAAAAAACAAAATGGAAATGATGGGTGCAATCCGAGATTGAATGAAGGACTAACAAATGAAGTTTTATTGAACTCACGTTAATACGGATTGAAAAAATATAAAATATATTATTTCCAATTTTTTCAAGTAAAAATGTAAAATATTGAGACAATTTTAGACAAATAAATGCATCTCATTTTTTATTAAACTCATGGAGTGCATATTTTCCTATAAAAAACTCTTAAAACTAATAAATAGTCTTGCAAAACGGCTTACAAATGTTAAATTTTTTTATTTACCATATGTCAATTTTCTTCCACGCAAAAGGATATTTTTACAAACCCAGTTCTTCTTACATTATTAAGTATTCAAAAAATTTAGTTTCATAAAAAAGAAAAAATCGTTTTAATTTTATTTTCTCAAGACATCTTTTATATAGTCAATTAGCATTAGGAGGTGAGCAAAACGATATTAGTGTTGCATTGGCTTTGAGAATGGTGTAAGACTCGAGTTTACTATACGCCATATTTTGCATGGTAGAAGTGAAGGTTGTGGTCCTACATGGTTGGTCAATGGGTACTGAACAAATGGGTGATTTTCCACAATGAATACCGTTTTGCAATAACTTTTGAAAGTTTAATTACTATTGTTTGTAATTTTTTAAAAGTACGTCAACAATTTTTTTTTTAAGTATAGTTTTAGTGAATGGATTTTTTCAGCACTTTACCCTATTATTAACTATCTCATAAATCAATTTCCAACAATGATTTAAATGTCATCTGGAGTGCGACCTCATGCCTCCGCATATATTTTGATTGTTATTTTAGCCATGTTGGCTTACCATTTTTAAATCGATGTGTGAAAATAGTCTGACAATTAGGGTTTTGAAATTGGGATTTTGCCATTTTTAATTTAATCTTGTAAATTAGGGTTTTTCATGTTAAATCGGGTTTTTCTTTAATTTTTGAAAACAATTTAGAGTCACCACTAGTCACTTTGGTAGACCGGACACCATAAAATAACTAGAGATTCATTTCTTTAAAATTAGGGTTCGAGAGTTGGTTACGTGTGGGGAAGGATAAACACCCCCACAAACACCCATTATCGGTACCTTATTAATTTCACGTGGCATTTAGGCATTTCGAACAGTAATTTGAATTTAATTTGCCCATACTTATTAACATGGATTTAAATTCCAAATGGAGATATCCTTTTATAAGGAAATACATTTTGGATGAATATGAGTTTTGAAACATCTAGTTACTTTAGGATACTTTAATTCATATTCAAAATGTACCTCAACATAAAAGGTTTTCTATGTATGTCCGATTATTTTCTTGTTAATTTTAAGTTCTAACTTAATAGGCTCTAATTGATTAATTTTTTTAAAGAATCTATGAATATTATTGAATTTAGGGGTTTATGTGATAACACCCAATTACTTGGGCACTATCCATATTAAGCCATAAATCAACAATATTCCTATTTATTTAATGACTCTAATTATTTAAACCTAACCCTAATTCAACTTTAATTTAATTAACTATGTGCTTCCGGCCTTCACGTTGTCGGTTTAACTTTCCAGTGACTCTTTCAATTCTGATGACTGATCAGATTCCCCAAAAGGTAAACTCTCTCTTTTCTTTTATTGTTATTTAATTATGGTAATTTTTAGTGAGTAATTATTGGTTTGACATTTCTCTCTCTTTGCTATTTATAGTGGGTGGGTTTTGATGTCATTGATGACATCACAAGGCTGATGTTAGCGGAGAAGAAAACCAAGATCCGCGTGAGTTGCTTTTGGACCAATGAGAGATTGCCATGTGTCCTTTTGGACACAAATTTGGACGGGAAATTTGGTTATCAGATCATTTTGTGTTTGTTTGAGGTTAATGATAGTTGTAAATAAATTTGAGAATATCAAAATTGGGCTTTCGAGTTGTACTTGGGCTTTGAACACATGTAATTGGACATTTTATATGTATACGGACATTGGGTTTATTTTTATTGGGTTTTTATTATCATATTATTTATTTAAAATATATACCCATACCCGGGTAAAATTAGGGTGTTACAACATCCTTTATGATGTCTTATACGCGCCAATTTTAGCACCATTGTAAACATATGTTTCAATAGTATGGCATAAAACTGAAACAAGAAAACAATTTCTCCCAACAAACTACAAAATCCATTTAAACATGCCTATTGACTAATGTTTACTTGTTCTACAAGCAAAAAACATGGCTAGATAGCGTTTTTAACGCAATTTTTACACCCTTTACTATGCCTTATACGCACCAATTTTTACACCATTTTCAAGACATGTTTCAGTCCTATAACGTGAAAGTTTAGGAATACTAAATATTATCCCCCGACACCCTATAAATTCACCTAAAACATGCTTATCGAAGCTCTGAATCTTGCCTTGCAAAGCCTACCATGATAACTTCCAAAGGGGTCTTCAGATAACTTTTTTGCCATGTTAGGATATCATGTTTGTCGCATTTTTATCGTCACCCTAACATACATGTGTTTATCAATCGGACGGTGTGACCGTCTTTCTTTTGACCATTTGAAAAATGCTCGAAATCTTACCTTCAAAAGCCTGCCATGTACTCGTTTGAACAAGAAATGATAGGTGCAACTCACCTTACACTTACACTCACAGCGAGTTCGCTGTGAGTGTAAGTGTAAGGTGAGTTGCACCTATCATTTCTTGCTCAGTCGTCTTTATGCAACTTTCAGACGAATCTGTGCATCTCCTATAAATACTCGAGACAAATAATGTCTGAGTATACAAACTTTATTTTAAATGTAAAGATAAATATATGTTAGGCTCGAACGTCATCAACAAAATTGCAAAATAAATTAGATCGAATTTAAAGTTCTTCTTACAACAATAAGAAACCAATATCCAACAATTATCCATTAAATTTTTCCAATTTTGATTAAACAAACAAAAAAACAAGTACTGCAAAATTAGTTTATTAAAAACAAAATAGCAGATCTATCTTCCTCTTCTTTGTCCTCTTTCTCTCTTCGGCCTTAGGGTTTTTTCTGGAACAAAAGAGCAGTTGACTAAACATACTCGGACCAGCTCTCCCGAAATCGTAAAAAAATATATGACCTTATATAGATGTCGTCAACAATAATGCTGTTATGGAGTCCATATCATGATGTTGCATTTCAAGATATTAAGCTTGCGGGACCACAAACTCAGGCACATAAACAACTTCAGAAAAATTACATGTAAAACCTTATACCTGTGATGCAGATCCTTCTCCTTGACTCGCCCAATTACCAGGCATACCTCTCCACATTCCTGCTTCATATGGAATATGCAAATTCCATGACCCTTGTGTCATGAAAACAACTTGATCCGAACTCGGGGACCTATATGACGGTTGAAAACTAGCGACATCAAATGGTTGCAATGTTGGTTCTAGTTCAGGTTTTGGTTTCTATTTCGGTTATGCCTGTCTTGTGTTGCGTCTACCTCTACTTGTACCTCTCCTCTTTCAGGATCTACCTCTAAATGATTACGCACCAGATGTCGACGCTTCTTGGGCTTGTCGGATTAAAATTACAGCATCTTGTTCTTCTTGGGTCATCAAGTATAGTTTGTTGTTCACGGAAAACCACTGATGGTACTCAGAAGTAGAGAAATCAAAATTATTTGCTCGAATGGATTCGACAAGAGACAATGTTTTTGCCCTTCCATGCACTCTCCTACGTACGTCAAATGTTTGGTAGGCAAGTCATTTTCACTCTTACCACGTCTATCTAAGTCTTCCAATTCATCCAAGATGGGCGGATCAACCGACATCGGCTGGTGGAATCCTAACTGCTTAAAGACCCAATTTTCGTAAAACATCTCAAAAATCGTGAAATATAGCAACATCATTACATAAAACCAATTATCAACATCATCATACGCAATGTCCGGAATCAGGACTTCATAATCAACATCCAAATATGGCATCCATATGAACTGTAACAATTTGTCCATTAAAGAAAATCATTTGCATATAAATTAACATAATTTTGCAACTACCAACGAAAAGCAAATATCTAATACAAATTTCAAATTACAATTTTGCATTAACTGATCTTGGCAGTAGAGGCCAATCTTCGCTCTCACTTTGAGGATTAATTTCGTATGGTACGCATCCTTTTTGTTGTTTTGTTTCAATCTGCATAATACAAATACATACATGCATCATGGTTTCTTTAAAAATATTAAAAATAACTATAGGAATGAACATTATTACCTTGTTGCGAGTGAGAATTCATACAAAGGTTTGGAAATTGGAGCCAATAATGTAAGCCTGAACCAAGCCCATGATTGAAACAGCACCAAACACCCACCAATATCGGTATGCACGAATCTCTCGTTGACGAATGTTTTGGTCGTTGCCTTGCACAACTCTTGGTAGAGGAAAGCTAATATTGCAGATCCTCAACTGAATCTTCTTGCTTCATGTGCAGTATTCAAGAATCGGAGGTACTACATGTGCACATGGGAAGTCAATTTGTCGGGCATTAGCATCCCACCGTGAAGGCACAATATTTACGCCCGAGCAGCATTTGCAATCTCGGGTGTTGTGGAATTTCGATTCACTTAAAATGCACTCTTGAGCCATGTCATCCTCACCTGTTTACCACCTATTTCCGACTCTACTGGTGTCTTCCCCAAATGTTGCACACAAAGGGATTTTGGAATGTAGTTGTTGCACGCAATAACTGGAAATCCCGAAATTGGGACGCCGATATACAAAGCAACATCTTGGAGGGTGATTGTGCACTCCCGGCATGGCATGTGGAAGGTGTGCGTCTCCTGTCTCCAACGCTCCACCAACGCATTAATCACCTGCGGCACGATGTCAAAATCATGAATCTTCACCACGTAATTAAATTCGGATGTCTTTAGAAATCCACAAATTTCTATACATGGTGGCTCGTTCCATAGAATCCGAGGCTGAAATTTATTCTCCTCCCTCTAGAAACACAAGATTTAAATTAAATTACTAACATACCTTTTAGAAACTATAAATTAAAAATAAAAAATACAATTAATCAATTATTACCAATAAGTCCTGGTTGTTCGTGATGTGATCCTCTTCTCATCTTAACAACGCCATTTTTGTTCTAATAATTCTCCGCCAAAAAACGTTAAATTGTAACAACACAATCGAATAACAAATATTTTTATCAAATAAACTTGGAAACACCAAAATAAAAAATCAAAAAATCGTTTACCTTGAATCTTCTGAATTTTTTGCGTGCTTGATTTCATGGCTCTACAAAATTTACACGGCTTAACAACGATATAATTTGCTCTGCTCGAACTAAAGATGTTGAAGAATATTTAGGTGCTCAACACTCTAAACCAAACTTCCTATTTATGCTACACAACATAAAACCCTAACTTCAAAAATTTAACCGTTGGCCAACGGGTATAAAAGGTAACTCGCCATGGCTCCACGGCGAGTTCCATTTTCTATCTGTTATCCAACGGTCAGATTCCCCAGTTACGACATTTGGTTGAGACGTTGGACGGTCGTTAACCCATTAGAAAATCGACATACCCATGTGGCGAGTTTGGTTTAGTATTTGGTTAATAAACAAGATTATAATTTTTGGAGAAAAAAATTGGAACTCGCTTGGGTGATACTGCGAGTTTGAATAAAAAAAATATTTTTTTCGACTTGACTCGATTCAACTTGACTTGATTCGAAAAAAATTAATTTTTTTGACTCAACGTAAAAAAACTCGAATCTTCTTGATTCGATTTGAAATTTTATACATTCAACTCAAAAATTTTTCAAATAAAGTATGAGTTGTAAAATAGATATTCAAATAACTCGGAATTTTTAGCAATTTATGTATCGATTTTTAAGTTCGATTCGAGTCACTCAATTCTTCCTATCATGTATACCACATATAAAAAATACGAAAAAAATGTCACATATGAAAAAAATATGAAGAGATATATATGTGTATTGTACATAGATATAGAAAGCTGTTTAAATTAGAATCAATCTCTAATATAACATTGTAAATAATTATAATTAAATTTGTACATAAACTCGAAAACTCGACTCGAATTTCATAAACCCGACTCGAATTGAAAATTTTTAAATAAAGTTTAAGTCGTAAAATAAGACTCGCAAACTCAATTTTTTTACTCGACTCAATCGAACACCCACACCTAATTCAAACCCATTATATGAATTGGAGAAGAAGACCCTAACCTTAAGACCAAAACACTGAATTCTTTAGATTAACTTGTTGAGTCAATGATTTTAGATTTCCATAGAGTGTGTGTATATATATATATATTGGAGGAGAGGGGTTACAATGATGAGAAATATATTTTAGAAATATTTAAAATAAATAAAATAAAATAGTTATCATCATTTTAATATTATTATCAAAGTTTTACTTTCCACTATAATAATTCATGACATAATTAACACAATAAACAAAAAGCAATGGATTAATGGTGGTAGAATTGGATAAACGTCTATTTCGAAGAAGATAAATATTGAAATCAATTATAAACGTCTGTTTTCATATAATTATATTAAAATTTGATTTCGATTCGAACATAAATATAATATTGCTCGTTCAAATTTAACTCAAAAATTTACATGGAAATTTAATCTTGACCCAATCCGATTTAATATATTTTAAATTTTTTTACATTTTTTTTCAAAATAAAAAATAATTAAATAAATACTAATATATTCAACTTAATAACATAAATAAAAAACTAATTTAATGTCATAATTTTAATATAAAGAGTTTTTTAATTGTTTTAAATCGAGATCCCAATCCAAAACATGAATTTTATAAAAGAATCTAACTCTATTAAATTGAATCGAAACCTGTCGACTATCGAGTATGGATTTCTTTTCATCTCTATTAAAAGTAGTAAATTAAACATATTTTGTACTCAAATTCACAATTGTTTTATAAAATAACATACTTACATTTATTTGTAATAAATTGGCTGAAGACTTTTTATCCGACTTTTATAGGCATTAAAGAAGTAATTAATTCTAAAGAGAATAGAGTCCCACACTCAAAGATATGTCATGTCTCGCTGGAATAATTTCGGGGTAGGGGACCGTAAATAAACTATGTAAAAAATTATATTTATATATCATATTAAATAAATTATAGATTATTATTTTATATACACGCAGTAGAAAATAAAATTTTTACAAGCATGATTATTTAGGAGTTTAAGGTTTTAGTTTAGGGTTTAGAGATTGTGGGGTTTAGGTTGTATGGTGTAAATTTTAGAATTCATGGTTAGAATTTAGGGTTTATGCTTTATGGTTGAGGGTTTGTGGTTAGATTTTTAGGCTTTTAAGGTTAGAAATTTAAATTTTAGATTTAGGCTTTAAAATAGGTATGCTTGTGTATATTTTTTCTTACACTGCCAGTGTATCAAATATTAATCCATGGGAAAATATACGATACACTGGCGGTGGAAACCACAAGCGCCCTAATTTTATAGATTAGGGATCCAGTTTAGGCTTTATAATTTAGGGGTTTAGATTTTAAAGTTTGTGGTTATAATTTAGGGTTTAGTGTTAGGGTATAGGGTTTAGAGGTTAGGGTTTAGTGTTAGGGTATAGGGTTTAGAGGTTAGGGTTTAGGTTTTAGGATAATATGATTGAGATTTAGGTTTTTATATATAACCCTTAAATTTTAATCCTAAACTCTAAACTCAAATCACAGTCCCTAAATTCTAAGCACATAACCCTAAACCCTAAATTAAATCTCTAACCCCTAAAATTAGGGTGCTTGTGGAAACAAAATATGTTCACCGTCGGTGCATCCATAAATTATTTTGAATTAAGATTTATGTTCCTTTATTTTGAAAAATAATTTGAACAACAAATATGCAATTTATTTATGTTTATGAATCTTTACAACTTTTTAATAAATCTTTTAGAAATTGTTTTGTTCAATTACAATATATAATAACACTAATATTTATAATTTATTTATTTATAATATGATTATTACTATTTTTATTATTTTATATTAGTACTTGAGACACATGTAAGTGGGTAAATAATACCAATTTTCAAATGAAACAATAATTTGTATAAAAAACAATATAAGACATGCAATATATACAATGATAAATCTTTTAAATTGTGATTCATAAGATTTTAAAATAAATAAATAAATGTTTATGGAATATGTATAAAATTAAAATTAAGTATTATAGCTTAAATTGTGATAAAAATTTAAATAAAAAATTATATATGCAATAGATAATCCCAAGTTTTATTAGGTAGAGATAATTACATTCTTATGAAAAATGCCAGATTTAAATTTTATACAAAATGAGCATGTGGTTGACCACTCGGCTAATTAGCGAATCTCACATAAACCCAAATTTAATTCTATATTAGTAGCTTAAATTAGGTTTTTTTTTTAGTTTGAGCCACAAGGTATCTATTGTTAATGGCAGTGACTAATCCGTACTTTTACTAAGAGGTAAAACGGCTGGCCATAAAATATACTCTTCCTATTGACAATGATCGAACTCTTAACCTTATGGTTAAGAGATGAAGTGAACAATCACCGTACAATAAAATCTTCTTTGATATGATTTGTTGTTTTTCACTATATTTTTTATATAATGACATCCAAATACGTTACATAGGTAGAAAAGACACCTCATTAAACGTGCTTTTGGAATTTTCTTTATAACAAAACACGTTTTTTATTAAATAATGCCTTGTTGTTTGGGTGGTTAAGATTTATATAGATAAATTTGGGTTTTGGGATCAAATCCTATAGCAAGTATTTTTACTTAAACAGTGTTTTGTTGTTTGGGTGGTTAAGACTTATATAGATAATTTTGGGTTTTGGGATCAAACCCTATTACAAGTATTTTTATTTTTTTAGTTATAAGTACTTTTAATTAAACATGTTTTTATTATAGTTAATGTATTTGTTTGGTTGAATATTATTTTTAACCTATTTTTTGGGTTATAGCATTGAGACATTTTTTTTACTTAATCTTATTAGCTTAAAAAATTCTTAAATATATACAAAATATGAACATATATTTATGGTTAAAATTTTATTTTAGTAAATAAGAGATTGGTGCTCAAGTCTTATTAAAAAATTGTATTTTATTACCGATGTCTGGTTGATCTAGTGAAATGAGGCACTAGATTCCTTAAGCAAGGTCAAGTGTTCGAATTTTGACATTGTGAACAGAAAAAACTGAGCTGGGAGAGTCGCCCGCATAATAGGCCTCTGCAAAATCCGATCTAGATTACCCGCTAGTGGATCAGAAACTAATGATTTTTTTGAACATATGAAAACCTAGTGGTTAAACAAAAAAATTGTATTTTATTTTATTTTAAGTTATTAGAAATTAGATATATAAGAATAAGAAACATATTTTTTGAATTGTTTTATTATTGATGAAAATATTTTTAATTATTCTTAGATATATTTAATTTTCCTTCATTAAACAAACAAATAACTTGAACAAACATAGTTTTTAACATCACTTTAATGCTTTTTTGTTTAATTATCGATATCCAACTTATTTATTGACTAATTCGGATCGAATATTACAAAAGCTGATTATGGGGTGATCCTTGCAATCTAATTTACTTCATTCATATACCAAAATTCAAACGTTTGACCTTGAAAAATCTAATATCTTATCGGACTAAATCAATTGTTGTTGGTACACCATTTTAACATTTTAACAAACGATAATTGAATAATACTTGACGATTTCTTTTGTCATACAAACATACCTATTCATTTAAACTCAATATATTTACAATTGATTTATGATTTTTTTAAAACGAACGCATTTAAAAATACAGGGGGAAATTAAAAGAAACAAAAGCACATAAACATACTTTTATTCGTATCCTCAAATCTATAATACGGAAAGATGCACCCATTTTAATTTGCAATATTTTTCTTTATTTTCCTTAAAAGAGGAGTCTTGACCTTGTTGCCTACTTTCAAAAAATGTAGCATCCTTTGTCATAGTTTTAGCCCTCGTGTAAAATTATACACCAATATCGTATAAAAATACTATATATATTAACAATACAATTTTACGTATGCCTTGGTTATGCCAACATGTTCAATTTCAGGATTATTGTCTTTCTGGAATTGATAAAAAAAATTCTTTTAACAAAGATTTGCTTTAATCGGTAGGATATTTGATTTTTGTTTTAATAATGTAGCATGTAAGATGATATGAACATTATTAATTTGGACATAGCTTGTAAGAATAACTTTCTATGGGTCAATCAATAATCGCGTCCATTTTAATCGGGACCATCTTTTATTTTTCTTTTTACAATTTAACATGTAAGATGATATGATGAACATTTTTTATTTTATGTATAAAGTTAAAAAGTACCCAACGTTTAACTTAATAGTTATTTTGGCTCCTATTCGTTTTTTGGACCAATTCAACTCTCAATGTTTCATTTTAAGTCAAAATAGCCCATCTGCGGATGAAAATTATTAGAAAACTGACGATAAACAATTTGAAATAACTTGACAGAATGATAAGTCAACAGAAAAAATTATTTTCTATTTTATATAATTTTCTAAAATTATCTTTTGACTGATGTAACATTTTTACAACTCAAAATATTTGTCTATAAGATACTGTCATGTCAGAGTGCACTGCTATATAACTTTGTCTCATCATTTTAAGCCATTTACCGTTAGTTGACTGACAGTTTTCATCCGCAGAGGGGCTATTTTAACCCTTAATGAAACATTAAAAGTTGAATTACTCCAAAAAAAATAAAAGCCAAAATAACTATTCAATCACACATTAAAGTATTTTTTGACTTTATGCCTTAATTTTAATATAGCTTATAAGAAACAACATTGTATTAGTCAAAAGTCGTGTCCTGCACTGCAACAATTCTTTTTTTTCCTTTTTCTTCTTTTGGTTTCTTTTCTTAACCAATAAGATGCCTTCGGTTATTTATTTAAGGGTTTAAAATTTAAGGTTAATGTTTAAAATTTATAGTATAAAATTTAGAATTAGTTTTCTAGAGTTTAAAATTAGTATTTAAGATTTAAGTTTTATAGTATAAATATACATGCTTATATAAAATAAAATTTATACAATTTGTATATCCAAATTTTACCGTTTATATATTAAGGTCTAGATTTCAAATCTCATTTTATATAAGTTCAATCTAGATTTATTATGGTTAGTTATTAATACAGTTAGTAAGCTATTATTTCAACTATTCAAAAAAAGTAAGCTATTATTTCAATAAGTATATATTATTGAAACATGTTGGCAACTATTATAATGGATTTTTGTGTGCCTTTTATATGTCTTGCAAATAATTTTATGTCACGTGCATTATCAATAAAACATAAAAAATCAATAACGTATTAAAAAATATTAATATACATGATATTAAATTATTGGTGAGACATATAAAAAAGCATAAAAAGGCCAAACGAATTTTGTTCATATAATTTATCAGATAAATAGCCCCCAAACAAAAGAAACCTTTGTTCTTATATAAAATTTTTAAAAATTAAGTTATTTATGAATTTACCTTATTTTCAATTATTTATATTGCCCCATCCCTAAATCATAACTATGTCCCTGACTGCAAAGAGGTCATGCCTATTCCAACATCTCAACAGTTGGGAGTCCAAACCCAATTGAATTTAAGATCGTAGTTTCTAGGACCTTGTTGATCAAGTATATGTTTTGAAAGGAGCTTGTTTGAGCCATGGTTAAATATCCCACATAATTGATGGCGAACAAGCATCTTTAACATATTAACATTTATCATGGTTCAAATTTATAATTTACCAGAGATGTAAACCGAATTAAGATTAAATCGGTAACAAAAGTTAATTATAATTAACTTGCAACTAAAAGGGTGTAAACAAGGCAAAGGGTTCGAGAAAAATGAGGTTTTGGTAGGTAGGACCAGTGTCATGCACTAGTAGAACCTTTTTACTTTATTAAATCTTATTTCTTAGAAGGATACATACAATTGTGTGGAAAAATGTTGTGACCATGGCAGAGTTCACACTTCGTGTATTTTCAAATGCACATTTTCTTTAAGGATATATACATATTGACATTTTTTTTTGTTTGCTCTCAAGGACTCTGCTTTACAACTGGAAAATTTGATTCTTTTATTTATATTTAAATGGAATATATTTCATATTATTTTTTACCCATGTGTATTCCGACAAAACATGAAATAGATAAACCAACAACCAGTTAGTGTAGTAGGATAAAACACTAGATCCATTAAGTAATAATATCAGAGATTTGAATCTTGATGTTATGAATAAAAAAAATTGAGTTTGAAAGATCACCCTATAGTAAATTTCTACAAAATCTGATCTGAATTAATCGATCATAAGGTCAGAACCGGTAGTTAAACCTAAAAGATAAATGGATAAATGAAGCTCATCAGATTTTACTCTATTTGTTCCCACTGGTGTTACCTTATCGATACAATCCTTTCTCTACTTTTTTTTTTTCATAGAGGATGTTTCATTTGATACCTATCATTAATACATAGGAAAGTGATTCGTATAGATCCGGTACATTAAAATAAATTGGGTAAAGTCGGAAAATTTTCTGTAGGATCGAAATTGAATTATATTTTTGTGAGTCAAAATGTAATTTTACTTTTGTGTTATCTTATAACTTTTCAATTTTAGAGAGCTAAAGAGAAATTTTATTATGTATTAACATATAATTTTATAGTTTTTAAAAATGTCTTGTACATAATTTTATCATTTTGAGGAGATCAAGACCACTACCCGTCTAACTTCGCCCCTAGAATGACTTATACACAATTTTATCACTCTAAAATTCTTTAATAGGATTTATTTGTCCACTTCTTTTTTCTCTTTAAAAATCTCATCATTTGTAACATTTAATTTCAGTTATCAATTTGCATTCATTTAATGGTTTAAAATTAATATAAAACTAGCAAGTTTTATATTGTGTGACTGGATTTTATTATTATATATAGATTAAGACTCACTTACACATTATAAAAATTAAATAAGGAAATATAAAAGGAAATGATAAGAAAGAAAAGGAGAATATGGGTGGAGATGGGAAAATTATTATATGGGTCCGGCTCACCACGTCATTTATGGTCCATTCAATAACATTCACCCTCTCAATGTAACTTTTTAGTAACTACTCACTCCTTAGTTACGTATAGGAAAATGTGAAAATTTACCTTAAAAAAGTAACATGAAAAATATTATTAGATGAGACTATAGATAACGTGGTGGGCCAGACCCATTTAATATCTCTTTGTGGAAAAAAGAAAAAAAAATGTGATTGAGAGAAACTTATTGTTGGTAGTCGTCGATCGATGATAAATTATAGTTTTCCAGTTAAATATTTCACAATCATACATCTTCATCGTATATGTAATTAGGTTTTTTGAACGATAAATATATACTTGAAAATGGAATGATGTAATATTATGACACGTAAAATAAAATACATTTAAAACATATACTATATTTACATTTAAAAAATTAATTATAAGATAATAACTTATCTTCTTATGATAAAAATAACTTTTTTAACATCAACAAATTTTAGAACAACTGATTAAAGCTCCCAATTGACACTTTCTCCTTCCCTTAAATAATGGGTTCAAAATCTAATAAGAGCAAAAATCATTTTCTCTCACCCTAAGTAAAAATTGTTCAAAAAAAAAATAACTTTTCTAATTATTTTTTATAAATGAAGTTCAATACAATAGAAACTATTTTAATATATAGTGTTTAGGTAGTTTAATTTAAGGGTAGGAGATTTTAGTGTTTAGATTTTATAGCTCAAATAATAAAAGTTGTGTATTATATTTTTTACACACGATAGTATACGTTCAGTTTTGAACTTTTAATAAAAATTCGGCATAAAGCTAAAAATACTTCTAACGTTTGACTGAATAATCTTATTTTTTTGAGCAATTAAACCCTCAACGTTTCATTTTGGGTCAAAATGGCCCTTCTACGGATAAAAATTGCCAGTCAACTGACGCTAAATGGCTTGAAATGACGTGACAAACCTATATGGCAGTGCACGCTGACATGTCAGTATTATATAGACAAATGTGTTGATTTGAAAAATGTTACATCAGTCAAAAAATAATTTTATAAAATTATATAAAATAATTTTTTCTACTGACTTATTACTCTGTCAAGTCATTTTAAACTGTTTACCGTCAGTTTTCTAACATTTTTTATCCGTAGAGGTGTCATTTAGACCTAAAATAAAAAATTGATGGTTGAATTTTTCCAAAAATAAAATAGAGGCTAAAATGACTATTAACATTGAGAGTATTTTTTAACTTTAATACTTAAAAATCTACATAGATTTTACAGACAAAACGAATACAAATCTCTTAAGAAAAACAACATTTTTTTTAATTAAGACCGTTACTTGATTTCAAGCATGAGATAAACCTATGGTTATTGTGATAACAATAGACTTGCATCCATATACAGAAAACAAAGCTAAAGTATTGGGTATTATGATTAGTTAACATTTACAATAAATGAATGGAAAACAAAGATAATTTAAAGTGGCCAAAAATGCCACGAATTTCTTTTCGACTCTAATTTGTACGATTATTGAAAGAAAATCAAGTCGTTGACGCCATTGTCTCCTACTCTTGGTGTACTTATGGGCTACAATACTGGTCTTTATTATCCAAGCAAGAAAGTGGAAAGCAATCACAAAAGTATAGTAATAATCACCCACAATCAATTGGTTTAATAAGGTGAGATGCTAGGTTCTTAAATAAAATTAATAGTTCGAATTTTAATATTGTGAATGAAGAAAATCGAGTTAAAAATCACCTTATATTGCACCTCTACGAAACTCAATTCAAATTAAGCAATCAATAAATTGTATATTGATGATTAAAAATATAGTGTGGGTTCTCAAGATTTGGAGCTATAGACGCATAGGGGCAAGCCCAAGACTTTGAAAGCATTGTTCTTGTTTCTTCATGTGTTGGGCCTCCAAGAAGCCATTTCTATCTCCACCAGTTTAAAAAGAGAGAACAATCTTGAATTTTCAAGATGGTTTGATGGAAGTCCTGTAAACAAAAAAAATCAATTAAGTTGATTAAAATTAGGGACGTAAAAAGTTAACTCGACTCGAAAGCATTGGCCTATAACTCAAATTCAATTTTATAGCACGCCAACAGGAGGGGCTTCTTACAAAAAAAAAGCACTCTAACAACTCGCTTGAACTTGAAGAGAGAAGCAACTACTACTTCTCCATCAAAGGAAAAACAAGCATCGACTAAAATGAGAAAATGCAACATTGCCGTGCATGGAACAAAAGGACGGTGATGGCCTCCTTGAGGATCTGTCTTGTCGTGGCTGGTCAGCATCAGTGGCATCTGGCATCAACTGGGAGGACGCGACGGAAGGCATGGAGTGGAAGGAAGAGGGTGACAGCGCCGGCTGGCTACGCGGTGGTAGAAAGGCGTAAAGACTCGGCAGCTGCGTTTCTGCCCATCGAACGAGCAGACTGGCCAGTTGAGTGATCGGGGGCTGGTTCCTGGTCGTTCGGCAGAGTGGTGGCCGCCTGCTGCTGCTACCTACGGCTATGACGTTGGGGAGGCGGCGGAGGAGCAGGCTGCGAGTCTGAATCGCTAGGCACAGCCACGAACTGCGGTGATGCCATCTGGCGACGGCCGCCGAGCATTATGGGTGCCGGTGTTTGGGGGAGCGAGCGCGCTTGATCCCTTGTGCGCACCATTGTTGAAGCATGAGAAGGTTGTCGTGGGTGAGGGCTGGTTGGTTGAGGGAACGGCTGAAGATGAAGAAGGGTAATAGTGTAGGTTTGGGAAACGTAAAAGAATTGAATTTGGAAGGGATTGTGATATCTTATCACAAGTGGAGCCCACATAATCTCACAAAGCAACAAGATTGGGTCAAAATTTGACCGATTATGATAGGGAAATTTCAAAATTTGATTCTATATTTGCATAGGGGCCGGTTATAGTGCACCAATTAAAAGGGAGATGCTAACTTGCTCCATGCTTGAAAAACATGTACATAATCGATGCGAAGTACGATAAGCAACAAGGGATAGCAGACGATTTAATGCAAAAATAAAATAGAAAGAAAGAAAATAAATAAATTAAAAAAATTGTAACAAGAAGAAATAAACAAAATAAATTTAAAATGGGTTGCCTCTCATCCAGCGCTTATTTAACGTCGTTAGCTTGACGAGCCAATTTTTAAAGCGTAGGTTCTTGTAATTCGATCTCCTCAGCTAATCCTACCGGAGCGTTCTCATAATACAGCTTCAACCTTTGGCCGTTTACTTTAAATTGAGCTCCAGAATTGTCTTCTATTTCTACTGCCCCATGAGGAAAAATCTGAGTTACCGTGAACGGGCCGAGCCATTTCGATCGAAGTTTGCCTGCAAAAAGTTTAAGTTTTGAATTAAACAACAAAACTTTTTGGTTAATTGTAAATGATTTAAAGGATATTCTTCGATCGTGGAATTCTTTCGTTTTCTCGTTAAATATTTGAGCACTGTCGTAAGCGTTTCGTCGGATTTCCTATAATTCTTGGATGTGTAGCTTCCGCGCTTCTCCAACTGCTTCCATCTCCATGTTACATTGCTTAACTGCCCAAAAGGCTCGATGCTCCAATTCAACCGGCAAATGGCATGGCTTACCGAAAACGAGTCGATACGGCGACATCCCAATAGGACCTTTATAAGCCGTCCGGTACGCCTACAATGCGTCGGTTAACTTGAGACTCCAATCTTTACGATCCGGTTTTACAATCTTTTCAAGAATTACTTTAATCTTGCGGTTCGACACTTCCGCTTGTCCGTTGGTCTGTGGATGGTAAGCAGTGGCAATTCTTTGAGTCACTCCGAACTTTTTCATGAGCGCGTCAATTACGTTGTTGATGAAATGGGTTCCTCCATCGTTAATTATCGCTCGTGGTGTGCCAAACTTGGAAAAGATAGAATTTTTCAAAAAATTAACAGTGGTTCTAGCATCATTAATTCGGGTAGCCTTAGCTTCCACCCATTTAGAAACATAATCAACTGCAAGAATGATATAAAAATTTCCAAATGAAGAAGTAAAGGGACTCATGTAATCGATTCCCCACACATCAAAAATCTCACAGACGTGAATTAGATTTTGAGGTAATTTATTCCTTCGGCTTAAATTCCCTACACGTTGACACTTATCACATGATTTACAATATAAGTAAGCGTCACGGAATATAGCAGGCCAAAAAAACCACATTCCAAAATTTTATGGGCAGTTCGCTTTGGTGCAAAGTGACCACCACACGAATAAGAATGGCAAAAGTCTAGGATAGAATTTACCTCTTCCTCAGCGACGCATCGCCTAATTACCTGATCCAAACAGTGCTTTCATAAATAAGGATTATCCCAAATATAATACCGGGACTCCCACTTTAGTCGATTAATTCCAGATCTAAGCAAGTCTAAGGGTAATTTACCTGTGACCAAGTAATTTACCATGTCCGCGAACCATGGAACTATTTTCTGCGCCAACATCAAATGTTCTTCCGGGAACTTATCATTAATTGGCGGGTCGGCTGTAGAAATAGGAATGCGACTTAAATGATCAGCTACGAGATTCTCGCTTCACTTCTTGTCTTTAATTTCCAAATTAAATTCTTGTAAAAGCAGGATCCATCGGATAAGCCTTGGCTTCGCCTCATTTTTGCTCATATGGTACTTCAAAGCTGCATGGTCAGAAAAAACAATCACTTTAGTTCCAAGCAAATAAGATCTAATTTTTTCTAAAGCAAAAACAATAGAAAGTAATTCTTTTTCTGTTGTGGAGTAATTTCTCTAAGCCGAGTCCAGAGTCCTTGAAGCATAGGCGATAACATGTGGTTCTTTGCCGATTCTTTGTCCAAGAACAGCTCCAACGCTCGTATCGGATGCGTCACACATAAGTTCAAAATCATATTCCCAATTCGGTGCCTTGACGATCGGTGCCGTGGTCAAATTTTCTTTAAGTACATCGAACGATTCTTTGCACTCAAGATTAAAGTCGAAGACTTTATCTTTTTGTAACAGCTCACACAACGGTTGTGCCAACTTTGAAAAATCTTTAATAAATATCCGGTAGAAACCTGCATGGCCAAGAAAAGAACGAACCTCCCTCACAGATGTGGGGTAAGGTAGTGAGCGTATAATATCGGTCTTGGCCTTATCAACGACAATTCCATTAGATGACACAATATGTCCCAAAATTAATCCCTTATCAACCATAAAATGACATTTTTCATAATTCAAAACAAGATCAAATTCTAGGCATCTATTAAGCACATTAGTTAAATTACTAAGACACTCATTAAAAGAACTACTGTATACCGTAAAGTCATCCATGAAGACTTCGGCCCTTCTCTACATAGTCAGAAAAAATACTCAGCATACATCTTTAGGAAGTGGCCTGTGCATTACAATGGCCAAAGGGCATCCGTCGATATGCAAATGTACCGAACATGCAAGTAAAAGTTATTTTCTCTTGGTCTTCTGGCGCAACTGGAATTTGAAAAAAAAAACTGAAAAACCATCAAGGCAACAATAATGAGTTTTACCGGATAATTTCTCAATCATTTGATCTATAAAGGGAAGGGAAAATGATCTTTTCTAGTGAGAGAGTTCAACTTCCTGTAGTCGATACAGACTCTCCATCCATTTTGTACAAGCGTCAGAACTAACTCTCTTTCAGAATTTCAGACCACTGTCACTCCGATCTTTTTAGGTACCACATGAATTGGATTTACCCAGTCACTATCGGAAATATGATAGATTACATCTGCATCAAGGAGTTTCTGTATCTCCTTTTTTACTACCTCCATCATTGGTTGGTTTAAACGGCGTTGTCCTTGTCTAGAGGGTTTCGCTCATTCTTTCATTTTAATCTTATGCATAAAAGTCGAGGGACTAAGTCCCTTAATATCGGCAATAGTCCATCCTATGGCTTCCTTGTACGTGCTCAATACCTTCACTAGTTCATTCTCTTCTTCTTTGGACAACTTGTTTGAGATTATCACCGACAAGGTTTCATTTTCTCCCAAAAAGGCATATTTCAAGTGCCCCGGCAACTATTTTAATTCTATCTTTGGCGCCTGCAAAACAGAAGGTAACATTTTAGTTTTAGAGGGAGATAAAAATAAATCGGAATTGATAGATAAAATGTGTTCAAACTCTACTTCTTCCTCTATGCGGCAAAGTTTAAATCCCTATAAAAATTATCGAAAAAATTAGTTTCAATAAATTCATCAACTAAAGGACCAATAATATCGACAGAATTAATTCTTTCTACTTGATCTGGGTATTTCATTGCTTTATAAACGTCAAATTCTACGACCTCACCATCAAATTCCATTGTTAATATACCGCTTCTCACATCAATCTTTGTATGTGCGGTGCTTAGGAAGGGTCGGCCTAAAAGTACCTCAGAGCAAGTGTTCGTCCTATCGTTTTCCATGCTGATGACATAGAAGTCGGCAGGAAAAATCAGAACATCGACTTTCATTAAGACATTTTCAAGCACTCCCTCCGGATAGATAATAGAACGATCAACCAACTGGATAGTTACTCTTATTTCCTTCAAAGGTTCGTTAGTAATCATTTTATAAAAAGAAAGTGGCATAACGTTAATTGAAGCTCCTAAGTCGCACATTGTACGTTTAATTAAAATATTTCCTATTTTGCAAGGTATAGCGAACATACCTTGGTCTTTCATCTTTGGTGGAAGCTTTCGCTAAAATACTGCTGAGACATGTTCTCCCAGGTTTACCTTCTCGTGACCAGTCAGTCTCCTCTTTGTGGTGCAAAGCTCCTTTAGAAATCGGGCATACCTTGGCACTTGTCGGATTAATTCTAGGAGAGGTATGTTGACTTGTACTTTTTGGAACACCTCTAAGATTTCTTTCTCTTCGGCTCTCTTGTCATGCCTCATCAATCTTGATGGGAAGGGTGGTGCAATTTCATGAGAAGGAGGAGGAGGTGGTGGTGGCGATGAAGATGTACCTTGGACGTCGGAGGGTGGCTTTTCCTTCCCTTTCTTGGACCGTCCGACATTCTCTTCTGGGACTTCAGGTGTGACAACGGTTCCACTTTGAAGGATGATAGCACTCACATTCTCTCTCGGATTTGACTCCGTTTGAGGAGGAAGTCTTCTATGCGACTCTAGTCTCCCCACGGTTTGAGCCAACTGGGTCATTTGTTTGTCCAAATCTTGTAGGTGGGCCTCAGTACGGGTTTGAAACTTCTCTTAGGATATTGCCAACCGTTCAACGATGGATTCCAATGATGACTTCGGTTGTTGATATTGTTGTTGAGTGGGTTATCTCTGCTGATATGGTTAACTTTGCCTTTGATTTTGAGCATAACTGAAGTTCGGATGATTTTTCCAACCTGGATTATACGAGTTGGGGTTGTATTGTCTTTGTGGATGTCCTGGAAAATTTCTTATGGCATTCACTTGCGCAGTGTCTTCTTCTTGTATAATCGGATAGTAGTCTGTCGGATGCTCTGGACTCGTACATATCCCGCAGAGCCTGACTACAATTCTTTTATCTGCAACAATAAGATTGAACAATATCAGCTAATTTATCAATTTTGTTTTCCAGCGAAACTGTACTTACCTCGTGAACCCGTCGAGATGGTTCACTTAAAGGGTGAAATCGTTGCGAGTTGGCGGCCATAGTAGATATTAACGTTCTTGCCGCCGTCGGAGTCATGTTAACAAGAGCTCCTCCACTTGCTGCGTCTACCACTTTCATGTCTATGGGTGATAATCCTTCATAAAATTACCGGAGAAGCGTTTGTTCAGACAATCCGTGTTGCGGACAGTTTGCGCATAGCTTTTTGAAACGCTCCTAGTAGTCATATAGAGATTCAGTATCCTTTTGTCGGATACTCAGGATGCTTCACCTTAGCTGCTGGGAAAACTTGTCAAGAAATAGGCGAGCCATGTCAGTCCAAGTTGAAACCGAGTTTGAGGGTAAATCAAATAGCCAATCTTTAGCAATATCAGCTAGAGAAAAGGGAAAAGCGCAGAGTTTTATTTGATATTCAGATCCTCCATGTGGTTTTGTGCTTAAACAGACCATGTGAAATTTCTTTAGATGTTTATGTGGATTTTCACTTGGCAACCCGTGATAGGTTGGTAAAAGGTGTATTAAGCCTGTCTTGAGAGCGAATGATGTCTCACCATTCGGGAATGTTATGCACATCGGCTGGTTATCATCAGAGGCCGCAGTCAGTTGTCGAATAGTTTGGTCGTTATCTCCCATCGGACCTGGTTCTTCGATTGTGTGGTCGAGATGTGATTCTGCTTCAGATGCTATTTCTATATCACGTTCTAATCGTTGTTGTCATTGTCTTTACTTTTTTTCCCAAAGTGTTTGGGCGTGTAATCTCCGAGCGTATGCTTTGATCTCCGGGTTATAATCTGATTGTTCTCCCGGATTCTTCCTGGTCATAAATCAAACAAAAATAATTAGTAACTTCGACGTAGTCCCCGGCAACGGCGCCAATTTGACATGCATCATTCTCGCGTCAAAATAATTCATTCTTCTCAAATAATAAATAAAGAATTCAAACGTAGTAAAAGAGAAGTAAGGGTCGATCCCATAGGGACTAAGAGAAC
This sequence comes from Hibiscus mutabilis, assembly GCA_019671005.1. Lineage (NCBI taxonomy): Eukaryota > Viridiplantae > Streptophyta > Magnoliopsida > Malvales > Malvaceae > Hibiscus > Hibiscus mutabilis. Next base: position 13,275,253 of record CM033727.1, read on the forward strand.
TTCCTGATTTATGGTTGTTCAATCGATGAGCCAAGAAGAGAGTGAATAATATCTAAGTATGGTGGGGGTTTGTGAATTAAGTAAAAATAATAAGAGATTGTTGACAAAATTTAGGAAGTGGATTAAATATGGTAAAGATTAGCCTTGGGCTTTTACTTTGACTCAGTTTCCTCGGATCATTGGAAAAAGGATTCTTCAGTTTGGGGTTCACATCGGTTACTCGTCTTCAATGATCAATCCTTGTAACTGTGCCTTGTATACCGAATACCCAAGTGCCATCTTTGATATCGATTTTGGAAAATGATCTAATCAACAACAATGTTGTAGATCAAAAATGTTTAAGTAAAGCCGACTCGGACTATGTAGTTTCAATAATAACTGATTCCGATCTCAGTTTCCTCTTAGCAAACAATTTTGCTAAGTGTGCTCCCAGGAAGTCGAATGTGCTTCAATAGCCGATCCTTCCCCCACACATTTAACCAAAACAACATCCTGACCAACTTCAATCTTTGGTTTTGAAATCATTTTGATTTTGAAATTAAGTTTAGAAAACTAAGAGAGATACCCGAAATTGTTTAAGTGCTTTTCAATCCTCACGTTGGAATTGAGCCATTGCTTTAGCCCTTAGCTATGGAGAATTTAGCTAAGTATGATTATGGGAAAAATCATACTTAGCATTATAAAAGAAAAATAAATAAAAAACTTAAAGCAAAAACTAAGAAAAGAAAGAATTTTATAAAACTCTAAAAGTAGAAACAAAGCTAAGAATGAGAATATGAGAATGAGTTTACCCAAATTGGGTATTTATAGCAGCCTAAAACCCTAAAAAGATAAGAGATAAATCCTAAATTATTTAAATTAATTACAAAAGATAAATCCAAAGTTTGAATTTAAAATCCGGCTGATAAGTTATCTTATATGCGGCTGATAAGCTATCGTTGCTGCTGACGTGGCGTCCAGTCAGACTTTCATGCCCACTAATCCAGCCATGAATCTAGAAAATTAAAAATTGCACAATTTCAGCAGTTTAAGCAATATTCCTGGAATCTACTGTCCTCCATGGAAAATGAACAAAAATGCCCACATTAGCAACTTAAAACAATCAATCAATGAGTAATTAGAGATAAAATAATGCATAATTTAAGCACTAATCAACACACAATTAAGTGACCACTTATGTTAGGCGTGTCATAGGTATTAAAGTGTCATGAAAATAAAAGTGTAGATACCATAAGATATATTTATAATTCAATGAGGGGCAGAGTTATAAATATTTAATAGTTGATTTAATGACCAACTATATAAAGAGGTAGTGGTCCCCAAGAAATAGGTTAACTTGTACTACTCTTGTCTCCGTCAGAGAGTTTTTACGGCAAGGGCTAACCTATCTTCTTGGAAGATCACAACCACCTTTAGGCGATCTTCATCAAAAGATTCAAGGTTTTCATCTATCGATTAATTCGGGTACGCTTCCGCATTCAATTTATTGTTCTTGATGATTTGACAAGATAGATCCTGGTTTAGATTTCATATTTATTATGGTTTGGTTCTAACAAATGGCATCAGAGCCTCGTCATGTTGAATCATTGAGAACCAATATTTTTTTCTCGGGTTTATTCGTTCTTAATTTTATAGTATTGACATTATGATTTGGTATTTGAATTAAGATTAATGATTTGGTATTTGGTTTTAAATTTACGGTTTGTTTTCCCCATTTAATTTTAGAGTGCACTTTGTGTTTAATATTTTATGTTTAGTTATCTATGTAAGTTTTATTAACGGGGTTGAATCTTGTTGCGGCTACATTTTTTATGTTTATTTTAGGGTTTTATGTATTAGGAATGTAGTCGATTAAAACTTGGATGTGTTTCTGGATGTTTCGAAAACATAGTTTTCAATTATTTCTTATGAATTCGTGCATAATTAGAAAATTTATTTTAATAAAGAAATCATTAGTTTTCGAAAACATTAGTATGCCATATTCGTTTAACTGCTGAATATATTTTATTTTCCCATAATTTATGGTATTGATTAATGTACATACTGAAGCTTGTTTAGTAGGTAAGGTTAAATTGGGATGAAACTCTCCAGATTCACATCATTGCAAACATAATTTCCCGTATTACAACTTTAGTGCAATTCTTATCAAAAATTTGATAGAACTGCTTTGCAAGATTAATATGCAAGTTAAAGCATAATTATTTGAGTTTGAATCATTATTTTTTTATTATTTTATTTTGATCACATTTCATAATTGATATGAATTATGGAGCATATATTTGGCATTGATATATATATTGTAATCACTCATTTTTATCTGGTCTGTAAATACATATTAGTATAATTAATAGTATATTAGTGTTGCATGTATACATTGTATTATATTATTGTTTATTATGTGCATGAGTGTTATTAATATATGTGTGCATGTATATTATAAACTATGTATGTATACGTATTAAATACGGTGTATGTGTGTCGCGTATGTATCTATGTTTAGTATGAGCGTATTTGTTTTTACGAATAATGTGTGTAGATGTTATGTTAATTATGTATATGATTGTATATGTACGTATGCTAGTATGTTATATTAATTAATGTTTGCATAGGTATATACGTATGTATTATCGTATGTATATTATTATTACTAATTGTTGTTATAACTAGTGTTATTATTATTGGGCTAATATAAAATGAAATCCAAAAAAAAAACATGTTAAACCCAAATGAATAAATTGATAGTCCAAGTCCATTACAAATCTGAAGTCTAATATTATTACAAGGGCCGGTTGGCCCAAACCCAAACCCTATTTAATTCTAATTATTTTGGTGCAGATAACTATGGGCCGTTGGATCAAGATCTGATCCAACAGCCACGATCAAGCAGGGATAAAATATCTGGCTGGCCGCGTGCATTACACGTCTGGACCGTTCGAGTGCCACACACGCGTGCAGTCCACGCGCGGACTCTTCGATATCCTACGCGTGCGTGAGCCCCAGCGCTATAACACCTCGACTGCTGAGCCCCACGTGGCACGATCTGGAGCCGTTTCACCGATCGAGGCTTCATCTGGGCCGTTCATCCTTCAAGCCAGCCCGACCGTTAGATCAAATCTGATCTAACGGCCGAGAACGCCTCTGGCCGAAGACAGAACCCCCACACCGCCACCATGCTTCACCATGCCGATCTCCAACCACCGCGCTCAGACACATCAGAACACAAGAAAAGAAATATTATGTCAGTAGCAGTCTAAATCTGAAATAGATAATATATTACTTGTACCAAACCAAAAGACAGGCATATATGTATGAAACAAACATTTTGTAACAAAAACAAGTTGTAATCGAAAGAAAAAATACAAAAAACAGTCTTCAGTGGTAAATACTCGTCTCTTTTCTTACTTTGTTGCATGCATACAAAAAAAATATACATAGTAAATAAAAAAGAGAGGGTTAGAAGTCGTTACCATCGTCGTCGGTGGATCTCCCCTCACCAGTGATAAGCCTTTTCGGCTTTCCCAAGCCGAACATGGTGAACTGAAAGGAGTGGGAGGTCCTTTTTTGGTTTCGTTTTGGGTTAAATACAAAAAATAGGGTTTTTTTTACGTTTCGTATTTCTTAGATCTAGAAAGAATGGGGGCTTTTTCTCCGAATCCAAGTTCGGATTCGTGTCGAGGGTAAGGAGAGGTTCATTTTCGTGTGTTTTTGGGGCTCGCCGGCGCCAGCTAGCGGCGGCCGGCGGCGGAGAAGACGGCGGTCGGCCGCCGGATTCTGGGTTCTTCAGGGGTGAGTTGAGAGAAAAATGAGAGAGAACGGGCGTTATAAAAACTGAAAAATGAATGAAAATGGGGAAATTTTGATTTCGGCCAAAAAAGGAGGGTTCTGTAGGTGTTATTATTTTGTGAAATGGGTAAATTACGTAATAAATCCCCCCGCGCTTTCAATATTTTCGTTTCTGTCTTGCCCCATGGTATAATTACAATTCTAGTCCCCCTTATATTTCAAAATCTTGCAATCCAGTCCCTAAATTACATCGAATCAGTTTTAAATGGTAATATTACCCTTTTAACCATCCCGCGTTTTTGAATTTTTCATTTCGGGTCTGTCCCTTGGTCTAATTACAGTTCCAGTCCTTTCAAGTTCGGTCCTGTTTGCATTTTCGTCCTTAAATTGCATATTATTGTCCTTTAATTTCTGCTACTGATGTTTATTTTTTTTCATTTCAATCCTGTTTCCATGTAAATATTCATGTTCGTATTATAATCGTATATGTTGATGTAGTCTTTTGCCTTATTATATATCCCTCGTATATGCCTTGTATTTTTATGTTTACATGTATATGTGTGTTAAGTTTATGATGATTATGTATCTTTATGTATTTGTTCGGTTATTCGTATTACGCCTATTATGTTCTAGTTGGCTCGTACACAACATGTTTTGTATTTTTTGTATGTATTGTATGTTCTCTTGGCCTTTAGGTTACGTGTTAGTGTGTCTTCTTTTTATGTATAATATATTGTTCTATATATGTTGAAATATGTTTTATTTCTAATATGTATGTCTTCTTGAAATATATGTTTTTGTCTACACACGTATTTATTCCTGCCTTGTTATTGTGACATGTTAAATTTGTTTTTATCTACTATTAAGCTTGATATGTATATGTGTGTTTTAATTACGTATTTTATTTATGTTAGATTAGTATTATGTCATGTTAATATTTATTGCATTTAAATTATTTGCCATGTTTTATATTTTGCCACTAATATTGCATATCGAGATATAAATTGTCAATGCGGTGCCTTTTTATCCGAGCGTAAACGGGGGCGATGATCGGCGTAGTGATAGTGGTTGGGCGTTTACTCTCGGATAACGAGGCCCTTAAACTTTATTCGCAATTATGACCGAATTTTAAATTAATCGTCACTTTAATCCGGAAAACCTAATATTAATAAAGCAGTAATTATTAAAGTACCAATTTTGGGCGGTGTGGGGGTGCTAATCCTTCCCCATTCGTAACCGACTCCCGAACCCAATAGTTTTCAAATCTCTGGTTTTATGGTGTCCGGCCTACCTAAGTGGCCGGTGGCGACTCCAATTTTTAATAACATACGATATTTTCAAAACCCCTACGGAATAAATATTTTATATCCAAAAAATCCCAAACACGTCGAAAACCTCGTTTTTTAGTGAAAACGGACATCGCTACAGATGGCGACTCCACTGGAGACAAATTTTTGTTTTTCGAAAACAAGAAGAGAGTCAAGCTTTTTAAAATAATTACCGCTTTATTGATATTAGAAATTCCAAGTTAAAGTGACTATTAAATTAACATTCGGTTATATTTGCGCGTTTATTTTAACGCATTTAAAATTTGGCATATAAACCCGTTTTTTTAAGTGGGGGGAAAACGCTAATGCTTTCATGGAGATATCGTTCTCCCGTGTAGGCCTAGCAAGTACCTTCGGGGCTCGAGTACCTTATGCTTTCGTAAGGATATCGTTCCTTCGTACAGGCATAAGCGAATGGGTCCCCCTGAATTGAACCTGGTTGAAAGGAGCCTACAATGGGTGATGATCGGGGGCCTTGCTACTCTTAGTAGAGGACAACAAGGACAATTTGGGTACCTCCTAGAACCAAAAATGCATATAGAGAACACATAGAAACCCACCCTGTTAGAGCCAAGCGGATAACCTAGGTGTCTTAGATGGAATGTAAATAGGATTGCCTTGTTTGCTTATCGCATTTAATTTGCCCTTTTATTACGTACTTATCATTTTTGTCCGGTACTGACTTGTTTTCTTTTTGCTTTGTTTTTGCATACCATTGCATTCGCATTACACAGGGCATTGATTCCCGAGTGATTTCTCCCATAATAGAAGATTGTTCATGATGGACCAAAGGTTCTTTGACCTGAAGGAAGGGGGTCCAATTCCAGAGTTCCATCCCATGACTAGGCCAGGGACAGCCGAAGAAGAACCATTCAAGGACACCAAAACAGATTCAGTAAGCAGTGTCAATTCTGGTGACAAACAAGATGCAATACAAGAACTAAAGAAACAGATGTCCGAGATGATGGATCAGATGAATGCTATGATGAAAGGCAAGCAGCATGTCGAACTCAGAAAAGATTCGATCAAGGATCAGAATGTGGAACAGAATGGTCAGAATGTCGAAACAGACAACACTATTAAATATGACAAATCGAATCCCTTTGTGATCAATCTCAAGAAGCAGACAAGTAGCATATCTGGGGTATATATCAAGGGAACAGAGCAAAACCAGGGGAAGTTCGAGAATCTAATGACATCAGAAGGCATTATCCTATGCCCATGAGATACACCGAGTTACTTTCGTTACTTGTCGAAAGGAGCCTTATCATACCAGTGAAGTATGTACCAAGAAAACCTCCTTATCCGAAGGACTACAACAGTCGTGTCTGGTGCGGCTACCACATAGGCGATTCGAGTCATCACACTGGAAATTGTAGGGCCCTAAAGGATAGAGTTCGAGATCTTGTCAGAATGGGAATTTTAGGTTTCGAAGACGGACAACCCCGATTCTTCAGCCAGCCAGCCGTTGCCCGAGAGGCAAAGTCGAAAGAGGGTCAATACCCAGCCCAAGGTTCGGGTAACACAGAAGTGGGTCACTCAAGCAGGAGAAAGTTAGGAGTCAAGAATAAAAGCGTCTCAGAAGATGAACTTGCACGCAAGTGCGACCAGCTCGAGCATGAGAGGCACGATCTGAGCATGAAATTAAAGAATGTACAAGACAAGTACCAGAAGCTGCACTCTGAATTCAAGAGTTTCGGTCTGGGCGACACCGCGGAAGAGTGGGTCAATGGTATGATTCAGCTGAGGAACGGCTCAGAACGCTGGAAGCAAAAATGCAAGAATAGTAAGAATAAAGTCAGATCATTATCACAGAAGCTGGAAGAAGTTGAGGGCCAACGCGACATTCTCCAAAGTAAGTTGGAAAGCAGTCTGGCCATGGAAGATATCTTGAAATCAAGTCTGCAGCAGGAAAGGAATGAATCACAAGCCTTTCAAATGGAAAACGTAACACTCAAAGAACAGATAGCGAGGCTCGAGACTACTTTACGTACCAGTGAGATCCGTGCTGGAGCAATGACCGTTCAGCTACAAAAGACCGAGCAATTAATAGGGAGAAAGACCGGGACATGAAGATGGTTACGACTCAAGCCTGGCAAGTAGCTCAACAGGTAGCAGATTTAGCCGATGCAGCAGCACCAATAAGCCAGAATATGGATCCAGCATTGGACCGCGAAGGAAAGCTGACAGGACTGTTGAATGAGGTCAAGACATTAGGTGCCAGGGCTCACCACTATCTGTAAAACCCTAATAACGGATGTAATGAAACCTTTTGGTCTTAATGAAAGATGTCCTATAGGGACAAATCACTTGCGGAATTGATGCTTTATTGCATTCATGCATTACATTTGCATCACGTCCTGTGCATTGTTCTATCATCGTATGATACTTCATCATTTAATACTTGGGGTTCGATGGCAGAATTAATCAGAAAATGGAACGAATTGAAGAGTCGAGGCTTGACCAGTTAGAAGAAAAAATCGAGAAAGAGCTTAAGAAGAAAGGAAAGATAAATGTTTTCAATACGAGGAAACTCTGCCTAGTCCCTGATTTGGTCATTCCTCCAGATTTCAAGGTTTCTGGATTTACGCAGTATGACGGAACCAGCTGCCCGAAGATTCACCTAACCATGTTATGTAAAAAAAATGGAAGGATACAGGAAGAATGAAGAATTATTGATCCACCACTTCCATGATAGCCTGACGGGACCCGCAGCAGTGTGGTATAACCGTTTGAATAGAAACCAAGTTAGGTCATGGGGTGACCTCGCTAATGCTTTCTTGAGGCAATATAAATATGCTTTAGATTTAGCACCCTGTCGCCAGTTTCTTCAGAATGAGAAAATGAGGCCAAGTGAAAGCTTCAGGGAATATGCACTAAGGTGGCGATGTTTGGCGACCCAAGTCCAACCTCCTATAGCGGAAGAAAAGTTGACTCCCCTATTCCATGCAACGCTTCCCTCTTCCTTCTTTGATGTGATGTTGGAGAAATCGAGAAACGGATTCGAAGATTTCATGACGATTGGAGAGAGGATAGAATATGCAATCAAAGAAGGAAAATTGGGTCTAAAGTCTAAGGACCGAAGCGAAGATAAGATAGATAAGGATGGAGAGGTAAATGAGTGTCACCTCCAGGGTTCGCGTGGCCGTAAAAGAAGGAGACAGACTGACAAATCGGGGTCATCAAGGAAAATTCCTCGGACGAGCGCAAATTTGGAAGTGTTTGGAACATCTATCTCAGACATTTGGCCTCATCTGGTAGGGGGTCACTATCTTGTTCCTAGGCTGATGAAGATTGCACCTGATCCGTATGCCCATAGTTTTGACTCGAGTAGCACATGCGAATTCCATATGGGGGCACCGGGGCATCCCACCAGAAAATGTAGACCTTTATTGGAGGAAATCATGAAGCTGGTCAATGATGGAACCCTGACACAAGAGCTGATCAAGCAGTGGAAAACCAAGGATGAGAGGCAAGTCTACGTAGTGCTGAAGAAGCCAGAGATGTCTCTACATTAAAATACCTTCCTGAAGTAATACAAGGAATCAACTCTACTACATGTGGCCCCCATGTGGTAAAGATCTTTTGTGATGGGGCATGTTTGTTGATTTTTATTTCAATAAAGAGCACATTTCGCTTAACATATAATGTTTTTGAAAGCACATAGATATTTCCTCGCCGTTGTAGGACACTGGATATCAATTGCAAGATGTGACATTAGATAGATGTCGTGACAACGATGATGTGTGATCTTCCCCACCGGACTCTGGTCAGCAAAGCGAGATTATTACTCTTTCGATGATGTTCAAGGACGAAAAAGCTCTAAGTGTCAACCATGTAGAGTTGCTTGAAATTGAAACTCTAGGCATAATCTTCTAGGTTGTAAAGAAATGAAAATAAGAATTAAAAAGGGGGAGAATTGAAGAAAAAGGGAAGAAAGAAAAAGAAAGAAATGAAAAATAAAGAAGGAGGAAATAATAATAAAAAAGTACTCCTATGTTCGAAACCTGGTAATAGGCTTGTTCGGATAAGAGTATGAGAATTTTGGGGCACTCCGCTGAAGCGATAGGGTGGAGATACATCATCCAATTCAAGAAACCTTAGCTTCATGAGTGATGGTAATATTTTCAAATCGTGACTATGCTGAGTAACTTGGGGCAGTGTTGTTTGCTCCATCGTTGTCCTCAAGACAAAGGACTGTGACGAATTGATTTCCTCAAATAATGATAAAAGCAAAAAAAAAACAACAAAAAAACAAAAGAAAAAGAAAAAATGATGAAAATAGGAAAAGAAAGAAAAAGAGATAAAACGATAGCATAGGTAAAATTAAAACTCGCACCACCCAGAACTCTATTCCTAGAGTAATATTTCTGCGCTTGAATGGTCATACAAACCCACCCTTTTTGGGGCAGAGCACGTAATGAGAATTGAGAAAGAGTAATACTTTACAGCAACACGGTAATCATGAGGATGAACCGAGTCACCAGGGAAGACTTTACATCCTTGAATTACGAAGTGGTTGAATCTAAGCCACTCTTGCACATGATATCCAGAGCTCCTATGTTGTGTTTTCAAGATCTTGTATGTTTGTAACACCCCCGACCCGTATCCGTACACGAATATGAATCGAGAATGTCACATAAAATATACAATATACTTACCATGCTAAATTTAGGCTAACAAATTTATTTATTTATTTTTTTGAACTCATAATACTAATATTGTCAATTTAAAAGATAAGCATAAAGTATTATAATTATATAAATCGTGTTTTAATTTCGAACTATTACAAGGCAAGCCAGATTTAAAATTTTACAAAACTGACAGGTTACTTAATTACATGCCACTAAATACAACAAAATAGGATGTCATAGATACAAGAAAATAACCTGTCTGCGTTGTAGGCCCTAATACCCGATCTGATGCAAAAGCTATCCCACTAGCTATTTCGACAACCTACGCGTATCACCGAAATACACACTGAGAATATACTAAGTGAGGCATAAGGTAAGTAACATGAAATAAACCATAAACAATTTATGATACTTGTAAAACCTATTAAATTTCATAATACTTTTCATAATATGCAGGAAAAAAACATATCATATTATGTTGAAACATAATTTAATTCATCAATTAAAAATCGTATAGCCCAAGGTAATATTGAGTGACTAATATACGAGTCGTGTACTAAAAGTACTATTCTTTGCGAGCGCCATAATTAAATGACGAAAACAAGCGCCATCAAGTGATTTAAACGAGCGACACATTAGAGTATCGAACAAGCGACACAATAAAGTATCGAAACGAGCGACACCGAAGGTATCGAAAACGAGCGACACCAAGGTATCGAAAACAAGCGACATGTCGAAATCATGTGACTCTAATGGTATACCACAATATCTGTCTACTACTCATGACCAAGGGCAAATATAAAAATATTTCCGCAATAACATAATGGCTAGCATGGCATTATAATTTAAATCATGTAACTCAATCGTAAAGGAACAGTTCATACTCCAATAGGCCCATTTCCATTTTACAATATCTTCGCCATTCTTTTTTAAAATACGAGACAAATATCATTTAAAATAATTTCATACTTTAAAAAATAATTACCTTTTTAGGTCGACTTATCGCAAGTCTTCCTATCACATATTATAAAAACATGCATGCACTCACCTTTGCCTTGTATCAAAATGCCTCACTACTCGATTTGATCCAAAGACTTTTTCTTTCCCTTTCGATTATTATGTCCCCGATTTGACTGATTATCTACATAAATCATAACATATACCATTTCAAAGTATATGTTAGAATATTCCCAATTCACCAATAATAATGGAAATAACCAATAATTATCTAAAATCAATAAAATTGATCCGATAAAAATTTCCATATTCGAACCAATTTTTTTCACACTTTCTAAAAAATTTCCAAACTTTGCATTTTAGTCCCTAAGGACATTTTCAAACTTCTAACATCAATTTCAAACTAAATCCTTGCATTTTTCATCAAATACACTCAAGGACCTAAGCTTTAGAAATTTCCAACTTGGTCACTAATATTTCCGAAAATTACAATCAAGTCCCAAAAATTTCAAATTAAGCCTCCAAACCACTTAACTTGATTTTTCAAGCCACTACACTCCAAAAACAAACTTTATAATTTAGTCCCCAAACTTTTCAAAATTTTCAAATTGGTCCCTAATGCCAAATTAATTAGGGATTTCACTCCAAACCATTTATATCATCATTCTAAACAATTCTTTCTTCTACAACACCTTCCAATTTAATTTTTATCAAAACCCCTAAAATTTCCTCTTTAAAAATCAAGACTTTTTTTTCTTTAATCTAACAACACAAATATACTTGAATCACTTCCATTTCATCATTTCCAACCTCAAACCAAAATTTTGCCATAGTTTCCCCATAATTCTTCATCTAACCAATCCTCCAAACTCAACAAAAACACATGGAAACTAAGCAAAAATTATATCAAGATGTAGAGAAAATCAAGGAGATTAATTTCTTATCTAATAGCAAAACCTTAAAATTAACCTTGTAAGCTCAACAATGATGTTGAATTTTTTTTTTCTCCCTTGGCTAAAGCTTTCGAAGCTTGCTGGAAGAATAAAGATGATGGCTTGACTTTTTATCATATTTATCCTTTTATTTTTCTTTCCTTTTTACACAATTATGCCATTTGGCATATTATTACCCATTAAATACAATATTAAATCATACTATGCTACTTGTCTTGAAATAAAAAAAAATGGAATATTAAATTCCCTTATCAACATCTAACTAGACTTTAAATACTAGTTAGCAATTTAGTTAGTTTCCAACTAACTAATTGAAATCCAACTAATTCACTTGAAATCCAACCAACCTCAAGAAAAACCAAAACATAATAAAATATTCAAAATGAATATTTTATAAATTTTCCAACTCCAATGGGGCCCATCTTTAAAATTTAAACTCGATTCGAAATACCGATAATTAATAAGGTATCGAATATGATCGAATCTAAACAGTCTCATAAAATTCTCAAATTTCAGCACAAGGTTCCTTGAGTCTAACTAAGGCTCCAATTAAAATTTCATAATTTTCCGAGTTCGAATACTTACCCGAAAAATTTACCAAAACTTATACCTTTACTAGCTTTTTACACAATTCTCGTACCAAAAATCCGATTCCCACTGAATTTATTCTTCTGATCTAAACTATTCATTTTTACTATAAAATTTATTATTAGGAAAATTACCTTTTGGTCCTTATAATTTTCCCAACCTTTCACTTTTGTCACCAACTTTGAAATCTTACGTTTTAGTCACCAAACTAAAACTATCAATTTTAAGAACTTTGCAAACTAATCACCAAGCACATATAAATCAACTAACAAGCAAATTTTGGGGTATTACAATGTTAATCTAAATGATACCCTTCAGTGGAACACCAATTAGCAAATTGACAAGCTAAAGCAACGAAGATTTCCATGTATTACTTCAAGGGTAAGATCCAGAACACAAGGTTGCGGATACTATTGGAGCCCCTAACCAGAAACGACCTCACAATGCATAGAATGAAGATGATGACAGAAGTATAGGTGTCAGACAGCTCAAGAACAAGAAGCGGATTCCAGCCATGATACCTTGTTTGGTTCAAGAAAATGAAGGACGAAACAGGACAAGAATAAGTTACAAAGTGTGGGGACGGTAAAAAGTAAACATTGAGTCTCCAATGAATTAAAGCACAGAGATCGATGAATGGTGCCCGTCAAGAGGCAACAAGAAGATTGAGGTTAAGAAGCATTTTGCTCACCCCGACGACGAAATTAACAAATACTCAGAATGTTGGGTCAAAAAGAACTGGAAGGTAGCCGAGCACGATCGAATGGGGCAATGCAGAACAGAAAGAATAGTAAGAATCTCTGCACACGCATAATATAGTGTTTGTTGGTAAAGCAGGCAGAGACCCCGAAGAAGAAAGGCGGGTGCTCATGCAAAAGAACAAGAGCGGGTGCTCATTGAACAAAATTTGACAGAAATGAAGATAAAAAATAAGCATACCGCAAAAGGAAAGGAAATAGAGAAATCCGAAGAATGACTTTTCAGGACATAAGATTTTAAAACAAGACTAACAATAAAAAGAAAAAGAAAAGAGAGAGAGAAAATGGGGATAAAAAAGGGAGAAAAAGAAACAAGGAAAAAAGAAAAAGAGGAGAAAGAAAGCACGACATTGCATGCATCATATAGATAGGGGCATGTCAATTTTGCTTGTTCCTAAACAGGTATTTGAAGAATTATCGAAGAATTTACCAAAGTCCCAAAAGAACGGCAGCCATAGCAGCGTGAGACCCAAATGTTAAATCTTTCGGGTCATCGGTAAGTCCTTCGGGCATGATGTTAAGTCCTTCGGGCCACCAATAAGTCTTTCGAGCGTGGTGATAAGTCCTTCGAGCCATCAGCAAGTCCTTCGGGCATGATGCGGCAGCATAGCAGCGTAAGCCCCGAAAGAACGACAGCCATAGCGGCGTGAGACCCAAATGTTAAATCCTTCGGGTCATCGGTAAGTCCTTCGGGCAAGATGTTAAGTCCTTCGGTCCACCAATAAGTCTTTCGAGCGTGGTGATAAGTCATTCGGGCCATCAGTAAGTCCTTCGGGCATGATGCGGCAGCATGAGTAGCGTGAGTCCCGAAAGAACGGCAGCCATAGCGGCGTGAGACCCAGATGTTAAATCCTTCGGGTCATCGGTAAATCCTTCGGGCACGATGTTAAGTCCTTCGGGCAACCAATAAGTCTTTCAAGCGTGGTGATAAGTCCTTTGGGCCATCAGTAAGTCCTTCGGGCATGATGCGGCAGCATAGCGGCGTGAGACCCAGATGTTAAATCCTTCAGGTCATCGGTAAGTCCTTCGGGCACGATGTTAAGTCCTTCGGGCCACCAATAAGTCTTTCGACCGTGGTGATAAGTCCTTCGGGCATGATGCGGCAGCGTAAATAGCGTGAGTCCCGAAAGAACGACAGCCATAGCGGCGTGAGGCCCAGATGTTAAATCCTTCAGGTCATCGGTAAGTCCTTCGGGCACGATGTTAAGTCCTTCGGGCCATCAGTAATTCTTTCGAGCATGTTGATAAGTCCTTCGGGCCATCAATAAGTCCTTCGGGCATGATGCGGCAGCCTTAGTAGCGTAGGTCCAAAAATGGCAACAGCCTCGTAAAAAAAAGACGAAACAGAAGAAACGAAAAAGAAGAAAAGAAAGGAGGGAAGAAAAATCGAAGACAAAGATTATAAAGGAGAAGCCTATGTTTTCAAGCCCCAGTCGGAAGAATCCATCAGCGATGCAAAAGGTTTTATATAGGAGAAACCAGCGTTGAAGGCAAAGAGTTCTATATAGGAAGGACTCCAAGCTTTACTGTCTCGAAGTGAAAGTTCTATATAGGAGGGACTCATAACTCGAGGCTTCAGAGCGAAGGGTTCTATATAGGAAGAGCCTGTAGCTCCAAGATCGGAAGGTGACGAAGCTCTATATAGGAAGAACTTACGAGCCTGAAGATTCAGCTAAGGAAGAAGAGAGAGAGAGAAGAACACGTGTTTCCAAAGCTACAAACAGGGAAGTCTGATAAAAATGAGTGCTTATGAATCTTTGCTTTGTTCCCATTCCATGAGAACAAGCAAAGAGGGGCAATTGTAATCACTCATTTTTATCTGGTCTGTAAATACATATTAGTATAATTAATAGTATATTAGTGTTGCATGTATACATTGTATTATATTATATTATATGTTTATTATGTTGCATGTATCTATGTTTAGTACGAGCGTATTTGTTTTTACGAATAATGTGTGTAGATGTTATGTTAATTATGTATATGATTGTATATGTACGTATGCTAGTATGTTATATTAATTAATGTTTGCATAGGTATATATGTATGTATTATCGTATGTATATTATTATTACTAATTGTTGTTATAACTAGTGTTATTATTATTGGGCTAATATAAAATGAAATAAAAAAAAACATGTTAAACCCAAATGAATAAATTGATAGTCCAAGTCCATTACAAATCTGAAGTCTAATATTATTACAAGGGCCGGTTGGCCCAAACCCAAACCCTATTTAATTCTAATTATTTTGGTGCAGATAACTATGGGCCGTTGGATCAAGATCTGATCCAACGGCCACGATCAAGCAGGGATAAAATATCTGGCCGGCCGCGTGCATTACACGTCTGGACCGTTCGAGTGCCACGCACGCGTGCAGTCCACGCGCGGACTCTTCGATATCCCACGCGTGCGTGAGCCCCACGCGCTATAACACCTCGACTGCTGAGCCCCACGTGGCACGATCTGGAGCCGTTTCACCGATCGAGGCTTCATTTGGGCCGTTCATCCTTCAAGCCAGCCCGACCATTAGATCAGATCTGATCTAACGGCCGAGAACGCCTCTGGCCGAAGACAGAACCCCCACACCGCCACCATGCTTCACCATGCCGATCTCCAACCACCGCGCTCAGACACATCAGAATACAAGAAAAGAAATATTATGTCAGTAGCAGTCCAGATCTGAAATAGATAATATATTACTTGTACCAAACCAAAAGACATGCATATATGTATGAAACAAACATTTTGTAACAAATACAAGTTGTAATCGAAAGAAAAAATACAAAAAACAGTCTTCAGTGGTAAATACTCGTCTCTTTTCTTACTTTGTTGCATGCATACAAAAAAAATATACATAGTAAATAAAAAAGAGAGGGTTAGAAGTCGTTACCATCGTCGTCGGTGGATCTCCCCTCACCAGTGATAAGCCTCTTTGGCTTTCCCAAGCCGAACATGGTGAACTGAAAGGAGTGGGAGGTCCTTTTTTGGTTTCGTTTTGGGTTAAATACAAAAAATAGGGTTTTTTTACGTTTCGTATTTCTTAGATCTAGAAAAAATGGGGGCTTTTTCTCCGAATCTAAGTTCGGATTCGTGTCGAGGGTAAGGAGAGGTTCATTTTCGTGTGTTTTTGGGGCTCACCGGCGCCAGCTAGCGGCGGCCGGCGGCGGAGAAGACGGCGGTCGGCCGCCGGATTCTGGGTTCTTCAGGGGTGAGTTGAGAGAAAAATGAGAGAGAACGGGCGTTATAAAAACTGAAAAATGAATGAAAATGGGGAAAATTTGATTCCGGCCAAAAAAGGAGGGTTTTGTAGGTGTTATTATTTTGTGAAATGGGTAAATTACGTAATAAATCCCCCCGCGCTTTCAATATTTTCGTTTCTGTCTTGCCCCATGGTATAATTACAATTCTAGTCCCTCTTATATTTCAAAATCTTGCAATCTAGTCCCTAAATTACATCGAATCAGTTTTTAAATGGTAATATTACCCTTTTAACCATCCCGCGTTTTTGAATTTTTCATTTCAAGTCTGCCCCTTGGTCTAATTACAGTTCCAGTCCTTTCAAGTTCGGTCATGTTTGCATTTTCGTCCTTAAATTGCATATTATTGTCCTTTAATTTCTGCCACTGATGTTTATTTTTTTTTCATTTCAGTCCTGTTTCCATGTAAATATTCATGTTCGTATTATAATCGTATATGTTGATGTAGTCTTTTGCCTTATTATATATCCCTCGTATATGCCTTGTATTTTTATGTTTACATGTATATGCGTGTTAAGTTTATGATGATTATGTATCTTTATGTATTTGTTCGGTTATTCGTATTACGCCTATTATGTTCTAGTTGGCTCGTACACAACATGTTTTTTATTTTTTGTATGTATTGTATGTTCTCTTGGCCTTTAGGTTACGTGTTAGTGTGTCTTCTTTTTATGTATAATATATTGTTCTATATATGTTTAAATATGTTTTATTTCTAATATGTATGTCTTCTTGAAATATATGTTTTTGTCTACACACGTATTTATTCTTGCCTTGTTATTGTGACATGTTAAATTTGTTTTTATCTACTATTAAGCTTGATATGTAAATGTGTGTTTTAATTACGTATTTTATTTATGTTAGATTAGTATTATGTCATGTTAATATTTATTGCATTTAAATTATTTGCCATGTTTTATATTTTGCCACTAATATTGCATATCGAGATATAAATTGTCAATGCGCTGCCTTTTTATCCGAGCGTAAACGGGGCCAGTATCAGGCGTAGTGATAGTGGTTGGGCGTTTACTCTCGGATAACGGGGCCCTTAAAATTTATTCGCAATTATGACCAAATTTTAAATTAATCGTCACTTTAATCCGGAAAACCTAATATTAATAAAGCGGTAATTATTAAAGTACCAATTTTGGGCGGTGTGGGGGTGCTAAACCTTCCCCATCCGTAACCGACTCCTGAACCCAATAGTTTTCAAATCTCTGGTTTTATGGTGTCCGGCCTACCTAAGTGGCCGGTGGCGACTCTAATTTTTAATAACATACGATATTTTCAAAACCCCTACGGAATAAATATTTTATATCCAAAAAATCCCAAACACGTCGAAAACCTCGTTTTTTTAGCGAAAACGGACATCGCTACATATATATATTCGGTTGGATCAAAATCTTTAATTCTGATCATTAGGTTATAGATATTTTAATGTTTTATGTGATTATTATATGCATTACTCTTTTGTATGATACTTCTGATTTTGGCTTTTAGTTAAAGATCGATTGTTTTGCATTCAACTTTTATTTTGGTAAATGCATGTCTAATGAATTTTTTTAAGAAATAGTCAAATATTTAGGTTTTTCGATTTCTGATAACCTCATTTAGACAACCTTATTTTGGGTTATTTCGGAAACTTAAATGCTATCAGCAATTTCAGTTTTGATTGTTACAAAATTTTAAATTTGAATACCAGTATATTTATATTATATATTTTGAGATAAATTAATTGAAGCATTAAGTCACCAAAGTGACGTCTATTGTAAAAATTATTTTATTTTAAAGTATAGAAGGTTTTGTGCATGTAAGTCGAATTATGTTAGTATTAATCGTCCCAAATGAAGGTTAATAATTAACATTATTACATGTGCAATTGTGGTAATAAACATGAGATAATTATTCAGTTTTATATGTGAGCAATAAATCAACCCAAAGGAAGATTTCTGTTTGACATGTCTTATTATCAATGTTTGATTACTGTACCAAGATATCACTTGCAAATTAATGTTTTGTCCAAAGATGAAATATTAATGGAGTGTTCGGTATCTTGATATGAGATTTAATTTTATTCAAATTTATTATTATTTTAGTCATCTTTTAATTTAATTGAAAGATAAAATTAAGGAATTTTTTTGAAACGAATAAATTCATATTTTGGCTTCGGATGTCTAATATTTTAATGGATTAGTTGAAACATAATGTCACCAAAGTGACCGCTTTTGTGTAGATTAATTTACTTAAAATCTTAAGATGATTATGAGTTTTTTTAATTCATGCATTTATTAATTGACCCAAAGGAAAGTTAATATTTGGCAGAATTACAACGACAACTGTGGCAATAAATGTGTGACAATTATAAGGTATTTTATGTGAGTAATACTTTAGTCTAAAGATTAATCTATTGTTTGACATAGTTTATTGTCAATGTTTGATTGCTACAACAAGAGTACCGCTTACAATTAATATTACTACCCAAAGACTTGATATTAATGTTGTGCTTGGTATCTTGAGAGGAACTATCCATTATTTTAAATTTATTTGTTTACTTATGAATATTTATGTGAGCTTGTCTTTATTTTATTTACTTATTTTTGCTCTATATTTAGGTAATTTATTTTTTGCTGTCACAATATCTGTTAAATACATTCTACACTCATGTTTAGTGACTAATTTCAAGGAATAGAAAAAAACACTTACATATAGTATTTGGTTGTATGAACATAGACTTTGCACTAAGGGAAGAATAACTTGCACCTCTCACCGCGGTAAGCACCCATAAAAGGGATTTTGAAAGGTGAGATTGTTCAAATTGCATGAGTCTAATGATCGTAAAGAACAACATTCTATAAGTCTTTAGGAGCACAAATCTAAAGAGATTACTCATACTAAGGTTTTCTTTGACGAAATTAGGAATTGTTTTACCCAAAATATTAAGGTTAAGATGACATCACTTATGCCTTCTTTGATTTCTATGAAGTATAAGGGTCAAGGGAATTTGAGAGAGTACATTGTGAAAATTTTTAATATTGCTTCAAAATTTAAGGCACATAAGATCAAACTTTCTAACAATTGTTTGCTCTTATGATTTTGGTACCGCTTCCTATACAGTTTAACTAATTCAAGTTACAATTGTGAAAGGGAAAAATATGCTCAAATTGATCTCATTTCTCATTGTGTTGAATAGGAAGAAAAGTTGAAGCGTTATAAGTGTAAAAGTACTCATTTGGTTAGTGCTCATTTAGTTAGTGTCTCTAAGAATAAGGGTAATAAAAGAAAATATTAGAATAAAGTTGCTAAAGGTCATACTCAAAAGAAATAACAATAAATTACAAATGGTTGATTTCTTTTGTAACAAGTTAGGACACATGTGAAGTAATTAAACTTTAAAAGTGAGAAACTACTCTGATTATTTTGAGTGATAATGGGCAGTAAATTTTATGATCCCACAATTAGGATTATTTTAAGGAGAGATTTATAATATTTTAAGGATGTTGAGTTTGGAGGGAGAAATAAGGTTAGATACATTGCTATTGAGGAGGGATTGAATTATAACTTAATTCCTACTATCACTTTTGATGGTGTTTAGGTTTTCACACCTATCATTAATCAAGTAATTAAAAAGTGAATCAAGTACCTCAACAAAACAATGTTGAACAACTCACATTCAAGATAAGGTAAATGTTTCAGAAGAACAAACTCAACAACCTTAAAAGACAAGTGTCATTAAAGAGGTCCATGTGAGGAAGATGAAATACTATTCTGGATTATTATATTCTATTTCTTCAAGAAAATAAGGTAACAATGGAATGATAGCAAATGTCCTAGTCATTTTTTATCAAACCATAAAAAGTTCCAACTCTCAAAAGTGGATTGATGTCATTCAAGGAGAGTATAATTTTATGCAAGACAATAAAGTTTAAGAACTTGTCTCATTACCTTAAGGTGCAAACCAAATGGTTGTAAATGGATATTTAAAACCAATAGGGATGGAAATGGTAATGTGCATAAGTATAAGACATGTATTGTATCTAAAGGATATACTCTAAAAAAAGACATTGATTTTGTAGAGACTTTCTCTCAAGTTTCATTGAAAGACTTTTTCAAGATAATTATTACACTTGTTGCTCGTTTAGTCTTAAGCTTCATTAGATAGATGTTAAGCTTTTTTTTCAATGGCGACATTGAAGAAACTATTTATATGGTACAATCATAGAGTTGTCTTATGATACAATATCAATGATATGTAAATTAAATAAATTCATCTATGAGCTTAAGTAGGGCTCTCATTATTGAAATTATAAATTTCATATTAATTATCTCGTTCGATTTTGAGATAAAGATGTCTTACTCAATGCTCTAAAAGTAACCTTGAAATTTAGAAAATACAAATGATTCCATCTGCAAAAGCTATGGAGTATCTAATTTATGTTCAAGCATGTATGTGTTCGGATATTGCGTACATTGTTGGAATGTTAGACATATATTTAAGAAAATCTAGTATGTACTATTGGATAGCAGCCAATTAGGTTATGAGATATCTTTAGAGAACAAAAAATACATGCTCACGTATCGGAGTTCTGGTAAGTTAGAGATCATCGGGTTTACAGACTTCGATTCTAATAGAATATTGATACAAAAGAATTTTGTCACATGGGCTGCTAATTATTGATTGAATAGAAAGACCACTTCAGTTATTTTTTGACAATAAATATGCATTCATTTATTCTATAAACAATAGGAACACTTTAAATTTGAAGCATATAAATATTATGTTCCTAGTTGTTAAAGAAAATTCAGAGTAGTTGTGTGTCTATAGAGCATGTTGGTACAAACTCCATAATTGCATGCATATTAAGAAATTGTCACCCTAGGTCTTTCATGAACACACCACTCATGTGGTGTAATGTTATTTAAGGATATTTAGTTTTAGTGGGAGTTTGTAATTTTGAAAATGCTCATTTAGTTTAGACACAATTTCGGTTACTTTAGTATATAGTTATTTTAAAATTATTTTCTGCAGAAATAAAGTTCTTTTGGTTTATGCACACTCTGAATTCAGTAAAGTTTGATCTCACTAAGGTTTAGGAGGACCAGTTGGAAATAGACATGTACGGTTCACATTTCATGTAATTTTCCATGCTACGCATCCATGATTGATCTATGTCATTTGACTATATTCGCATATGTGACTATTGATGGGTCTAGTCATGATTGATACGGCAAAGGCTGCTTTGATCCTAAATGGGTATAGTTGATGGTTTAGATTGGTATAGAATACCTATTATATAATAACAAATTTTGAGCTTATAAGGTTGTGCATTTGTTGGGAAACATATGTTGCCGAAGTGGGAGATTGTTGGATTAAAATCCGCAATTGTGGGCACATATGTAAAATGCATGATGCTATTATAAAGTATGACACAAAATTAAGTGACCAATTATGTTAGGCTTGTTATAGGTATTAAAGTGTGATGGAAATAAAAGTGTAGATACCATAAGATATATTTATAATTCAATAAGGGGCAGAGTTATACATATTTAATAGTTGATTTAATAACCAACCATATAAAGAGGTAGCGGTCCCCAAGAAATAGTTTAACTTGTATTACTCTTGTCCCCGTTAGAGAGTTTTTACGGCAAGGGCTAACCTATCTTTTTGGAAGATCACAACCACCTTTAGGCGATCTTCATCAAAAGATTCAAGGTTTTCATCTATCGATTAATTCAGGTATGCTTCCGTATTCAGTTTATTGTTCTTGATGATTTGACATGATAGATTATAGTTTAGATTTCATATTTATTATGGTTTGATTCTAACAATTTAGACTATGGAAGATATGCTCAAAGCATGTATAAGTGATTTTAAGGTCAATTGGAAGAAATCTTTACCTCTAATCGAGTTTTTATGCAATGATAGTTATAAGGTTTCGATTCAAATGGCCTTTTGAAACATTGTACGAACGTAAGTGACACATTTTACTTTGTTTGTTTAAATTAAGGGAAAACAAGATGTTAAGCCTCGAATTGCTCCGATGATTCATAGAAAAGGTTACTCTGATTTATGATCGATGAAAGTTGTCTTCGCTAAACGAAAAGCTTATGCCTTACACGAAAGGATATTCGATATCTTGTTAGCGTGGAAGAAATACTTCAGTTTGGACACGGAAGGGAAAACTCAACCTTCGTTATATAAGTCTATTTGAAGTAACCGAAAAGGTGACTCTACAGCCTACCGAATAGGTCATCCATCAGATCTCAATCGGATTTATAATGTATTCCACGTCTCTATGCTTCACAATTATTACTTTGGTCCTTCAAATATGATTTGATTTAAATCCGCAAAGATTCGCTTTGAATTCGGTCTTAGCTCAACAATTTAAGAAATTTCAAAAAAGAATGCACCTTTTTGTTAAGTCTAAAAGAGTTTATTTGAATGTCTAAATAAAGATTCAAGGTTTTCGTATTGAAATAAAAAATTGAGGATGGATTTTCTTAAAGGAGAGAATTGTAAAACCCCAAATACCAGTCAATATTCTTTTTTTCCTTTTTCAGCTTCTGATGATCAAAAAATATTTACAAGTCACTAATTTAAAGTAAAAGTCAGATAAGTTGAATTGAAATGAAACTTATTAAATTTCAAACGGGAGATAGTAGGAGAGAGACCATTATTAGTTTTTTGGCGACAGTTGGAGGGAATTCACGTATCCATAGTTACTTATAATCCAATGGGCTAAATAATGATTTTATATGATATAAGTTTTTCCATGGAAGTCCGACATGATAAATTATGATTTACATGATATAAGTTCTTGCCATGAAATTGCATTTTATGATATGTCCATGATGTGTCATTTGCCATTCAAGCATGTTAAGGACAAGTTAATATGATATGTTCGTTTGCTTTGTATTATGTTAACTACCTCAGTAAGTTATATAAGCTTACTCTATTTCATTGTCTCCGTTTCCAAGTGATCAAATTCTGTAAATATGCGAGATCATGTTTGGGGGCTGCATGTGTAAGGTATCTTTGCTAAACTCCTAGATAGTGGTATATAAACTAAGTCAAGTTATGATGCATGTTTGCTGATTGCAATATAAATGTAAGCATGTTATGTAGTTAGTTGATCTTGTGCATGAATGGTAAGTTTTGAACAAAGGAAGATTTGACTAACTGTATATGTTAAGCTTCATGTTATGTAAGTATAAATCCATCATGTAAACATTATCTTTATATATGCTATATGCTTTGAAACCCGACGTTTTTGCAGAGATATACGATACATCATCGAGAGGTCACCGACATATTTCTCCCGTGAGAGCAGTAGGAGAAGGTGTGAAGAACAAAATGCACACTCATTTGATATACAAACTTGAATTCCCACCACCAAAAGAAGAGGAAGAGAATGAGCCCCAAGAATCTCTCAACGTCGAGCGAGAAGGCTCGTTCTTGATTCAAATAAAGAACTCATCCAAAGCTAGCAATTCCGAGTTCAGGGGACTTGGTAACAAATGCAAGGTAGCCTTCCCTGCTCACCTGCAAGGCCAGTTGGGGAAAACTCGGTACCATCCGGCTGATCCACCTATGAAGTATGCGAACTGGGTTTGGAGCTGGAGACTGAAGAGGAAGCAGACCCTTGTTCGGATTTGGTGAGGACTTTTAGGGACACTGCATCCACTACTCCACTCTTCAAGGGAATATGGGCTTGAATGATGCATAACAATGGCATTTTGTTTTCGATGTAGCCTAGTATCAAAATGTTTCGGTTGGTATGTTAGGGTAGTGCAAGGGCATAGAATCCTTTGCTTTGTGCAGGCAATAAATCTGTCATTTTGTAAGTTGGGTAGGTACCATATGTAGTATATAAATGAAGTATGTTGTCAACTGTTTAGAAGAAATGTTGAGAGTAATTGATGGCATAGAAAAGGCAGCCAACCTGACATTCTTTAAAAAGAGCTTAGGGAAAAATCATCGAATGAAATTAACTAGTTAAGGGAAAACATTGATGCAATTTGATTAATTTAGGGGTTATATTGATGCAGGAAAAAAAGCTTATGGAAAATCAATAAATTAAAACTACTATAGAGACAAAAGTAACCCTTAAGTCTATTTTTTAAAATAAATAATATTTATTCCCTCTCATTCTCCAAGGACAATTAGACAATGTGAGCGACTAAAATCATAAAATGAAATTAACTTTTTGTTAACTCAGATACTAAAATATGAGAAATAAATAACACAACTACAAACATAACATTAATATTTCAAAGTCAGTCTTTGCCGAGGAAAGCCACATAAATTAATTTTATATTGTGAGTTGGGCTAACAAAATAATCAGATATATTAAGGGTGTGAAAGGAGACAAGTTGCTATTAAAGGTATGTTTTTAATGCTAATTAAAAAAGTATACAAATAGTCGGACAGAGTAAGTTTCTTTTCTTCGACGTTTTCAATTGGTTCACAAAACACGAAACATAAAGTCATGTTCTAACAGGGTTGATAACTGTCCCAAGTTGTCCTGTAATATGTTTGGTGGCATATCCTAGTATTGTTTGTTTATGTACAACACAAAAAATTCATTTCAGTATCACTACTATTATAAAGAACATTTTAATCGTAGAATATTTGAAAATTTAATATTAAATCTATCGTACTTGAATCGAAATATTCAATTTAAATACACTTAAGTCCTTATCACTTTATAAATTAAGCGAAATGATCATTAAATAAAGTTGTTTATTTCATATACATGTCAAAAGTGAGCAAATATGGACGACATATAGTGTAGTTAACTTTTTACATTATGCAACCATGATTGGATAAATTTTTAAAATTTTGAAAAATCTATATAACATTCAAAATAATTATTAAAATAATGTAAAATTTTAAAAACCTTTAAAAATTACTAAAAATTCAATAAAATTTCCAAAAAATTTGAAAAAAAAATTATAAAAAGAAAAACTAATGAAGTTTAAAGTTTAAAATTATGAAGACACGGGCGACAAAACACGCATTTTACGTGGACCGAGACATTTTCTAAAACCTGTTGACGGAGTTGTCGCGTAGGACAAAGGCGCGACATGTCGAACCCGTCTTTCAAAAAGTGTATTATACCAAACTTATCTTTCAAAAGACGTAGTTGACATGACACATATTCACCCCGAAAAGAGTATCATTTAAGAATTAATCAAAAATGAATGTCAAATCGAAAAAATAATTTTTAAATCATGATATTTGGATTAAAAACACCATTCAAAATAAAAGGAAAATAGATGAAATACATCGCAATTTCTCATTCTACTTGTAAAATCAAGAAACCATACCATTCATTTATCAAATAAATCCAATTTTTAATTCAAATAAATCCTGCTATATTTAGAAAAATGTTTTGTTTAGCAATTAGCAGATAGCTGATAACGGATTACATTAGCTGATAGTTAATAGCATCAGCTAATTTGACTAACAGATTGCATTAGCTGATTGTATAAAAATGTTTGGTAAAATTAACTGATAGCTGATAGATGTTTGATTATTTAACCAAACAAAATGACATATAAGGACATGATTATATTCAATACTTGTTTGATAATTTATTAGTTATTAATATTTTGTATCTATTAATATTAATTGGATTATAAAAATTATTTTTTTTAATATCATTACTAAGCATATATGAAGGATGTATATATTATTTTTTATTTGTGAAATTTTAGTATAATTTTAATAATTATTAAATTTAAATGTATATATGGGTAATTGGCCAAATATTCTCTTTTGGGAATTTATTTGGCTAAATAATCCCCTTTCAACAACATTTGGAAAAATACTCCCATTTGGGCCACGTAGGGCGAACTCGCGTCTTGCAGAAAGCGAGATCCAAACTCGTGTTTTGCAGAACACGAGTTTCATGTAATAAAAACTTAACTTTTTTTCTTACCTATCCACTCAATACGGAACTCGCGTCCTGCAGAACGCGAGTTCACCTTATATGGCCCAAATAGGGGGTATTTTTTCAAATGTTGTTGAAAGGGGGTATATGGCCAAATGAATTCCCAAAAGGGAATATTTGGTCAATTACCCCTATATTAATCTATATAGTAATTTCTTATTTTTAATAAAATCATATTCACTTTCCAATAAAAACTAATTCTTTATTTAAGAATTTATTTTTTTTAATTTTATTAGATATTTAAATTTATGTTATTTAAAATAAATTATAATTACCAATGATAAAATAGTCTTTACAAATATTTTATTCAAACATCTAACTCAAAAAGCTCCTAAAATGAGCTTTTTCAAAATGAGAGGTTTCACCTCAATCCGCTATTTACATAACATCTAAATTAGCGGATTTGACTGGTAAAACTTCTAAAAATGCTTCAAACCTTTAATTTTGGCTCAAAAAGTTGTTTACCAAATATGGCCAAAGTAAAAAAACCGTACCATTAATGTATCAATTAATAGATATGTATATATTTATAAGTTTTGATATGTGAATGATTTGTATTTTAGAATTTTTTATATTATTTTATATATTAACATATTTGATATCGGATTTTTCTTTATTGCCACAATGAAATAAAAAATGCCAAAAGATTGGAGATTAGAGACAAGAGTTGAAATATATTATTTTAGCATGCAACAAATGGATATAACTTTTGAGATCCAGTTGATGACTATCCAATTAACGACTATCCCATTAATAATGGTAGTCTTTTTTTAAAAAAAATCTTTATTGTTAAAGAACCAGTTGGTATTTAGTATAATGCAATTTGAAATAAACTTTTGAGAGAATTAATGTAAATTCATTCAACAAAGAATCTGCATACATAGTTGTACGATGAGAGAAAATTGAGATTTTACTTTGAATGATTATTGTTTATATATTTGCAGTTGACTGCATTTTTACAACTAAAATTATCAATGGACTGCACCACAGGGCAGTATACTAAGAATGTGACTGAGTTAAATCTTTGGACAGTGAAAGTTTCATCCAAGGTGGATAGGGATATTTATCGAGCGAGTCAGTTGCAAGTAGAGTAGTGTTCGAATTGTGTTCATTAAAAAATCTTGTTACTCGACTCAACTCGTTGTTCGTTAAGCTTGATAAAATTTTGCTCAACTCATGCTCATTAAAAAATTTCATAGCTCGACTTGACGCGTTGCTCGTTAAGCTTGCCAAAATTTTTATCTTGTTTTTTCGAAATATAGATGAAATCTAATGATACTATTAGATCTTAATATAAAAATACAAATTAAAAAAATATGCGGACTGAGGAGATAAATAAATGAACCTGTCATGACCAAGTTATAGATGAAGTCAATATACGAGTGGGAGACTATTTTTAGTTTCTCAACAATCTGCAATGAACAATAAAGGAGAGAGGGCCTTAGGGATTTCAGAGTTTTAACTTTCAATTGTATTTTTTTAACATAAGACTTTTTCTCGTTTCTACTTTTATACATAAAGTAATAATAAAAGAAAAAAAGAAATACTTTAATAAAAATTAAAGAAATACTAATTATTATAATTTAATTTCTTATCGATACAAATTAACCTTTTGAATTCTCATGAAATACGTTTCGGAAATTTAAACTCAAATAGATAATGGCTAAATTACCTGGATATAAATTATTTGTCCTTTTTTGTGCCTCTATTTATGCTTTCACACTAAAAAATTAGGTTTAGGGTTTATGATTAAGGTTTAAGGTTATGATTTAGGATTATGGTTTAGGAAATTAGGGGTAGGGTATATTTTTAGGGTTTAGGATTTAGAAATTAGGGCTATGGCTTAGAATTAATTTTTTTAGTGTTGAGACATAGAAAGGGGCAAATGATTTTTGTTTAAATTACCTAGCTCACTGAACTTTTCTAAAGTTCTAAACTAACATTTAAACTTCTTGAAACATAATTTTTTAAGGTAGCCATCAAAAAATCATTAAAACTTATAAAAAAATGAGTTGCTCACCAACTTATAGAATCAAGTTAGGTCTTGATTGACTCAACTCGCTAAGAACTCGAGTCGAGCTCGAATTCGAGTTGAATCGAGTCAACTCGAGTTGAGTGTTGACAATTTTTGACTGAGTCGAGCTCGAGCTCGTTGTTCAACTCAATTAGCACCCCTAAGGGCGGATCCATTGTCCACCTTAAAATTTGAAATTCTATATAATTATCTATTTTACTGAGGTTTATGTTCATCCTAAAATTTTTAGATCTACATATAATATACTTGTGCATCTTCAAAAATATTTCAGGATCCGTTATTATTTCATACGTTTTTTATATCATCAAACGAGCATTACACCAAACAAATCAGTACAACAACACGCAAACAACATCATCCAACAGTGACCCAGTTGAGCCCCAGCTTCATCCATTTCGCTTGGATAGAATGATATAATTTGAAGCAATTTTCTATATATTATGCAACTTGAGTTTTAACAATAATATGATCAAGAGGCAGCAAAAAAACGTTATTACATTGAATTTCAGTTATAATAATCATTTTCCTAATCCTATATGCAAACTCAATTTCAGATTAATGCGACCAAGAAAACCTAAACTTGATATGTATGCAAGAATTTTGACCACGTGTTTGCGTATGTTCAAGATCATCTGAACTTAACTAGTTGCTCATGAATGATGCTTCCAAGATGAGATCCCAATTTTATAAATATATATAGTTAAAATCAAAAGTCAAATAACTGTACTACTACTATAAATACTATACACCGTTGTTGCCATTTTATCCCAATTCTCTCTCTTCAATTTTCCCTATAAAATGTCTGGCTACTCCTATTACTCCCCACCACCACCACCACCTCCCAATTGCACATCGCCACCACCTCCACCTCCACCTCCACCCAAATGTAACCCATGTCCTTGCGTATGCATATGTGAATTCAAACCACCTCCGGTTACCCCACCGCCTCCTTGTGCACCACCACCCCCATACAGGTGGGCACCGATACCGGCACCATCACCACAACCAGGTCCCGACCACACTGTTATTATAGCCGTATTCGTCTCACTAGGAGGAGCCTTTTTCCTTGCATTCCTAGCTGTAGGTCTCTTTTGCTTGGCTAAGAGGAAGAAGAAGGCGATTATTCCTCCTCCGGTCGAAGCCGCCGCTTGCGTCGAGGAACATCAACATATCCAAGAGACCATCACCACCAGCGCATGCGGAGAGCAGACCGTAACCGTCACCGTGGACGACGACGTTCGAATTCATGAAGCTGTTGGGTCCTCCTCCTACATTGAACAGCCGTCTGATTGTGGCACTGATGGCCATCTCAAAACTGGATAACCTACAATGAGATCATGCACATCTTCAAAAGGCTTGTATAAACAGGTTTACATTGTTTTTTATTACATACTATATATAGTATAAACATATATACAAGTTTGTTTAATCTATTTTATTTAGCTATAGTTTTTATTAAGGTCTACTCGTTGTTGCTGTAGTTGTTAAGGCTTGTATTGTTCGGGCGGTTACACTTCCTATTGTTGGTCGGGCACTCTGTTTGCCATGTTTGCTGTAATTGAACTCCATTTATTTATGTTTGAATATATATATATATATATATATGATTTCTCGATTTTCATACAAGCTTGATTGATGGGATTGGGTTTTGTTTCAGTGTTTATTGTTGTTTTAACCTCACAGAAACTGTTTGGAAAGTGGTCAAGTCTAAACATGACTGGGTCAAATGAGTTTACGAAAATAGTAATGAATGGAAATTTCCATGTCATGCAGGGAGTGACGACCTTCGCATTAGGCTATTGGCTGCATCTCAGTGATACCACATATTTGTTTTTGAACGATTCCTATTTAGGGGAGCGAGGAAAAAATCTGCTAAGATTAGATCTAAAATTTATAATTTAAAAATGTCAACCGAGACCTTTTAATCACTTACTCTAGATTTATATTTAATGAGTTCTCGATTTATATTTAATGATAAAAAAAATTTATGTCCATGATGCTTTGATTGTGTAAACAAAGTTGAGACTGTAAACTTTTAAATATTGGGATACATACGAATTGAAAATTCATTGGCCAGGTTTCCAACACCCTTTTAATTTTGCAGAAAATGATGTGCACGTATCAAACTTTAAAAAGTGAAATGCATGCACTATCATTTCAATTAAGGGTAAATAACAAATTTCATCACTCGTTTTTCTTCTCTCCTATTCTGGTCACTCAAGTTTAAAAATTACCAATTTAATTATTAAACTTTCGATTTGTTTTTATTTTGATCACTTTGCCATTAAATACTTAACGGTATTATGACTGGGCATCTATCTTTTAAAAATTATAAAGACCCTAAAACTTTTTTATATTTTGTGAAAAAAAACTCCGTGGCTTTCATATCTCCTTTGATTTCTCAACGATGGACCATCTTCTTCCAAATCTCAACGGTGGAGAGGTGGAGAAGAAGGAAGAGCGCGCATGATTCTAAGTTGATCGAACGATGGATATTGTTGATTAGAGTAGTTTGGAGGTTTGCATATTTTAGGTTTTGAGTTGAGTTTTGCGAGTTTTAAAGTGATTTTGAGAAAATCTAAATTGATAAAGTGGTAGGAGACAATGAAACGAGTTTGTCGGTGTCTTGAGTGGTCAGAGAAGATGTTATATAAGGGTTATTTCAGCGTCAGGGCGACAAAAGGGTGAAATTGTAAAACTTTCATCTTTGGGAAAAAGGATAAAATCAAAAAAAGAAAAAGGGGGGATGTCGTGGATGACATGTAACATCCCCTTCCTAGCCTGGTAGAGAACCAGGTCGGAAAGTGTTACTGAAAATAGATTCAGAGGTCGAAAGCTTAATTAGAGTTCGAAATCTTATTCGGAATGTCTTATTAATCTCTTTTAAGACCTATCAACTAACTTATTAATGTCTTTCTCAAATTGAGGTCAGTTTTAAGCTTTTTTTGAACTTAGGGACTAAATCATAAATTTTACAAATTAAGGGTATTTATCAGAAGTTCTTTTTACTAACCTTCAATTGAACTTGTCATTTATTGGCTTGTGAAATTTCGTTATTAACGGAGGTTATTTACCCATCTGATTAGATCATTTAAAGTTTAGTGACCAATCTGTAAATTATTTGAAACCGTAGTTTAAATCTTTTAACAGAATTAACTAACACCGTACCGATATACTTGAAACCGTATCGGTACGCTAAGCCAAATTTCTCAATTCTATATTGAAGGGTAACAAGACCGTATAGATACATCTAAGCCTATATCAATACGCGTTGACCAAGGTTGACCCGTTTCGGTACAACCTAAGGCCGTATCAATACAATTTATTTCCCAACCCTTACTGCCAAGATCCGTACCGATACACCCCCTTTCGCGTATCGATACGCTTTGTTTTACTAAGTCCAAATATGCAAGGCTGTATCAATACAGCTTGACCCGTAACGATACGTCTATCTTGTAATGACAGATTTTATTTGGTTTTGATTCGAATTAACAGATCAAACGATTTCCAAACTTTACTAGCAATATTTAATCACTAAAACCTACTAGCATGTCAATTTTTAGGTTCATTTGAATCCATTTACTATGTTTTTACCTTTTAGTGCCTTTAAGCTCAAGTTAACTAGATTCTTTAATTTACAACCACACCATCTTTCATTTTTAGTACTTAGACACTTTAGGGCCATTACATACATATCAAAGTAGACCAATGTAACATGTCTAAGCCCTATGCCACCTTACTAGGAGTTCAAAACAAAACGTAACCATACATGAAATTGGCGGAAGTGACTTGCAACTTCAGCAACACGATCGAGGCTCGGATTGCTTTAAGGTCCTGAAATGCATGAGACACACAAATGTTAGGCTTACATAGCCTAGTGAGGTAGTTATAAAAAATTCAACCAAGTTCTTTAATGACATGTATATCATGTGAGCATGTTTGAATGACATATACATAATATTAACATATACAATTCATGCTTAACATCAACATATAGTAATTCCATATATCAAATGCAAAACACATATTCTTCATTTTTCCCTTGGACATAGCAACCAATGGATACACGGATTCCCCTGTACGCTACACATATCGGGAATAGGCCTTAGCCTTGAGCCGCAGCTCCAAAGTCCCTTATACAATCCAACCTTTTCTCCTCATATATAGGTTGTAGCCCCGGACCGTAGTCAAATCCCTTACTTAGTGAGCTCCAATAACCCTATGGCATGCCAATTGTATCCAATGTCCACAAGTGTCCAAGGTTACATATTTCGTCATAAAACATACCTTTGTGTGCCTAGGCCATATTAGATTGCAAATTAAGCCTTGGATCCAAATATCATATCATAACATGTTCATATCAAATTCCACACATAACATATTCAAGTATCATACATAAGTTTACATATAACATATTCAAATATGAAGGACTTACCACACTTACCATAGAATCCACATACATTTGCTCTACTTGAGCTCTTACCAAGATGCAAGTTTCTAAGCACAAAATAAATGCAATCGGGATGGCACCTAGCCAATCCCCATAACACAACTACACTCACCTAGTACTCGGAGACTTCAAGGTTCACGAATAGCGATCCCTGTCATATCCTTTTTAAAACAAGGGAAGAAAGCTTTTCTTATCTATTTTAAAACAATCCTTAATCTCTAATTATTTCTTACCTCTCAAAAAAACCAATCAAAAGCTTTCCCTTGTGCCAAGGAGAGCTTAAACAATTGTTTCCATCCCATCATATCCTTTTTACAATTCTTTTGGCAATTGACAAATGACCATCATCTTTTCTGAGCTATCCCATGTATAGGGGTGGCAAGCAAGTAGGTGAGTCATCCCCTATTCCCAATATTTTCAATTTGGTCATTAAATCGACTTGGGCTGGGACGCTTATCGATACACCTTATGGACTTACCGATACGACTAAGCTAAGTTAGGTAAGTTAGTTAAAAGAAGTTACGTTGTATTGATACTTGTTCTACCGTATCGATACGCCTTGCCCATATTCAGCATTTCTAGCATTTTCAATGAAACCCCTAACTTTTATTCTTTACAAAAAGGTCCAACAACCTCAATTAAGCCCAAAATAACTCCTATTACATCAGAATTGGGTACAAGGATCAAGCAATTACATCATTCAAGCATAACTGGTACAAAATTTCCGATCATCGGAACCTAATTTCGACTAGGCCAATTTTCAGGGTGTGACAACTCTCTCCCCTTAAGAAAATTTGTCCTCAAATTTTCACTCTAACTGAAAAGATGAGGATACTACTTCTGCATTATTTCCTCTGGCTCCCAGGTAGCTTCTTCCACTGAGTGACTTCTCTAAAGAACTTTTACTAGAGGCACGAACTTGTTTCAAAGTCTCTTGACTTCTTGTGCAAGGATCTGCACTGGTTCCTCCTTGTACGTCAAGTTGGACTGAATTTCCACAGATTCTAGCTCGATCACATAGGAAGGATCGGACCAGTACTTTTATAGCGTAGATACGCGGAAGACATTATGGATTGACTTAAATCCTTAGGGAGAGCTAGTTGGTAGGCAACGGGTCCAACTCACTCGATCACCTCGAATGGGCTGATAAAACGATGACTTAGCTTCATCTTCTTGCCAAAACAAATGATCTTCTTCTACAAAGATACTTTAAGAAAAGCTTTCTCGCCAACATCATACTGAATGTCCTTTCTTTTCAAATCAGTATAAGCTTTCTGCCGGTCAAACGATGTCTTAAGCCAGTCACGAATGATGGTTACCCTTTATTCGGTTTCCCAAAGTAAGTCAGAGCTTAATATTTTGTTTTCACCAAGCTCGGTCCAACAAAGAGGAGTTCTACATCTCCTTCCATAAAGAGCTTTGTAAGGAGCCATTTTAATCGAAGCTTGGTAATTGTTGTTATATGCATAGTCCACTAACGGTAGGGATTTCTCCCATGTATCCTTGAAGTCGATAACATAGGCTCATAGCATATCTTCCAAAATCTACAAGGAAGAGTCGAGATTGGTAAAAAACACTTATATATATGGATAGAAGAGATATAAGGCTACCTGAATAATCCTTTCAGATTGACCATCGATTTGAGGGTGGAAAGCAGTGCTTAGGTGCACTCGAGTTCCCAAAGCCTCATGTAAGGTTCTCCAAAACTAAGATGCAAAACGTGGGTCACGATTAGAAATAATAGACATATGAACTTTATGCAAACGGATGACTTCATGAATGTATAACTCAGCAAGTCTAGGCAAGCTGAAATCTATTCTCACAGGAACAAAATGAGCAGATTTGGTGAATCAATCTACAATGACCCAAATAGCATCATTTTTCTTTGATTTCATTAGTAGACCACTTACGAAATCTATCGTAATACGTTCCAATTTCTATTGTGGAAGCTCAATGGGTTGCAAGAGTCCAGTAGGAACCTTGTGCTCGGCTTTAACCCATTGGCAGGTCAGATACCTAGTCACAAAGTTCGTGATCTCATCTTTCATACCAGACCACCAATACAACTTTTTCAAGTCTTTATACATTTTGATAGCTCTAGTATGAACAAAGAAAAGACTCGAATGTGCTTCACTCAGAATTTGATTTCGAAGATCATCATTGTCAAGGACACATATATGATTTTGAAAGCACAATAAACCTTCAGAATTTATAGCGAAATCAAGATCCGGATTATTCTTGATCTTAGCAATAAGAGTTTGCAACTCCTCGTCAGACTCCTAGAGTACTTTGATACGAGACACGATGGTTGACTGAATTCTCAATTCTGCCAACAATTTGCCATGCTTCTTGAGTCGGAAGTAAGCATTCAAATATCTCGGGGAGGGAGTGGGCTTCTGACTAAGAGCGTCAACCACAACATTGGCCTTACTAGGATGGTAATCAATGACCAAATCACAGTCCTTCAAAAGTTCCATCCACCAACATTGACAGAGATTCAACTCTTTCTGATATTTCAGGTTCTTGTGATCAGTGTACAAGTAACACTTATCACCATAAAGATAATGCCTCCAAATTTTCAAGGCAAACACAATCGTAGCTAGCTCCAAATCATGCGTAGGATAGTTTAGCTCATGAGGTTTAAGCTGACGTGAGACATAGGTAATATCTTTTTCTTTTTTCATAAGTACACAGCCTAATCCCGAATGGGAAGCATCGTTGTACACAGTGAAGTCTTTACCTGACTCGGGCTGCACCAAGATAGGGGCATGGGTTAAAGCTTGCTTAAGCTAGTCAAAAATCCTTTGTTGCTCTACTGTCCACATAAAGGGAGTTTCTTTACAGAGAAGATTCATCAAGGGTGCAACAATTATCGAGAACCCTTTTATGAATCTGCGGTAGTAGCCTGCAAGGCCTAGAAAGATACGAACTTCTCCAACATTCTTAGGAGGAATCTAATCAAGAACTGCTTGAATCTTCTTTGGTTCAACTTGAATTCTTGCAAAAGAGATCACATATCCCAGAAAGGATACTTCAGATAGCCAGAATTCACATTTGCTTAACTTAACTACAACTGTTTTTCTCGTAGAATCTGGAGTACAATCTGGAGATGTTCTTCATGAGTGGTAGTATCATTGGAATAGATCAAGATATCATATATGAACATAACCATGAATCTATATAGATGGGGTTAGAACACACGGTTCATCAAGTCCATGAAGGTTGTTGGTGCATTAGTAAGCCCAAAAGGCATTACCAAGAACTCATAATGGTCGTATCTAGTTCGAAAGATAGTATTTGGAACATCAGACTCCTTCACTAGCATTTGATAGTATCCAGATTGTATGTTTATCTTGGATAAGACGGAAGCACCTTTCAACTGATCGAAGAGGTCATCGATCCTCGATAGCATATACTTATTCTTGATTGTTACCCTATTCAGCTGACGATAGTTAATGCATAGTCGCATCGATCCATCTTTCTTATTGACAAACAAAACCAATGCTCCCTAGGGCGAGGAACTCGGTCGGATAAATCAATTTTCCAAAAGATCTTGGATTTGAGCCTTCAGCTCTTCTAATTCAATTGAAGCCATCTGTATGGAGCACTGGAAACTGGTGTAGTTCCTAGTTGTACTTCGATTTCGAATTCCACTTCTTAGGTCAGAGGGAGTCCTGGAAGTTCATCAGGAAACACATCAAGAAATTCCTTTACTAGAGGTACATCTTTGAGCTTTGCATCTTCTTTAGATTTCATAGCACACACGATGGCTTCATTAGACTCGAGTTTAGTTTTCATCAAAGTTATGCTCTCCGTGCTGAGTCTACGGAGATATAGCTTCTTCTTCGAACAATCTACCCAGGCTTGATATTTAGCTAACCAATCCACGCCTGGATAAGATCAAACTCATGGAAAGGCAAGTCCATCAAATTGGCCGGAAATGGGATCCATTGGATCCTCAGAGGACAAGCTTTATAGATCAACTATATAACCACACTATCTTCTAGTGGGTTAGAAACAACTATTTTAGAAGTAGCTGCCTTAGGTTCTAGGGCATACTTCTCAATCAATGGTTCACTAATAAAGGAATACGTAGAACTGAGATCCACCTAAGCATAAACAAGATTAGAATACAATTCCACCATACTTGTAATCACGTTAGGATCGTCTTCTTGTTCTCGACCTTGAACATGATACATCTGAGCTGAGGTCCGAGGATCACGTCCAACTGAAGGAGAATTTGAGTTGTGAGGTTTCCCTGCTGATCCTAACTGCACTTGTTTTGCCACCCTTCCCTTAGCAGAATTGTTCTGTGATGCCACAAAAGTGGAGCATTCAGATTTTACGGGCATTATTTGATAAAGTGATTAGCTTCACCACAGAGGTAGCAGGAACTAGCCTGTCTGTGACATTGCCCGTGATGCCTTTTTCTGACAAAAATTGGACAGAGGAATCTGAGAACCTCTATCAGAATCACCCGTACTGTCAACCGAAGCCTTACGAGTAACAAATGTTCCAGAGTTTGAGATTGGGGCACGTATCCTGTCTTTAGCATCTGCTAAAAGGTGGCAGACTTATGATCCCACTGTCTACCTTTCTTTTGAGGCATGAGAGGTATGGGATCATCTCTGAATCTCTTGTCAGATCTGGCTTGATTTACCTTTCTTTTTTCATAAGCCTTTTGGGAGGCTTCGGTAGCGATCGCCCGATTGACCAGATTCTAAAAGTCCTCCAACTCCAAAACATTGAAGAGAGGACGTAATTCATCACAAAGACCACCGATAAACATTCTACACTTCTCCTTCTCCGTACGTATAATCTCGGCACCATACCTTGAGTACTTGCAGAAGTTGTGTATATATTGCTCTACGGGTCATCCTCCTTGTCTTAGATGGAGGAACTTCTTATGCCTTTTAGCAAGGTAATGGTCGTTGATATACTTCTTGCGAAACTCCTGAAGGAAGAAGTCTCATGTAACTCTATGCTCAGATACGGTGTCCCACCAACTCTGAGCCTCTTTAGAAATCAATGCAGAACGTACTCCAGCTTATGTTCATCAGGACACTTCACCTGTTTGTTCAGGACTTTGAGAGTATTTTCCAGCCAATTACCTGCCACTTCGGGGTTGTCCTGTTCTTGGCTGGTGAAAGTGTAGACCGGATACTGCTTGAGCTTATCAATGGGAGCCCTCGAGATAGATAGAGATGCTTCAATAGGTTGCGGTGGTGATAAGTCATTAATTTGCATGTTTTTCATATATTAGATCCTATGTTTTAGCACATTAACTTATCCTACATCCCTTAATTTGGTTCATATTTAGTTTTGCAAGTGTTTTTGGGCCTTAAAGACGTTTTATACATAAAAGCCCAGTTTTAGCACCACTTTGGCGTCATTGGGAAATTTATCACGCAAAACTAGTAACACTGGCAAAATAAGGCGTGGAATCGGTGCGACACAAACTTTTTGATTTGGAGGACAAGCAATCCTACTACAAGTGGACTTCTACTTTTACCATAATTAGAGTAGTTTAGGGTTGTTGTATTTAATGTTAACTCTTCCCCTTTATTTTTCCCTATAAATAGAGATCAAAGGGTGAAGAAAAATAACAAAGTATCCAAACCCTAAGTTAGCCAAAAACCCTATCCCTCTTCTTGTTGTCGCCGTCCACCATGAGTGGCTAAACCCCTCTTTCTAGTTAAGTGTAGTTACAAGGATATTATTTCAAGATTTTAGTGATATTTCTTGTTCCCTAATTATCTTTATCTTCATTCAAGTATTTTCATATCTTTTGTCCTTCATCTTCATGTGTATGTTTGGTTAAATATATGCTACAACCAATTCAATGGTATTTGATACAAGTGGTAAAGAAATTTGGATTCAATTTCTAAAGGTATGAATTCATGTTCTTAATAAGTTAACGGGTTCGTGCTTAGGAAGAATATGCTCTTTGGGCCTCTTAAAGATCATTAGTGCTATTTGATAGATTATAATTCTTTAGTGGTATCTAGGGATTTAATCTTGATAATAAGAGTTAATCTTTTAATGGTATTTAATTGATTATCTAACTTAGAAGAGATTGGGTTATTTGGTGGTATTCATCTAATCTAAAACCAAGCTTTTTGAGATTGATGTTGATTTATCTTTTGTGGTTCAATGATCTAAATCCTTGATTTAATATTTCAAGTCCTACCTTGACTAGAGTTTCAACCTATATTGATTTCTTCCTTACTTCAATTGCTTTCTCCAAATCAAACACAAACCCCCTTTTGCTTTAATTGCTTTACTTGTGAATTTAACCTCTTCACCGCTCTCTGTAGGATCAACTCTACTTGATGCTACTGCAAATCCTAAGAACAAACAAGTATTATTTTTTTGACAGATTCGATTCTTTGAGGAGGAAGTTAAGTTGGAATTAAATTATCTTTAAAGAATATAATTCTTTATTATAATTATATTCCTTCTAGAACTTCTCCTATCTTTTTGGAATTTAATTCTTCTTTAATCTCTTCATGGAAATCAAATTCCTTTGGGATTTAGCTTTGCTTCACGTCATCTTGGGCTTGTCTAGTCATCAATTTCGACTACCATATCACCTTGTTCTTTGTCGACAATTGCCTTGGCAACTGGCTCGGCGTCTCTTTCATGCATTGCCCTGGCAACTAGCTTGGCATCTCCTTCATGCATTGCCCTGGCAACTAGCTCTAGCCTTGCTTTGGCAAGTGATCCTGAACATACACACAAAACACACCAAAGCAGCATCTTTTCCCACAAAAACTACCAAGTTATGTAATCAAGCTCAACGATGGAAGGAAACATGGATTAATGCATGAATGGCTAATTATACAACTAATATGAGCCTAAGTCTAACAATAATATGAGTAAAAAGGGTAAGAAAAATAGTACTTTTAAACATTTATCACTGGCCCTACTGGTTATCGAGCAACAAGCTTTTTGCATCAATTACCAAGATCTAGAGGTACCGTTCGAACTCAAGCCTCGATTAATTCATATTCTTTCAACTTTTAGGGGACTTGAGAATGAGAACCCATACAAAAATTTGAAGGAATTTCATGTTGCGTGCTCGAGTATGAAACCACTCAATGTCACTGTAGACCAAATTAAATTACGAGCATTCACATTCTACCTAGCCGATCATGCGAAAGATTGGTTGTACTATATACCATCCGGATCAGTTCAAACATGGAAGGTGATAAGTGTTCAAAAGTACTATTTTTCTTACCCTTTTTACTCATATTATTGTTAGACTTAGGCTCATATTAGTTGCATAGTTAGACATTCATGCATTAATCCATGTTTCCTTCCATCGTTGATCTTGATTACATAACTTGGTAGTTTTTATGGAAAAGATGCTGCTTTGGTGTGCTTTGTGTGTGTATGTGCAGGATCACTTGCCAAAGCAATGCCGAGCTAGTTGCCAGGGCAATGCATGAAGGAGACGCCGAGCCAGTTGCCATGGCATTTGTCGACAAAGACAAAATACAATAGGGATGTCGAAATTCATGATTTTACAAGCCCAAGATGACATGGAGCAAGGCCCAAGCCCAAAGGAATTTGATTGCCATGCAGAGATTAAAGAAGAATTAAATTCCAAGAGGATAGGAGAAGTTCTAATAGGAATAAAATTATAATAAAGAATTATATTCTTTAAAGATAATTTAATTCCAACTCAAACTCCTCCTCAAAGAAGGACTTTGGCCTAGCCCTATAAATACCAAGGAGATTTCGACAAGATGAAGGGGGAGAGCAAGAGGGAATTTCGACAACTCCAAGAGAGAAAGCAAGGGGAATTTTCGGCAAGCATCTAGGGCAAGGAATTTTCGACAAGCTTCATCTTTTCTTCCTTGTTCGATTGGGTTCATGCTAGGGATTGTTTATCTTGTGTTTCTTTGGAACCTAGCCATGAACTAAATTTACTTGGCTATGGTTATTGTGTTTTGTGGTTGTGAGAAACTATTGGTTTTTGTTTAGGTAATAAGAGTTTGCACTTTTCTATTTCAAGGTTTATTCATTCTTGATTCTTATTATTGTTTATGAGTGAATTGGGAGAGGATCTCGTGATTTCATCCATTTATCTAATATCGGGAGAGTTAGATTCAAGAAACGAATGAATATGATCTTTATTCAATCCAATGATGGTGAAGATTAATCCGGCTTAGGAATAAGTTAAGGATTTCAACGGCTAAGAGGAGCGCAAGATTGGTTGTTGTTCACCCTTGATTCACGCAGGATGTATTATCAAGGCATGCACAAATAGCTAGAGTTTCGACTTAGGGATAAGAAGAAACCATTGAAGAAGAACGCTCCCGAACCTTGAAGTTGCTGCCCGGGCCGCCCAAGTAGTTGCCCAACTAGTCGCCCAAGCAACCATCAATTAGTTGCTACGGCAACCCCGTCGTGCAAGTTGCCACGGCAACTGAGTTGCCCATGCACTCTTTTACCAAGACAATCCAATCGGCTATCACACCTCAACTCACGATAACCTAGCCTATCTCTCTCAATTGAATTCATCTTTTCTTTTACTTATTTGCTTTCTAGATTAGTTAAAACTTCTATAATCTTTTATTTGTGTTTTTACTTTTTACAGTGCAAGAGACTAGATTCTTGAAGTAGCACCAATCCATGTGGAGACGATATCTTTTATACTATAACTTGCGACGTGTATACTTGCACAATTGCGTAGCACTTATTACGCGCAACAGAAGGACATGGCAAAGCTTTTCCTCAAAAAGTATTTTCCAGCTTCAAGAGCAACCAAAATTAGACGAGTGATATGTGGAGTTGAACAAAGAAACTAAGAGTCACTGCATGACTACTAGGAATGGTTCAAACAACTTTGTGCTAGTTGTCCGCAACATTGGATATGCGACCAATTACTCTTCCAATACTTTTACAAAGTCTTGTTACCCATAGAAAGAAGGATGATAGATTCCACGAGTGGAGGAACAATCGTGAATAAAACCCCTACCCAAGCCGAGGACCTGATCAATATGATGGCCGCGAACTTTTAACAATTTGGTCCATTTCATGACAATGTCTCTCGACATACGAACGAGGTAAATATTTCTTTTCTTGAAGATAA
Source organism: Hibiscus mutabilis (assembly GCA_019671005.1). NCBI lineage: Eukaryota > Viridiplantae > Streptophyta > Magnoliopsida > Malvales > Malvaceae > Hibiscus > Hibiscus mutabilis. The sequence continues at coordinate 13,317,051 of CM033727.1, forward strand.
TATTTTGAATTTAACCTATTTTGTTCATAAACTGGAATTAGTTAATGCTCATCAAACCCAAGCTTGTGGCATCCACACAAACTCCACATACCATGCTAAAACTATTGAAGCTGCTAGCACCTTTGGAGGATTTTGTGGCCAACAACCTCAACAATGTGCCTTTCACGAAGCCCAACCGCTAGCTTCAGTAAATCCCCCATTGGAAGACATTGTGTACAAACTTGACCACAACCTCAAACAATTCCATCAAGAAACAAGGGAAAGTATCAAAAACCTTGAGACTCAAGTAAGTTAAATTACCTCATCTATTAGTCAATCCCAATCACAAGGTAAGTTGTGTTCTCAAACTATTGTCAATATGATACAAAACGTAAGTGCTAATACTTTGAGAAGTGGTAAGAATTTGCAGGAACAACCCGAGCACATTGTGGATTCAACAAAAGAGGCTAGCATGAACGGACCATCTACTACACCTCTTGCAGACGCAACAAAGGAAGAAAAGAGTGCGAGCAAAATGTTACAAATTTGGTGAACTCCTAAACCTGCGAAGAGTCTAGCCAGCGAACAAAAGGACATCCACCCTATCATGGTCCAACTTCTATTCCTTCAATGGTTCTCAAAGACAAAGCAAGAGGATCAAAAAAAGAGATTCTTGAGATGTTTCTCGAAGTCGAGAGAAAGTTGAACGAAAACAAAAAGGACACTTTCCATCCATCTAAAGAAGAAATAATTTAAGATCCAGGAATCATTCCAATCAATGCCAGGCCACCCGACAAGCCTCTAAAACACAAACTATGGAAAGAAAAAAGTGTTCAAATCCATCAAGGATAAACCTCCAGACGGACATCTTCTCTCCACAATATGAGAAATTGAGGGAGTTGCATCTAGCCAAAGACATTAAACAAATGCGCTTCTTGGGAGGCAACCCATGATTTTTATAATTATCATGTTTTTAGTTTAAGTTTTATATATTTTTGTTTCTTTAATTTTTGCAAATTTTTTTAGGTACAGGGAACAGAAGCACTCTAGAAATAAGGCATGCTCACCTTGGGAAAATTCCATGAAATTTCTTGGATGGGAAATTTTCCCAACGGAGGGAAAGCAAATATTGGGTGAAAATTTTTGGCACTCTTCCCTACAAAATTAGTGGCAAAAATTTGAAAAGAAAGGGGGGAAGATTCACTTTAATTAAAAAAAAAACTATCACCTTTAAGTTTTTTCATCAAAGCAAAACTTTCTATATTTAACCTTTCTTGTTTTCAAAGAATTTAAGATTCTTCATAAAAGAAATAATCCTTTTCACTTTTCATCCACCACCTTCATCCATAACTTCACTCTCTTTTCTTTCAAGAATCTTAAAACACCTAAAAGATTTCTTTTCAAGAAGCCATGCCAAGAACAAAGAGCCAAGCAAGAAGAGATGGAGGGACCATCTACGAGCAGCCACCACCGCCGGTCAAAGAGCAGCCAAAGCAGCCACCCATTTGCGCCTCGTCCTTTCACACTCAACCACCACCGGATGCAACCGCCTCCAACCAATGCCGCCCATGTCGACAACCTTGTCTTCGCTTCTTCAAAACATCAAAAAAGGTTAGCCACATTCAACAAAAAACCATCCAAGGTTGTAAGTACATCCACTTTGAAACTCTTTCTAGACTTGGATTGTTAGAGAAGGTAAAGAATTACTTTCATGCATTTGGTTGGGAAAACTACATGACTATTACCTTTCCGATTTATACCGAATTGCTATAGGAATTTTATGCTACTTTCGAGTTCAAGGATAAAGGGTATGTTGATTTAAATGCTCCTAATGGCATTAAATTTCGATTGTTGAACAAACAATTTTCATTATCTATTACTGAATTTAATCTTTCAATGGGATTTATTTCTGACGAATATGCACAATCTAATGAATATATGTCGAGCTAGTATGAATATAGTGCAGATTTCGAACCCACAATCCTCTTTCAAGATTGGACGACAAGCACCTTAGGGTACAACCCAAGCCATTCTAAAGACCATGAACTCAAAGACCCATCACTCAAATACATCCATCGATTCCTAGCACATTCATTCTCTAATAGAGTGAATTCAAAAAGCATATTGAACAAAGCTAGATTTTTCTTCCTTTGGTGCATGGTAAAAGGAAGAAAAGTAAACCTCGGCTACTGGTTTGCACAACAACTTGCTGCCATAGAAAATCAGAAGAGTAAACCCTTGATCATTTGTTCTTATATTTGTCATTTAGCTTTCAAAGACGGCTTGCTTGCCGAAAATACTAACTTGCAGGTAGTACGACAAATGGAACCAATTGACATCAATTGCTTAAAAACAATGAAGATGATTGACAATGATGCATGGGGGAATTATGTCATGAAGTCACCTTATGAAACAACGGAAGAAGCCACCTCTGCACAAACCTTCACAGCCTAGTAACGCCTAGCTCTCTTGGAATATCAAATGAAAAGAGTATAGGCAAATCAAAGGGCGTTCTTCGAGCATACATAATTCATCCCACCACACCTCTACACCCTCTAACATCGTCGCATGCCGCATGAAGGAACACTCTTCTCCCTTAACTTTTTATTTGCTTTCTTTTATTTTCTACTATAGGTTAGGAAACATTGAGGACAATGTTAGATTTAAGTGTGGGGGGTTAACTTTGATGTGCTTAGTTTGTGCTAAAACCATGGAATATAGTTGTGTGGAATTGCATGCTTCTTGATGACTTTGAGTATTACTTTCACATGAAAAATTTTCTTGAACTTAATATGTTGAGATTTTTAAGAAAATTGGACCCCTAGGTAAAGATGACATTGATATGAGAATTAAAATAGGATTGATTAGATCTTGTTAGACTTGCAAATCGTTTATCATATTAATTGATTCGATAGTCGGATGGATAAAAATCAGACACAACAAACCACTTTGTGAGACTTGAGCATTCACAAGCATATATCTTGTGCTTTATATTTCTTCATTGAGTGTTTGTCAAGCATGACTAGATTTCTTCTAGAACTTGCAATGTTATACATGTTGAGACCACATAGGATCAAATTACTTGAGATGATTAAGGCACCTAGGTATAAACCTTGAGCCAAAAAGCCTACCTTGGTAAATATGACCATTAGAGAACTTCTTTTGAGCCTAAGCCTTTTGTTTGGAAATTGACCATATTACAAGCCTAATTCCCTTTTGTTGATTTCCCCAATTTGCACCTGAAATTGAAGAACTACACACTTACATAAAAAAGAAGAAAAATCAAGTAAAATAAAAAGAAAAAAGTGGGGAATCTTGAAAACAAGGAAAAGAAAAAAAATCAAAGAGAAAATTGTCTTGTATGTTTAAAAAGAAAATTCATAGAAAAGAAAAAAAGTATGAAAAAGATTGAATCCTTGTTTCTACCAAAATTAAATTATGCAAAAGCTTGATACAAAGGAGAAAAAGGAGTGTGCAATTCTTCGATTTAAAAATCCTAAAAGTCTTTCTCATTATACCTTGTCCTAAGCCTCGTTATAACCAAATTTAAAGACCTTTTGATCTTGTAATTCGATCCAACTAGTGGTGGAGATGTGATACATTTGCAAGCCCATGGTAAGTCTCTTTTCATGCTTTGACTTGAGTGTTGTTGTCCTTAAACACTTTGAGAGATATTGTGTGAATCCCTTGCAAGGGTGTTTGATTTTATTCCATCATGACATCATGATAATTAATTAAGATATTATTTTCTTGTGCTAATTTGCAAATCATGATTTATTACTTCTCTTATCCTTTCTTCATTACTCAAGGGTCCCTAGATCTTGAATTTCAATGTAACATACTCTAACCACCCTAGTAGGATTAGGTAAGTTACTACAATTTCAATCGATGATTCATTCCATTTAAGGTAATGAGTTCAATTCGTTTTAAGTCTTTCTTGCTCATCAAGAAAGTGTTCGAATAGGAGAGGACCCAATGAACTAAACGATGCATGATGCACCTATAAATATATATTAGGACCCATAATGCAAAATGTTAACATAGTCAAAACCATTTAAGATTTACTGGAACTCCAAGCAACCATTCGAACCAAACGAGTAGCCTAATAGATAATTTCCATTCAAAGTAGTTATTAAGCATAACAATAGGTGATTTACATGATTTACTTAAGTGACCTTAATCAAACATATAGACTTACATTGTTATATACATCATTCGGCTAGTACCATAAGTTATCAAGGTGATTCAAGTTTAAACATGTGGATTACTATGTTTACTTATTGTTAACTAGCCAACTTCAATAGATCTATTCATCCATTTCATGCATAATCTAACCATGGAATTCTAACATTAGACTTACAAGCATTCAAGCTCAATAAAGTGCATACATGCTCATATATATACATACCATACTATTTATAGATCATAGATGAAGTTAATTTATACAAACCATAACTAAGTGATCATGAATATACATGTCTTAGGTGCCACCATCCTAGGAGAACTATAACAAGATGGAAACATACTCTTTTAAGCAAAATGTGACTTGTACGAGCTTAGACTTCGGGATAGGATCCAATACCAACCTGAATTGTAGAAATGAGACTTGAATAAGCAAAGCTTAGTGAGTGAGTTAAAGTTACAAAGCAATCAATACAATAAGTCTCAACTATGAACCATCTAATAGATGTTATGGTTCCCCCATCAATAAGGAACCATTCGAGCAAGGCAAACAATACTAGGTGCGTTGCTTAATTTTCAATCCAATATCAATACAAGGCTTGAAGTTTAGACATTCTTAATCATCCAATTCGACTACTTTAGGCATAACATATCCTTTGAACACAATCAACATTTCAATACACAAGCAATCTCATAAGCAATGTTCAATAGTTCATAGCATTTGAAGTTTTCTTTACAATCAAGCAATCTCATAAGCAATGTTCAATAGTTCATGGCATTTGAGGTTTTCTTTACTATCAATCAATGCAATTCAATGTAGCAATAGGTTCGATGTACATGAGTTATTAGTTCATTTTAGGTATAGCCTTGAGGATCGATTACTCAATCTAGATACTCGAGTCTTCAACCAAAATGTCGCCAATAACAATAGTCAATATGGTACAAAGTACCTGGTCAAATCCCTCATACTGTCGCCAATGACCAATAACAATACTTCCCTCTTACTATCACCAATTAGGGACCAATGTCCCAGACCGTAGTCTGCCTCAACAATAAGCTCTATAGACTCTATGGCATGCCAAATATATCTAAGATCGACTCAAGACCAAGGCTTACAATAGTTATTGCTTTCAATCAATTAGAAGCATGATTCAATTCAATATGCACATTCTATGCCCAATATCTCCCTTTCATTTATAATAAGGCTAAAGCCAATACCAATATCAATGTTTCAATATTCAATGAAGGTGTGTCAACAATATGTCATTAAACAATGGATTGAATTACTTCTATATATAACATCATGCTTCATTTCAAGATAGTTCAATTAGGCAATAAGCATATCATGTCAATCAATAGCAATTCAAGCATGCTTCACAATCAAGTAACCACTCAAAAGAGCACTTACCTTGCTAACGCTCCATAGCAAGATCATTATACAATTTATACTTATGAATCAATAAGAGATACAAATCAAAATTAGACTTGGAGAGGTTACCTCCCTCTCCAAACTTTAAACTACACTCACAATAATTTTCTGAGCTATTGTCGATCCCTGATTGTAATCCCTTTCCCTCTACTAGCTTGCTGATCTAAGTAAGCCCTTTTTTCCTTAATTTTCACTTGATCTAACATTCATACAATATATAGTGTATTAGATAAAATCCATCAGCCAATTGAGTCATTATGTGACTCCATATACTCAAGCATTCAATTCAATACAAACATCAAGATTGTTGCTGCCTGGCAGCATGTGCACTACTTGCTTAAATGTTCATATCTTTTATTCCGTACGTCAGAATTTCGAACCTTTTACACCGTTAGAAAGATAACTTAATTTTCCTTCTAACCATATAAGCCTTACATTTTTATTCATTGAGAATTAATATAGTTTTTTACTTAAAGACAGCCCAAATTGTGTCACTGGACAATTTGCACTATCCTTAGAGATTAGTCTCTACAAACTGTTTTATAACTTGGAATTCGATTCCGTTTGTTGCATACAAAACTAGACATATACATGATTCTGTACATATAAGATTTACTCCCTAATTTGGTCTATATGATTTTCTACAATTTTTCAAACTCACTGCCCAAAATGGAGTACTCTAGATAGCTTCCCTTTAGCAGATTCTAGCTTCTTTAATCACTTAAACAAGGATACTAACATGATTGTTCAACATATATACTCATTCATTCATGTCTAATTCAGCCCAATTATGTATCAAACCTATAAAAATAGGGCAATTGGGCAATATTTCCAATTGGATTCATTTAGGCATCAATTCACTAGAATTTCCAGCAACCACAATTTCAATTCACATATCAATCATCCATTCTAATCATCATCCAAAATTTCCAGCAACTAGCATAGCATTTCACCATCAATTTTGGCTATTGACAACATCAATTTCTCCTACTCATTCGAATGTCATATCAATTTCATGGATTAATCAATCAATTGAACTTCTTAATTAGTTCATAGCATCAATTCACTATCTATTCATCAAATTCATGTAATTCAAGCAAGAACCCTAAATCTACATGCATCATTTGAATCTATAACACATTAAGAAAGAGATTTTACCTTCCTATCAAGATTATATGAATGTTAATAACTCCAATTTCACCAAATTTCAAGCTTGAATCAATGAATCATGGAGTTTTCTCATTCAACCCCTTTCTCTCTTCTTTGTTCCTCCTACCCGGCCACAATGAGAAAGATGATGATGATTCATCAATTAATTCCTCCCTTAAATGACAAATTCATCCTTAATTATCCACTAATTAATGACATGTGTAGGGACATTTTAGGAATGTGAGAATTTTGCATGCATTCCTTCAATTTGTCACTTGTTTCGGTTTGGTAACTTATACATTAGGTTACCATTTTTTCAATTATAGCATTATAGTCCTTATTATCTAAACCTAGTATCTTGTTTTCAATCAATTAGGGATCAAATGAAGGCATTGTATTAACTTTTTTTTATACTAGTTTTGAGGATATTACATTCAATATGCTTGAGGTATATGATAATTCATTAATTTACATGTTTTTCATATATTAAATCCTATGTTTTAACACATTAACTTATCCTAAAGCCCTTAATTCGGTTCTTATTTGGTTTTGCAGGTGTTTTGGGGCCTTAAAGACGTTTTATACGTAAAAGCCCAATTTTAGCACCACATTGGTGTCATTGGGAAATTTATCACGCAAAACCTGTAGCACTCGCGAAATAAGGCGTGGGCACTGTGCGACACAAACTTTTTGACTTGGAGGACAAGTAATCCTACTACAAGCAGACTTCTGCTTTTACCATAATTAGAGTAGTTTAGGGTTGTTGTATTTAATGTAAAGTCTTCCCCTTTATTTTTCCCTACAAATAGAGATCAAAGAGTGAAGAAAAATAACGAAGTAGCCAAACCCTAAGTTAGCCAAAAACCCTCTTCATCTTCTTGTTGTCGCCGACCACCATGAGTGGCTAAACCCCTCTTTCTAGTCAAGTGTAGTTACAAGGATATTATTTCAAGATTTTAGTGAGATTTCTTGTTCCCTAATTATCTTCATCTTCATTCAAGTATTTTCATATCTTTTGTGCTTCATCTTTCATGTGTATGTTTGGTTAAATATATGCTACAACCAATTCAATGGTATTTGATACAAGTGGTAAAGAAATCCATGTTCACTTTCTAAAGGTATGAATTCATGTTCTTAATAAGTTAAAGAGTTCGTGCTTAGGAAGAATATGTGCTTTGGGTCTCTTAAATATCATTAATGTTATTTGATAGATTATAATTCTTTATTGGTATCTAGGTATTTAATCTTGTTAATAAGAGTTATCTTTTAATGGTATTTAATTGATTATCTAACTTAGAAGAGATTGAGTTATTTGGTGGTATTCATCTAATCTAAAACCAAGCTATTTGAGATTGATGTTGATTTATCTTTTTTGGGTCAATGATCTAAATCCTTGATTTAATATTCTAAGTCCTACCTTGACTAGAGTTCCAACCTATATTGATTTTTTCCTTACTTCAATTGCTTTCTTCAAATCAAACACAAAACCCCTTTTTACTTTAATTGCTTTACTTGTGAATTTAACCTCTTATCCGCTCTCTGTGGGATCAACCCTACTTGCCGCTACTACAAATCCAAAGAACAAATATGTATTAGTTTTTTGACGGATTCGACACTCATCAGGTGGAAGCTATTGTCTAAGAGACACGACTACTTGTTTGATCATCTCAGCCATAGACATCAAATATTCCTACTAAGCGGGAGGCATCGGAGGGGGATTAGGCGGGTTACTCTGTCCCTCATGTTCAGGTTGGGCTTCAGCTCCAAGATTGTCCCCCTATGTCGACGAGGAGCCTGGATGTGGTCCCATTGTAACACGCCTATCACCGGGTGTAGACATTCTCAAATCTAATAAAAAAAAGTTAAATCATTTTAGCTGTAAGTCACGAATAACATATACAAATAAACTCCTAGGTGGCATATGCACACGCAGACTCATGACAAGCCTCAGTTTAGTCCTAGAATTGAGTAAACTTTAGTTCTGATACCACAAATGTAACACCCTCTTCTTGGCCTAGTAGAGAACAATGTCGGAAAGTGTTACCGAAAACAAATTTAGAGGTTGAAAGCTTAATCATAGCTCATAATCTTATTCAAAATGTATTACTAATCTCTTTTAAGACCTATCAACTAACATATTAATGTCTTTCTCAAATCGAGGTCAATTTTAAGCGTGTTCAAACTTAGGGACTAAATAGTAAATTTTACAAATTAAGGGTCTTTATCAGAATTTATTTTTACTAACCTTCAATTGAACTTGTCATTTATTATCCTGCGAAATTTCTTTATTAACAGAGGTCATTTACCCATCTGATTAGATCATTTGAATTTTAGTGACCAATTTGTAAACTATTTGAAACTATAGTTTAAGTCTTTTAAAAGAATTAACTAATACCGTACTGATACACTTGAAACTGTATCGGTACGCTAAGCCAAATTTCTTAATTATAGATTTAAGGGTAACAAGCCCGTATCGATACATCTAAGCCTATATCAATACGCGTTGACCAAGGTTGACCCGTTTCGGTACAACCTAAGGCCGTATCGATACAATTTATTTCCCAACCCTTACTGCCAAGATCTGTACCAATACACCCCCTTTCGCGTATCGATGCACTCTATTTTACCAAGTCCAAATATGCAAGGCCGTATCGATATAGCTTGACCCGTATTGATATGTCTGTTATGTAATGACAGATTTTATCTGGTTTTTATTTGAATTAACAGATCGAACGGTGTCCAAACTTTACCAACAGTATTTAATCACTAAAACCTACTAGCATGTCAATTTTTGGTCCATTTGAATTTGTTTACTATGTTTTTACCTTTTAGTTCCTTTAAGCCCAAGTTAACTAGTTTCTTTAATTTACTACCACACCATCTTCCATTTTTAGTACTTAGACACTTTAGGGCCATTACATACATATAAAAGTAGACTACTGTAACATGTCTAAGCCCTATTCCACCTTAATAGGAGTTCAAAACAAAACGTAAGCATACATGAAGTTGTCGGAAGTAACTTGCAACTTCAACAACACGATCGAGGCTCAGATTGCTTCAAGGTCCTGAAATGCATGAGACACACACATGTTAGGCTTACATAGCCTAGTGAGGTAGTTATAACAAATGCAACCAAGTTCTTAAATGGCATTTATAACATGTGAGCATGTTTGAATGACATATACATAATATCAACATATACAATTCATGCTTAACATCAACATACAGTAATTCCATATATCAAATGTAAAACACATATTCTTTATTTTTCCCTTGGACATAGCAACCAATGGATATGTGGATTCCCCTGTACGCCACACATATTGGAAATAGGCCTTAGCCTTGAGCCGTAGCTCCGAAGTCCCTTACACAATCCAACTTTTTCTCCCCACATATAGGCTGTAGCCCCGAACCGTAGTTCAATCCCTTACTTAGTGAGCTCCAATAACTCCATGACATGCCAATTGTATCGAATATCTACAAGTGTCCAAGGTTACATATTTTTTCATAAGACTTACCTTTGTGCCCTTTGGATTGCAAATTGAGCCTTGGCTCCAAATATCATATCATAACATGTTCATTTCAAATTCCACACATAACATATTCAAGTATCATACATAAGTTCACATATAACATATTCAAATATGAAGGACTTACCACACTTACCATAGAATCCATATACATTTGCTCTACTTGAGCTCTTACTAAGATGCAAGTTTCTAAGCACAAGACCTATACAATCGGGATGGCACCTAGCCAATCCCCATGACACAACTACTTTCACCTAGTACTCAGAGACTTCAAGGTTCACGAATAGCGATCCTCTTGCCGTTGGAAGAGTTCGAATAGCCGATGGTGAATATGACTTGCCTTCCACCACTAGAGTTAGTTCAAAATTAGAGGATTGCATTAGAATCAAAACTAATGATTCATAAACATTTTTCAAGTTTAGCAAAGCTTGTAGACAACATCAAAATAAGGAAATTGGCTTCCTAACACATGGCTTAGCTTGAACATTCAAGGCTTAAATCTTGAAATTAAGACCTAAGGATTGATGGAATCATCAAATTGACATAGGGGTTTTACTTACCCAATTGCAAGCTTTCAGTTGATGTATCGAAACCAAACGAAGGCCAAGGATTGGATCAAGGTGCTTGCTTGAGCTTGAGGAGGAAAATGACAATGGAGGTGTGTGCTTACTTTCAAGGCAAATGGTGGGTTTAGTCTCAGTAATAGGCAAAACAAGGGAAGAAAACTTTTCCTATCTATTTTAAAATAATCCTTAATCTCTAATTATTTCTTACCTCCCAAAGAAACCAATCAAAAGCATTCCCTTGTGCCAAGGAAAGCTTAAACAATTGTTTCCATCTCATCATATCCTTTTTACAATTCTTTTGGCAATTGACAATTGACCATCATCTTTTCTAAGTTATCCCATGTGAAGGGGTGGCAAGCTAAGTTGGGTAAGTTAGTTAAAAATAGTTAGGCCGTATTGATACAGGTTCTACCGTATCGATACGCCCTGTCCAGATTTAGCATTTCCAGCATTTTCAATAAAACCCCTAACTTCCATTTTTTGCAAAAAGGTCCAACAACCATAATTAAGCCCAAAATAACTCCCATTACATCAGAATTGGTTACAAGGATCACACAATTACATCATTCAAGCATAACCAGTACAAAAATTTTGATCACTGGAACCTAATTCCAACTAGGCCGGTTTTTGAGGTATGACATGACATGTGGCTACCATGTTAGCAAAAACTAGTCCATGTCAGCACATATGGCTGCCATGTCACACTTCCATTTTTGATTTAACGCCCGAGTAATCAAATATGAATAAATAGAAAATTTAGTGATTAAAAAGAAATTTTCTAAGCTTAAGTGAGCAAAATAGGAGTGAAAAAAATTAAATGATGAAATTTGTAATTTATCTTTTAATTAATTAACTATATTAACTTTCTTTTTAAATGTGAAGAGACCCAAGTATACGAAACTAAAAAGAATATGAACGATCTATTCAAAAAAAAAGATGAACGATAAATCATTTTTTTTTCTTTCATCACGTTCCATTTTAACCTCCTATGCTTAATTAATAAAATGTAAAAAAGGCTTTATAAAATCTGAAAAATTTAGAATTATTTTGTTTCAAATTGAATATAGTTAGATTTAATTGTATTTAAAGATAATTATAAAGTTCATAAAAAATCCTTGAATTCTTAAACAATAAAACTTTGAAAAAGATTACGAGATTTTGTTTCATTTTTTATTTTAATGAAATTTTTTTAATTGGAATGATTTTATGATTTTTTAAAATAAACATAATTATAATACTTTTAAAAATATATTCTCATGTCTCATTAAGTTTGTCCAGTATTAACGTTTTAAAAGTCAATTTTTAAAACTTTGACAATATTTTTTTAAAATATTGTAATTAATTAAATTTTATAAGATATATATTTTTAGACTACTTGATTGAAGGTTTCTAAAACATATTTTTTATATTTTTATCAAAAATTAACTTAAAGTAATAAGAAGTCAAAATTGAAAAAAATTGACAAAAAGTTAATATTAGACAAATTTAGTGAGATGAAGGGAGTACAATTTAAAAAAAAATATCCTAATTTTTTTTAATGCTTATTTTTTTCTTATAATTTTTTACACTATTTTCGAATTTTACTTTGCTTCAAGGTGCACGAAGTCTTAAAACTTTTAAAAAATCAATTAAGGCTCTACTTTTGCACCTAAATGAGTAATCTAACCGAGAAACTAAGTCAATTAAACTCTCAAGCTAAAACTTACACCAATTAAATCATTAACCAATTTTGACCGTTAAATCTTAACAGTTATTTTAAAATATAATTTTACATTGAACCCTATGGTTATGCCATGGGGCATTTATGATTATTTCTAAAGAAATATTAAAAAATTCTAAAAAATTATAAAAAATAATTAAAACTATAAAAATACAACAAAATTAAATGTTAATGAAAATTATTTAAAACTGCAAATATTTTAAAAATATGAAAAAGTCAAAAATATCATCTAAAAAGGTATAAAAATTTAAAATACTGAAAATTATAAAAATATTTCAAAATATAAATTCTAAAAATTCTAAAATCAAGTACATAATGAAGTCTAAATTTTTGAGTTTTTAAAATTATAACTAAATTGATTGAAAGTGTAAATATGAAGGATTAAATGTTCTATTATATAAATTTTCTTAACTATCACATCAATCCCTAACGACGTTTACTGACTGAATGACCATTTTGTAACAAAATTTAAGTTTAATAATTATTTTGTAACATGTGAAAAACGAAAGACCAAAATAAACATTTTTTTCATAGCTTAGTGATAAATTTACTCTAAATAATTTTAATTTCAAATACATTTAGAGTAATAAGTCATGTATTCATATTTTATTCAATGAATCACATTTTTAAAATTAAATTTGTACTTATAACTTTTCGAAAATCGATATAACAGAACAAGCACATTTGGCCGGTTAGCCAAGCTGCTCATCTTCGTTCTCTTATATTTCCTTAGGTCATGTGTTTTAGACCCATTAGGAACACCTTCATCCTTCCATTAAGGTCTCATTCACCTCTCTTTAGTTAGAATTAGGATTTGTAAAAGAAAATCAATATAACAAATGATTTTTTAAAAAAAATTACCAATTTTGAGTATCATGGAAGTGTTTTAACCATTCTTACGCATAATCGACCATTGTACACAAGTTTTAGTTTATTTTAAATGTGGAGTACTGAAAAAATTCCTAAGCTCGACGATTTTTCGAAAACAAGTTTGTTCAAATTTTACTAAAAATGAAATTGTCAACAATATTTTTGGTACCCTAAATTTGTCAAGGATATTATTTTGATACACAAGTTGTGTAAAAAATATTGCTCAGTCCTTTTTTGAAATCTAAATTTTAAATTACTAAACCTAAAACCCTAAAACATAAATATTAAATGTTAATCCTAAACTCAAAACTCTAACCCTAAATCCTAAATTCTAAATCATACAACATAAACCATAAACGCTAAAACCAAAACATAAATTATAGATCCTAAATCTAATAAGTTTGTGTAAGCGTAAATCAAAGTATTTTCCATGGGTTAAAGACATTTATAGGACCATTAGGTCCTATTTTTACCAAAATATGATCTAAAATTTTATTTTTCCCGGACTAGAACCATTACAACGAACTCGCCGCACATACACGACAAGTTCAAAACAATATTATTTTTTATTCAAACTCACCGTAAGAGCACGACGAGTGCTAATATTTTTTTAATATATGGTTTAAATCTTAATAAGGTGATTAACCTAATCCAAAACCAAACTCGCCGTAGGGGCATGACGAGTTTCAACTGAGTTAACGGTGGCCGTGAGTAAACAATAGAAACCGTAGCTTGAAAAATATGAATGTCGACTTTGCCAATGCTTGGCAAAACATTGAGAATGCAATGTAAATATGTATGAATTAATGCCAAGAGTGAGTCTATTGCATACAAGTATACATGGCCAGCAAGTAATACAACAGTAAGTTGAGTATCGTATTCACAGGGATTGACCAAGAATTTAAGTGTTCAATGATTTACTTGTTAAAAGAAAAATGTTGAAATTGATTTGGATTTTAGATTTAGACTGGCTAAAAAATAGTAAAAGTAAAAACAGTTTGGCAAGAAGAAGTATTTAAATGGATGATGAGAGTTGGCAAGTGATGCCTAGATTTTACGCTAGCTATATCAGTTATTAATTATGTCCTGCATTGTATTTATTACCGAGCAAATTTCAAGAATAGCATTACCTCTGTCGATAGCAATAACCTAAGTTAACCATGATAAAACCCCTATATGTCTATAGTGTAGCTTTACATAAATTAACTTGATTAAGTTTCAATCTATACTCCTAAGGGGTAGATTCAGTTCTGAAGTATGCTCATATACTTGAACATCTTTTGTCGAAGTTTCTCTCCTTAGTACCTGGCAACTGATCATTACCCCTTAAGTTTGTTAAGATATTAAGGCATAATAAGCAAACAATGCCAACTATCGTATGACAAAGAATTTAAGGAAATGAAATGCAAGCCAAATAGAAAATAATGCCAAGGCATTCAAATTATTAAAAACCAATAATAAACTGAGCGTTAATCGTAAACATCCCCAACCAATTGTAAAAGCTTAGTTCATGGTTGGGGGATCCGTCCACAAAACATCGTATCTCAACATCACCGTTTAAATAAAAAATTAAACTAAGAGAATAGGCAAAGAAGGAGGTCCGTCGATGTAGCCCTTCAAATGCTTCAGGGTTTTCGGTCTAAAATGGTTGAACCACGTTGCCTCTAGCTTCCTCTTTCACCCCGGTGCTCTCCCTTGGATCAATGATCTATCTTCTTTAAATAGGCACTCATGAAAACCCTAGGATGGGTTTAAAATTTGAAATTTGGTTAGACACCAAGATAGGCATGTTATCCTCTTTTGAATTTTAGGGCTGACGTGTATTGAGTTCAATGGCTACTTTAACCAGGCATCGAACATCAATTCTATGCCAACCGAGCTTGGCAATCTCTAGTACAACTTTGCCAACTGTGACTCGGCAATTCTCTTATACTTTTCTTACTTTCTGCTCCTACGCTGCCCTGCCAAGCCTGCCATGCTCCTATCCTGCATCAATACCAGCAAAACAACTCTTCAAAGTAGCAAGATAAAAACTCCCTAACTCCTTATGCAAATGCATGATTTTAACAACTAAACGCAAACATATAAACCTAAAGACAAGAAAAACATTGCGAAATATGCATAAAAATCAATACTTTCTAGGAGTTAACACACCCCCAAACCTAGCTCATTGCTTGTCCTCAAGTAATGCAATTAAGAAAATAGAAAAATAAAAATAGGTACCTCGACAAAATTGTTCTGAATGTCAACAAGTGCTAGCAAGCAGATTCTGGCCCTAGTTCTCTCCTCAGATATCCCAGCGCAACAATGCTAAGTAGATAAGCAAATTAGTGTTCAGTGATGTCACTGTTGATTACGAGGTAGCTGATAGTTGTTTTACCACGTCTTCTAGATTAATCTTGTATTCCTCATATGGCAACTGAGCGTAATTAATGTTGTAAGAAGAACTTCGTAAAAATGAATAAGCGGAATGCACTACAATACTTTAAGAACATAGTCAATGCTACCACTATTTGATATTCATTTATCCGATTGTGCCTTACATTTTGGAATACAATACTCCAAGGCACCAGTCCATCTTCATGGAATATAATAATTTACGAGCCTTACACCATTGGAAAAGGTGAGGCAACGCTGACACCAGTGGTGTCCAACGATGTCTGGACGCTTTTGGCAAAGATGACTTAGGAAAAGAAGCTCAAAACAATGTAGCTTTGTGGCTGACTATATAGCTTAATTAATGTTGTAAGAAGAACTTCATAAAATTAATAGATAGATACATGTGGAAGAAAATAGAAATATGGTATGTAAAAGAAAATTTAACATTTGTGAGCATTTTTGTATACTCAAACATTACTTCTCACGACTATTTATATGGGAATATGCGTAGTGCATGTAACGCAAATTAGGCATGCATATATTCGTCTGAAACCTGCATCAGTGGTAGCTGCCAGGAAAATGGAAATGATAGGTGAAACTCGCCGTCTATGCACGACAAGTTTCATCAAATTCACCGTGCATGCACGACAAGTTGCACCTATCATTTCCAATTTTCCTGCCAACTACCACAAATTCAAGTTTCAGATGAATATATGTATGCTTTTCAAAGTAAGAATCAGAGAGTTTTTCAAATGGGCGAACGAATGGTGGACATACCGTCCCATACATATCTTATATTACAAAATGATTACAAATAAATGAAAAATATTTCTCACAATGCGATTTTATGGAACAATAATGTTGTAAGAAGAACTTCCATTACATCTCTCATACGCCACAGTTGTATGACACTTCATCACTTGCGAGACCAATGTAAATCAACATACAATTGGGGTGACAAAATGACTTATGGCAGCCCCATTGTGAGAAATGCACGGCCCCCTATTAACTCTTAGAAAATACTAATTTTTATGCATATTTCACAATGTTTTTACTTGTCTTTAGGTATATATGTTTGCATTTAGTTGTTAAAATCATGCATTTCAATGAGTGAGAGAGTTTTTATTTTGCCGTGTGAAGGGTTGTTTTGCTGACATTGATGCAGGTTAAGAGCAGGGCAGGCTTGGCAGAGCAGCACATGATTAGGAAATAGGAAAGCTGAAGAGAATTGTCGAGTTGCAGTTGGAAAAGTTGGGCCAAAGATTTCCAAGCTTGGTTGGCAAAAAAGTGAAGCATGATGCCTGATCAAAGTAGCCATTGGACCCAATACACATCAACCCTAAAATTCAAATGGAGATAAGATGATAACACGCTCTATCCTAAGTGCAGAATCAAATTTCAAATTCAAACCTACTATAGGGTTATCCATGTGTGCCTATTTAAGGAAAGATATCAAACAACTTGAGAGAGTACCATGGTGGTAGAGGAAGCTAAGGGTTGTGTGGTTCGACCATCTTAGACCGAGAGCTTTGGAGCATTCGAAGGCTGCATCGAGGGACCTCCTTCTTGCCCATTCTCTTAGTTTTATTTTTGTGTAAGTGATGATGTTGAGATACGATGATATTTTGTGGATAGAACCCCCAACCATGAACTAAGCTTTTATAGTTGGTTAGGGATGTTTGCGTTTAACACTCTGTTTATGTTTGGTTTTCAATAATTTGAATGTATTGGCATTATTTTCTATCTGGCTAGCATTACCTTTTTCTAAATTCTCTGCCATACGATAGTTGGCATTATTTGCTTATTACGCCTTAATATCTTAACAGACTTGAGGGGTAACGATCAATTGCTAGATACTAAGGAGAAAAGCTTCGACAGAAGATGTTCAAGTAGATAAGCTTATTTTAGAAGTGAATCTACCCCTTAGGAATGTAGATTGGAACTTAATCAAGTTAATTAATAAAAAGCTTCACTATAGACATATAAGGGTTTTAACATGGTTAACTTAGGGTATTGCCATTGACAGAGGTAATGCCACTCTTAAAATCTGCTCGGCAATAAATCCAAGGTAGGACATTATTAATAACTGGCATAGCTAGTGTAAAAACCAGACATCCCTTGCCAACTCTCATCACTCATTTGATTACTTCCTCTTGCCAAATTGTTTTTACGTTCATTTTATTCCTTTAATCATTATCTAAAACAAGCCTTTAAATCAATCCAAACATTCTTGATTCCTTTAACAAGTAAACCATTAAAACAATTAAATTCTTGGTCAATCCTTATGGATACAATACTGAGCTACCTTATTTATTACTTGCTTATTGTGTATACTTACATGCCATAGACTCACCCTTGACATTATTTCTTACATATTTACATTGCATTCTCACTTTTTTGCCAAGTGTTAGCAAAGTCAACAAGTTTTTGTCGCCATTTTCAGGGATTGCAATGGAGTTTATTGTTTTGATTTACTTGTTTTGTTTTGTTTTATTTATTTGTGTTGTTTGGTGTATGACCAGGAATCGCCCTGAAATATAAGATTGGCTATACGACCTAGAAATTGAATGAACCTTACGTAGATTGAAAATGAAAGTTCAGGAAATGGCTCACTAAGGAAATGGTGTCTTGAACAATAAAGAGAATCCAACAATGCACAATCGGATACCACTGGCTCCTGCTGCTATTGTTGACAATGCCATAAAAAGACCTATTAGAGAACACTTGGCATTGAATATGGACAATCTAATGTCAGGACTAGTTGGTCCAAAGGTAAACACAACTAATTTCAAACTTAAACCGGTAATGATTCAGACTCTTTTGAATGTAGGACAGTTTGATAGATCTCCTACTAGAGACCCAAGGCAACACTTGAAGTAATTCATGGAGGTTTGCCAATTATTTCAGCAACCGGGAGTGTCTGAGGATACAATAAAGCTAAAATTTTTCACATTTTCCCTAAGAGATAGAGCAAAACTGTGGCTAAGTTCATTGCCACCTGGTTCAGTCACTACATGGGCAGATTTATGCCAAAAATTCCTTTTGCGATTCCAGCCACCTAAACTTAATGCCAGGCTCATGAATGAGATCACGACATTTAGGCAGGTTGTTGAAGATACCTTATATGATGCATGGGAGAGTGATAGCGATTGTCGAAGCCATCAAAAATAAAACCTGTTCAAAGTAACTTGTAGAAGCAGTACGCAGGGTCGAATCCATAAAGAATGGTAAGAGATTAATTTTATAAACCGAAAAGTAAATTCGGGGGAGTTTGAATTTGAGTAGAATTGAAGAAAGCAATTTAAAGTAAATGAGAATTTTATATTAAAAGGAACTCTAGTTAAGGTAGATCTCGGTGTATTAATCCAAGTTTTCGATCATCGAACTTCACAAAAGATAAACCTGCATCAATCTCAAATTGCTTGGTTATAGGTTAATTGATAATCCACAATTAAACCCAATCTGTCTTACTTAGTAGATAACCACTTAATAATCTATAAATGACTAACTCTTATTATCAAGATTAAAATCCTTAGATAATCCACTTAGAATTAAAACCTATCAAATAGCTTTACTGAATTAAGAGACCTAATGCACATAAACTATCGAAACACTAATCTGTTAACTAATCAAGAATCTAAATTCATGCCTTGTAACTCGTTGGTTACTTACCACTTGTATCAAGGATGCCTCGATTGGTTGTCGTATATATATAATCCAATGTATACGTTTTGAATAAGCTCGGAAGATATAAAAATACTTGAAATAGATAAAGAAGATGAAGAACAAGAAATCTCACTAAAAACTTTTATTAATAACCTCGAACCTAAACCTTAACTAGAAAAAGAGTTTAGCAACTCATGGAGAAGGGAAATCAACAAAAGAAGAGAAGAATGAGAATTATGGGATGAATGATTTCTCTTCTCCTTATGACCCTATTTATAATAGAGGTCATTTACATCAACTAGGAGAAGGAATTACAATAAGATTTAATTTAAAAATCTATCTTACTCCAAATATAATATAAAACATAAAAGTTCAACTTGTAGTAAAATTCCTCTTCTTATGTTAAGTGCTCTATAAAATCCAAATCCAAATCCAACTGAAACTTCTCTTTTAAGCATGTATTATCCTTTAGTTGTCAAAATCCCTACAAAAATCAAATACTTGTTAAAACATAGATTTATAGTTGGATTAGAACACTAAAATATAGGTATATATATGTGAAAAATATGCAAATATTAGACTTATCATATACCCCCACACTTGGATTATTCTTGTCCTTAAGCATATTGAAACTCAAGACCTAGGGTCTTTTTGGTAAATAGAAAGGAAAAGAGAAGTAATAAGGGTAACACCGTAAAATTGGCCTATAAATGTTACCACTATCTAAGCTATAGGCTAATTGAATATATGTGGTAATCAATTTAAAGGAGAATGAACATTGGCCATCTTTAAGATCAAATAAGTGAAATTAGAACCAAATTGAATTGAAATTAAAACTAGAAGGCATAAATAGAAGGATAGAAATGTGAACATGCAAAATTCTATAGATTGCATGTAAAATAGAAATTAGATCAAGGCCTTGAAACATGTTCTCATTGGAAGAGAACATGTGCCAATTTGGATTATGACTCATGGCCAAGGAGGAAAGATGAACAAACATATTGTCATCTTCTTCCCATTATCATTCACCTTGGCCGAATATTGAGAGAGAAAAGGGGAGAGAAAATCTTCATGCAACACCTTCAAATTCAAGCTTCTTGATTCAACCTTGATCAAATTTAGCTTAGAGAAGGTATAATGCTTGATTTTACTTGTTATAGATTGCTTGAATATGAAAATGATGATGTTCTTGTTGCCTAGATGGAATTGGATGATTGTTATGTGTGTTAGGAGCATGCTAGCTTCAATTTGAACTTGAAATTGTGGATACTAGTAGCCAAATTGATAAAGGAAATAGAAATGGTTGCTGGAAATTTGAGAAATGTATATGTGGTTGAAAACAATCTTGATTAGGGACTGTTTTGATAGAGAAAATGTGTAAACATGTCAATTGGATATAGAACCCTGTTTTGATCATGTATCTAGATGAAATGAAGATTGAATTGAATAGATAACTCTCTGTAAATGTAAAAGCACCTAATTGGATTAGTTAAATTAGGCAATGGACTGCTCAATTGGTAAATTGAATGTGCAATGTGATCAAATAGATCAAATTAGGTTCAGCATGATAATGCCCTATTTTAAGCTCATTTCTAGGTGAATTAGATTGACCTAGAAATGTAAGAATATGAACATGAATGAAATTTCCATGTTAGAACCTTGCTTAGGTGAATTAAGAAGCTAGAAATTCAACCTAGTGTAATCTACCCATAATGCTCTATTCTGGGCATTAACTTTGAAAAATCACTATAAATTGTATAAAATGAATTTAAGGATGAAATATTTATGGACAACACCTTGATATGTCTAAATTCATTAGGAGAAAATAGAACTGAATTGTGGGTTGTAGAATGTAATGTAGAGAAGAAACACTAGGGACAGTGCAAACTGTCCAGTGTAACAAATTACCCTCTCTTTAAGATAAAAACTATATGAATTGGATAAGAACTAAAATGCAATCCTATTATGGTTATAAATAAAATTACATTAGATTTCCAACGGTGTAAACCAATTGAAATTCTGACGTATGGAATGAAAGTTATGCATGATTAAGTGACTAGAGTGCAAGCTGCCTGACAGCAACAGTTTAAGTAATTGCACACAATTTTGTGGCAATTTGTAAACTGTCTTGTAAACAGTTTTAGGCCATTGATTCTGCCTTGTTTTACATGAACTAGAGTATAGATAAGTGTAGTTAAGTGTAGTGAAAAATGTATATGAACATGCTGCCAGATTTGTGTATGTTATGTGCTTGTAACATTGCCTTGATTGAATGATCATATGATCTTGTTTTGACATGTTTGAAATTGTAATGTGATAGAACCAGGAGTAAACTTGGTGGAAGAGGATAGAGTGGATCATCCTAAAGCCAAGAACAAAGGAGCGTGGATCCAAGATTAGCTAAGCTTGGAGTATTGTGAGTGTAGTTATCTCTAGGGTTAGGACTAGGTCCTAACCAAATGCATACTTGTTACATTCTTGAAATGTTAAATGAATATAATCATGGACTTGACTTAATAAGGGAAGAATGATTAAAGTAATGCATGAAACTTGGTCTCAAACTTGTATACATGTTTGATTCGATTGATAAGCATGTTGAGTGGTAATGTTAGTGCTTGTATGATTCATGTGGCATGTGATCAATGTTTAAAGAACTTGCTTGAGATATCATCTCATCTTGATGAAATGAAACATGAAAACTACATGATATGTGAGCTATGGCACAATGGCCAAAGGGCCTAATATGAAATGAGCTTGTTTGACATGAACTTGATCTTGAAACACATAAATAATTGGTAAATCGAACAACCTTGGTAGCTAGTTAGACTAGGTAGAAGGACATGCCTTAGAGTCTAGAGCTCATTGTGTTAGGGTGGACTACGGGCCAGGGCTAAGGCCCATATTTGGCGATAGACGGAGGGTACGTATGTGGTCTTTGGCGACAGTAGGAGGGTTGACCAACACTACAGTGCATTTTGTGGCGACAATTGGTTGAAGACTCGATTACCTATACAAACTAAGTACCAATGGGATTGTTTAATTGATAAAACACGAAATAACAATCAATAACACTTGATACTTGTCTTGAAAGCTATGAATTGAATATTACTTGCTTGAAAGTCATGAATTGTATGTTACTTGTCATGTAAGCATGACCTGTTTTGTAAGCATGATATGCTTAATTCTTGATATGAAAACATGAAGTATGATTTCATGTTTCTTGTATCCTTATGATAGCCGAAAGCATGAAATCCTTAGCTAGGATTATCTTGATGCTTGAAAGCCTTAGCTAAGATCACTCTAATGCTTGAAAGCCTTAGTTAGGTTCACTCCTGTTTAAATGACACAAAACCTTGACATAAAAAAATGGTTAGATTTAGTTACTACCTCACTAAGTACATTCTTGTACTTATCACTCTCATTTTCATTCTTCCCAACTACAAGATAAATGATACGAGTGTTGCTTGATCTTAAAGCCTGTTATCTTGAGCTAGAAGCAAATCACACAAGCTTTGCGTAAGTATGGTTATTTTTGTATATCTCTTAGAATAGTGGAACTAGATTGTTAGAGTGTAGATTGATCATGCATTTTGGTACTTGTATATAATGTCTTGATGGGCCTACTTATTACGAACCTATGGTCAAGTATGTAATGAACTTAAAATACTTGTAATGTAAATGAGGTTGCTGTGCATATAATGATGGAATGAAATGATCAAATGTTGATCTAGTTTACCTTGTTATCATTCGAATCTCTAGTTATTGTTCATGTCTTGCTTAAATTGGAATTAGGATGATCGAGCCATGCTTGCTTGTATTCTAATCAACTGCCTTGGGAACTATATGGTCACTTGTGTGTGTATATAGCATGATGTATGTGTAGGTATTAATATGATAATGGCTGAATGGTTAGGTATAGAAAATGACTTGAATGGGAGCTAGTTTCATGTAAATTGAATGATCAAGAACCATGCTAGCAATTTGGGTTAAGATGTACATGTATAAGTCTAAAGAACAAAGAAATGAAATGGAATTAGGTTGTTGCCTTATTTCATTCGAATGTTAGGGATAAAAATGAAGTAAAGTGTATTGATAATGTAGTAACATATAATGTAAGTATGAAAGGAAAATTACATGCCTTACTCGAATGCCTTTGATGATTTGAATTCAAATATGAGTTGCGTGTATGATAAGTAAGTATGGTTGGTTGTTTGCTTGTTCTTGTATTGCCTTGTTCATTGTCCTTGCTTGCTTAAGTAACACTCCCGAGCTAGGTTGCTACTAGCCCTAGATAGGGGGTGTGACATTTAATTTGTAATCAGATCTTTAGGTTTAGTCGATTCTAGGACTAAACCAGGCTATCATGCATCATATAGGATATTTGTTCCACCTACGAGACTTGTATTGTATAGCTTGTGTCTTTGTTTATTAAACCGAATGCCTAATTGTTCTATTTGAATATAGAATGTTTGAAACGAGACTTGGCTGGGATAATGAAAGTCCTGAAGGCTCCTCGAATGAATGAGACAATGTGAGGATGGAACAGAATCCTCCATAACAACAAGCTCAAACCCGAGCCCAAGCTGCTGCTCAACAGGAAGCTCCTGCTATAAATCCTGTGCAACAGGAATGTCTCCTGAGTATGAAGGAGATGTTCAATCATCTAGTAACTTCTTTGAAACAAGACCATCCTATTGCTTCTCCTATTGCTATGCCAAACAGAGCTCCGATTGACAAGTTGGCTCAACACCGGGCCTATACTCTCATTGGCACTGATGAATCCAATCCTGAAGTAGCTGAGTATTGGTTAGAGGCCACTACTCGAATCTTATCCAAACAACTGCCCTGTTCTGATGAGCACAAGCACGAATGTGCCATAGCCTTGTTAGCAAATGAAGCTCTAAGCTGGTGGGAAACCACTACATTGACTGCTCTTGCTGAAGCTGTAACTTGGAAATTCTTCCTCGAGGAATTTAGTAAGAAATACATCAGTGAATAATACTTGGCCGAGCACCAGAAACGTTTCTTGTATCTCAAGCAAGGTGGCCGACCCATTGAACAATACGTGAGTGATTTCTGCAAGTATTGCAAGTACGGGTCGGAATACATCAAGACTGATGCTGATAAATGTCGGATGTTCATCGATGGACTGAATGATGAACTAAGTCCTATCTTCACTACCCTGGGTATCACTGAATTCCAAAATTTAGTGAACTAGGCTATTGCAACCGAGGAAAAGATGAAGGCCTCTGAGAAGCATAAGAGTGGTAACTCCTGGAAGGACAAACGAACCAGAAATGATGATAAGCCTCATTGGCAGTTAAAGAAATCTAAACACTCCAAAGATCACTTTTCGAATTACACTCATGTTCAGAAAAGCAATTACATACCGAGACCTCAATCGGTAACCAAGCCTTCAGCCCTGATCATCTTTGTTGATAGTATGGGGAATTCCAAAAAAGCTGTTCAATATCCTACTTGCAAGTTATGTCAGAAGCACCACACCGGGCAATGCAGAACTCAACAGAATTTGTGTTTCTTATGTGGAGCCTCCGATCATTATATCCAGGATTGTCCTCAGAATCCTAACAAGGTTCCAACTCGAACTCCTGTAAATGCTAGTTCAGCTCCATCTAATCGAAATAAGGGCCCGAGACAAGTTTATTCTGAGAATCAAAGAAAAAGTAGAGGCCAACATTCGGCACCTACACACCAAGAATCCCGAGCCCCTGCTCGAGTCTACCACATTTGTGGGAAAGAGGAAGAAGAAGCACTCGATGTTATCGTAGGTACTGTTGAATTAAATTCAAGTCCTGTATATTCTTTGATTGATTCGGGATCTACCCACTCCTTTATATGTTTTTCCGTGATTGCTAAGTTAAACTTAAAACCCAAACTTGTTAAGACCAGCTGTTGCGCGTAATAAGTGCTACGCATTTGGTGCAAGTATACACGTCGCAAGTAATAAAGTGATGTGAATATCGAGTATCGCCTTCGCAGGGATTTGTTTAGGCCACTTTGCTTATGTTACTGTACTGTGAAAATAAAAACACAATTGATAATAGAAGTTCTAATTAACAAGTAAACTAAGAGCAATAAACTAAAAGAATAGATGAAATCAAATAAGAGAGAATAGGCCAGGTTAATGTGAGTTGAGGAGTGATAGCTGATTGGATCGTCTTGGTAAAAGAGTGCAATGGGAACTCGGTTGCCGTGGCAACTTGCGCAGCTGGGTTGCCTTGGCAACTAATCGACGGTTACCTGGGCAACTGGCTGGGCAACTAGGTAGTAACTTCAAGGTTCGACAGAGCGTTCTTCAATGGTTTCTTCTTATCCCTAAGTCGAAACTCTAGCTAATTGTGCATGCCTTGACAATACATCATTGCGTGAATCAAGGGTGAACAACAACCAATCTTGCGCTCCTCTTAGTCGTTGAAATCCTTAACTTATTCCTAAGCCGGATTAATCTTCACCATATATAGATTGAATAAAGACCATAATCATTCGTTTCTTGAATCTAACTCTCCTGATATTAGATAAATAGATAGAATTACGAGATCCTCTCCCAATTCACTCGCAAACAAGAATAAAAACCAAGAATGAGTAAACCTTGAATTGAAAGTGCAAACTCTTATTACCTAAACAAAATCCAATTGTTTCTCACAACAACAAAACACAATAACCCCAACCAATCAAGTTAGTTCATGGTTGGGTTCAAAAGATATACAAAGAATAATCCCCAAACCGTGAATCTAATAGAAGCAAAGAAGAAGAAGAAGAAGAAGAAGAAGAAGAAATCGACAGCCCCTTGCTCTCCTCTCTCAATCGAACTCTCCCCCTTTGCCTCTCTATCTTGTCGAAACTCTCCCTCTTTGCCCTCTTCTTTGACGGCTTGGTCTCCTTTAAATAGGAGATGGCTAGGTTAAAATCCTTCTTGAGGAAGAAGTTAAGTTGGAATTAAATACTTTAAAAGAATATAATTCTTTATTATATTTAAATTCCTTCTAGATCTTCTTCTATCTTTTTGGGATTTAATTTCTCTTTGACCTTTTCATGGAAATCAAACTCCTTTGGGATTTAACTTTGCTCCACGTCATCTTGGGCTTATCTAGTCATCAATTTTGACTACCATATCATCTTATCCCTTATCGAAAATTGCCTTGGCAACTAGCTCGGCATCTCCTTCATGCATTTCCCTAGCAACTGCGTCGACATCTCCTTCATGCACTGCCCTGGCAACTGGTTCTAGCCTTGTTTAGGCAAGTGATTCTGCACACACACACAAAAGCACATCAAAGCATCATTTTTCCACAAAAATCACCAAGTTATGTAATCAAGCTCAACGGTGGAAAGAAACATGAATTAATGCATGAATGACTAATAATGCAACTAATATGAGCCTATGTCTAACAATAATATGAGTAAAAAGGGTAATAAAAATAGTACTTTTGAACACTTACCACTAACCTTGTAGTTTGGAACCCTATAGGAGGAAATATGCCTATTAACTTTATTTGCAAGCAATGTCCTATAAGTATTCAAAATGTACCTTTTCCCATGGACCTTTATCCCTTGCCTTCTTGTGAGTTCGATCTAGTGTTAGGACTAGATTGGCTAAGAAAACATGAAGCCTGGATAGATTGCCAAAATTGGAGACTGTATCTCCGGCGTCTAGGGAAGGAATCAATCCTCCTAATTGATAGAAAACCGACCTCAATCTTTGCTCCCATGACTATGCAAGAAGAACTTGAATTCATATTACCTAGTATGCCAATTATATATGAATTCATTGATGTTTTTCTTGAGGAACTCCCTGGTCTCCCTCCAACAGAGAAGTAGAGTTCGGGATTGAAGTTCAACCTAGAACAACTCCGGTGTCCATCACACCTTATGGAATGACACATGTTGAATTGAAAGAATACAAGAAGCAGCTCCAAGATCTACAAGACAAAGGCTTTGTTCGGCTTAGCTCATCTCCCTTGGGTACTCCAGTCTTGTTCGTGAAAAAGAAAGACAAAACTATGAGACTCTATATTAATTACAGAGAATTGAACAAGCTTACTATTAAGAATCGATATCCTCAACCAAGGATAGAAGATCTCTTCGATCAACTCAAGGATGCTTCAGTGTTCTCAAAGATCGATCTTCGATCGGGATACTATCAAATGAGGGTAAAAGAAGAAGAAATACCCAAGATATCCTTTCGTACTCTATATGGACACTTTGAATTTCTTGTAATGCCATTCGGGTTGACGAATTCTCTGGCTGCTTTCATAGATCTCATGAACCATTTATTCAAGCCCTATCTTAACAAGTTTATGGTCGTCTTCATCGATGACATCATGGTGTATTCTCGGAATAAGGAAGAACACTCTAAACACATTCGAATTGTATTGTAAACTCTCCGAGAAAGTTAATTGTTTGCAAAGTTCTCTAAGTGTGAATTTTGGCTAGCGAAAATCTCATTCCTTGGCAATGTCATCTAGGCAGAAGGGATTAAAGTAGACCCCAGCAAAATTTAATCCCTCCTGAATTGGAGACCTCCGAGGAATATTGGTGAGGTCAGAAGCTTTCTCGGTTTAGCCGAGTATTATCGGCATTTTGTCAAGGGATTCTCATCCAGTGCCACAAGCTTGACTAAGCTAACTCGTAAAGACACGCCCTTTGTTTGGTCAGAGAACAAACAACGAAGCTTCGATCAACTTAAACAGCCTTGACTTATGCTCCGGTTCTTATCCAACCAAAATTGGGCAAAGAATTCACTGTATATAGTGATGCATCTCAATTAGGACTAGGATGTGTCCTAATGCAAGATGGAAAAGTGGTAGCTTATGCTTCAAGGAAACTGAAACCACACGAGTTAAAATACCCTACACACGATCTAGAATTAGCAGCTATCATGTTTGCTCTCAAAATATGGAGACATTACTTGTACGGGGAGAAATGTAACCTGTTTACAGACCATAAGAGTCTCAAATACCTCTTGACTCAGAAATATTTGAATCTGAGACAAAGAAGATGGCTAGAATTGCTTAAAGACTACTATTTGGTTATTGACTACCATCCAGGGAAAGCAAATGTGGTTGTTGATGCCCTTAGTCGCAGACCATACTCGGGCCCCTAAATCTAAATCCTAGAAAAATTCATTGAATTTAATCTTTCTTAGATTACAAGTAATCCATTCAAATACCTTTCTTGTTTTGCAAGAAACTACTCGAAAATCTCTCTTAGTAATCTTGTGTATTCTTTGTAGCTTCCTTGGCTATCAATGCTCACTTCCGTTTATCCAAAGGATGAAAATTCTTGTCTGAACTTCAAGTTCAATCTAGCTTAATCTCGAGAATCAAAGAACTCCAGCAAATTGATCCAAATCTTCAGAAGATCAAATCCAAGCTAGACTCTGAGCCTAATTCTGACTTTTCCCTCAAGTCGAATGGACTCCTCTATTTCAAGGACAAAGTATGTGTTCCTAACAATGAGGAACTAAGACAAGAAATTTTACAATAAGCTCACCAAATCTCAGTCTTGATTCACTCGGGATCGGTTAAGATGTACAAGGATCTAAAGCCACTATATTGGTGGTCGAGCATGAAATCGGCAATCACAGACTTCGTATCAAAGTGTCTAACTAGTAAAAGGGTTAAAGCGGAGCATCAAGTCCCTACTAGATTGCTTCAACCTATCGAATTCCCTCAGCAGAAATGGGATTAGATTACAATGGATTTCGTTACTGGTCTTCCTTCCACTCCAAGAAAGAATGATACTGTATCGGTGATTGTTGATAGATTCACAAAGTCCACTCACTTCATCCATGCTCGAATGAACATGAGCTTGGAAACCTTAGCCGAGCTATACACCTGTGAAGTGATTCGATTACACGGTGTACCTACAGCTATAATCTCTAATCGTGACCCCATATTTGCTTCTCGATTTTGGAATTCTTTGCAGAAGGCTCTAGGAGCTAAAGTGCATCTTAGTGCAGCCTTTCATCCTCAATCAGATGGACAATATGAAAGAATCATTCAAGTACTCGAAGACATGCTACGTGCTTGTGTTATAGACTTCGGAAAGAATTGGGAGAAATCTCTAACCCTAGTAGAGTTTGCTTACAACAATAGCTATTAGACATCTATTTAGATGGCTCCCTTCAAAGCTCTATACGAAAGAAGATGTAGAACTCCCTTGTGCTGGACTAAATTGGGAGAAAACAAGGTTTTAGGACCTAAATTGCTCAGAGAAACCGATGAACAAGTGAAGATCATACATGATCGATTAAAGGCAACTTTCGATAGGCAAAAAGCTTATGCTGACTTATAAAAGAGAGACATCCAATACAATGTTGGAGACAAGGTCTTTCTCATAGTATCTCCTTGGAAGAAAGTCTTCAGATTTGGAAGAAAAGGAAAGCTCAACCCTCGGTTTATCGGACCATTTGAAATCATTGAAAGGATTGGTCCAGTGGCTTATCAATTGACACTTCCTAGTGAATTCGATAAGATCTACAATGTCTTCCATGTTTCCATGCTCAGAAGATATAGGTCTGATCCATCTCATGTTCTTGAACCCGAAGAGGTGGAATTGAATCCCGACTTATCTTATGAAGAAGAACCTATTCAGATACTTGACAAGGAAGTCAGAAGACTTCAAAACAAGAATGTTCCTCTTCTCAAAATCTTGTGGAGAAATCACAAGGTAGAAGAGGCAACATGGAAATCTGAAGAAGTCATGAAGAAGCAATATCCTCACATATTCGATTCAGGTAAATTCGAGGACGAATTTATTTGAAGGGGAGGAGAATTGTAACACCCTAAAATTGGCCTAGAAATGTTACCACTATCTAAACTATAGGCTAATTGAATATATGTGGTAATCAATTTAAAGGAGAATGAACATTGGCCATCCTTAAGATCAAATAAGTGAAATTAGAACCAAATTGAATTGAAATTAAAACTAGAAGGCATAAATAGAAGGATAGAAATTAGATCCAGGCCTTGACACATGTTCTCATTGGAAGAGAACATGTGCCAATTTGGATGATGACTCATGGCCATGGAGGAAAGATGAACAAACATATTGTCATCTTCCTCCCATTATCATTCACCTTGGCCGAATATTGAGAGAGAAAAAGGGTAGAGAAAATCTTCATGCAACACCTTCAAATTCAAGCTTCTTGATTCAACCTTGATCAAATTTAGCTTTGATAAGGTATAATGCTTGACTTTACTTGTTATAGATTGTTTGAATATGCAAATGATGATGTTCTTGTTGCCTAGATGGAATTGGATGATTGTTATGTGTGTTAGAAGCATGCTAGCTTCAATTTGAACTTGAAATTGTGGATACTAGTAGCCAAATTGATAAAGGAAATATAGATGGTTGCTGGAAATTATGTATATATGGTTGAAAACAGTCTTGATTAGGGACTGTTTTGATAGAGAAAATGTGTAAACATGTTAATTGGATATAGAACCCTGTTTCGATCATGTATCTAGATGAAATGAAGATTTAATTGAATAGATAACTTGCAAGAAATGTAAAATCACCTAATTGGATTAGTTAAATTAGGCAATGGAATGCACAATTGGTAAATTGAATGTGCAATGTGATCAAATAGATCAAATTAGGTTCAAAGTGATAATGCCCTATTTTAAGCTCATTTCTAGGTGAATTAGAATGACCTATACATTTAATAATATGAACATGAATGGAATTGCCATGTTAGAACCTTGCTTAGGTGAATTAAGAAGCTAGAAATTCAACCTAGTGTAATCTGCCCAGAATGCTCTGTTATGGGTAGTAACTTTGAAAAATCACTATAAATTGTATAAAATGAATTTAAGGCTGAAATCTTTATGGACAACACCTTGATATGTATAAATTAATTAGGAGAAAATATAACTAAATTCTAGGTTGTATAATGTAATGTAGAGAAGAAACACTAGGGACAGTGCATGCTGTTCAATGTAACAAATTACCCTGTCTTTAAGTTAAAAACTGTATTAATTGGTAAGAACTAAAATGCAAGCCTTATATGGTTACAAATACAATTACATTATCTTTACAACGGTGTAAACCAATTGAAATTCCGACCTACGGAATGCAATTTATGCATGATTAAGTGACTAGAGTGCAAGCTGCCTGGCAGCAGCAGTATAGGTAATTGCACACTGTTTTGTGGCAATTTGTAAACTGTCTTGTAAACAGTTTTAGGCCATTGATTCTGACTTGTTTTACATGAACTAGAGTATAGATAAGTGTAGTGAAAAATGTATATGAACATGCTGCCAGATTTGTGTATGTTATGTGCTTGTAAAATTGCCTTGATTGAATGATCATATGATCTTGTTTTGACATGTTTGAAATTGTAATGTGATAGAACCGGGAGTAAACTTGGTGGAAGAGGATAGAGTGGATCATCCTAAGGCCAAGAACAAAGGAGTGTGGATCCAAGAATAGCTAAGCTTGGAGTATTGTGAATGTAGTTATCTCTAGGGTTAGGACCTAGTCCTAACCAAATGCATACTTGTTACATTCTTGAAATGTTAAATGAATCTAATCATGGACTTGACTTAATAAGGGAAGAATGATTAAAGTAATGCATGAAACTTGATCTCAACCATGTATACATGTTTGATTCGATTGATAAGTATGTTGAGTGGTAATGTTAGTGCTTGTATACTTCACGTGGCTTGTGATCAATGTTTAAAGAACTTGCTTGAGATATCATATCATCTTGATGAAATGAAACATGAAAACTACATGATATGTGAGCTATGGATCAATGGCCTAAGGGCCTAATATGAAATGAACTTGATCTTGAAACACTTGAATAAATGGTAAATCGAACAACCATGGTAGCTAGTTGGACCAGGTAGAAGGGCATGCCTTAGAGTCTAGAGCTCATTGTGTCAGGGTGGACTACGGTCCAGGGCTAAGGCCCCTATTTGGCGACAGACTGAGGGTATGTATATGGTCTTTGGTGACAAAAGGAGGGTTGACCAGCACTACAGTGCATATTGTGGTGACAGTTGGTTGGAGACTCGATTACCAATACAAACTAAGAACCAAAAGGGTTGTTTAATTGATAAAACATGAAATAACAATCGAATAACACATGATACTTGTCTTGAAAGCTATAAATTGAATGTTACTTGTCTTGAAAGTCATGAATTGTATGTCACTTTTTATGTAAGCATGACCTACTTGATTACTTGATTTGTAAGCATGATATGCTTAATTCTTGATATGAAAACATGAAGTATGATTTCTTGTTTCTTGTATCCTTATGCTAGCCGAATGCATGAAATCCTTAGCTAGGATTATCTTGATGCTTGAAAGCCTTAGCTAAGATCACTCTAATGCTTGAAAGCCTTAGTTAGGTTCACTCCTGTTTAAATGACACAAAACATTGACATAAAAAATGGTTAGATTTAGTTACTACCTCACTAAGTACATTCTTGTACTTATAACTCTCATTTCATTCTTCCCAACTACAAGATAAATGATACGAGTGTTGCTTGATCATAAAGCCTGTTACCTTGAGCTAGAAGCAAATTACACAAGCTTTGCCTAAGTATTGTTATTTTTGTATATCTCTTAGAATAGTGGCACTAGATTGTTAGAGTGTAGATTGATCATGCATTTTGGTACTTGTATATAATGTTTTGATGGGCCTACTATGTTATGAACCTATGGTCAAGTATGTAATGAACTTAAAACACTTGTAATGTAAATGAGGTTGCTGCGCATATGATGATGGAATGAAATGATCAAATGATGATCTAGTTTACCTTGTTATCATTGGAATGTCTTGTTATTGTACATGTCTTGCTTGAATTGGAAGTAGGATGATCGAACCATGCTTGTATTCTAATCGAATGCCTTGGGAACTATATGGTCACTTGTGTGTATATACCATGATGTATGTATAGGTATTAATATGATGATGGCCGAATGGTTAGGTATAGAAAATGACTTGAATGGGTGCTACTTTCATGTAAATTGAATGATCAAGAACCATGTTAATAATTTGGGTTAAGATGTACATGTATAAGTGTAAGGAACAATGAAATGAAATGGAATTAGGTTGTTTCCTTATTTCATTCGAATGTTAGGGATAAAAATGAAGTAAAGTGTACTGATAATGTAGTAACATATAATGTAAGTATGAAAGCAAAAATTGCATGCCTTATTCGAATACCTTTGATGATTTGAATTCAAATATGAGTTGCTTGTATGATAAGTAAGTATCATTGGTTGTTTGCTTTTATTGCCTTGTTCATTGTCCTTGCTTGCTTAAGTAACGCTCCCGAGCCGGGGTGCCACTAGCCTAGGGTAGGGGGTGTTAAAATAAGTCAATGATTGCAATTTAGCAAAAGCAAATAATCACCCAATTAATTATCATGAAATCAAAGATGGAATAAAATTAAACACACTCACAAAGGATTCACTCAATTCACTCAAGGTGTTTAAGGGATAAAAACACTCAAGTCAAAGCGTGTAAAAGAGTCTTACCATAGGTTTGCAACTACATCACTTCTTCACCACTAGTTGGACCGAATTACAAGATCAAAAGGTCTTCGAATTTGGTTGTAGCGTGGCTTAAGACAAGGTATGATGAGAATGACTTTTAGGCTTTTTGAATCAAAGAACTTCTCACTCCTTTTCTCTTTTGTATCAAGCTTTTTTCACAAATTTAATTTTTGAAGAAATATCTTTTCTTTCCTTCAAACAATTTTCTCTTTGATTTTTTTTCTTTTCCTTGTTTTCAAGATTTTCTCCCTTTCATTTTTCTTTTGCTTGATTTTTCTCTTATTTTTTTCACGTAAGGAAAGTTTGTAGTTCTCCAAATTCAGGTTCAAATTGGGGAAATCAACAAAAAGGAATTAGGCTGGTAATGTGGTTAATTTCCAAACAAAAGGCTCAGGCTCAAAAGTGGTTCTCTAGTGGTCATATTTACCAATGTAGGCTTTTTGGCTCAAGGTTCATACCTAAGTGCCTTAATTATCTCAAGTAATTCGATCATATGTGGTCTTAACATGTATAACATTGCAAGTTCTAGAAGAAACTAATCATGCTTGACAATCACTCAATGAAAGAAAAAAATTGAAGCATAAAAGATGTATGCTTATTAGGCTCAAATCTCACAAAAGTGGCTTATGTTGTGTCCAATTTTATCCATCCAACTATCGAATCAATTAATCAAGCAATGATTTACAAGGCTAAAAAGTTCTTATCCATCCTAATTTACTCCTCATACCAGTCTCATTTTTACTTTAGGATCCCTAATCTCAAAATTTTCAACATGTTGATTCTAAGAAAAATTTTCATTGTGAAAGGAATTTTTCTAAGTCATCAATAAACATGAATTTCACATATTTTCTTTCTATTATTTTCAGCAAAACTAATAAAGATTTAAACAAAAAATTTCAACCAAAAGCCTCCACCCCCACACTTAAACTAAACATTGTCCTTAATGTTAAAATCATCATGCATGAAATAAAGCAATAAAAATTTAAGGGAAAAGAATACCCCCTTATTCGGTATGTGATGGTTCAGGGTGTGGATAGGAAAGGAAGCGTGGGCATATTTAAATCTTGTTTTGTTTTGCCTGAAGTTTTTCCATAAGTGCTACTCATTGTACCTAAAAAGAGAAAAAACTGTAAAATTTCATAATAAAAGAATAATAAAAAGAATAAAAAATAAAACATGGGTTGCCTCCCACAAAGCACTTTTGTTTAACATCTTTGGCTAGACGTAACTCCCTTTAATCTGTCGCAAAATGTTGTTCGCCGGGAAATTCTTCTTTGGTTGGATTGGGATTATCGTCTTGGAGGATTCAACTTCGATGGTCGGCCACTGAGTTCTCAGTTCCCTTTTTATCATGAATTTCTAGATCAAAGTCTTGGAGGAGCAATACACATCTCATTAGTCGGGGTTTTGAGTCTTTCTTCGTGAATAAGTACTTTAGAGCTGCGTGATCAGTGTACACAATGACTTTTACACCTAATAGGTAAGATTGAAATTTATCTAGCGTAAAGATCACGGATAATAATTCTTTCTTTGTGGTCAAATAGTTGGCTTGTACGGTATCTAGTGTCTTGGATGCGTAATGGATCACATGCGAGGTTTTGTCAATTTTTTGTCCTAGTACTACTCCTACCGCATGATCACTTGCATCGCACATTATCTCAAACAGATAGTTCCAATTTGGTGGCTTGACTATGGGTGCGGTGGTTAAGGCTTCTTTCAATATGTTAAATGCTTGCTTGCATGGTTCATCAAAATTGAATTCCATATCTTTTTGAAGAAGCTTGCAAAGTGGTATGGAGATCTTCGAAAAGTCTTTGATGAAGCGCCTATACAAACCTGCATGACCAAGGAAAGCACGAACTTCCCGCACATTTGTGGGGTAGGGTAATGAAGAAATAATATCTATCTTAGATTTATCTACTTTGATTCCTCTAGATGATACTATATGCCCTAAGATAATTCCTTAGTCAACCATAAAATGACATTTTTCATAGTTAAGTACTAGGTTGGTTTTTTTACACCTTTTTAAGACCTTTTCAAGATTAGCCAAACATGTATCAAAGGAATTTCCATAGACGGTAAAATCATCCATAAAAACTTCAATGATATTTTCAACATAATCAGAAAAAATACTCACCGTGCATCATTGAAAAGTAGCCGGAGCATTAGGTAACCCAAATGGCATGCGACGATATGCAAAGGTTCCAAATGGGCATGTGAACATCATTTTTCTTGGTCCTTGGGGGCTATAGTTATTTGGTGAAATCCTAAATATCCTTCTAAGCAACAATAATGGGACATACATGCTAAGCGCTCAAGCATTTGATCGATAAATAGGAGAAGAAAATGGCCCTTTCTAGTTGACATGTTTAATTCTCGATAATCTATACACACTCTCCATCTGTTTTGAACTCAAGTAGGTACCATGTATCGATCTTGGCTTTCAACTACCGTAATGCCAGTTTTCTTTGGAACCACATTAATGTGACTTACCCATTTACTATCCGAGATTGGAAATGTCACCCCCGCCTTTAGTAGTTTCATAATTTCTTCTTTTACTACCTCCATCATTGGTGGGTTAAATCTTCATTGGGCTTGCCATGAGGGCTAGCTCTCACCTTCTAGTTGTAACACCCTCAACCTAGTTCAGAAGAAAACCGGAATTGAAAGTGTCAATGAGACACAAACAAAAGTCGAAAACAGTAATTTCTTGATCAACGGGTGAACTCTCACCAATTGTGACACAAACACAAATCATTTCCATTTATGAAGTGTAGATGTGATACATGTGTGATCCATTTTAAACACGAGCCCAACACAAATTACCTTTACTCTACAATATAACACTGTTTAGTCCATTTCGATGAACTTGAATTCACATAGATTCTTAATAAAAAAATTTCATATGGGGTCATTAAGATATAAATTCTTGCCTAAGGAGGTCTTGTTACAAAACTTGATTTAGCTTCTAGTCTGTCACACTTTACCTATTAATATAATCCTCAATATCAACTTAGTAATTTATAGCCAGCTTACTAACCGAACACTTAGATCACGTAACACCCCCACCCGGTTTAGTAGTAAACTGGTTGAGGAGCGTTACGGGGAACACTAGAAACACGAACAATTTAAAATTTTTCGAACTCGTCGCTATTAGACGAGTTGAGTGACTAGCAACCAAGCAACTTGAGCAATCACATTTGATCATGCAAGCAAGAACGTGACTCAATCCTATTAGATGAGTTACTTGACTAGAAAGTAACTTAAGCAAGCATATCTTATCAAACAAGCAAGAACACATTTTTTTCTTTAAAGATTACCACTTTAGTTTACCATTAGCATTTTCATTAAGGTTTATCAAATAACATTCGAATTACATAACAAACAAGCATGTTTATTTCATTCCAAGTTACCTATATATGCAGCTAACATTTCATCATACAATCATGGATATATATTTCGTATTCATTATAGGCCTTCATTCGAGTGGTTACCTTCAAGATTCATTCAAGGTTAGTTACTACTTGATTAAATGATCATACATGAGAGGTATTCGAATAAAACACTTAAACTACAAGTATTGATATCATCCTTGTTTATCCTAGGTGAGCAGAGAACTAGCAAGGCACATAGACATCACTTTCAACTACACAAGCATGGACAAGTTCTTATTCATTATAAGTTACCACTTTAATTATTCACTTTCGAATCTAAGTTCATGTGATCATATCATTCGAATAGCTTACCTAGTCTAGCATGTGCTCATTTTAACACCATTTCATCATGTTTCATTCAAGATATGTAACCAATTCATGTAGGTTTGACTAAGCATAATCATGTGTACATATATTAGAACATCTCTATTCAAGCATGTAAGGATTCATTCCTTACCATTCAGCAACTATAATTCTCAATCACACCATGAATCACTTGTATCATTCAATTTCAATTATGTGCAGCTCATATATCTTATAACAATAGTTAACAAGGTTACAATGGTATACTCAATTCACATTAATTAGACATGGTCATGTAGGTTATTATATTCCAGACTTGCAACATTCATGTAGATTCAACTAAACAAGTTCATTTAGTGTAAACATTCGAATCATAGTCTTACACAACATTAGAGGTCGAATCATATTAATATACTAGCTTCCAAACGTACAAAATGCATGAACTAACCTTAGCTATAAACAAGACTAGGTTCCACCAACAACTAGGAGTAATACAAACAAGTATTGATTCATACTCAAGCTCCACTTGTGTCTTGCTTCAGGCTCAAGAAATCTAACTGTTGGTTGGGAAGAAAGGAAACAAGAGTGATAAGTACAATTTGTACTTAGTGAGGTAGCATCTAGATTTAACCAATTCTTGAATCAACTCTTAATTAATCAAGTAGACCTAATAAGGTTAATAGCACTTCAAGTCAAGCAAAATCATGAAAACATGTATTATCATACTTAAGGCATTCGATCATCAAGACAAGCATGGCAAGTAAGTGTCAAGTAACCACATTGTCAATTAAATCAAGTAGCATGAAAAGCTTATCAAGTTATCCAATTTATAGTTCCATTCGAATAGTAATCAAGCATAACAAGCATGTATCAAGTAGACCAAATTTACATGTCAAACAACAAGTATTTCATTGCTTTCGTGACAAGTAACAAGCCTTACATGACTTATATATCAAGTAATAAATATAAATAACTTACGTATCAAGTACAAAAATTTCATTGTTCATATATCAAGTAACAAGCTTTACATATCATGTACAATTATATCAAGTGTACAAGTATACAATTCAAGTAACATGTAAGCCTTAAGCCTTATTTATTGCTTGTTTATTTTCCTTAGTTTTAAGCCTTATTACTTAGCTGTCCATTATACATGTTTATACATTTTTATCATCACAAAACAGTCCATAATATCCTTGTATAATCAAAACAGTCCATGTAACTTGTATGTACCATTTTATTATCACAAAACAGTCCCTAATGTTCATACATAATCAAAACAGTCCATGTGACTTGTATGTACCATTTTATCATCACAAAACAATACCTAATGTTCATACATAATCAAAACAGTCCCTATGACTTGTATACACAATTTTATCATCACAAAACAAACCCTAATGTTCATACATAGTTAAAACAGTCCCTATGACTTGTATACACAATTTTATCATCACAAATCAATCCCTAATGTTCATACATAATTAAAACAGTCCATAATTGCTTGTACAAGTTGTACATGGCAACCTTACTCATGTTACATAGTTTAATCGCACAAAAATAGTCATTAATTGCATGTACAAGTTGTACATGGCAGCCTTACTCATGTTACATAGTTTAATCACACAAAATAGTCATTAATTGTATGTACAAGTTGTATATGGCAGCCTTACTCATGTTACATAGTTTAATCACACAAAAATAGTCATTAATTGCATGTACAAGTTGTACATGGCAACCTTACTCATTAATTCGAGTAAGATCGAGATCTTTTTCAAGTAACAATCATACAATACAAGGTCCAAGCATAGGCAATTATTATTTCAAGAATTTCATGTCAAGAATCAAGCATTACATGTTAAACAATTTGAGTATTTCAAGAATTCATGTTAAGTGATTCAAGTGTTCAAGATTTTCTTTTGAATTTCTTATTCGATTTCTCAATAAGGTTTATTTCTTTTAACATGTTTGCCTTGGATCACAATTGGTTATGGATGAAATTGGTCCTTGTTTGACCATAAAGGTCCAAGAATCCTATGCTTCTCACTATCCAACCAACTATCGCCAATCTCAGTACAACTCCCCTGTTACCTCCTACTGTCGCCAATAACATATTACATGTAATGGCGAGTCCCTCTGAGCCATGGCTCATGGACTGTATTCCCAAGAATACCAAGCATCATACCAATGTATCCAAGGACTTCCATTTAAGGTAACGTAAGTCTTTTAAATGTTTAACTTTCATTAGAGGATATCTTGTGGCACAAGAATTCTTATTTTACTTTAAAGCTTGTTGTTGTTTCTTGTTTTTATGCTTTCATGTTCAAGTCAACATAATTGTGTTCAAGAACCACATTCAAGCAAGTTATAGCAATATCATGCTTAGCCCTTAGGCTAGTTGAGCCTTAGCTCCTCAATTCACTTTTTATCTCGTCATTCAAGCAAGTATTCGATTATATGCCCTTAGGCAACATACAATGTCTTAATTTCATGGTTCAATTTGTACTATTGACACATACATCATAGAGTATTATCAAGCCAGCATTCGAATACAAGCTTAGCATAATCAAATCAAGAAATTTAACATGTATAAACATTATACATACTTCACAAGTCAAGTAACATATGCTAATTCAAGCAAGCCATTTCAAATACATGCCATCTTTGGCATCAAGCAAGTCAAGTAGATCACAATAAAGGTACAAGGATGAAGCAATGCCTTATAATTCATAAATCACATCTTGTTAGTAAATGTTAGACCGTGGAGAACATACAAACAAGGATTCACATAACTATCTCATTCATCAAGTAAACATTTAGCATACACTACCATAGGCATCAAGCAGACATTCGAATGAATAGCATTCAAGACAAAAAGATCACACATCATATATCATGGAAGTACATATATATGCTACTATTCGAATAGCCACTTCAAGAACAAGAATTCACACTTTTGTTTTCACTTTTCTTTTTTGATTATACAGTCAACTTTCATGCTTTTATTCACTTACAAGCTTAGCTTAGCCAATCTTCCCTTTATGTGCATGATCAAGCCTATATTAAGTCTATCTAAACAATACAAGGAGGGTAAGTAATTTAAGCATGCATATTTGGTTAACACCTAAGTCCTAACCCTACAAAACTACACCCACAGTACTCCAAGCTTAGCTAGTCTTGGATCCACACTCCTTTGTTCTTAGCTTTAGGATGTTCCACCCTTTCCTCTTCCACCAAGTTCACTCTTGGTTCTAAAACATTACATAAGTAAATACATATGTCAAAACAAGATCACATATTCATTCAACCATGGCAACATTACTAGTACTTAACATACATGAATCTGGCAGCATATTCATTTTCATATATTAACATACGTGAATTCAATTGTTTATATTTCTATTCATGTAAAACAGGACAGTAACCAATGTCCCAAAACTATTACGAAACAGTTTACCAAACTGTAAACAAAACAGTCTCAAAGTACCTAGGCTGCTGCTCCAGGCAGCTTGTACACTACTTACTTAAACATGCATAACTTTTATTCCGTACGTCGGAATTTCAATTAGTTTATACCATTAGAAATCTTATTTAACCCTCTTTAAAACAGTTTAGAACTTGCTGTAATCACTCATTTTGACTGAGTTTTAGTGTTATTAGCATTATTTTAATAATATTATTATTAATATAAAATTAATAAAAAGTCAAAAAAATAATAAAAATTTAATACAAAAAAAATTAAAAAGGAAAAAAAGGAAAATGGGTGGTTTTGGGATGACCACGTCACCCTTAAACCCACCCCAATTGCCTATATAAAGGCATGGGGGGCAGGGGGAATGGGGGAAGAAATGGGCAATCGGTAGTGGCTGCCGATAAGGAAGCTATGCTCTCGGTAGCCAAGGACCGGGGTCAGTGCCCCCGGTCCTAACCGGTTCGATCGGGGTCCTATTTTAGGTCCGATCTAGTTAATATTTTTGGAGAGGTTGTGGTAGATCTCGGTGGGGTTCAGTCGGGGTTCGTTATTTGAGCTCCTAGTTAGGTATATTTTCTCCCCTTTTTATTTGTATTGTAGTTTTTATAATTTAATGAAGTATTAGTTAATTTAAAATTGTATTCTTATTTTTTAGTTTGTATGTTTTAGATTAGTATTTTATTTATGTTAGATTAGTTTTTTATTTATGTGTTAGATTAATATTTATGAATGTTTTAGATTAGTATTTTATTTATGTTAGATTAGTATTTTATTTATGTGTTAGATTAATATTTATGAATGTTTTAGATTAGTATTTTATTTATGTTAGATTTGTTTTTATTTATGAGTTAAATTAATATTTATGTATGTATGTTTTAAATTAATATTTTATTTATGTTAGAATAGTATTTTATTATGTTAATATTTATTTGTATTTTTATTGTATTTAAAATTATTTGCCACATTTTATATTTCGCTCACTAAGATTGCATATCGAGATATATAAATTGTCAATACGGTGCCCTTTTATCCGAGCATAAACGGAGCCAGTATCAGGCGTAGTGATGGTGGTTGGGCGTTTACTCTCTGATAATGGGGACTTTAAAATCTACTCGCACTTATAACCAAATTTTAAATTAGTTGTTACTTTAATCCGGAAAGTCTAATATTAATAAAGCGGTAATTATTAAAGTACTAATTTTGGGCGGTGTGGGGGTGCTAATCTTCCCTATCCGTAACTGACTCCCGAACCTAACATTTTTCAAAATCTCTGGTTTTTATGGTGTCCGGCCTACCTAAGTGGCTGGTGGCGACTCCATTTTCTTAAATAAAACACGGGTTTCTAAAACCCCCACAGAATAAACATTTTTATATCTGAAAAACCACAAACACTTCAAAAACTCATTTTTTAGCGAAACGAACATCGCTACAGATGGCGACTCCGCTGGGGATATTTTTTGTTTTTTTACAAAATAAAGAGAGTCAAGCTTTTTCAAATAATTATCGCTTTAATAATATTAGAAGTTCCGGATTAAAGTGACTATTAAATTAATATTCGGTTTTAATTGCGCATTTATTTTAACGCATTTAAAATTTGGCATATAAACCCATTTTTAAGTGGGGGAAAATGCTAATGCTTTCGTGGAGATATCATTCTCCCGTGTAGGCCTAGCAAGTACCTTCGGGGCTCGAGTACCTTATGCTTTCGTAAGGATATCGTTCCTTCGTGCAGGCATAAGCGAATGGGTCCCCCTGAATTGAACCTGGTTGAAAGGAGCATGTAATGGGTGATGATCGGGGGTCTTGCTACTCTTAGTAGATGACAACAAGGACAATTCAGGTACCTCCTAGAACCAAGATTACATGTAGAGAATATATAGAAACCCACCCCTTTAGAGCCATGCGGATAACCTTAGGTGTTTTAGACGGGATAAATAGGGTTGTTTTGTTTGTTTACCTTA
Organism: Hibiscus mutabilis; assembly: GCA_019671005.1. NCBI lineage: Eukaryota > Viridiplantae > Streptophyta > Magnoliopsida > Malvales > Malvaceae > Hibiscus > Hibiscus mutabilis. The sequence goes on from CM033727.1 coordinate 13,360,223, forward strand.
TTTAATTTATCTTTTATTTATGTATTTATTATTTTTATCTGGTACTAACTCATTTCTTTTTGTGTTTTATTTTTATTTTTATTTTACACATATTTTTGTTGCATTATCATTGCATCCACATTACATAGAGGCGTTGATTCAAGTGGTTTGCCCGATTAGAAAATCTTTCATCATGAAAAAATGTGTCTTAGGAAGGACGACATCGATCCAGTCGTGCGACATCGGTCAGAGATTAATCAACAGATCCGAGGTAACAATTTGTCGAGCAAGCGTGTAGTGCCAAAGTATACACACAAGACCCTGATGGTGGACATACAACGAGCTACAAGGTGTGTGAATGACTTAGCTACCGAAGGCGCGACTCTCTGACTTTTCGTAACCCCAGACATGGAAGAAGCACCAAGGTTTATCAAGTTGCTCAGAGTTCTCGAGGAGCTAGGAGGTAGAGCTAGGGCTTATGTGTAGAAATTTGTTTTGTAATTGAGACTTTTTGTAATAGGGACTCTTTTTGTAACAGGGACTCATTTTGTAATATGGACCTTTTTTGTAATCTGGACCCTTTAATTCCCATAAAAGTCGTTCGAAAGGGTGATTACCAGCGGAATCAACGCCTTTATTTGCATTCATGTTGCATATCATGACATGGTGTTGATTCAAGAACAGTTCATTAAAAGACTTTCAAAATAGAAAAAGTCTGCTTTGCCGGGAACGATAATATTACAGTATCAAGTTAGGCCGAGCAAAGACCAATCGAGAAAGAAGACGGTACGATAGTAAGGCACGCGCGACGCAGAAGATTCAGTCAGGGCCGCAGAACCCCAATTTTAAATCTTCACATTTGACCATTTTGTAAAAATCTCAAAGATTTTAATTTCACTCATTTAAATTTTTTTTGAAAATATTATTATTTTGCTTTGAATCTTTTTCCCTCATAAAACTTTTAGAATAATAATAGTAAAAAAAGAAACCTAAAAGTTTCATTTTTTAAGTAAGTTAAAACTTTTTGATAATAAAAAAAGGGGAAAATTTTAAACCAAATGATCTTTGAGAATTTTAATTTAAACCCTAAAATTTTTAAAGTACTCCCCTAGGACCGATAGAATCCATCCTTATTTAGACGTATTATTCGTTTGCACCCAGATCTACAGAAGAAAAAATCTTGTCTGCATTATGCCTGCACTTGTTGATGTCATTTTCAGAAGCCACAAAAATAAAGATCATGATGTCACGAGTCCATGGAATAGAATAAGAGGAGAAGACGAGGTCATCCATCATCCTGAAGACGACGTCGAGACGTGGAGCACAGGTTTTGCTTTCCGAAGTCAAGGTCTCCAGAATAAATCCAATTGTTACCTGTAATTCATTATTAAGTTCTGGCAAATAGACATTTTCTCTATTGAAAGTTTTTTAAAGACTGTTCGAGAATCAACATCGCATTTGCATGCATTCTTGCATTTATAGGGTATTGATTCCCGAAGTGGTTCCTCAAATCTCAAAAATCGTTCATAATTGGCAAATGGTCGTCTGGTCAGTTATTAGAGGGCACGGATATAGGGTTTTGTCCCAGAGTAAGATCAGAGACAATAGAAGAGGAACCATCTGAAGACTTCAGGTCAAACACGGTAAGGAGACACGGTACTGGTAATGAGCAAAGTAAAGTGCAAAAGTTGAAAGAAGCAGAAGGAAGAAGTGATGAATCAGATGAATACCCTGACGAAAGGTAAGCGATCTATCGAATCGAAAGAAGAACCCATTAAGGATCAGAATAGAAAGTGGGATATTCAGAATTCTACCTCTAAGCCAGCTAAATACGACAAATTGAACCCTTTTTTGATCCGCATCAATAAACAGACGGAAGGTATGTCTGAGTTGGGCTTTCAAAAAAGTAGAGCTCGGTCCAGAAGAAACCCGAGAAGCAAGTAATGAAAAGTACATCTCGATTCCTATGAGGTACACCGAACTACTACTAATGTTCATCGTGAAGAGTCTTATTACCTCGGTAAAGTCTCTAGCGAAGAGACAGTCTTATCCGAAAGATACGACACCGTTTAAGAAGTTTGGGTCACAGTATTGAGGATTGTGGGGCCCTGAGGAACAAGTTCAAGATCTTATTACGATGAGAATTTTGGGTTTCAAAGACGGAGTTCCCCAATTCTATAGTAAGCTAACAATCACCCGAGGGGAAAAGTCAAGAAAGAATCGATATCCAGGACAAAGTTCAAGTAATGCCGAAGTGGGTCACTCAAGCGAGTTAAATTTGAAGATCGGAGATAGGGGCATCCCAGGAGAGGGATATTCTTTCGAGTTCAGCTAGCTCAGATAAGAGAGAGATAACTTTGATAAAATTGAATTTTCAGAATGATCACCCGAAGCTCTACCTGAGTGTTTAAGAATATCAGACTGGGTCACCTTTAAAGAGTAAATGAACGATGTTGTTCAGTTGAAGGAAGACTCAGAATATTGGAAGAAGAGAAACTAGTCAAGCAAGAATCAAGTTAGGCTGTTATCAGATAAGTTTGAGGAAATTGGGAATAGGTACGACAGTCTCCAGAGATGAGCTATGGAATAACTTAGCCATTAACAAGAGTTTTGGGAACAAGTTTACGACAGAGCAATGACAATCCAACACTCTTCAGTTGGAAAGTAAGTAGGACAACTTCCAAGCTGCGAAAGACTAAGCAGGGGATAGATGAAGACCCGAAGATCGATATTACTCAAGCAGGTAAGGTGGCTCAACAAGGTGGTAGGCTTAGTCAGAACATGGACCAAGTGTCGGACTACAGAGGCAAGCTGACCGGACTACTGGATGAAGTTAAGAAAGTAGGCACTGAAGCTTATCAGTAACTGTAAATATCTAATATCTGATATAATGAAACCTTTTGGCCTCAATGAATGTCGTTCTATGGGGATCACTTTTAGAATCAATACCTTATTGCATTCATGTTTATATTTTAGGATTGCATTGCATTGCTTTGCACGATCCTGGCATGTTTTACATGACATTATCATTACCTTGCATTATTACTACCTTGCATAATTTTGATGAGGAGTAATTCAAAGACCAATTAGGGTTTTATCATGGATAAAAGAATTGAAGACACTCAAAAATCAAGATTCGAGCAGTTAAAAAATGGGCTCAAGAGGAAAAAAAGAAAAAAAAGAAGAAGTTTGATGCCTTCGATGCAAGAAAACTCTGTTTGAACCCTAATTTGGTCATTCCTCTGGATTTTAAAGATTCCCATATTTACGCATGATGACAGAACAAGCTGCCCCAAGATTCACCTGACCACGTCCTGTAGAAAGATAAAGGGCTACATTGAGAATGAAAAATTGCCGATCCACTACTTCTATGACAGTCTAGCAGGACCTACCGTGATATGGTACACCTATTTGAGTAGAGACCAAGTGTAGTCATGCGGAGACTTAACCGACGTCTTTATGGGCAATACAGATATGCTCTAAACCTAGCACCAAGTCATCAGTATCTTCAGGGTACGAGGATGAAACCTGATGAGAGTTTCAAGGAATGTGCTTTGAGATGGCGGAGGTTAGCCACCCAAGTGCAGCCTCTCATTGCTGAAGAGGAAAGTGACTTCCATGTCTCAAGCCATCTTCTATAAGATGCCCGGGAAATTGATGGGCAAATGTGATGACTTTATTGAATACATGATCCAAGAAGAAAAATTGAGTCTTAATTCAACGAACCAGACATGCCTAGGAGCAGAAGGAAAAAAAGAGATAAATGGGTACCACTCTCAAGGTTCTTGTAATCGTAAGAGAAGAAGACAAGCAGATTCCTCTTAATCACCAAAAAATTCCTTGAACAAGTACATATTTAGAGATATTCCGATTATTCCATCTCGTACATATGGCCTCATCTGGTCAAGGGTTAGTACCTTACCTCTGGGCCGATAAAGATTAAGCCAAGCTCACCTGCTCACAGTTTTGATCTATACAGTGCATATGAGTTCTACACTAAGGCATCGGGGCATGACACCAAGAAATTTGGGGTCATTAATAGAAGAAATCAAGAAGGTGGTTGACGAGGGAGTCATGACAAGAATTGATCCAGCAAGGAAAAACAAGAGAAGAGGCACAAGCCTACACTACCTTGAAAGGGCCGGAATGAGTTAGTACCCTGGAGATAGTTCAAAGGTCCCTACGGTTTTCTCATCATTTCACAAAGAAATTCTCAACAAAAAAATCTCATTGTTTGTCAGAATAACAAATCACATTTCTATTTAGAAAGCATTTTTACATTTTTCGATTCTTTACACATTTTATTTTTATGGGTAGTTTTTGTTCTCCCATATGCATATACACGCATTTTTGAATGGACATATGTATGTATCATTTCTATACCAGGTCTTCGAATTTTGAATGCAACAGTACATTTGCTTCAGATCCAAAGATCAACTCTAAGTTGCATATATTTAGAAGAGATTGAATGTTGTGGGGATACTGTAAATGTGAGTATCTGCTAGTTTACTTAGGCCAACAGAGGAACAAAAATAGTGTTTAGACAATGGGCATTTCCCATTTTAAGAATTTATCTTCTCAGGCACTTGTCGTTTAAGATCCTTTAAACGAGAGTTGACCCTAAACCACTACCCCCTGAAGGCATTCTCAGGACATCTGTGAATTTGACAATGAATGATATTCTTTTACTTTACCAGAAGACAAAGATGAGTCCAGACAGATTGGATACGAAGATCAAAAAATCATCAGAAGAAAGTGGTTGAAAACAAGGATATGTCCAGACGAAAAACCAAAGAAAAGAAGAGAAATGATAATCAGAAGGCCGATGCAATCCAGATCGAGTAAATATCAAAAGAGCTCTATAGAGGCAAGTAACTTTGAGCAGAAGATATAATCAATACCAAGTATAGATACGTGTTGATTCGAGGATACATTTATAGACTCAAATGAGAAGAAAGAGATTCAAGGCTAAAAACCCAAAATGGACAGTCTAAAACAAAAGAAAAAGAAAAGAAAAGAAAAAAAAAGAAAAAATAAAATAAAAAAAGAAGAAAGAGAGAGAGAAAAAAAAAAGAAAAGAAAAAGAAAAGAAAAGGGAAAAAAGAAAAAGAGAGAAAGAATATTGTATATGCTTCACACACAGATCAAACAATACAAGAACGAGACTTCAACTATTAGCAAGAGACACAAGGAATCCATATTTCAAGTAAATATCAGTTTTGAAAATTAGTATAGAAGCTCGAATTGAAGCTAATTCGGCCCGAAGATTGCCAATTTTGAAAAAGGAAATGACCTCTAGGGTGAAAACCCAAAAATGGGCAATCTAGAGTGATCCTGAAAATGAAGAAAAAGAGTAGTCTGCCTGAGCATGCTGGCATCAATTTCCAACCAAAATACACTGATCGGAAGGTACAGAAGAAGAAAGTGACCTCTAAGGTGAAAACCCAAAAATGGGCAGTCTAGAGCGATCCAAGAGAAAAAGTGAAAAAGAAGAAAAGAAAAAGAAGAAAGAAAGAATAACATTTCATCTGGGCGTGCCAGTCACAAGAATTCCCAAAAATGTATTCGTAGTCCTTCATTCAAGAAATCTCAGTTTCGAAGAGTATTGGAGGGTCAAACATTATTGAATAGAAAACGGACATCAGTACATAGCCAGAATGCAAGGTAGCCTACAGTAAAAAGAAAGGAAATGAACTCTAGGGTGAAAACCCGAAAATGGGCAGTCTAGAGTGATCCAAAAAAAATTGAAGGAATAATGAGCATATCCAAGTTACACAAGTACAAAAATACTGTTTCACTTAACCATAAACCAAAGGCCTACATTACAAGCCCCCAAAGACCATTCTGGTCATCCATAGATATCCAAGTTGAATGAGAATGTCTTCAGATTTCATTCCGCCTATAAGGGTTAACTTTGCTTCAAGAAACGTCAAACTTCGAAGTGCTTGATCGACACCCAAATGAGGGAAGGATGGGGCATGGTGAGATAGTGAGATTAAGAGAGCCACCTTAAACGGGGTAGAAACTAGGTAGGGTTGTTCCTCTCAAAAGCATATTAGACCAGAAGAAACTATACATTGACATATATGTCCACAATGGTCAAGATCTTCTAAATATGCGCTTCATTAGAGTTGATCTCTGGCAACTTGAAGCAGATGCCCTATGGTGTTTGATATTTCGGGGGCAAGCATGTTTTAAAAGGTTTGACATTTTCTCCCAAAATTTTGATTTTTACCATTTCCCCCAAACATTAGTTTTAAAAATGTTTGGCAGTATACTTCAAATTTTGTTTACCATTCTCCAAACATTATTTTAAAAAAAATGTTTGGTCCTTAAAAAAAGAAGAAGAAAAGAAAAAGATGTTTACCATTTGTTCCAAACAATGTTTTCAAAATGTTTGGTATCCCCTCCAAGTTGTGATTTTTGAAATGACTGTTATCTTTTCAAACAATCATTATTATTATTATTTTTTGAAATATACATAAGTAAATTGCCTTTTGCATTACTTTAAAAATAAATGATGATGAGATTTAAAGCATAGGGACCAAGAGTTAGTTCCCGTCAAAGTACTACGAGAAGATCAAGGATGAGCTCAGGGGATAGAAGCATTTTGGCTCACCCTGGTGACTAGAAATAGATCAAGGCTCTGTATGATGGGTCAGAAAATTCAAAGTAGTGGAGCCCGTGGTTGAATGGGACAACGCCAAGCGAAGAACATGACAAGGGTTCTTATAAGAATAATATAAGAACCAGATGATCATTTACGAAGACGGGTGATAACCCCGAAGACAAGAAAGCCTTCTGCATAAAAGGTTTGAAAGCATGTTCAAATGAGGATTTAAGAGCATACAGTGAAGAAGTAAAGAGATGAAGAAATCTGAGGAACGACCTTTTAGGGTGTAAGACTTTAGAACAAAAAAGGGCTGAAAGAAAAAAGAGAAGAAAAAAGAAAAAGAAAAAGAGAGAAAGAAAGAGAGGGAGAAGAAAAAAGAAAAGAAAAAGAAAAATAAGAAGAAATTGAAGGAAAAAGAGAAAAAAAGATGAAAAGAAAAAGAAAAAGAGAAAAGACAAGAAAGAAATCATTACTTTGCATGCATCATATAGATAAGGGCATGTCAATTTTTACTTGTTTTGGACAGGTACTTGAAGAATTATCAAAAAACATTAAGAAGTGGATTTCATTGAAGAAGATCGGTAGCCATTTTCAGCGTGAATCCCCAAATTGAAGAAAGATTTCGGTAGCTATAGCAGCGTGAGTCCTAGAAGATCGACAGCCATTTTCGGTGTGAGTCCCCAAATTTGAAGAAAGTTTGGCAGCCATTTTCGGCTTGAGTCCCCAAATTTGAAGAAAGATCGGTAGCCATTTTCAGCGTGAATCCCCAAATTGAAGAAAGATTTTGGCAGCGAAAGTAGAGTGAGTCCTAGAAGATCGGTAGCCATTTTCGGTGGTAATCCCCAAATTGAAGAAAGATTTCAACATCTATAGTAGCGTGAGTCTTAGAAGATCGGTAGCCATTTTCGGCATGAATCCCCAAATTGAAAAAAGTTTTTGGCAACCATTTTCGGCATGAGCTCCTAAACTTGAAGAAGGTTTGGCGGCCATTTTCGGCGTGAGCCCCCGAATTTGAAGAAGGTTTGGCAGCCATTTTTGGCGTGAGTCCCCAAATTTGAAGAAGGTTTGGCGGCCATTTTCGGCATGATTCCCCAAATTTGAAGAAGGTTTGGAGGCCATGTTCGGCGTGAGTCCCCAAATTTGAAGAAGGTTTGGCGGTCATTTTCGGCGTGAGTCCCCAAATTTGAAGAAGGTCTGGCAGCCATTTTCGGTGTGAGTCCCTAAATTTGAAGAATGTTTGGCAGCCATTTTCGGTGTGAGTCCCTAAATTTGAAGAAAGATCAGTAGCCATTTTTGGCATGAATCCCCAAATTGAAGAAAGATTCTGGCAACCTCAGTAACAAGAGTCTTGGAAGATCGGTAGCCATTTTCAGCGTGAATCCCCAAATTGAAAAAAGATTTCAGCAACTATAGTAGCGTGAGTCCTAGAAGATCGGTAGCCATTTTCGGCATAAATCCCCAAATTGAAGAAACATTTCGGCATCTATAGTAGCATGAGTCCTAGAAGATCGGTAGCCATTTTCGGCATGAATCTCCAAATTGAAGAAAGATTTCGGCAGCTATAGTAGCGTTAGTCCTAGAAGATCGGTAGCCGTTTTTGGCGTGAATCCCAAAATTTGAAGAAAGATTTTGGCGGCCTTAGCAGCGTGAGTCCAAAAAAAACGGCAGCTATAGCAGCGTGAGGCCCAGATGTTAAATCCTTTGGGTCATCGGTAAGTCCTCCGGGCACGGTGTTAAGTCCTTCGAGCCACTAGTAAGTCTTTCGAGCATGGTGATAAGTTCTTCGGGCCATTAGTAAGTCCTTTGGGCATGATGCGGCAGCCTTAGTAGCGTAAGTCCAAAGATATCAACAGCCTTGTAAAAAAAAAAAGAGAATGAAAATGAGATAGAAAAAAGAGAAAAGAAAAAAAGAAAGAAAAAGAAAAAGAAGCAGAAAAAGAGGAAAAGAAAGGAAAAAAGGAAAAAAGAGAAAAGAAAAATTCGAAGATAAAGGTTCTATATAGGAAGGGCCTGTATTTTTAAGCCCCCGCAGCGAGAGGTTCTATATAGGAAGAATCCACCGCTCTGAGGTTTCAGAAGCTAAAAGTTTTATATAGGAAGAGCTTGCGGCTCTAGGGTGAAGACTGGCAGTTCTATATAGGAAGAACTCCCATCTGAAATAATTCACCCATGACACAGAAGGTTTTATGTAGGGAAAACCCGCTGTGTTGAAGGCAAAGAGTCCTATATAGGAAGGGCTCCGAACTTTACTGTCTTAGAGTGAAAGGTTCTATATAGGAAGAACCTGTAACTCTGAGATTTCAGAAGCTAAGAGTTCTATATAGGAAGGACTTGCGGCTCTAGGGTTTGAAGACTAACAGTTCTATATAGGAAGAACTCCCAGTCGAAAGAATCCGTCAGTGACGCAGAAGGTTTTATATAGGAGAAATCAGCGTTGAAGGCGAAGAGTTCTATATAGGAAGGACTCCAAGCTTTACCGTCTCAGAATGAAAAGTTCTATATAGGAGGGACTAATAACTCGAGGCTTCAGAGTGAAGGGTTCTATGTAGGAAGAGCCTATAGCTCCAAGATCGGAAGGTGACGAAGTTCTATATAGGAAGAGCTTACAAGCCTGAAGATTCAGCTAAGGAAGAGCGGAGAGATCCAAAAGAACACGTGATTCCGAAGCCAAAGACAAGTAGGTCAAAAATGAGTGCTTTTGATATTTGCTTTGTCCTCGTTTCACAAGAACAAGCAAAGAGGGGCAACTGTAATCACTCATTTTTGACCGGGTTTTAGTGCTATTAGTATTATTTTAATAATAATAATATTAATATAAAATTAATAAAAAGTAAAAAAATAATAATAAAAATATAATATAAAAAAATTAAAAGGCAATAAAAAAGGAAAATTGGTGGTTTTGGGATGACCACGTCACCCTTAAACCCACCCCAATTGCCTATATAAAGGCATGGGGGTTAGGGGGAATGGGGGAAGAAATGGGCAATCGGTAGTGGCTGCCAATAAGGGAGTTATGCTCTCGGTAGCCAAGGACCGGGGGCAATGCTCTCGGTCCTAACCGGTTCGATCGGGGTCCTATTTTAGGTCCGATCTAGTTAATATTTTTGGAGAGGTCGTGGTAGATCTCAGTGGGGTTCAGTCGGGGTTCATTATTCGAGCTCCTAGTTAGGTATATTTTCTCCCATTTTTATTTGTATTGTAGTTTTTATAATTTAATGAAGTATTAGTTAATTTAAAATTGTATTCTTATTTTTTAGTTTGTATGTTTTAAATTTATGTTCTAGATTAGTTTTTTATTTATGTTAGATTATTTTTTTATTTATGTGTTAGATTAATATTTACGAATGTTTTAGATTAGTATTTTATTCATGTTAAATTAGTTTCTTATTTATGTGTTAGATTAATATTTATGAATGTTTTAGATTAGTATTTTATTTATGTTAGATTTGTTTTTATTTATGAGTTAGATTAATATTTATGTATGTATGTTTTAGATTAGTATTTTATTTATGTTAGAATAGTATTTTATTATGTTAATATTTATTTGTATTTTTATTGTATTTAAAATTATTTGCCACATTTTATATTTCGCTCACTAAGATTGCATATCGAGATATATAAATTGTCAATGCGGTGCCCTTTTATCCGAGCGTAAACGGAGCCAGTATCAAGCGTAGTGATGGTGGTTGGGCGTTTACTCTCGGATAATGGAGCCTTTAAAATCTACTCGCACTTATAACCAAATTTTAAATTAGTCGTCACTTTAATCCTGAAAGTCTAATATTAATAAAGCGATAATTATTAAAGTACCAATTTTGGGCAGTGTGGGGTGCTAATCCTTCCCCATCCGTAACCGACTCCCAAACCTATCAATTTTCAAAATCTCTTGTTTTTATGGTGTCCGGCCTACCTATGTGGCCAGTGGCGACTCCATTTTCTTAAATAAAACACGGGTTTCTAAAACCCCACGGAATAAACATTTTTATATCCGAAAAACTACAAACACTTCGAAAACTCATTTTTCAGCGAAACAGACATCGCTACACTTGCATTTTAATGTCTTTCCAATTAATACAATTTTTAGTTCAAAGACAGGGCAATTGTATTTCTAGACAGTTTGCACTGCCAGAGCTTTTCATTTCCAGATTCAAGCTCACAATCCAGAATTCAATTCTGTTTTCTCCTAATGAAAATAGAAATATTAAGGTTCAATCCATAAAAATTTCATCCATTAATTCGACCTATACAATTTATGATGATTTTTCAAAGTTGCTGCCCATAATAGAGTTTTCTGGGTAAATTACACTAGGTTAGGTTTTAAGTTCCTTAATTCATTAGGACATGATTCTAACATGATAATTTAGCTTATATGCATTTCATCACAAGTTTAGGTCAGTTTAAGTTCACTTATCAATGTGATCAAAACAGGGCATTAGTGATCAATAGATTCGATCACTCTATCAAGGCAGCATTTTATACAATTTCCAGCAACATGCTTATTCTTTCTAACAACTAGTACATATATATAAACCATGATTATCATCTACAATTTCCAGCAATAAATTCAACATCTTTACATGCACATTGATTCGATTCTTGTTACTAATCTCATAATTTAACCAAAATCTCATAGCAACAAGTTCATGTATGTATACATTTCGAATCAAACAATTACAGCATCACCTAATCAGAAATTCAAGCATATAATCGAATGAAATAACATCTTATTACCTTACTTATGCTGCTAACAAGTTCAATTTAACATCTATTTAAGGTTCATCCCATGGATTAAGCTTTTTCTCTAAAAAATTCTCTCCTTTCTTCGGTAATGCATTAGAGAAGGAGAAAGAAATTGATGATCATCTTTACTTGATCATCTTCAATGAAACCTCATTGTGTCTTTAAATTCAATTGTTTCCACCTATATGGGTCCTCCCATTTAGTTGTGTTTTACATGCATTCACTACAATTTCATTTCCATAAAATTTAGTCCTTTTAATTTGGCAAGTCTATGTGTTAACTATCACATTTTGGCCCTTTTAATTCAGCAGCTACAAATGCTAATTGTAGCATTCTAGTCCTTAATCAATTGTTATCAACTTCCTTTCTTTTATATCTTCATAATTTACCCCTTTACTTTCATTTGTTAAGACATAGTTTTAGTTAACTATTAGCTTAAATTGTGGTAACATTCCTAGGCCCGGTTTAGGGGTGTTACAGATCATATATGCGATTAAGATTACACCATTCAATTAGGCCTTAACTTCAAAAGTTACCTAATTTACTGTAGCATTTTAGGCTAACAACATTGTTCATTCTAACTAGATTTTTAAACAAGATATAAGTTTTAAGCTTGAAATTGTCTTAGAAACCATTCAAGTACATTTGTGGTTTATCAAGCACTTAAAAATCACAACAATAACATGAACCATACTCGACTGCTAATTTATTATTAGACCTTGTATGAATTAAAACATAATTATGCATTCGATTACCAAAATAAATAATACTTAGCCACCAAGCCATCATTAGCATGACTTAATTCATAACACACTTCAATATTTTCCCAGTACCATTCAAAATAAGCCTATCAAGGTTTTACAATTACAACATTTAAGTGACCATTCTAAATCAAACAAGCTTCCACAAACCTACAACCTCTTCATTTAGCATATTCAAGCATCATAACTATACATATAAAAATCTTAAATATAGATTATCACCTTTTCAAACCAACATAGTACCCAAACATAACCAAAAATTCGAAAGCACAGATTTTAACTAACTAATTGGACTTGGATTACAAGGTTTCATTCGAAACAAAGGATCTGGAGATTTACTAGAAGTTTAAGCTAACATTCGAACATTTAAAGAACTTATCTTGTAACTCAAGCAAACATTATAACAACATAAATAAGAGAAACAAACTTTCCAAAGACTCCCATTTTAATATACATATCTTATCTTTCTAAGTTAGCTAGTAAGATTTCATGACTTAAAGATTTACTCGTTCAACATAATGCAAGCTTAAATAGTGGTTACTATAACATAATCAAACTTAGCTATGCGCAACCAAATAATCAACATAAATTATCTTGCATTACACATAGCCCAAAGCACAAAGCAATGGCTAGTGTTGGAATCATAACAATCCTAACTTTTCAACTATCCAATCAAACTATTGCCAATCTCCATACTATCTCCCCCGTTACCTCCTACTGTTGCTAATATATCGCATAAAATGGGTCGTCACCCAAGCCGTAGCTCATGGACCGTAGTCCCTGAAATATATACCTTTGCGCCATGCCAATTGTCCAAGGACTTCCATTACTTAGGCAACTTACGTATTTTATACCTTGAAGATTATGAGGTATCTTATGATATAAGTAATCTTTCTTGCTTCTTTTTCTTAATAACTTATAACATAAGTTAAGCTTTTGCTCCTTAGAGTGTGAGTTCTTATAATTTAAAGTTTAACTTTGTTTCTTTTATAACATATTTTCAGAGGATCTAAAATTTGATACTAAATTTAGAACAAGCTTATACATACAAATTCTTTAAAACCTTAATCACCCAACATCATATCATGGCATACATTACATCCATGATGCATATGCAATGTATATCTTATGCATGATACTTATTATTTCAAGTGAATGTAACCCAATCCCATATGCTCTATTTGAGCCTTATGCGAAAATGAATGCATTTCAAAATTGACATATCATGCAACATAAATTAGGATGACACCTTGTCATCTTGAATGTAACAACTACACTAACCTCTTATCCCTAAGTCACGGGATAACTGAATCCACAATTACCCTTAGCTTCCACTAACTCTTATCTTCTACTCTTCCTTATCAAGATATGTACTTCAAACAAATTAACAAATCATTAAGATTGATTCAATTTTTTATGTGTACATATATATATATATATACACTTACAAATCAGCCCAACATATACACACACATGTACATATTCAAAACAGTCCCTAATACATTTATATTCATGTACCCTGGTCCTTACATCTGCATACATGCATATATACATCAAACAGCCCTTATCATGTCTACAAACATTCAAAACAGTCTCTAAACGTCTAAAACAAACCTTATATACTTCACAAAACAGTCATTTTTCTTTTAAATACTCAAAAACATTCCACTAATTTAAATTATAACAAAATAACCCCTATAATCAAAACAGTCCATTAATTGCTTTCTAATATGCGAAACACTTTCAAACACTTATGTATACATAGTTTTATATAACAAAACAGTCCCAAATATGCTTTTATCTCTATGAAAGAGTCCACTAATTTAAATTATAACAAAACAACATTAGACAACTGCACTCCTATTATTTACAAATCTGCACAGTTTTAACTCCATTCAGCACTGTTTTTAGTTCAATTCTGCATTTCAAAAAGACTGCATATAACTTCTGCATGTATTAAATAATTCTGCACTTAGCACATCTTCAAAACTGTATTTTATCACACTGTTTTTCAGCAAAATACTCAACTAAAGCTCTGCCTTATAGTAGTCCATGATACATATCCTACACTTCAAAACAGTTTACTCTTATTAACAAAACAGTTTTCTTAGTCTTTGAATCACCAAATCAGCCCTTTTATAAGATCCTATATTTTCAGAACAGTTTCCTCCATACTTGTATACACATTTAAATCTCAAAACAATTTCTAATGTGTTCTTTAACATCTAAAACAATTTCATTCGTTTGTATACATATCCATACATTAAAATAGTTCTTATTTTTAGTGTAAAAACAGTCCCAAGACAGTATTTATAATTTCAAAATCAGTCCCTCAATTTTACAAAACTATCCCTTGTTTCCAGATTTGTAAAACAATCCAAAACAGCCTTTAATACTTCAAAATCAGTCCTTCACACTTACAAAACTATTCCCCTGTTTTCCAGATTCAAAAACAGTCCCATAAGCTTCATTGTTACTCTTTGTTTAATCATAATCCCTGAATTCAATTGTTTAATAAGCAAATATGACCCCAACTAGATTTACTACTTCAAAATCAATTGTTTAATCAGCCTTTAATTATCTTTGAAGCTAACCAAACCTGTTCTAAATAAAGTACTTATCCTAGAAATTTTTGAATGTTTCAATTCGAATTTTACTAGACATCTCTAATTCTATTGCAATTACAAATTGTGCAAACAACAATTTATCTTATGATTGCTCAAAAAATATTCAAAATATAAGGTTGTTTCTCTAGCAATACATAACATGCATGGAGGATTTCTACATAGTTCTTAAATCAAAACTTAGATTAAGAGAAATGGAAGAGTAATCTTACCCCTTTCTCTAACTATACGAACAAGAATTCGTGAATTTTGAAGACCAATTTGCTAAAATTTTAAGCTTTCCAAATTAAATCCTCTAGCTCTCTTCCAATGGTAAAATCGGGTAAGAAGGTGGAGAAAGGAAGAAGATGAAGCTTGATTGAAATTGTGGAATTCTCGTTCTTTTTTTGTTTTTAAGCTTCGGTTGTGAGGATGGAGATGAACATTTTGTTCATCTCTCCTTTAAAACCGATCCATCCATAAACCACATGTTGGTGTCTTATTTTGACGTGTTCAAGTCTATTTGTATTTCTATTTTATCATGCAATCATCCATTTTTACCAAGGTTTCAATTTAATCCTTGCAATATAGCCATCCAATGTATTATACTTCCAAATAGGTCCTAACATCTAATTGTTCATTCTAAAAAATATATTTTAAATCATTTGAATCACATTCCAATTTTTTTATATCAAATTGTATGCTATATTTTGGTGTATCACACTAGTAGTATGTGGTGCATGCACAAGGAGGGGCTTAACCCGTGTATGTCGGCAATTGTCCGTCCTATAGCCGATTTGTGATCACCAAGTATTTGTAGGAGTTTTGCCTCCTCTTCTTCACTTAGTTTACTGGGTATGATTACTGGTAACGTTTCTTTTGGACCAAGGTAGGCGTACTTCAAGTCGCTTGACAAGTTCTTTAATTCAAGTTTTGGTGCCTGCGAGATTGAAGTTAAAATTTCGTCAGATTTAGTAATCGATATTGCCATGAATTCTTCTTTTTGATCCACCGATGCTTGTGTTTCCTCGCCATCATCATAAACTTCATCTTCAAGGTTTCGGAAGGCCTCTTGTATTAAAGGTTCAGTTACATCTAAAAAAAAACAGTGAAGATACATCTTTAGAGTGTTTCATGGTATCATAGATATTAAATTCCACAATTTCACCATCAAATTCCATAGTAAGTTTACCATGATGTACATTAATACTTGTTTTTGATGTTTTCATAAAAGGCCTTCCTAACAAAATTAGACTGGGTTTAGATGAATCGTTTTCCTCCATATCTAAAACATAAAAGTCAGCGAGAAATACATGTCCATTGACTTGTACCAAAACATCCTCCAAAACTCCTTTCGTATAAACATTCGACCTATCAGCAAGCTGTATAATCACACCTATATCTTTTAGAGGACCCATATTGTTAGCACAATATATAGAATCTGGCATAACATTAATAGATGCTCCTAAATCTAGCATGGTTTCTTCATTCTTAATGCTTCTGATTTGACAAGGGATAGTGAACATACCTGGATCCTTGCACTTTTCAGAGAGTTTCTATTTAAGTACGGTAGATACATTCTCACTCATTCTTACCTTTTCGTTCTCGTTGAGCTTTCGCTTGTTGGTGCATAATTCTTTGAGAAATTTTGCATAGCGGGGAATTCACTTAATTGCATCGAGTAAGGGAATGTTTACCTTGACTTTGCAAAAAGTCTCAAGAATCTCTCTTTCTTGTTCATCTTTCTTGGATTTTCCAAACCTTTGAGGGAAGGGAGGTGGGATCACTATCGGTTGAATGTCTTTTTGTGCGCCATCTTCTTCCTTTTTAAGATTTTGCTGCATTTTTGCATTTTTTTCGGGAAAAGGAGTTTGCCAAAATTTTGTCAATTTTCTAGCCTTCTCGTCTCCTTTATCGGCTTTGGTGGCTGGTTCCTGTAAATTCTTGCCACTTCTCAAAGTAATAGCACTCACATTTGTTTAAGATTGACAATGGTTTGCGAGGGTAACTTACCTCGAGATTCAGATTGACTAAGAGACGAAGCGATCTGACTTACTTGGGTTTCAAGATTTTTTATGCTCGACCTTGTCTCTTGTTGGAATTGCTCCAAGTTGTGGGCAGGTTTGTACACAATGTCTTCCAAAGGAGGTTTTGTCGATGATGATGATTGCGACTCATGGAAAGCACCTTGTTGGTTCGGATATGACATGTTGTTATGTGGCCTCTATCCATAGCTCAAATTAGGATGATCTTTCCACCCTGGATTGCAAGTGTTTGAGTATAGATTGCATATCCTTCAGTTGTAAGGTCCTTCGATGTTGTTGGAGATTTCAATTTCATCCTGGAGTGTAGGGCACGAATCGGTTGGATGCTTGCTACTTGTGCAAATCCCACAAGCTTTCACTTGTTGCGTACTACCTATTACCAATCTTTGAACAAGAGAGGTCATATTTGAAATCTTATCTTCAAGAGAAGAAATATTTACCTTATTAACTCATTTAGAGACGGTGTCATGATGTGAACCGAATTGTTGAGAGTTTGTGGCCATCAAATTGATCAAATATTCGGCTTGGGTAAGAGTTTTGTTCACGATTGTTCCTTCACTTGCAGCATCCATCATCCTTCTCTCCATAGGTAACAAACCTCCATAAAAATATTGGATGAGTAATTGGTCGGATACACCATGATGTGGGCAGCTTGCACATAGTTGCTTGAATCTTTCCTAATAAGCGTGAAGTGTCTCAGTATCTCTCTGTCGAACCCCACAAATCTCTCTTCTAATGTTAACGGCTTTTGAAGCGGGAAATTACTTCTCAAGGAAAAGTGTCGTCATGTCTGTTGTAGACTCTGTAGAAGAAGTGTGTTATGAATGCTGACAAAAGTGGCAAAATGTATGTATTAGTAAAATAGTGCCAAGAGTCTTTTATGTGCAAGTATACACAGTCTAAAAGTAATACAACAGTTAAGCTGAGTATCGATCCCATAAAGATTGACTTGGAATTCGATTGTTTGATTGTTACTTGCCTTGGAAGAAAAGACGTTTGTTTTGAAGATTGTTTTGGAATTACTCTAATAGGAAAAGAAATAAAAGTGAAGCAAAACATTGGCAAGGAAAGTCTTTTAATGAGTGATGAACGTTGGTAGGAAATGCTTGAGTTTAATGTTGTTCATGCCAGCCTTTGTTGGCAAACTATCTTGGCATTGCTTGTTGAGCAGATTCAACATTAGCAATGCCTCTCTCGATGGCCATTACCCTAAATTGATTATGTAAAAAACCCTATATCTCTATAGTGAATGTTTTTAAATGAACCAAGTTGATTAAGAACCAATATATACTCCTATGGGGTAGATATCACTTTCGAAGTAAGTTTATCTACTTGAACAAATTCTCTTGAAGCTTCTCTCTCTAGTATTCAACAACTTAATTGTTGCCACCCCAAGTCTGTTAAGATATTGGGAAGCAATAGGCCAATTGTGCCAGCTCTCACTTGGCAGAGTACTTAGGAAAAGTTGAAGTATGTCGAATAGAAAAACATTTGCCAAAACGAAATTGTCATTAAACAAAACTAAGGCATGAAACAATGTTTAAACCAAACATCCCCCACCAACAAAGTTGATTAAGAACCAATCTATACTCCTAGGGGGTAGATATCACTTCCGAAGTAAGTTTATCTACTTGAACAAATTTTCTCAAATATTCTCTCCCTAGTATTCAACAACTTAATCGTTGCTACCCCAAGTCTGTTAAGATATTGGGAAGCAATAGGCCAACTGTGCTAGCTCTTACTTGGCAGAGTACTTAGGAAAAGTTTAAGTATGTCGAATAGAAAAATATTTGCCAAAATGGAATTGTCATTAAAGAAAAATAAGGAATGAAATAATGTTTAAACCAAACATCCCCCACCAACTATGAAATTAGTTCATAGTGAGGGATTTAACCAACAAAACCATAACCGTTTTCAAATACATCATCATAAAATAAAAAAAAAGGTTAAACCAAAGAGAATAGGCGAGAGGGGTCTCTCGATGCAGCCCTCAAATCCAGGCTCTCAGCCAAGTGGTTGAACCACCCTTCCTTGGTGCAGCCGACCGTCACTCATCGAGCACTCCAACACCTTACTCCGATCACTCCTCACCCTTCACAATCTCTTCTCGTGCTATCCCCAAATGCTTGATCAGTTGGTGTTTATATAGGCATGCAAGGGAAGGAAATAGTATAGCTTATTCATTTGAATTTCAAATGCTCCAAGGATAAGAGATAGAGTCTTATTTGATCAGTGTAATATCTTATCAAGCTAGGGCTGATGTCATCATGCTGATGTTGCCTTGGCACACAAGCTTGGCATGTCCTTGCCAACATATCTTGGCATCACCTTATTCGCTATTTTCTCAGAGGTTGGTCCATTTGCGATCTTTTAGGATCCTGATCATGCCCTATTTTTTTTTTGGGGTTCAACAGCCTTTTGGCATGGCATCAAGTTCACTTCTCTCCCAAAAAGTGCTTGTCACTATCTAGTCCTTCTGTGCCAACAACACTTGGCATTATCCTTGGCAATCCTAACTATGTTGCTTTCTTGTGCCTAATCCTATGCCAAACCTACAAAATAGCCACAAAAACAACCCTTCACACTGGCATAGACAAAATACTAAACTCCTTATGCAAATGCATGATTATAACAACCTAATGCAACTAAATGTACCTAGAAACAAGCAAGAGGAATGTAAATTTGGCATTAAAAACAATAATTTTGGAGAGGTAACACACCCCCAAACCTAACTCATTGCTTGTCCTCAAGTAATGCAAACAAAGAAAGAAAATAAAAAGTGTGAAAAAGTTACCTCGATAAAATTTTGGTTGGAATGCCAGCAGATGCTGGGGAGCATAATTTGGCTCTATTTCTGTCCTCGGTATCTCAGTGCAATAATGCCAAGCAGGTAATAATTCAAGTGCAACAATATAACTCTAGTCTAAGTTCATGACGAGTGCACGATGTGTAGGCAATATGCATCCAATATCCTTTCACTCCCTTAGCCAATTTTACTACCTAAACTCAGATCATTTTTCTTTCTTGTCGAGGGTTCTATTGGAATTAATTTAAGCTTGCTTTGTGACACTGTTTAGCGTGAGTGATAAGAGGGAGTATACCACGAATCCCCACCTTAATCCAGATATCACTAGGCTTTCTCTTCAACTCATACCATAGGGTTTTGGACTTGAGAACTAAGAGGGAGCTACCACGAAGCCCCAAGTAACTTATTATCCCTAGGTAGAGGAGAGTTCATTTTTATTGTCTTGGCAGAACATTGCTGCCCTATTTATTTTCTTTTTACCCTATCATCATTTGTTCAATTTTTTTCAATCTAAGCATAGTTTCAAATAGTCTAAGTTTGCTAGGGAACTAGATTCATATAACGTGCTAAGTGTAAATTCAATTCCCTAAACTAGAGATCAATTGCCAAGCAATCTTGGCAAACTACCTTTCTGGCATGGCATGACAACTAAAGATTAAAATTTCCTCATTGGACAGATACCTAGATCAAATTAAACTTGCCTAACAAGTGTTAACATTATTCAAAATTAAATTGAGGCAAAATTTTATCTTTTTTAGTGGCTCGACATGCATCTAACTATGTGACCTATATGGTATGGCAACAAAAAATTAAACATGAAATGCATGGCATAAATGTGAGGAAACGTACATCCCCAAACCCAAGATGTGCATTGTCCTCAATGCATGAAACAACAAATATATTCAAAATTAAAACAGAAAAACAAAATGCATGATCATGTGAATGCAATAAGATGGAATGCAAAGGAGTTTAAGTATAAGAGGACTCCCCCTCAGAGACTTCCTCTCGTGTGACTTATGCCCGTGTGACTCAGGTCTTCCTTTTAACAAAGCTGCCATTATCGGGAGCTTTGCGCTTGATTCTGGTCATGGGTGGCTTTGTAGTAGTGGAGGCTCTAACTTCCTCCTTTTTCTTGGCAGGTTCAACTGGCGGTGTAACTGCTTAGCTTTGGGTGTTTGAACTGGGATTTCCTCCGATTTAGATGAGGAACTAGTGCTGGCATATTCAACTTGCTCCGGGGACACAGGAATTGTGGCATTGGACTTGGAACTGGCTGGACTAGCTAGCACAACAAGGCTAACTGAACTGGCTGGACTGGCTGGCATCGTGGGATTGGCTGGACTGGCTTGCATGGCATCTTCATTGGTAGAAGGATCGGCAGAGAAAACTGGAAATGGTGGCACCACTTTAGGGGATAGTTTTTCAAGCACCTCCCTAATAATAATGTCCCTCTCCTTGGTGTAATGCCTCGTCTTAGCATTAAGATCCTCAACTGCCTCTAGCTTTTGAAGAATAATCTTCTGGCGATGGTAGACTTAGGACAACACTGCCAATGAACTGGTTGGCATGGTCTCTAGCACACTGTCTGGCTCTGCCTTTGGCTTTGGCCTTGGCATGACAGCTTTGACCTTTCCCTTGCCCTTTTCCTTTGGCTCAACAGTCGTGAGATTTTTCCAAATGGCAGCCATGATTGTCGTTCCCATTATAATCTGGCCTTTTTCTTCATCAAGTCTAGGCATATCATGGCGCACACAAATGCTAGAAATAAACAAAGGGAAAAATAAGCTGCCTTTACCTTTCGCAGAACACTTATAAGCCTCATCGATGATGATTTTGCCAATGTTGATCTTGCATCCTTTGACAATAGAGTGCAACAAAATCAGCCTCTCTTCCGAGACGGTCTCATTGTGGGATTTAGGCAACAAATTTTCCTTGATGAAGTGATTCCAGTCGTGCATCTCTGGCTTTAACGCCAACCTCTTCACCGTCTGGTGGCCCATCGATGAAACTGTCCAAACTGTGCCAAGCTTACACAAGTCTACCAATAGTTTCTTACATTTGGCAGCAGACATGGATTCATCATAGTCAAAGTGCTCATCTCCTATATCATTCAAAGAAAATAGTGAGTTAACATACCCTTCATCTAAACGCATGCATTTACCTCGAATCATCAAGAATGGAGAATCTTTTTTCACAAGACGTGCATAAAATTCTTGCAAAATGGTGGTGTAGATCTCCCTTTTCTATTGGCAGAACGAACTCCACTTGTGCATGTCGACAATGGCCTTGAACTCCGGTGGGAATCTCAGGGTGGTGTCGGTTTGGAAGTCGAAGTGCTTCTCATACAAGAAGGATCTTGAGGCAAAGCTTGTTTCAAACTTCTTGCAGATTTCTTCATTGAAGAAACGTTTGAAGGGTGTAGATTGTAATACCCCAAATCATGGCTTAATAACTTGTTATAAACTAATTAGAGTTTAATTATACAAACAATCTACAACTTAGAAGAATTGATTAAACCTAGTGACTAAATTAGATGGATTGCTAAAGAAGTAGCCTAATCATGAAGGATCAAATAATAACAAATTGTAAATGTAGAATTGTATGCAATAAGGATGAGTAATTAAGTATTTATGAAGCAATTAGTCCAAAATTTGCCAAGTGGAGGCAAATAGCTAAGCCATGTGATAACACCTTAGCCAAGTGGCCATCTTGCTATCATCTCCTCCACTCCACCTTGTCCGAAACACTCATCATCCATCTAGGAAAAGAAAAATCACCATTGTTGAGAGGAAGAAAGCTTGCATGAGATCAATTGCATGAAAATTGAATAGCTAGGAAGATTGTAAGTGGATTCTAAATCCTTACTCCCTAGCAATTTGTTTGAATGGGTGATTGATGATGTTCTTGTTGTGTATGAATTGATTTGGATGGATGTTATGCATGTTAGGGTCATGTTAGATTCAATTAGAACCTGGAAATTGAATGATAGTAACTAAATTGCTAATGAAATATATATGTGGTTGCTGGAAATTTGAGAAATATGAACATGGTTGAAAATAATCTTGATTAGGGACTATTTTGATGGAGAAATTGCGTAAACATATCAAATGAACATAGAACCCTGTTTTGATCATGTTTCTAGGTAAAATGAAGATTGAATTGAATAGATATGTTGTTGGAAAATGACTACTTGAACTAGTTAAATTAGGTAATGGACTGCCTAGTTGATGAATTGAATGTGCAAAGTTGATCAAATAGATCAAATTATGTTTAACATGATAATGCCCTGTTTTAAGAACATTTCTAGGTGAATTATGATGACCTGGACATGTATGAACATGAACATGAATGGAATTGTCATGTTAGGACCTTGCTAAAATGAGTTAAGAAGCTAGAAATTCAACCTAGTGTAATATACCCAGAATGCTCTATTTTGGGCAGTAACTTTGAAAAATCACTATAAATTGTATAAAATAAATTTAAGTATATAATTTTTATGGACAACACTTTGATATGTCTAAATTCATTAGGAGAAAACATAACTGAATTCTAGGTTGTATACTGAAATGTAGAGAAGAAACACTAGGGATAGTGCAAACTATCCAGTATAGCAAAATGCCATATCTTTAAGTTAAAAACTGTATTAACTGGCAAAGAACTAAAATGCAAGCCTTATATGGTCATAAAGAAAAAAAATTAGTTTTCAAACGGTGTAAACCAATAGAAATTTTGACGTACGTAATGAAAGTTATACGTGATTTAGTGACTAGAATGCAAGCTGCCTGGCAGCAGCAATATAGGCAATTGCACACTGTTTTGTGGCATTTTGTAAACTGTCTTGTAAACAGTTTTAGGCCTTTGATTATGCCTTGTTTTACATGAACTAGAATGTATATAAGTGTAATGGAAAATGTATATGAGCATGCTGCCAAAATTGTGAATGTTGTATACTTGTAATCTTGTCTTGAATTGAATGACTTTGTAATCTTATTTTGACATGCTTGTACTTGTAATGTGATAGAACCAGGAGTAAACTTGGTGGAAGAGGATAGATTGGATCATCCTAAAGCCAAGAACAAAGGAGTGTGAATCCAAGACTAGCTAAGCTTGGAGTATTGTGAGTGTAGTTACCTCTAGGGTTAGGACTAGGTCCTAACCAATGTATTCTTGTTACATTCTTGAAATGTTAAATGAATCTAATCATGAACTTGACCTAATAAGGGAAGGATGACTAAAGTAATATATGAAACTTGGTCCTAGCCTTGTATACATGATCAATTTGTATGCTTAAGTATGATTATGTGATAACATGGATGCTTGTATGTGCTATGATGCAATGTGATTGAATGTTAAAGACTTGCTTTAGACATATTCTCATCTTGATGAAATGAAACATGAAACTACTTTATATGTGAGCTATGGCTTAATGGCCTAAGGGCCTAATATGAAATGAACTTGCTTGACATGATCTTGATCTTGAAACACTTGAATAAATGGTAAATCGAGCAACCTTGGTAGCTAGTTGGACTAGGTAGAAGGACATGC
This sequence comes from Hibiscus mutabilis, assembly GCA_019671005.1. Lineage (NCBI taxonomy): Eukaryota > Viridiplantae > Streptophyta > Magnoliopsida > Malvales > Malvaceae > Hibiscus > Hibiscus mutabilis. Next base: position 13,384,315 of record CM033727.1, read on the forward strand.
CTTAGAGTCTAGAGCTCATTGTGTAAGGGTGGACTACGGTCCAGGGCTAAGGCCCCTATTTGGTGACAGACAGAGGGTACGTATGTGGTCTTTGGCGATAGTAGAAGGGTTGATTAGCACTACGGTGCTTCTTGTGGCGACAGTTGGTTGGAGACTCGATTACCTATACAAACTAAGTACCAAAGGGGTTGTTTAATGAATAACAATTGAAATAACAATCCTACATCATATGTTACTTGTCTTGAATGCCATGAATTTGTATGTTACTTGACTTGAAAGCATGACTCCTTGATTTCTTGTTTAGCAAGCATGATGTGCTTGATTCATGATATGAATTTCTTGATTCTTGTTCCTTAAATGGCCGAATGCTTGAATCCTTAATTAGGATTATCTTGATGATTGATATCCTTAGCTAGGATTCTTCAAATGCTTGAAGCCTTAGTTAAGATCACTCTAATGCTTGAAGCCTTAGCTAAGATCACTCTATTGCTTGAAAGCCTTAGCTAGGTCTATACTTGATTTTAATGACACATGAAACTTGACATAACAAATGGTTAGATTTAGTACTACCTCACTAAGTACATTTTTGTACTTATCACTCTTGTTTTCATTCTTCCCAACTACAAGACAAAGGATTCAATCATTGCGTGATCTTGAAGCCTGTTACCTTGAGCAAGAAGCAACTCACACAAGCATAGTTAAAGTATGGTTTCATACTTGTTTTTGTATATCTCCTAGAATGGTGGCACTAGAATGTATATAGTTAGTTGAACATGCATTTTGGTACTTGTATATACTGTCTTGATGGGCCTACTATGTCTTGATCTTGGATGATATTATGAAGTATGTAATGAACTTAAGTTTCATGTAATTGAATTGTGATTGCTGCGCATATGATGATGGAATGAAATCATCTAATGTTTGATCTAGGTATAAGTACCATTTGAATGCTTTGTTGAGTGCATGTCTTGCTTGAATTGAACATAGGTTGATCGAATCATACTTGCTTGTACTTCATTTGAATGACTTGAAACTAACGGGTCTCTTGTATGTAACAATACTTGATGTATGTGATATGTATGCTTGTATAGATGATTGTTGAATTCATAGGTGTTGAATAAGACTTGAATGAACCTAGTTATATGTAAATAGAAATGACCAAATGATCATGTTTAGAAATCTAACTATAAAATGTTAAAAGGTATATAAATTATGGTTCAAGGAAACGAATAGAAGCATGTTACACCTAGTTCATTCAATTAGGATAGGTTAACAAAGATTGAATGTTGTAATATGAACCATAAAACTAGTAACTTGTGATGTAAGCTTTAAATGAGATAATGTAGTGCCTTGTTCGAATGCCTTAGGATGAATTGAAGTCAAATGTGAATTGCTTGTATGATAAGTAATTATGTATTGCTTGCTTGCCTTGTTCATTGTTTGTATTGTCCTTGATCATTGCCATTGCTTGCTTGCTATGTAACGCTCCCAAGCCGGTTTGCTACTAGCCCGGGGTAGGGGGAGTTACATAGATGAAGATACAATGGAGATGATGAAAAGATTTGAATCAGGTTGAAGGGAAGAAGGAGAAGAGTGGATTCTTAATCCTAGCTTGAGAAAGATGGAGAATGAGAAAAGGGTTTTTCTTTTCCTTGGGAAATCAGCTAGGGTAAAGAAAATAAAAGATGGAGTGTTGAAAAGGGTTTAATGTTGGTAGCCAATTTAATGGGGTGATAATGATGGAATTTCAAGTGTTTTAATTGGAAAGGATTTTAAAGTGATAAGGGATAAGTGATAAGGATTGGGTAAGATTATGAAGTGATAGGATAATTAAGATAAATTTAATTCTAACCTAACTTGGGCGACTAGGGTTTAATACTTCAAGAAAAGTAGTCTCTCATTTGATCAAACTAGGGTTTTCTCTTCCTTCTTCATCACGTAAATCGTCGCATGCCAAGTTGTATTGGCATTGTGCATGGCATCGCCTTTGGCAAGCATGCTAGCTTTATCCCTGGCATCAATTCTGCATGAACTCAAAAGAAACGTATCAACACAGCAAGGGAATAAAACTAAAAAACAGCAAAAAGAAAACAAAACCTGAATCTTAAAATAAATAAAAACAACTATCCTAATATTTACAAGGAGTTCAGACCTGAAGATGTTTCATGTTAACTCTGCCAAGAGGATCACCTCCTTGACATTATTTCGATTACCTTCCATGTAATGTTTAAGACGTTGGCCATTCACCTTGAAAATTTCTTCTTTCCTTAAGTTCTTAATGTCCTATAACACCCTCTACCCCGGGTTAGTAGCAAACTGGCTCGGGAGCATTACCAAGCAAGCAACCAAGCATTCATAACTTAACATGCAAGCAATCTCATATTTGTTTGCAAGACATTATAGGTTACCAAATAATTCAATTAACATCATCATAAACCATCATTTGAATAGTCTAAGTGAGCAAACATGCTTCCATTTCATTTCATTGATCCTTAGATTGATATATGTAACATTTCATACTTAAATTTACTAGACATGATCATTTATACATACAATTACACATACCTTGTCTCCAAGCAAGCCATATACTAAGCCTACCCATTCAGAAATTACTATACAAACATATAAAACACTTACAACATGGTATGTTCACACAAGTGACTATATAATTTTCCCAAGGCATTTGAATTACACAATAGGCTAGATCAATTACTTTGAAACATTCAATATGTATACCCATATGTGCAGCAAAACACCTTTCCATTACATGAAATTTGAGTTCATTACTTGTTTCACATTATCAACCAAGTTCACAACATGGTAAGCCCATTCAAGAACATATATATATATATATATATACAAGTTTCAAGTATTCAAAATGTATGCATAAGTTCACTATATACAATCTAAGTTTCACCAACTAGGCGAGTGCAAAACAAGTATGAACCATACTTATGCTATGCTTGTGTCTTGCTTCGAGCTCAAGAAATCAGGCTTCAAGATCAAGCAACAATCGAATCCTTTATCATGTGGTTGGGAAGAATGAAAACAAGAGTGATAAGTACAAGAATGTACTTAGTGAGGTAGTAACTAGTTCTAACCAATTGTTATATCAATTTAAGTGTCAATTAGTCAAGAATGATCCTAGCTAAGGATTTCAAGGCATTCGAATAGCATAAGAAGCAAGAGATAATGAATCATAATTCATGCTTTATCCATTTCAAGAAATCAAACTATTCATGGTCACATATCAAGTAGAAAAGCAATTCATGCTTATATAACAAGAAATCAAGCAAATCATGCTTACGTGACAAGAAATCAAGCTATTCAAGCTTATTAGCTCATTTATTATCTTTTAACACAATCCTTGGTTCATAGTTTGTCTAGGTAATCGAGTCTCCAATCAACTGTCACCACAAGATGTACAGTAGTACTGGTCAACCCTCCTACTATTGCCAAAGACCATATACGTAGCCTCCGTCTGTCGCTAATTAGGGGCCTTACCCCTGGACCGTAGTCCATCCCGGCACAATGAGCTCTAGACTCGAAGGCATGCCCTTTTACCTATACAACTAGCAACCAAGGTTGTTTGATTATAATTCATTTATTCAAGGATTTCAAGCTTATCAAGTTCAAGATCATGAATCATTCAAGTGTACAAGTTCATGTCAAGCATTATCATTTTCAAGAGTCATTTTGAGTATTGCATGGCAATCTTATACATGCATTAAGCCCTTAGGCCAATAGAGCCATAACTCAACATTTCAAGTGTTCATTGCATCATCTAAACAAGCGCATCAAGCATTCGGTTTAAGCAATTGGTCACAATACCATGTCATACATACAAGCATCAATTTTACCACATATACATGCTAGCATTCTATTTATACAACACTTCAAGGATGTAGTCAAGTTTCATGTATTATCTTATTTCATACTTCCCTTATTAGGTCAAGATCATATTAAGTCCAATTTAACAATTCAAGAATTTAGACATGCTTGTTTTAGTTAGGACCTAGTCCTAACTCTAGAATAAACTACACTCACATTACTCCCCAAGCTAGCTAGTCTCGAAAGACTATTCCCTTTTGCTTGTTCCTTGAATGCTCGACTTTAGATCCTTCTCCAAAGTCCTCTCCTTGCTCTAATAAACCAAATAGATAGAACAAGGTAAAAACATGCAATCACAAAATCATTCAACATGGCAGCAAGGTTAATACATTATATATACAAAACAGATAGCATATTCATATACACACCTTTATACACATTACCAAACTGCCTACATTCCATATTAAGGCAAAACAAGGCAGCAATTAAACTGTCCCAAAACTGTTTGCAAAACAGTTCACCAAACTGTGTACAATTACCTAAACTGTTGCTATCAGGCAGCATGTACTCTGTTCACTTAAACATGCATAACTTTCATTCCATACGTCAATATTTCAATTGGTTTACATCGTTGGAAAGATAACTTAATTGTCTTTCTAACCATACAGGCCTTGCATTTTATTTCTTTTCCAATTAATACATTGTTTAGCTTAAAGGCAGGGCAATTTACAACACTGGACAGTTTGCACTGTCCCTAGTGTTTCTTCTCTACAATTCATTCTACAATCCGGAATTCAGTTCTGTTTTCTCCTAATGAATTTAGACATGTTAATACACTATCCATAAAATTTTCAGCCTTAAATTCAATTTATACAATTTATGGTGATTTTTCAAAGTTACTGCCCAGAATAGAGTATTTTGGGCAGATTACACTAGGTTAAGCTTCTAGCTTCCTAATTCATCTAAACAAGATTCTAACATTGTAATTCAAATTATTTTCATGTTCTTACATGTCTAGGTCAGTCCAATTTACCTAGCAATGTGATCGAAACAGGGCAGCATATAAAATTAAGCATGTTTACACTTTTCTATCAAACAAAATAGTCCCTAATCGAAACTAGTTTCAACCATGATCCCTATTCTCAATTTCCAATAACCCATACACATCTCTTAAGCAATTTGACTAATAACACTCACAATTTCAAGTACCATTAGAAGCTATCATCATTCTAACATGCATAACAATCATCCTATTTAAATTAGGCAACAAGAACATCACTAATTCAAGAATCAAGCATGTTATTGAAGTGAGGAATCAAGCATTTATCGTCCTCAATGTGAATTATAACTCAATTTAGCCCTAACCGATTTAAGCTCTCATGGATTCCATGGCTATCACTCAAGCTTTCTCTCTTCTCTCTCTTTCTCCCTAACTCATTTGGCATAATCAAATGAGGAAGGAGAAGCCTTCTCCCATAGTGGCCGGTTGGACCTTGTCCATGTGACAAGTGGATAGTCCACTATCCAACCTAAATTTGCCATGCATTCCTTATATTACAACTTGATTCTATTATGGTCCTTTTAATTTGGCTCTCTAACTTGTTGGCTGTAACATTTTAGTCCTTTAGTTATTTGTTAGCTAAAGTTCTTTCTTCTTTAATTTGATTAGCACATAATTAAATTAGTCTATAGCTTAGATAGTGGTAACCTTCCTAGGCCCAGTTTAGGGTGTTACATGTCCAAATCCCCATGGGCATATGGTTTAACAACTTCATAAGGACCCATCCATCTTCATTTGAGTTTACCTGGAAATAGTTTAAGTTGAGAATTAAACAATAGAACATGTTGGCCTATTTCAAATTGCCTTGGCATTATCCTACTATCATGCCAACGTTTTGCCTTCTCCTTGTAGATCCTAGCATTCTCATAGTCATGTGTTCTAAATTCCTTCAACTTATTGAGTTTGAGTAACCTCTTTTCTCCAGCAACTCTCTATGCCATGTCAAGTTTTCTGATGGCCTAGTAGGCTTTATGTTCAAGTTCAACTGGAAAATGGCATGGTTTACCAAAAACGAGTCTAAATGGTGAAGTACCCAAAAGAGTTTTGAAAGCAGTCCTATAAGCCCACAAGGACTCATCTAGTCTCAGAGATCAGTCTTTCCTTGTTGGATTTACAGTTTTCTCTAGAATGTTCTTGATCTCCTTGTTTGAAATCTCAGCTTGCCCATTTGTCTGTTGGTGGTATGTTGTGGCAATTCTTTGCTGTATACCATATCTGCACAAAGCTTTAGAGATTAGACTACATTTAAAATGAGTATCCTCATCGTGAATTATTTGTGTAGGAGCACCAAATTGAGTAAAAATGTGTTTGTGCAAAAACTTGGCAATGGCCTTGGCATCCTTTGTTAGCAGTGCAACAGCCTGTACCCACTTAGATACATAGTCAACAGCCACAAAAATGTATACATTACTGAATGATGGAGGGAAAGGACCCATAAAGTCTATCCCCCATACATCAAATAAATCCACATGCATAATATTTTAAAGTGGTAGTTGGTGTCGATTGGAGATGTTTCTTGTTCGTTGGCATCGGTCACATGCCTTGGCATACTCATGGGCATCCTTATATCGAGTCGTCCAAAAGAATCCAGATTGCAGCACCTTGGCAGCAGTCTTCATCCCAGCAAAGTGACCTCCATATGGTGCAGCGCGGCACAAATGCAATATGTTATGTTGTTCATCCTCGGGCACACACGGGCGAATCACTTGGTCAGCACATTGTTTGGACAATATTGGTTCATCCCAATAGTATTGCCTAACTTCTTGCAGGAATATTTTCTTGGCATTGTATGCCAAGTCTGGTGGAAGAATATTGCCCACCATGTAGTTTACAATGTCAGCGTACCATGGCGTAGCATACACTGCAAGCAAGTACTCGTCAGGAAATTCATCTTTAATAACCTTAGTCTTATCATCTTCAATGTGATGCTTTAAAAGTGAAAGGTGATCAGCTACTAAGTTTTTGCTGCTTTTCATGTATCTGATCTCTAGGTCAAATTCTTGAAGCAAGAGCATCCATCGAATTAGTCTGGGCTTGGCATCCTTCTTCGCCAAGAGATACTTCAATGTTGAATGATCTCTATAAACCACAACCTTGATACCAATTAAATAAGATCTAAATTTATCAAGAGCAAATAAAACAACAAGAAATTCTTTCTCGATTGTAGAGTAATTAAGTTGTGCATCATTCAAGGTTCTGCTGGCATAATAGATGGCATGGAAAACCTTGCCATGCCGTTGTCGCAAAACTGCTCCAACAGCATAGTCACTGGCATCACTATAGGGGCTCATTCCAATTTGGTGCTATGACTATAGGGGCATTAATCAATTTCTCTTTAAGTTCCTGAAATTCTCTCAAACAAGAATTGTCAAATGCAAATGTGGCATTATTTTCCAACAACAAGCATAAAGGTTTAGCAATTTTTGAAAAATCTTTAATCAACCACCAATAAAAATCAGCATGACCTAAAAACTATGTATACCTTTAACCATTGTCAAAGGTGGCAATTGCTTGATTACCTCCACTTTGGCTTGATCAACTTCTAGTCCTCTCTTAGTCACCTTATGGCTGAGTAGAATGCCCTCCTTCACCATGAAGTGGCATTTCTCCCAGTTCAAAACTAGGTTTGTTTCAATGCATCTCTTTAAGACTTGCTCCAAACTATGAATGCATTCCTTAAATGTTTTACCAAACACTGAGAAATCATCCATGAATACTTCCATGTTGTGCTTGATCATATCAGAAAAAATGGACATCATGCAACTTTGAAATGTTGCAGGCGCATTACAAAGGTTGAATGGCATCCTTCTAAAAGCGAACGTCCCATAAGGGCACATGAATTTGGTCTTCTCTTGATCATCAGAGGTAATGGAAATCTGATTATAACCCGAATAACCATCTAAGAAACAATAGAAAGCTTTACTTTCCAATCGATTTAACATCTGGTCAATGAAAGGCAATGGGAAGTGGTCTTTCCTTGTAGCCTTATTCAGCCTTCTATAGTCCATGCACACTCTCCATCCGGTGATGGTCTTGGAGGGAATCAATTCAGCTTCATTTCTTTGTACCACGGTCATGCCACATTTCTTTGGCATGCATTACATTGAGCTAACCCATGAGCTATCGAAAATGGGATAAATGATCCCGACATCAAGCCATTGTATGATCTCTTTCTTAAATACCTCTTTCATGCTTGGTTTTAGCCTTTTTTAGCCTTCAATGGTCCTACCGTGGTACTCCTCCAAAATGATTTTGTGCATGCAAATGGTTGGGCTAATACCTCGGATATCTGCCAAGGTCCAACCCAATGCTTGCTTATAATTTCTTAATTTTACCAGCAATATCTCCTCCTGGTCATTAGTGAGATCAATGGCAACGAACACTGGTAGGGTTGAGTGTTCACTTAAATAAGCATACTTCAAGTGATTTTGCAGTGGTTTAAGCTCCAACTCAGGTGGTTCCTCAATTGATGGTTTAGGTTCTTTTATCTCTCTGTTGGCTAACTATAGTGGCTCAAAAAAACTTACATATTTAGCCACCAAGGCTGATTCCTGAAAATCCTCAAACAGTTCAGCTATGCCATCAAGCATGTTGGCATCAAATTCTGTTTCCTGGCATAATTGTGCCATGTCCACAGTATAAATGAACTCCATCATCTCATCGGCTTGACGTTCATCTGCACATTTCAAATCTTGAAACACATTAAAAGTAACATGCTAGTCATTCATACGCATTGTTAGTTCCCCTTTATGAACATTAATAAGAGCCCTACCCGGGGCGAGGAATGGCCTACCTAAAATAATCGGAACATTAACATCGACCTCATAATCCAAAATGATAAAATTAGCTAGAAAGATAAATTTTTCTACCTTCACCAACATATCCTCAATCTTACCCTTGGGATGCACATAGGATCGGTCTGCCAGCTGGAGTGTCATGGTAGTAGGTCTTGCTTCTATGCCAAGCTTCATGAAAACTGACATCAGCATCAAGTTGATGTTGGCTCCCAAGTCACACAATGCCTTACCCATAAATTTGTTGCCAATTGTGCAAGGAATAGTGAAACTCCCCGGATCTTTTAGCTTTGGTGGCAATCAGTTTAGGATCATGGCACTATATCCCTCAATGAGAGCAACAATTTCAAAATCTCCTAACTTTCTCTTCTTGGACAGAATATCCTTCATGAATTTTACATAGTTGGGCATTTTCTCAAGGGCTTCTACCAAGGGAATGTTAATTTGCAATTGCTTAAGAACTTCCAAGAAGTGCTTAAATTGTTGGTCCTATTTATGCTTTTAAAGTCTTCCTGGAAATGGTGGCGGTGGATAAACATATGGTGGCACTATCGGCTTTGTCGAGGCAGTGATGGCATCTAGTTTGGCATCAATATGTTGTTTGGCCTCAGCTTGTTTGTCATCAATGTTGGCATCATGTGTGGAATCATTGATGGCCTCAGTTCTGGCACTGGTACTGACCTTAGCACTGGCATTATCTGTTTTAATTTCCCCTTCTCTACTTCTCTAGGCTTATCTATCGGCACCGACTTTTCACTTTGGCAATTAACTGCTGCTTGGCAGCCATCTCTGCCTTGCACTGCTTACCACTTCAAAGGGTTATGGCCTTACATTGCTCATTGTCTTTGTGCCGAGCATCTTCAATGTCACTTGGCAAGGTTCCTTGGGATCAATTGTTTAGTGCTTTGGCAAGTTGTCCAATTTGAATTTCCAAGTCCTTCACTGTTGCTGCCAAACTTTGGACTATGACATCATCTTTTCCATGTAATCGTTGGGAAGACCTCCTTGGTTGAATCTTTGCCATTGCTGGTATTTGTTTTAAGCTTTCTGTGGCGTAGAATTTTGATAAAATGCTGGCATGACATGGCATTGGATACTGGCATGGCATTGTTATTCTGCCTCTAGGCATTGTCGCGCTGCACATAGTGCTGGTTACCTCCTTGATTTCCTTAAACTAAGTTAGGGTGTTATCTCCAACTTGTATTATAAGTATTGGAGTTAGGGGTATAGTAACAATTAACATTGCCAACAAAATTTATTGACTCAGGGTTGGCAGGGCATTCTTCTACATAATGGTTATCTTCTCAAATCGTACATAATGGGTCTAATGCTCTAACTTCTTGGGATTCCTTGTTATTTTGCAATGTTTTCACCATGTTGGAGAGGTTGGAAATCCTTGCATGAATGGATGTTAGTTCATCAACCTAAAATCTCCCACTGGTTTTGGTCCCAATCCCAAGTCTTGCAACAAGATATTCAAAATCATTAATTGAAATCCTCTCTAGGATGTCAACAACCTTTGAATACCTCTTGTCAAGCAATGATCCAGCTGCTAAAGCATCAACAACAGTCCTCGTTTGTGCATTCAATCCATTATAGAAGGTTTGAATTTGAATCCAATTCAGGAATCCGTGCATAAGACATGTTCTTAACAGGTCTTTAAATCTTTCCCAGGCATCATATAAAGGTTCATCCTCAGCCTGCCTGAATGTAATAATCTCACCTTGTAGCTTTGTAGTGAGTGTTGGTGGCTGAAATTGTGTCAAAAACTTCTGGTATAGGTCTTCCCATGAAGTGACTGAGCCAGGTGGCACCAAGCCTTGGCTTTATCTCGCAAGGAAAAAGTGAATAACCTTAATTTCACAGTGTCTCCAGATACTCTAGTTTGTTGAAATAATTGGCAAATCTCTATGAACTGCTTTAGATGTTGCCTCAGATCTCCAATTTGAATCATTATCGGCTTAAGTTCAAAATTTGGTTCATTTAACTCTATGCCAACAATTCCTGTCATTAGATTTGTAATGTCGGGTGCTGAATGTTCTTGGATTGGCATCTCTTCCTCCACATTGACAATTGGGACATTAGGAGGTGGTGGTGCATTATTATTTGGTGGATCTCCATCATTGTTCACCGCACCATTCCTTTGATTACCGAGATTCATCTTTCGGTATCTTTTCTTTAACCTCCGCAAGGTTCTCTCGATTTTTGGATTATATGGCCAATCGTCCACCACAGGGTAGTTTCTGGTCATACACCGATGAAAACAAAAACAAAATAAGAACTAAAAGAAAGCAAGTAAAAATTAAAAACAATCAAATCTCTTGCAATCTGATAAGTGTTCAAAAGTACTATTTTTCTTACCCTTTTTACTCATATTATTGTTAGACTTAGGCTCATATTAGTTGCATAGTTAGCCATTCATGCATTAATCCATGTTTCCTTCAATCGTTGAGCTTGATTACATAACTTGGTAGTTTTTGTGGAAAAGATGCTGCTTTGGTGTGCTTTGTGTATGTATGTGCAGGATCACTTGCCAAAGCAATGCCGAGCTAGTTGCCAGGGCAATGCATGAAGGATATGCCGAGCTAGTTGCCAGGGCAATGCATGAAGGAGACGCCGAGCCAGTTGCCATGGCATTTTTCGACAAAGACAAAATGCAATAGGGATGTCGAAATTAATGACTTTACAAGCCCAAGATGACATGGAGCAAGGCCCAAGCCCAAAGGAATTTGATTGCCATGCAGAGATTAAAGAAGAATTAAATTCCAAGAAGATAGGAGAAGTTCTAATAGGAATAAAATTATAATAAAGAATTATATTCTTTAAAGATAATTTACTTCCAACTCAAACTCCTCCTCAAAGAAGGACTTTGGCCTAGCCCTATAAATATCAAGGAGATTTCGACAAGAGGCATAGAGAGAGCAAGAGGGAATTTCGACAAGACCAAGAGAGGAAGCAAAGGGGAATTTTCGACAAGCTTCATTTTTTCTTCCTTGTTCGATTGGGTTCATGCTAGGGATTGTTTATCTTGTGTTTCTTTGGAACGTAGCCATGAACTAAATTTACTTGGCTATGGTTATTGTGTTTTGTGGTTGTGAGAAACTATTGGTTTTTGTTTAGGTAATAAGAGTTTGCACTTTTCTATTTCAAGGTTTATTCATTCTTGGTTCTTATTATTGCTTGCGAGTGAATTGGGAGAGGATCTCGTGATTTCATCCATTTATCTAATATCGGGAGAGTTAGATTCAAGAAACGAATGAATATGATCTTTATGCAATCCAATGATGGTGAAGATTAATCCGGCTTAGAAATAAGTTAAGGATTTCAACGGCTAAGAAGAGCGCAAGATTGGTTGTTGTTCACCCTTGATTCACGCAGGGATGTATTATCAAGGCATGCACAAGTAGCTAGAGTTTCGACTTAGGGATAAGAAGAAACCATTGAAGAACGCTCCGCCGAACCTTGAAGTTGCTGCCCAGACGCCCAAGTAGTTGCCCAACTTGTCGCCCAGGCAACCATCAATTAGTTGCCAAGGCAACCCGTTACAGCAAGTTGCCACGACAACTGAGTTGCCCGTGCACTCTTTTACCAAAACGATCCAATCGGCTATCACACCTCAACTCACGATAACCTGGCCTATCTCTCTCAACTGAATTCATCTTTTCTTTTACTTATTTGCTTTCTAGATTAGTTAAACTTCTATAATCTTTTATTTGTGTTTTTATTTTTACAGTGCAAGAGACTAGATTCTTGAAGTAGCACCAATCCCTGTGGAGACGATATCTTTTATACTATAACTTGCGACGTGTATACTTGCACATTTGCGGAGCACTTATTACGCGCAACAAGTTTTTGGCGCCGTTGCCGGGGATTGGCAATAGCGACTTTGTTTTTATTTTCTTGCACTTTCTTTTTATTTTTCTTGTTTAAAATTCAAAGGGCTAACAAACTTTGGTTTTGCATTGGTATATGACAGGCGAGACCGACTTCACCGAATATCCCTTTGATCCGTAAATCGAACGAACCTTATAAAGACTTAGGCGAAGGATAAGAGAAGCAATGGCAAATCAAGACGACAATATGAATCAAGATGTTCGAGCGGGAGGAGGAGTGATTCTTGCACGAAACAGAACTATCCGAGACTATCTTGAAGAAGATCTTGATGGACTTAACCGGAGTTGTCGCGACCAAATTGAAGCCGACCACTTTGAGTTGAAACCAGTAATGTTTAATATGATCAACATAATAGGTCAATTTGGCGGCTCAAAGAATCAAGATGCACGACAACATCTGAAATCTTTCCTCTAGATTTGCAACTCGTTCAAGATACACTTGAGAGTCACCCCGATGTCCTACGATTAAGATTATTCCCCTATTCACTGAGGATAGGGCAAAAGCATGGTTGAATAGCATTCTGCCGGATCCATAGCATCTTGGACTGATCTTTGTCGTGATTTCCTTGCTAGATTTAATCCTACAAATTTGGTGATAAGCGTAACGACATTACTTCTTTTTCGGCAGCGGATGATGAATCCGTGTACGAGGCTTGGGAGCGATATAGAGAACTTCTACACAAATGCCCCCTACACGGATTCCCGGTGTGGACTCAAGTAACAATGTTTTACAACGCCGTGAATACACCAACAAGGATGATGCTAGATGCCTCGGCAAACAGCATACTCCTAGATAAGTCACCGGAGGAAGCAATGCAAATCTTAAACAGGCTGACCAAGAATGACTATCAATTCCCATCTACTAGAAGAGGAGGAGTTAGACGCCAAGCCACAATACATGAACTAGGATCATCAGATTCAATTTCGGCACAATTGGCCGCTTTAACCAAGATGGTCCAGAACATGCAAAAACCAAACAACACACATGAAGTCAAGGTAATGGATTCTATTTGTGAGTTATGTGGTGATAACCATAATTCTTCTGAATGAATGCAGAATCTGGAATCCAGCTTCTATGTGGGGAATTACAATCGGAGCAATAACATGATGTCAAATACATACAATCCAGCTTGGAAGAAACACCCGAATTTTTCATGGAGTAATCCCAACAATGCTCTAAACCAGAACAATCAGAATGCACAAGCATCGGGATTCCAGCAGAATATGCCACGGCAACAGATGCCGCAGCAACAGCCGACGACATCTAGTTCTTTGGAAAATTCTCTAAATGCTTTTATGATGAAAACTGAATCTTATATGGCTGAGAATAGTAATTTTATACAAAAGAACTGATGCTTTTATTAACAGGACTGAGATGAGATTGCAAAACCAAGAGTGGGCAATGAAATCATTGGAAAATCAAGTCGGACAGTTTGCTCAAAATCTGAACACTAGACCACAAGGAGGTTTACCTAGCGATACTGAAGTCGCAAGAGGAACTGGCCATGAGCAATGTAAGGCGGTCACCACTAGAAGTGGCCAACAACTTAGAGAGGTTCAAACCCGCTCGTCAAACAAAACTCCACAAAAAGATCAAGACGAACCTAGCGGCAAAGCCTCAGATGCTGAACCAGGAATTGCCGCGGCAACCGGCAATAAGCATGCCTCGGCAACCGACGACGCCTCGGCATCTTGTGATAAACATGCCTCGGTAACCCCAGTTGATAACGCATCGGCAACTCCAGATGTCCCGGCAATGCCGTCAATCAGGTTTCAAACCAATGAAAGGATCGAAGATATCCGACTTCCACCACCATTCCCACAAAGGTTGAAGCGACAAAAGCAAGAGTACCAATTCAAGTAGTTTCTTGATATCCTAAAGCAAGTCCACATCAACTTGCCATTGGTGGAAGCAATTGAACAAATGCCAAACTATGCCAAGTTTCTTAAAGACAATTTGTCCAAGAGAACAAGGCTAGGAGAGTTTGAAACAGTTGCCGCGACAGAGGGATGCATGGCAATGTTGCACAATCGTATGCCACCCAAGTTGAAGGATCCCGGAAGTTTCACAATACCCTGTTCCATTGGAAATCACTATGTCGGGAAAGCATTATGCGACCTTGGGGCTAGCATAAACTTGATTCCTAAATCGGTTTTCCAAAAACTAGGAATCGGGAAGGCAAGGCCTACAACAGTCATGCTGCAGCTAGCCGACAGATCCTATGTGCATCCAGAGGGAAAAATCAAAGACATACTGGTAAAAGTTGATAAATTTATTTTTCCCGCTGACTTTATTGTTTTGGATTGTGAAGCAGATGAGCATGCACCCATCATTCTCGGGAGACCATTCCTAGCAACAGGGAGAACCTTGATCGACGTTGAAATGGGAGAACTCACAATGAGGGTAAATGACTAGCAAGTTAAACTAAATGTGTTCCAAACACTAAGGCATGCCGATGATCCAAAAGAATGCCAACTACTTCATGCCACGGCAGAGTTTAACTTCGATGAGGAATTTAGTTGCCTCGGCAACTACATTTCCGACCAAGAGAAACATGAGGAGTATGAAGAACCGGTCGATGAGGAACAACTAGAATAGGCAAATTGGCTAGTCAACCGACCAGGTACATACTTTGAACCACTGGACTATTCAGGTAAGGAAGGTAAGCTCGAAAAACCCTCTATTGAACAACCACCAATTCTTGAGTTGAAACAATTGTCAGAGCAACTAAAATATGTATACTTAGGGACCGATAATACATTGCCTGCAATTATTTCTTCTAAGTTACAGCCTGAGCAGGAAAAGAAGCTAATCAAGATGTTGAAGCTACACAAAAAGGCAATAGGGTGGACAATTGCCGACCTGAAGGGAATTAGCCCGGCGGTGTGCATGCACAAGATCTTATTGGAAGATGATCACAAACCTTCAATTGAGGCCCAGAGGAGACTGAATCATGCCATGAAAGGGGTTGTAATGAAAGAAATCATCAAGTGGCTTAACGCCGGCATTATATACCCTATCTCTGATAGTACATGGGTAAGTCCGGTACAATGCGTACCAAAAAAGGGAGGTATAACAGTGGTAAGCAGTGAAAATAATGAACTTATCCCAACCAGG
Organism: Hibiscus mutabilis; assembly: GCA_019671005.1. Lineage (NCBI taxonomy): Eukaryota > Viridiplantae > Streptophyta > Magnoliopsida > Malvales > Malvaceae > Hibiscus > Hibiscus mutabilis. The sequence continues at coordinate 13,400,011 of CM033727.1, forward strand.
ACTATGACCGGTTGGAGGGTTTGTATGGACTATCGAAAGCTAAACAAAGCCACTAGGAAAGATCACTTCCCATTACCCTTTATTGATCAAATGCTTGACCGTCTTGCAGGTAAACCCTTTTATTGTTTTCTTGATGGTTATTCAGGTTACAATCAGATTGCCATAGCACCAGAAGATCAAGAAAAGACAATCTTCACATGCCCATACGGTACTTATGCCTTCCGAAGGATGCCGTTCGGATTGTGTAACACCCCGGCAACCTTCTAAAGATGCATGATGGCACTCTTTTCAGACATGGTCGAAGACTTCCTTGAGATCTTCATGGATGATTTTTCGGTTTTTGGTAATGACTTCGACGGCTGTCTCGGCAATTTAGAGAGGGTGTTAGCAAGATGCGAAGAAACGGATTTAGTCTTCAATTGGGAGAAATGCCACTTTATGGTAGATGAAGGAATAGTGCTCGGCCACAAGATTTCATCCAAGGGAATTGAAGTAGACAAAGCCAAGGTGGACGTGATCGAGAGATTATCCCCACCAAATTCGGTTAAAAGAATTTGAAGTTTTCTCGGACATGCAGGTTTTTACAGGAGGTTCATTCATAATTTGCTAAAAAGGATGCTAAACCTCGTTTGATTCGTTGGATATTACTTTTACAAGAATTTGATATTGAAATTAAGGACAGGAAAGGAACAGAAAATCAAGTGGCCGATCACTTATCATGTTTGGAACGCAATAAGGAGGAGTACACGAATCTTGAGATATGTGATGCATTCCCGGATGAACAAATTTTAGTTGCCTCGGTAACCCTCGATGCCTCGGCAAACCTTGACGCCTCGGCAACCATGGATGCACATGCCGCGACAACTCTCGACGCCACAACAGTCTTTGACGCGCACGCCGCGGTAATTCGGGGAGCAGTCGCCACGGCGGCACATGCCTCGGCAATACCCTGGTACGCGGATTTAGTTAACTTCCTTGTTTGTGGTATTTTTCCTTATGGCATTACTCACCAAGGGAAGAAGCGGTTCTGCCATGATGCTAAGCATTACTTTTGGGACGAGCCTCTTTTGTTTAAACAATGTGCAGATCAGGTTATACGCCGATGTGTCCCTGAAGAAGAGCAACATAATGTACTCCGGCAATGCCATTCTTCACCCTATGGAGGACATTTTGGAGGAACTCGTACCGCGACCAAAGTCTTGCAATCCGGTTTGTATTGGCCAACATTGTACAAAGATGCCCAAGACTTTTACAAGCAATGTGATCGTTGCCAGAGGACGGGCAATATCTATAGACGACATGAGATGCCACTCCAGAACATCATCGAGGTGGAACTGTTCGATGTATGGGGGATCGACTTTATGGGACCTTTCCCATCTTCATTCGGCAACCTCTACTTCTTACTCGCCGTCGACTATGTGTCTAAATGGGTAGAGGCAGCTGCAGTTCCCAACGACGATTCCAAGACCGTGCAACGATTCCTGTAGAAAAACATATTTACACGGTTTGGGATGCCGAGAGCAATTATCAGTGACGGGGGCAAGCATTTTGAAAACAGACTAATTGCCAAGATGTTGCAACGCTTCGGCATATCACACAAGATCGCCACGGCATATCACCCACAAACCAACGAGCAAGCAGAAATTTCCAACCGGGAGTTGAAGGGAATACTCGAGAAAGTTGTAAATCCCTCAAGGAAGGATTGGTCATTAAGACTAGATGACGCAATTTGGGCATATCGCACTGCATTCAAAACACCATTAGGTATGTCCCCCTTCCGGCTTGTCTATGGTAAAACATGTCATCTACCGGTGGAAATCGAGCACAAGGCGTACTGGGCAATCAAGACCGTGAATATGGATTGGGAAAGTGCCGGACAAAAGCGCTTGATGGATCTCAATGAGATAGAAGAATTTCGTGCACTAGCCTATAACAATGCACGAATCTACAAGGAGAAAACAAAGCGATGGCATGACAAGAAACTATTGCCACGGCAGTTCACGCCAGGGCAACTAGTTCTCCTATTCAATTCTCGGCTAAAACTCTTCCCGGGAAAGCTGAAATCAAGATGGTCAGGACCATTTGAAGTCGTCAAACCATTCTCTCATGGTGCCTTGATAATCAAGTCCATCTCTGACAACCATGAATTCAAAGTTAATGGACAAAGATTGAAGCACTACAATGGTGCCCATGTGGAACGTAACAAGGAAGTGGTCAATTTAGGAGATGCATGAGCATGCTCTCCCTTTTTATATGTTTATCTTTATTTTTATTTTTTTTATTTTTATTTTTATTTATTTTTATTTTTATTTTTTTCGACTAATTAAGTATTTTATTTTTCCGATTTCTTTTATTTTTTTTCGATTATTAAGTAGTTTTAGGATAGATTTTTTTTAGTTTAAGAATCCTATTACACATCTTTATTTATTTTCTTTATTAGTTTATCTTTAATTTTAATCCTTATTTGATTTGTTTTTGAATTGTAGGAAAGGAAGTTCAAGATAAAGATGGAATTCCAAACCAAGTAGGAAAACATCTTCAACAAGGAAACTAATGGGCTGAATCTAAGGCTTATATAAAGCCTCCAATTCATCCTAACCAAAACCCCTTTGTCGAAAATTCCTACCAAACCCTAACCCCTTTTTCGATTTCCCCCAATCCCAACCACCTATCTTTTCTATAAAACCCATCACCCTTAACCTATTCCTACTTTCTATCTTGCAACTTTTTAGTTTTGTTTCTTTTCTTTTCTTTGTTTTTACTCACAACCAAGATCATACATGGCATCCAAGATTAAACTTTTAGTTCATCCAAGTTCCTCCAAAGAACCAAGATACAAGAAGTTTGCTACACCGGCGGTTCAAGAAAGATTTCAATCCAAGTTTGAAAGCCGGAAGATTCATGAAGAACAAGGCTTTGAATACTCCAACTCTCATCAAGATTTCGGCCTTGAACCATTCATCTTCAAGAGGATTGCACATCAAAAGTGGCAAATCTTTTGCCATCAACCGGAACCGGGTAACATCTCATGGGTAAGAGAATTCTATGCTCACTCACCTAACCCGGATAATCCTTATGTTTTTGTTCGTGACAAGGCCATACTTATAAGTCCCGAAAGCATCAACATCTTTTACGGACTTTACATTGAGAAGGACGAGCATCAAGCCTTCGTTGACCAAATCAATCCCAAGCAACTAGACAAGGTGCTTCAAGAACTCACTCAACCGGGAACTCATTGGAACGACGGTAAATACAAGGGCACGGTAAATCATCTTCGGCTTAAACCCGAGGCAAAACTATGGAATAAGTTTGTTAAAACTTCTTTAATGCCCTCCACACACAATACTACCGTTGATATACCACATCTTTTGCTCATACATTCTATTTTTCATAATCGCATCATTAACATTGGAAAAATTATTTATGATGAGATTTTTGTATGCAGCTCAAAAGATAAGGGTTATCTTTTCTTCCCTTGCTTAATTTCTAATCTTTGCAAGGAGATGCATGTCCTGAGTGAGTCCACCGATGAAAAGGCCCTACCCAAGTCTGGTTGGAATCAAGCACTAATCCGAAAACTAATGGGAGAGGCACCGGGAGATTCTTCAAGGCCTCCAATTGCCACGGCAACTCCTGCCGAAGAAGCAATCCCTAATGCCCAAGCACCTAACGCCAGGGCAACTCGACCATTAATCCCGGGACACTTTGAAGCACTTTTGCACCCATTGGCAAGCCGCCTAAGGCAAATTGAAGATCGGCAACTAATGTTCATACGGTACATGAAGGAGCAAAACAATGCCATCACTCAAGTCATCCTAGAAAAGTACCCAGACAATCGTGTGCCGTTCCCAATCTTTCCCGCCGAGATCCTTGCCCCGGCAACCAATGAAGCAGTCGCCACGACAACCAAGGAAGCTGACGCCACGGCAACCAACCCTGAAGATGCCCCGGCAACCACTGCAAAAGCCAAAGGTAAAGCACCTATGCCCGAATCAACTCCTACGGAATCATTTTCTGATTTTTCAGATTCGGACGAGTCCTCCATTGAACCAATAAAGACCGCACCAATTGAATCCTCCAAGCGAAAAGCCATTGACATTGATGAAGAAGACGATGAGGACAACCCCGTACGAGGATCGATTCCACCACCGGCAACAAGAAAACAACCATCGCGTTCAAGCAAGAAAATCAAGACGCCAACTAGAAGGAAACTAATAAACTACGATGACGAACTCTCGGAGTAAGTCCTCGTATGCATTTTTTTTAATTTTTCGGTATTTTTATGCATGCATTGAGGACAATGCCTCACTCGAGTTTGGGGGGATTGTTATTAGTAGTTACCATGTTTAGTTACATTAATCTTAAGTATTACATTTAGGATACATAAATTGCTTGCCATGCCTTTAATTGGAATAAGAATTGCTTAGATTTGATGAATATTCGATGATGACTTTGCCAATGCACTTAATTGATAGAATTTTATTCTAGGATAACCATGGAAAAGCTTAGAATTTTACTATGATGTTAAATTTGATGAAACACTGTTGTGGTTTGATTGATTTAAGGAATTCTAGTAAACTTAGGTTGATAATTAACAAATTGGGGGATTAGAATAAAAATTGGATGAATGTTAGAGGTGCCCGAAATTGGCTCTAGCATGTGCTAAAACTTAGGATCACTAGAGGTGCCCGAAACTGGCGCTAGTATAGGTTAAAAAAAATTAACTAGAGGTGCCCGAAACCGGCTCTAGTCGATTAAATTAACTTAAGAAAACTAAAAGCAAAACACTAGAGGTGCCCGAAATTGGCTCTAGTTAAAACATGTTAAAAAGAACCCAATGAAGTAATTTGAAAACCTATTGTTTGCATAGAATCCAAAAAATCAACTTGCACACAACTCCGCACACACTCACAAGCATTATAATTTGATTCCGAGTAACTCCTCAGTTTTCCGAAAAATAAAAAGCCAATCATACTTTGTGCCCCGGTTCAGAGAATTGAAATCAAGTTCAAAGCTAAGTTTGTGAAAATTGAAGTCTTGGCAGGTAATTGTGAGTTTGCATTGCTTGAGGACAAGCAATAGTTCGAGTTTGGGGGTGTGATAAGTGTTCAAAAGTACTATTTTTCTTACCCTTTTTACTCATATTATTGTTAGACTTAGGCTCATATTAGTTGCATAGTTAGCCATTCATGCATTAATCCATGTTTCCTTCAATCGTTGAGCTTGATTACATAACTTGGTAGTTTTTGTGGAAAAGATGCTGCTTTGGTGTGCTTTGTGTGTGTATGTGCAGGATCACTTGCCAAAGCAATGCCGAGATAGTTGCCAGGGCAATGCATGAAGGATATGCCGAGCTAGTTGCCAGGGCAATACATGAAGGAGACGCCGAGCCAATTGCCAAGGCATTTGTCGACAAAGACAAAATGCAATAGGGATGTCAAAATTAATGACTTTAAAAGCCCAAGATGACATGGAGCAAGGCCCAAGCCCAAAGGAATTTGATTGCCATGCAGAGATTAAAGAAGAATTAAATTCCAAGAAGATAGGAGAAGTTCTAATAGGAATAAAATTATAATAAAGAATTATATTCTTTAAAGATAATTTAATTCCAACTCAAACTCTTCCTCAAAGAAGGACTTTGGCCTAGCCCTATAAATATCAAGGAGATTTCGACAAGAGGCATAGAGAGAGCAAGAGGGAATTTCGACAAGACCAAGAGAGGAAGCAAAGGGGAATTTTCGACAAGCTTCATCTTTTCTTCCTTGTTCGATTGGGTTCATGCTAGGGATTGTGTATCTTGTGTTTATTTGGAACCTAGCCATGAACTAAATTTACTTGGCTATGGTTATTGTGTTTTGTGGTTGTGAGAAACTATTGGTTTTTGTTTAGGTAATAAGAGTTTGCACTTTTCTATTTCAAGGTTTATTCATTCTTGGTTCTTATTATTACTTGCGAGTGAATTGGGAGAGGATCTCGTGATTTCATCCATTTATCTAATATCGGGAGAGTTAGATTCAAGAAACGAATGAATATGATCTTTATGCAATCCAATGATGGTGAAGATTAATCTGGCTTAGAAATAAGTTAAGGATTTCAACGGCTAAGAGGAGCGCAAGATTGGTTGTTGTTCACCCTTGATTCACGCAGGGATGTATTATCAAGGCATGCACAAGTAGCTAGAGTTTTGACTTAGGGATAAGAAGAAACCATTGAAGAACGCTCCGCCGAACCTTGAAGTTACTGCCCAGACGCCCAAGTAGTTGCCCAACTAGTCGCCCAGGCAACCATCAATTAGTTGCCAAGGCAACCCCGTTGTGCAAGTTGCCACGGCAACTGAGGTGCTCGTGCACTCTTTTACCAAAACGATCCAATCGGCCATCACACCTCAATTCACGATAACCTGGCTTATCTCTCTCAATTGAATTCATCTTTTCTTTTACTTATTTGCTTTCTAGATTAGTTAAACTTCTATAATCTTTTATTTGTGTTTTTATTTTTATAGTGCAAGAGACTAGATTCTTGAAGTAGCACCAATCCCTGTGGAGACGATATCTTTTATACTATAACTTGCGACGTGTATACTTGCACATTTGCGTAGCACTTATTACGCGCAACACAATCCCCGGCAACGGTGCCAAAAACTTGTAGACTTTGTAGAAGAAGTGTGTTATGAATGCTGGCAAAAGGGGCAAAATGTATATATTAGTAAAACAGTTCCAAGAGTCTTTTGCGTGCAAGTATACACGGTCTGTAAGAAATACAACAGTTAAGTTGAGTATCGATCCCACAGAGATTGAATTGGAATTCAACTGTTTGGTTGTTACTTGCCTTAGAAGAAAATACGTTTGTTCTGAATATTGTTTTGGAATTACTCTAATAGGAAAAGAAATAAAAGTGAAGCAAAATGTTGGCAAGAAATGTCTTTTAATGAGTGGTGAACGTTTGCAGGGAATTCTTGAGTTTAATACTATTCATGCCAGCCTTTGTTGGCAAACTGTCTTGGCATTGTTTGCCGAGCAGATTCAACATTACCAATGCCTCTCTCGATGGCCATTGCCCTAAATCGATTATGTAAAAACCCATATATCTCGGTAGTGAATGTTTTTAAATGAATCAAGTTGATTAAGAACCAATCTATACTCCTAGGTGTAGGTATCACTTCTGAAGTAAGTTCATCTACTTAAACGACTTCTCTCGGAGCTTCTCTCCCTAGTATTCAACAACTTAATCGTTGCCACCCCAAGTCTTTTAAGATATTGGGAAATAATAGTCCAAATGTGCCAGCTCTCGCTCGGTAGAGTACTTAGGAAAAGTTGAAGTATGTCGAATAGAAAAACATTTGCCAAAACGGAATTGTCATTAAAGAAAACTAAGGCATGAAATAATGTTTAAACCAAACATCCTCCACCAAATATGAAATTAGTTCATGGTGAGGGATTTAACCAACAAAACCATAGCCATTTCAAATACATCATCATAAAATAAAAATAAAATAGGTTAAACCAAAGAGAATAGGCGAGAGGGGTTTCTCGATGCAGCCCTCAAATCCAGGCTCTCGGCCAAATGGTTAAACAAGTGCTTGGCACTATCTGGTCCTTTTGTGCCAACAACACTTGGCATTCTCCTTGGCAATCCTAACTATGTTGCTTTCCTGTGCCTAATCCTATGCCAAACCTGCAAAATAGCCACAAAATCAACCCTTCACACTGGCATATACAAAATACTAAACTCCTTATGAAAATACATGATTCTAACAACCTAATGCAACTAAATGTACCTAAAAACAAGCAAGAGTAATGTAAAATTGGCATTAAAAATAGTACTTTTGGAGAGATAACATCTATCCATGTCTCAGTTGATCCAGATGGTATGTAGTACAACCAATCCTTTGCATGATCAGCCAAAGAGAATGGAAAGGCTCAAAGCTTGACTTGATCTGTGGTGACATTGTTTGGTTTCATGCTCGAACACACCACATGAAATTCATTCAAGTGCTTGTGTGGATTTTCATTCTGAAGTCCCCTGAAAGTAGGAAGAAGATGAATTAGTCCAGACTTGAGTTCAAATGATACCTTAGGATCTTGGTAATTGATGCATAATGTTTGCAGAGCGATTTCGGGGGCAATGAGTTGGTTTAGGGTTTGTTTGGCCATCTCGCCTTCTTTCTCTCGATTTTGCGTTGAGCTTTCTTTCTCGGTCAAAGATTGCTTGCATTCTCTTGCTTCTTTTCTCAGTCAGCGTGTAATTCTTTCAATTTTAGGACCATACTCAAGTTTTCTAACACAAGAAGAATGAAGCATAAAAAGGTACAAAATAAAATAAAATTTAATAAAATCAACCTACTTGACACCATTACCTGGCAATGGCGCCATTTTTTTTATAGCGGTTATCGAAGCCGTCAAAAATAAAACTGGCTCAAAGTAACTTGTAGAAGCGGTAAGCAGGGTCGAATCCATAAGGAATGGTAAGAGGTTAATTTTATAAACAAAAAAGTAAATTGGGGGGAGTTTGAATTTGAGTAGAATTGAAGAAAGCAATTTAAAGTAAATGAGAACTAAATATTAAAAGGAACTCTAGTTAAGGTAGATCTCGGTGTATTAATCCAAGTTTTAGATCATCGAACTTCACAAAAGATAAACCTGCATCAATCTCAAATAGCTTGGTTATAGGTTAATTGATAATCCACAATTAAACTCAATCTCTCATACTTAGTAGATAATCACTTAATAATCTATAAATGACTAACTCTTATTATCAATATTAAAATCCTTAGATAATCTACTTAGAATTAAAACCTATCAAATAGCTTTACTGAATTAAGAGATCCAATGCACATAAACTATCAAAACCCTAATCTGTTAACTTATCAAGAATATAAATTCATACCTTATAACTCATTGCTTGGTTACTTACCACTTGTATCAAGGATGTCTTCATTGGTTTTTGTATATATATAATCCAATATATACATTTTGAATAAGCTCGGAAGATATAAAAATACTTGAAATAGATGAAGAACAAGAAATCTCACTAAAAACTTTTATTAATAACCTCGAACCTAAACCTTAACTAAAAAAAGTTTAGCAACTCATGGAGAAGGGAAATCAACAAAGAAGAAAAGAATGAGAATTATGGGATGAATGATTTCTCTTCTCCTTGTGACCATATTTACAATAGAGGTCATTTACATCAACTAGTAGAAGGAATTACAATAAGATTTAATTTAAAACTCTAACCTACTCCAAATATAATATAAAACATAAAAGTTCAACTTGAAGTAGAATTCATCTTCTTATGTTAAGTGTTCCTTAAAATCCAAATCCAAATCCAACTGAAACTTCTCTTTTAAGCATGTATTATTCTTTAGTTTTCAAAATCCCAACAAAAATCAAATACTTGTTAAAACATAGATTTATAGTTGGATTAGAACACTAAAAATAGGTATATATATGTGAAAATATACAAATATTAGACTTATCAGAGCGATTCAAGGACCTGTTTGAGGAGGTGCCCTATGCATAGATTCCTTAATTGGACCCATATAGAAACCTTCTACAATGGACTCAACGCTCATGCCAAGACTGTGGTTGATGCTTCGGCAAATGGTTCGATGTTAGAAAAGAATTATACGAAGGAAGTTGACATCCTTGAAAGGATTGTTGCTAATGATTTTTGGGATCCTACTGGAAGACTAGGAACGGGGACAAAAACTGCTGGAAAATTTGAGCTTGATGAACTAACATCCATCAGCACTCAGATTTCCAATCTCACTAACATTGTGAAAACTTTGCAAAAGAGTAACAAATCCCAAGAAGTCAAGGCATTAGAACCATTTTGCACTATTTGTAGAGAGGATCATCATGTGGATAATTTCCCAACAAACCCTAAATCAGTAAATTTTGATGGCAATTTCAATCAAAATTTTAACCCACATTCTAATACTTACAATGCAGGTTGGAATACCACCCAAATTTTGCTTGGGCAAACCAATGAGGTAACCAATTCAATGCCCAGCGCCAGAACAACAATGCACCACCAGGATTCAACCATAATGCCATGCCACAGAGAACCCATAACAATTTCCAACAAGGGCAGAGATCTAACCAAGGGAACACTCTTATTGATTATATGGAGAGAAATGATGCAACTGTCTAGAATTTGGCAGCGTCAATGTGAAACTTGGAAGTTCAACTAGGGTCGATTTCCAATACAATTAGTAATCGACCCCAGGGAACATTGCCAAGTGATACATAGGATGCTCGGCATAAAGGCAATGAACAATGTAAAGTATAATCTTTTTGGAGTGGCAAACAATGCAAGACTGATACACCTGTCAAGTAGACAATTAATTGCCAAGCTGAAAAGTTGATGCCAACAGATGACCCCAAAGAAGCAGAGAAAGAAGAAACTAAAGCTAATGATGCCAGAAAACAATCTGATTCCAAACTATTATCTGATGCCACACAGCAATCTAATGTCAGCACCACCTTGGTAAAGCCAGTAGAACTAGCATTTGCTTATCCACACCACATTTTCCACAAAGGCTCCAAAAACATAAACAAGATCAACAATTTAAGCACTTCTTAGAAGTTCTTAAAAAGTTGTAAATCAAGATACCATTGGTAGAAGCCCTCGAACAAATTCCTAACTATGTCAAATTCATGAAGGACAACTTGTCCAAAGAGAGAAAATTGGGTGATTTCGAGACTGTAGCTTTTACTAAAGAATGCAGTGCCATGATACTCAACCGATTGCCACCGAAGTTGAAAAATCCGCAAAGTTTCACTATTCCCTACACCATTGGCAATAGATTCATGGGCAAGGCACTATGTGACCTAGGAATCAACATCAATTTGATGCCAATGTCAATTTTCAGAAAGCATGGAATTGAAGCAAGGCCTACCACGACAACACTTCAATTGGCAGACCGATCTTTTGCTCACCCTAAGGGTAAGATTGAGGATGTGTTGGTGAAGGTAGACAAATTTATATTCCCAGCTGATTTTATCATTTTTGATTATGAGGCAGATGTTAATGTCCTAATTATATTGGGTAGACCATTCCTTGCCACAGGTAGGGCACTAATTGATGTTCACAAAGGTGAACTTGCAATGGACATTAATGATCAACATGTTACATTTAATGTGTTTCAAGCTCTTAAATGTGCAGATGAACCTGAAGAATGCCAAGCTGACAATATAAGGGAGTCTATTTTCACTATGGACGCGACACAAATTTGCCAAGACCTAGATTGTGATGCCAAGAATTGGATGACGAAGTTGAGATGAGTGAAGAACCTGAAGAACCAACCTTGGAGACTGAAGTTTTGAGTTATTTTGGACAACTAGTGCCACTAGAGTTGGCTAGCAGATAAATTAAGGCACCCAAACCATCAATTGAGGAACAACCAAAATTGGAGCTGAAACCATTTCTAGATCACCTTAGGTATGCTTATTTAGGTAGTAACTCAACTTTACTAGTGATCATTGTTGTTGATCTCACTAATGATTAGGAGGAAAGATTATTGGAAATCTTAAGAAATTATAAGCAAGCTTTGGCATGGACCTTGGCTGATATTTGAGGAATAAGTCCAACTATTTGCATGCACAAAATCATTTTGGAGGAGCATCATGGCAAAACTATTGAAGGCCAGAGAAGACTAAACCCGAGCATGAAAGAGGTAGTGAAGAAAGAAATTATAAAATGGCTGGATGCCGGGATAATTTATCCCATTTTTGATAGCTCTTGGGTCAGTCCATTGTAATACGTGTCAAAGAAGGGTGGCATGACCGTGGTACAAAATAGCAAAGATGAATTGATTCCCTCCATGACTATCACAGGTTGGAGAGTATGCATGGACTATAAGAGGCTAAACAATGTCAGGTAAGGCATTTTATTACTTATTGGATGGTAACTTGGGCTACAACCAGATTGCCATCGTTCTAGATGATCAAGAGAAAACCATGCTCACTTGTCCTTATAGGACATTCACTTTTAGAATAATGCCCTTTGGACTTTGTAACGCTCCAGAAACATTTCAACGTTGCATGATGTCTATTTTCTTTGACATGATAGAAAATAACTTGGAATTGTTTATGGATGATTTCTTGGTGTTAGGAAAAACATTTGAGAAATGTCTTCAGAGTTTGGAGCATGTTTTGTGGAGATGTATTGAGACTAACCTGGTCCTCAAGTGGGAAAAATGCCACTTCATGGTGAATGAGGGCATAGTTCTCGGACAAAGTAACCAAGAGAGGACTGGAAGTTGACAAAGCAAAAGTTGAGGTAATCAAACAATTGCCACCTCCTACAAGTGTAAAAGGTATTAGATGTTTTTTGGGACATGCAAGTTTTTATCATCATTTTATTAAAGATTTCTCAAAAATGTCTAAACCTTTATGCTTTTTTTGGAACAAAAGATTAATTTTGCATTTGACGATTCTTGTTTAAGAGCGTTTCAAGAACTTAAAGAAAGATTGATTAATGCCCCTAAAGTTGTGGCACCGGATTGGAATGAGCCATTTGAGCTCATGTGCGATGCTAGTGACTATGTCGTTGGAGGAGAGTTGGGACAGAGGTGTGGCAAGTTTTCCATACCATCTTCTATGCCAGTCGGACACTAAATGGATCTCAACTTAATTACTAACCGAGAAAGAATTTCTCGCGATTGTCTTTGCATTGGACAAGTTCAGATCTTACTTGGTAGGTAACAAAGTTTTGGTGTACACGGACCATTCAACATTAAAATATCTCCTAGCAAAGAAGGATTTCAAGCCCAAGCTGATCTGATGAACTCTCTTGCTGCAATAACTTGATCTTGAGATCCAAGACAAGAAGGGGGTGAGAACTTGGTAGCTGACCATTTATCATGATTAAAGCATTACCTTGAGGATGGCAAAGCTGCTGCCATAAGGGATGAATTCCTATATGAGTATTTACTTGCAGTCAGTTTTGTACCATGGTACGCTGACATAGTCAACTACCTGGTAAGTAAAATTTTGCCATCGGATCTGGCGAGCAATGCTAGGAAATAATTTCTGTGAGATGTTCAGCAATATTATTGGGATGAGCTAATTTTGTTTAAGCAGTGTGCTGATCAAGTGATACGTCAGTGTGTGCTAGAAGATTAACAGCACAACATATTACAATTATGTCATGTAGCACCGTATGAAGGCCATTTTCCTGGGATGCAAACCGCGGCTAAATTGCTACAGTCAGGATTCTTTTGGCCAGCACTATACAAAGATGTCCATAATTTTTCTAAGGCATGTGATCGAAGCCTGCGGACGGGGAACATCTTTGGCGGGCATCAATTGCTGCTCCAGAACATTATTCCAGTATAACTATATGACGTATGGGGAATAGACTTCATGGGTCCTTTTCCCCATCATTTGGTAACCTATATATTATTGTGGCCATTGACTACGTTTCAAAATGGGATGAAGTTGTTTCTTTTGTAACTAACGATGCCAAGACTATTGCCAAGTTCTTGCATAAGCATATTTTCACTTGATCCGGTGCCCTAGAGCTATTATTCATGATGAAGCAACACACTTTAAATGTAATTTAATTTCTAGAGCTCTGTGCATGTATGGAATCCAGTAAAGGATTGGCACAGCTTACCATCCCCAAACAAATGGCCAAGAAAAGATCTCAAATAAGGAGATTAAGAACATTTTGGAAAAGACTGTGAATCCAACAAGGAATGACTGGTTCTTGAGACTAGATTACTCCATTTGGGCTTACAAAACAGATTTTAAAACTCCTTTGGGAACCTCCCCATACAGACTTATTTTGGGGAAAGCGTGCCACCTGCCAGTAGAATTGGAACATCGAGCTTATTGGGCAACCAAAAAGATTAACATGGAATAGAGGGCTACCAGTGAGAAGAGACTATTAGATCTAAATGAGTAAGAGGAATTTCGAGCTCAAGCCTTTGAGAATACCAAGTTGTATAAAGAGAAGACAAAGAGGTGGCATGATAACAGAATATTGCCATGGCAGATTGATACCAACCAAAGAGTGTTGTTATTTAACTCTAGGTTAAAACTATTTCCTGGGAATCTTAAGTCCAAATGGTTAGAACCCTTCAAAGTTGTCAAACCATATGCTCATGGATCATTTGACATTAAGGATTTGAAGACTGGAACAACTTTTAAGGTAAACGGCCAACAGTTGAAACATTATTTGGAAGGTAATCAAGGTAATGCCAAGGAAATCGTTCTCTTGGCAGAAATGAAATGATTCTGTCAACTTCGATCAATCAGTGTAAATAATTAGGTTAGTTATTTTTTTCTTTCAAAATTCTAATTGATTTTTGCTTTCTATTTCTATTCTTATTCTTAGTTTCATATTGTTGCTTTGAAAGGTTGACTTTGAGTGAATGTAGGTACATGTTATTATGCCAGACAGAATGTCAAGATTAGGTTTGGCACCAAAAATCCAACAAAGGGACTTACATGCATCAGGCCTAAGAGGAGTAAAAAAAATTTGGGTTAAGTGTAGGAGTAAAACCCTAGCCGCTTGGGGTAAAAATTAAATTTCAAAATTTAAACCCATTCTTTTTAATCTATCCCTTTTTCCTATGTCGTCTCTTAACCTAGCTTATCATCATCTTTTAAGCTCATCACTATCTTTTCCCCCTAAACACATCATTCTCCCTAAACACGTGTCACACCCTGAAAACTAGTTTATTTAGAATTAGGTTCCAGTGATCATAAATTTTGTACCAGTCGTGCCCGAATAAAGTAATTGCTCAATCTTTGTACCCTATTTTTAAGTAATGGAAGTTATTTAGGCTTAATCGAAGATGTTGGACCTTTTTGTAAGGAATGAAAGTCTTTTAGTGACTAAATTATGAAATTCAAAGTTTGGAGACATAAGTGCAACTTTGGAAAATTGAGGGACTACCCTCGTAATTATACCAATTAGTGGTGTGAATCGCCTCCTTGCTTTCCTTTAACCCACGTGAAATTAGTCATCCCATTGAACAAAGATGACAACATGAGTTTAGGGAAAATAAAGTAAGGAATAAATGATTATTAAAAGGGTTTCCTGCCAAGATAGGAAACCATTTGATTGGTTGCTTGGGAGGCAACCATTATGAAGTGATAATTGTGTGTTTAATTTAATGGATGGAGAAAAAGCTCTCACCATTTTCTTTGCCTCTACCGAAACCAATCTCACATTTTTTTGAAAGAAACAAGCAAGCACCTCCATTGTCATCTTCTTCCTCAAGCTCAAGCAAGCACCTCAATACAATCTTTGATCTTTGTTTGATTTCAATATACCATTTGAGAGCTTGTAGCCTGGTAAGTAAAACCCTTATGTCAATTTGATGATTCCATCAATCCTTAGAGTTTAATTTCAAGATTTTAAGTCTTGAATGTTCAAGCTAAGCCCGTGTGTTAAATGGTTAATTTCCCTTATTTTGATGTTGTCTACAAGCATTGGTAAGCTTGAAAAATGTTTGTGAATCATTAGTTTTGATTCTATGGTAGAAGCCAAGCCATCTTCACCATCTTCATTACCGAGCACTTCCAACGGCAAGATGATCGTTATTCGAGAACCTTGAAGCCTCTGAGCATTAGGTGAGTGTAGTTGTGTCATGGGATTGGCTAGGTGCCATCCCGGTTGCATTTGGTTGTTCTTAAAGTTGCATCTTGTTTCAGGGCTCAATTAGAGCAAGCATGTGTGGATTCAAGTGGTAAGTGTGATAAGACCATCATATTGCCTTGATACATTTTAAGCTCATATGTGACATTGAAATATGTTATGTGTGGAATTTGATATGAACAAGTTGTGTTATGCTATTTGAAGCAAGGGCTTAATATGTGATGTGAAATGGAATAAGGGCACAAAGGTAAGTTTTATGATAAGATATGTAACATTGGACACTTGTGGACTTTGGATACAATTGGCATGTCATAGGGTTATTTGAGCTCACTATGTAAGGGATTGGACTGCGGTCTGGGGCTACGGCTTATATGTGGGGAAAAAAGGTTGGATTGTTTAAGGGACTCTAGAGCTACGGCTCAAGGCTAAGGCCTACTTTCGATACGATTTGGTGTATAGGGGAATCTGCATATCCATAGCTTGTTATGTCCAAGGGAAAATGAAGAATGTGTATTTTGCATTTAGTATATGGAATCACTAACATGTTGACGTTAAGCTTGATTTGTATATGCTAATGTTATGTATATGCCATTCGAGCATGCTTACATGTTATATATGCCATCAACGAACTTGTTTGCATTTGTTATAACTACCTCATTAGGCTATGTAAGCCTACCACTCGTGTGTCTCATGCATTTCATGATCTTAAAGGAATCTGAGCTTTGATCGAGTGGTTGAAGTTGCAAGTCACTCTCGTCAACTCCATGTATGCTTATATTTTGTTTTGAACTCCTAGTAAGGTGTCATAAGGCTTAGACATGTTATATTTGCCTATTTTGATATGTGTGTAATAGCCTAAAAATGTATAGGTGTTATATATGAAATATGGTGTGTTTGTAAATTAGTAAAACTAGTCAAATGGGCTTAAAGGCGCCAAAAGGTAAAAACTTAGTAAATAGATTCGAAATGCTCTAAAAATTTGTATGCTATTAGAATTATTAATTAATAGATTATTGGTAAAATTTGGTAAAGTTTGGACATCGTTTGATAGGTTAATTTGAGTAAAAACCAGCTAAAATCTGCCATTACAATACAGGTGTACCGATACAGGTCAAGCTGTATCGATACGGCCTTACATAGTTGGCCTAGTCAGACCCATATCAAGCATAGGGTATCGATATAGGTCTAAGTGTATTGATACGGATTTTGGCAGTAAGGTCTAGGAAAATAAATTGTATCGATACAGCCTTAGTTTGTATCGAAACGAGTCAACCTTGGTCAACGTGTATCGATATAGGCTCAACTGTATCGAAATGGGGTCTTTTGAACGAAATCAAAATAGTTCAACCCGTATCAATACGGGCTTAGCTGTATCGATACGGGATTTGGCAGATTCAAATGGAGATGTGATTTATGTGTATCCGTATCGATACGGCCCCAAGGTGTATCTATACGGGGTTAGTTAATTCTGTTAAAAAAGCATTGAATATAGTTTTGAATATTTTATAAAATGGTCACTAAATCTTGTATGGACTAATTGGATAGGTAAATGACCTCCGTTAGTGATAAAATTTCACATACTAATAATTGATAAGTTCAATTGAAGATTAGTAAAATGAAATTTTGATAAAGATCCTTAACTTGTAAAATTTACATTTTGGTCTCTAAGTTTACAAAAGTTTAAAACTGACCCAAATCGAGTAAGTTGCTGATAAATAGGTCTATTAAGTCTTAAAAGAGGTTAATAAGACATTCCGAATAAGTTCCAAACTCAGATTGAGCTTTCGATCTCTGAATATGTCTTCTGGTAACATTTTTCGACCCGGATCTCTACTAGGCTGAGAAGAGGGTATTACAACACGTCTCTCATCCATCATTAGCTCCATTTAGTTACACCTTTAAAATCCTCAAACGTTACTTTTCCCTCTACCTAAACTCCAACCTTTGCCTTAGCCAAGATTTTACCTTCTTTATTTTCATCTTTCTCGGCAAGAAAGCAAGAAACAACATTTTCTTTTCCCCAAAATCCTTTCGATTTCTCTAAATATTTTCCATGGCATCCTCTTCAGCACCTTTCAAGATCTTCTTTAATGAGGACATTCACAAGAAGTACGAGGAGAACTTTGCCTCAATGACGTTTTTCTATGAGAAGAATTTTGAGATCAAGAACGAATTCAACTTGGGTTATTCACCAGAGTTCATGACGGTGGTGAAGTAGCACAAGTGGGAGTTATTTTGCCAGCAAACCGGGGAAATCTATTCCAACATTGTCTAAGTGTTTTATTCCCACCTCACGACTAAAGATTCATCTTTCTTATACGAGGTGCATGTGCTTGATTTGATAAAGGGTCTATTAATGCTATGTTTGAATTGGATGGTGCAAATGAAAAGAACTCTGAGTATGCTGACTCATTGGATGCTGCCAAGAGGCAAAAGCTACTGAAGGATTTATGTGAGCCTAGAACCAAATGGACTGTTTCATCGAAGGGCCATCGGACGGACAAGCGGCTGGCATTAAAGCCATAGCCAAGGGGGTGGAACCACTTCTTAAAGGTAAACTTGATGCCGACCACCCATAATGAGACTGTCTCAGAGGAGAGATTGGCTTTGTAAATTCAATCATCATGGGCAGCAAGAATAACATCGGTCGCATCATTATCGATGAAACTTATAAGTGCACCGGTAAGGGTAGTGGGAATTTGTTTTTCCCTTTATTAATTTCTAATATTTGCATGATGCACAATATGCCAAACATTGATTTAGATAAGGTCCAAGAGAGCAAGGGAACAACTATCACTCATACCCTATGGAGGCAACTCACTGCCATAGAGTCTAAGGAGAAGGGCAAAGGAAAGGCTGTAGAGCCAGTTTCCAAGGCTAAGGTACCCAAGGCAAAACCTGAGACTCCTATGATAGTTGGTTCACTGGCAATGCTTTCTCAAATCTACCAACGCTAGGAGATCTTGCTTCAAAACCTGGAGAAAGAAGAGGAGCAGAACACCAAGCTCTGGCATTATACTCATACTCGAGACTGTACCATCAAGAAAACTCTTGAAGGAATGTCCCTAAGTGTATTGTTAGCCTTCCCTGAGTTCCCCACTGACCTTTTTGCCAACAATGATGTGCCAACCAGTCCTTATTCATTCCATACTCTGACGCAATCAAATGCCACCGTACCAGTGTCCTCTGTCCAAGTTGAGTTAACTAGAATAGACACGCCACCAGAATCTGAAGAAGAAGAAATCCAAGCCAAACCTGCCACAACACATGTTGCACTTGCCTCATCTACTGCCACTAACGCTTTTGCCACCTCGGAGCTTGTACAAATTGTCAAGGAAGTTCTTTGTGACATTGAAGCTTCCACTGTCGCCTTAAAGCCCAGCATGAAGGGAAAGAAACGCATGACTCCTAATCGTGGGAACTTTGTCAAGAGAAAGACCCATGTCACACCCCAAGAAAACTCTGAATGGGATTCCTCTTCCCCTTAAACTCTTTACATTTATTTTGTTCATATTGTTCATGCATGTCATTTTATCTTATTTTTTTATATATATCTACATGCATTGAGGACAATGCACACCTTTGTTTGGGGGGTGTTGCCTCACATCTGTTGCCATGTCATGCATTCATGTTTATATTTTTGTTTGCATTCTGTTTCCATATAGATTAGGTATAATTTGCATGTCAAACCACTAAAAAATTGCCTCGGTTAAAGATGGAAATTTTGTCAACATTTTGCTAGATTAGTTAGAATTTACTTTAGTATGCTCTGCCCGATGATGAAATTGTAAATCCTTCATTGCATGTGCAAGCAGGTTAGTAATGCCAGGCTTGCTTGGTAATTGATCTCTATTTTAGGAAATTGAATTCTCACTTAACACGTAGTATGCATCTAGTTCCTAAACAAACTTAGAATTCTCGAAAATAAGCTCAGGAAAAAAATGATGAAGATGCCAGGGTAAAAGGAAAGAATAAGGCAACAATGTTTTGCCAAGGCAAGAAAAAAATGTAAGAACTCTCCTCTGCCTTAGAGATAATAAGTAGCTTAGGGATTCGTGGTTTTCTCCCTCTTAGTTCTCAATCCAAAAACATAGTAATGTTTGGACTAACGTCGGGGTTGTGGTATGCTCCCTCTTATTTCTCATGCCAAATAGTATTACAATGTAAGCCTTAAAATATTGTTAGCGAAAACTCTTGGCGAATAAAAGAAAAAAATAATTATGAGTTAGGGTAATAAATTTGACTAAGGGAGTAAAAGGATACTTGATGCATATTTCCTGCACTTCATGCACACTTCATGACCTTAAACTAGAGTTATATTGTTGCACTTGAATTTATTGATCTGCTTGGCATTATAGCACTGGGAAATCTAAGGACAGACCTAGGGCCAGATTTTGCTTACTAGCATGTGTTGGCATTTAGAAAAATTTTGTTGAGTTAATCGTTTTCTTCTGTTTTTTTAATTTTAGTTGCATTACTTGAGGACAAGCAATAAGCTAGGTTTGGAGAAGTGTTAATTCCTAGAAAGTACAAATTTTATGCATATTTCACAATACTTTTGCTTGTCTTTAGGTATATATGTTTGCATTTAGTTGTTAAAATCATGCATTTGCATAAGGAGTGAGGGAGTTTGTATTTTGCCAGTGTGAATGGTTCTTTTACTGGTATTGATAAAGGTTAGGAGCAGGGCAGGCTTGGCAGAGCAAGAAGCAAGAAAGCAAAAGAGAATTGTCGAGTTACACTTGGAAAAGTTGGGTCAAAATTTTCCCAGCTCGAATGGAAAAGAAGTAAAGCCCAATGCCCAGTCAAAGTATTCGTTGAACCCAGTACATGTCAGCCCTAAAATCCAAATAGAGATAAGTTGATAACACACTTTATCCTAAGTGTGACATCAAATTTCAAATTCAAACCCCCTCCAGGGTTATCCATGCATGCATATTTAAAGGAAAAGATCAAACAACTTGAGAGAGCACCGTGGTGGAAGAGGAAGCTAGTGGTTGTGTGGTTTGACCATCTTAAACTAAGAGCTCTAGAGCATTTGAAGGGTTGTATCGACAGACCTCCTTCTTGTCCATTCTCTTAGTTTTATTTTTATTTAAGTGATGATGTTAAGATACGATGGTATTTTGTGGATGGAACACCCAATCATGAACTAAGCTTTTACATTTGGTTGTGGACGTTTGCGTTTAACGCTCTGTGTAACCCTCTTGACCCGGCCTAGTCGCAAGACCGGACTAAACAGGTCACACGGGGTTTACTAAAGAAAACTTGTGAAGGTTCACCTCAGTAAACAGCCCTTTTTATATATTTTATAGATGCAAAATTATTAACCTAAGTGTACATACTGGCATCGGGTGAAATTACAACTCACCCAGGCATCGATTCGACATCCAATTGCATCGATTTAAGATTAGGGACCGATTTGCAAATTTGATAAATTATAGGGAATTATTCTTAAATTAAAGTTACCAATATTCCATTAGTCAGGTTTCATGCCCACAAGTCGAGTTTCAACTCAAAAAGATCACTCCAACTCATTCAATTGCATTCATACATTCAGGGACTAAAACGTAAAGAAGTAGAACTACAAAAGATTCCAAGTAACCAACTTACCTAACACCGTATCGATACACTTGGGCACTATATCGGTATGCCCTTGATGGTTTCTAATTCCAAAATTTATATGGCACAAAACCATACTGATACGGCTCAGTGTACTGATATGCCAAGCCAATTTGGCCTTGGCCCATATCGATACGCACCAACTCGTACCGATATGCTGAGCCTATCCAGGCTTAACCGTACTGATATGCTGGGTTGCATACTGATATGCCTGGACCCATGATCACATCTTTTGTTGGTTTAACACATAATTAAGCCAAACACAACACCTTAGCATGCTTCTAAGAGATTAGCAACATTTTCAAGGATCAATTCTCAGCCAAAAACATCATAAACATCATTCATACATATCACCTTGCTTCAAAGAGGTATCTATAGGCATGCAACCAAGAAACCAAGTCAACAAGATATCAAAAACCTTACCAAGGCATAAACCAAGTATAACAGGCCATTTACAAGTCCAAAACAGCAATATAAACATGCTCAAATAGGGAGTTCAACAACATCTCCCAAAACCATAAGGAATTCCCCATTGTCCTTATTAAACATAGTCTACTTTGGAAACATACATTCGTATACAAAGTCCTTGGGTCACCTTCACTTGCTTGCTGCCTCCAAATCTTTAATTCTCTGCATTGATGGACAAAGATAGCGTAAGCACACTAGGCTTAGTGAGGAATGCTCAAAAACAACACTCCGTCAATGCATTTTAGAACCGGTTTCTAAATCACATTGAAATCACTTTTCAATCCATGATTAAAACATCATGCCTTCAAAACCGTGAACTTTAACCATTCAAAAAAACAACATATTAAGCTATATGCAACATGTATCATTAATCCAACAGCAACTCACATTGCTAACCTCAATTTAAGCCTTCCCATGCATAACATACCATATGCAAAGCTTAAAGAGTAACATGTATAAATCCCATTATACAACACATGATACATTAACAATTATATTGTCTCACAAGTGGTCATCAACAAGTTCTATTTACAAAATATAACATCGGATACACAGATTCACAAGTGTTCTCCCAACACTTCATACATTCTCACCGGCAACACAAGGTTCACACACGGGAGTATTCGGTACACAATATAAACCCCTTAACCATTATGACACACGTGGTGGAGTATTCAGTATGCCATATAAACCCTTCAACACCACTCATTGGTAGATGTATAACCCCTTAATGAGAGTTTTTGGTACCATAAACCCGTTAGGGTACTTGGACAGAGCATTCGATAGAGCATATAAACCCATCTACATCCAAGGCGACTTATTTTATAGTGCACTCAATCCTATAGCTAGCTAAATATATCCGATTACGTTTTAAAACCATTTCCATACCATCACTTGCCAATATAATTCACAATTAGCCATGAACCTCACTATTTTTAAAGCAATCTACCAAAACATACCAAAGAAACAACCATGCTTTCACAAGTATAAATCATACTTACAAGGATCGTTCAGTTGTGACGCCCTAATTTTGGGCCTAGGTGTTAGCCGGTTTAGGCAAGG
Organism: Hibiscus mutabilis; assembly: GCA_019671005.1. Classification (NCBI taxonomy): domain Eukaryota; kingdom Viridiplantae; phylum Streptophyta; class Magnoliopsida; order Malvales; family Malvaceae; genus Hibiscus; species Hibiscus mutabilis. The sequence continues at coordinate 13,422,778 of CM033727.1, forward strand.
TGGTTCGTTTAAACTGTTTCGACGATTTAGACTAGTTTTGGGTATAATTCAGTTTAAATGGTTTTTGAATGAAATAAATTATGGAAAAATATTTTAAAATCCTTATTTAATATATAAGTGCTTTTGGTGGAATCAATTTTGGAAAATGTGATTTGGAGGTTTGACGTTTTGGAACTAGTGACCAAAATGTAAAATATGCAAAACAATTAGTGACTAATTTGAAAAAGATCATGACTTAGAATATTTAGGGAGCTTTGACCAAGATTATCATTCAGACATTTTCCCCTTAATTGACTACTTTTAAATTAGTTTAATAAACAAAGCAAGTTGGAGAGAATTAATTTGTCATTATTTCTTAAAACATATTTCACGTAACTAACTTTTCTCTCAAGTATTTTCCTCTCAATTTCTCTCCATCCAAACATCGGATTTTCTTCAAAGATTTAAGGTAAACCTTTGATTTAGTTCATTCTTTTAATATCAAAAGATTTCCTATTGATTTCTTATTAAAGCCTTATGATTTTTATCCTTGTTTTCTCATGAAAAAACATTACAATTGGGGGGAAAAGCATCATTAGAGGTAAGGTTTCATTCTTCTCCTCTAATGAAAGGTTCTTTAATGAAATTCTCAAGTTCTTGATCTTTTATGAATGTTTTCTAATGGGTTTTGATGGTATAATTATGGAAAGATGGTTTAATTAAAGTTTAATTGCTTTAATCGATCGATTTTTGTTTCAGAACTGATTTTCTGGGTTTATAATGAGTTAATACTATGATTATGATGTGTTGATATGTTGATTTATATGATTTTAACAATAGAATCCCGAAACTAGGTGAGTTGCTAGGTTTTGATGTTGATATCTTTGGGTTTGTGGCTTGTTTATGGGGTTAATTGGTTATTGGTGGTTCTTTGGTGTTGAAGAGATGTTTTTGGATGTAAATTGATGTTGTTTTAGTGTTAATCTTGTTGGGTAGTAGCTAGAGAATAGTTAGTAAGGTTTCGTCGGTGACTTCGGTTGTTCTCATTAGGCGAAAGCTTGGTTGTTGAGGGAGGAAGGTGTTGTTGTGTGTTGCTTGGGATTTTGATGCAAAGAAATGCATTAATTGTCTGTTTTTCTTTGGTTAGAAGTAGGGGATGATGATCCAGTAGCTTCAGAAGGAGTTGTGGTTGATTCGAAAGCTTGATTTCGCCTCGGCACGGCAAGCGAGGTGTAGTTGGTGAGTGGCACTGGTTTTAAAGCTTTTCAAAGAGGTTTGGAAGTGATTTTGTGGAGTTTAAGTTAGGCTTGAAACGTTGATTTAAACTCAAAAGTAAGTACGATCATATTCGCTCTTGGTTCTCAACTTTTTCCCATTGTTTTGATAAATCATGTTCATGTTTGAAGATAGAATTTGTTACCTACTATTATGCATGTTTTTATGGATGGAGAAATGATTCATGTTATCCCGTGAGGTTGATTTATGGTTTTCAAGAGGTTGCATCTTGATGATAAAATGCTATGCATTAATTATGTTTTAAAATGGGATATGCTACGATTTATGTTGATCCATTGAAAAACAGTAGGCTAACATGGTTTGCGAGGTTTATATTGAGTTAATATTATGAATATGATGTGTTGATATGTTTATTTATGTGATTTTAACAATAGAATCTCGAAACTAGGTGAGTTGCTAGGTTTTGATGATGATATCTTTGGGTTTGTGTCATGTTTATGGGGTTAATTGGTTGCTGGTGGTTTTTTAGTGTTGAAGAGATGTTTTGGATGTAAATTGATGTTGTTTTAGTGTTAATCTTGCTGGGGATTTTGATGCAAAGAAATGCATTAATCCTCTATTTTGCTTTCATTGGAAGCAGGGGATGATTATCCGATAGCTTCGGAAGGAGTTGCAATTAATCTGGAAGCTTGATTTTGCCTCGGCAAGGCAAGCAAGGTGTAGTTGGTGAGTGGCACCGGTTTTAAAGCTTTTCAAAGAGGTTTGAAAGTGATTTTGGGGAGTTTAAATTAGGCTTGAAATGCTGGTTTAAACTTGTAAGTAAGTATGATCGAATTCGCTCTCGGTTCTTGGCTTTTTCCTATTGTTTTGATAAATCATGCTCATGTTTGAAGATAGAATTTGTTACCTACTGTTATGCATGTTTTTATGCATTGAGAAATGATTCATGTTATCCCATGAGGTTGATTTATGGTTTTCAATAGGTTGCATCTTGATGAGAAAAAAGCTATGCATTGATTATGTTTTAAAATGGGATATGCTACGATTTATGCTGATGCATTGAAAAATACTAGGTTAACATGGTTTTTAAAGTGTATATTGGCAAGTGACAGAGCCTTTAATAATCGGATATAATTCGTTGACAAATAGGATGAGAGTGCACTATAATATGTAGCAAAATCGTGCGTGCGTAAGCCACCTCCATGATGTGCAACAACATCGTTTAAGTCGTCATAAGTTGCAAAGCAACACTTTACGGGCATTTAAGTTGCAAAGCAACACCTTGTGAACCTTGGTGCGAAGCAACACCATGTGTTTTGCCATTCTATGGTGCGCAACCACACCATGAGATATATCTGCAAATCCGATGTATTGGGTCGTGGCCCTCCCACTTGTTGTTTGGGACGTAGCCCTCCCATGTGTAAATTCGGGACGTAGCCATCCCGGGCCACTTAAGTGCCAATGAAAAAGATTTCATGTATCATTGATTTAAACAAATTTTGTATATTGAGCTTTATACATAAGATTCTACTTGGAACATGGTAGTAAATGTTCATGATTTGAAAGCTAGTTTGAGATTGGCATTGGTTTAATGCATGAGCCTTAATGATACATGTGCTAAAGTTAAATGATTTGCTTTGGTGAGTTTTAAAACATGAGCCGTGTTGAGCATGACAGAAAAATGGTTTATTGGAGAAAAGGGTTTACAAGGCATTGTTTATGGTTTTGTTTTGAGCATCCCTCACTAAGCATATTGCTTACACTCTATTCTCTTAACAATACAGAAAAGTAGATTGTTCGGGCTTCAAGATAGCCAATGAAGAGGTTTAAGAATTGCTCAAAGATCAAGTATGGTTTTAACCCTTCAATAGTAATAAATTTGGTAATGGGTGGATACCTTAATGTTTTGGGATTGTGTGTTGTGAACTCCCTGGTTTGGGCACAAGTTTGTAGTGCCTAAATGGTTGTGTAGATGGCCTTTAAAGTTTGGTTTGAACTTTGATATGGTTTTTGATGTTTAACTTGGTTTGGCAATAGGATGCATGCCTATAGATTTCCTTTTTAGATTATGAACATGCTTGATGATGTTTTCGATTGCTTTTGGTAGTGGTTTGATCCTTGAATAAGTGATGGTTGCCTAGGAAGCATGTTAGAATGGTTTGGCTATCTTTATGGTGTGCTTATGCAGTAATTTGAGACATTGCAGGCCCAGGTGTATCGGTACGCGGGGTAGCGTATTAGTACAGGTAGGCCAAATCAGGCTTAACGTATCGATACGGATAGACCCATATCGATACGGTCTTAGAGGAAAATGGTTGGGCGTATAGGTACATGGGGCTGTATCGATACAGTCTTGTGTTAACTATGAATCTGCCCAATTTTGTACCAATACGGAGAGCAGGTGTACCGATATGGTGTTAGGTAAATTGGTTATTTGGAATCTTCTATTGTTCTGTTTTTTTACGATTTAGTCCATGAATGTTGTTAATGCGACTAAATGAGTTTGGATGAACAAATTACGTTGAAATTTGACATATGAGCATGAAATCTGATTAACTAAATGTTGGTAACTTTAATTTGGTAATTAGTCGCTGTAAAATTTTGGTTTCGCAAATTGGTTCCTAAACTCGTAACAGGACAAATGGATGTCAATTTGACGCCCGATCAAGTTGTATTTTCACATGCTTCTAGCATGTACATGTAGGATAATAATTAAGCATCTAGAAAAGATAAAAATAAAAAGAATACAAGGGTTGTTTATTGGGTAATCCTTTTCAGTTTACTCCAATATTCCTAGTGTAACTCATTTGGTTCGGTCTTGCGACTAGACCGGGTCGAGGGGCTACATTTGTTGGTATTAGAGCCAGGTTTACAAAAAATTGGGAGGTAAGATGGTTGATCTCTTGATATTTGATATGCATGGTGTTTGTTAGCATGTTGTCTGTTACATTATGTGATGATTTGGAGATAGGCATTGAGGTACCCATTTGCCATTATTGCTATTGATGTAAAAGCGATTTGTCTTTTTTTAAAAAAATTGAGAATTTGGACCCTTGCTTCTTGTTAGCCTAACTATTTAATTGTTGTATTTTATATGCTAGAGATTCATTATGTTTCTATAATGGGACTGAGATGAGAGCAAAGGGTGAATGTACGTAATGTTGTAGAAGAAGAGCATAATGAGGATATATCGCCTAATCCTCCTCCTTCGAGAGGTGATAGAGTCAAAGCTGGAGTTGGTGGGGGAGATACTAGACCTCTAGAAGCCCAGGGTCATGCTTTGGCTGACATGACACCGTTGATTTAGGCCATTACTGGTGCGTTTCAGGATGCAGTGGCGGGTATGCATGCAATTGTGCCATAACCTGCGGCTAATCTCGGTTTGCCTTTGGAGCGCTTACGTAGCTTGGGAGATATTGAGTTTAGAGGTTTGTCTCTGGAGGGTTCTGAGGCATGGTTTGAGAGTACTTAGAGGATTCTTGGACAAATAGGATGTACAGATGTGCGTAAGTTGGGTTGTATAGTATATTTGCTTCAGGGTGATGCTTATTCGTGGTGGACTACCACTATCGCAGGGATAGAACCTAAGGAGGTGAAATGGGCGTTCTTGGGAGTTTCTTTTTAAAGGAAATATCTGGGTGCTCGCTATCAAGATAAGAATAAACGAGAATTCGTGGCTTTGGTGCAAGGTAACATGTCTGTTTCAGAGTATGAGGTTCAATTCATCTAATTGAGCCAGTATGCCCTTGAATTGGCTCATGGTGAGCTAAAGAGGTGTGGTCGCTTCCGTTATGGTTTGGTGAAGGAAGTGAAGACTTATATGTTGGCCTTTGAGTATACAGATTTTGATGTCTTGGTCACTCGTGCCAAGGACATTGAGTAGAGCTTGGGTTTGTCCTCTAGCCCAGGGAATTCTAGTTTCGATAAGAGAGTTGCTGAGTTTGATGGTGGTAGAGACCGTAGTAAGAGGTAGCGTGATAGGAGGTTCTATTCGGATCAGAGGCGTGGTGGTGGTAATATGGGCCACGGACAGTAAGGCTAGAATATAGTGGTTCGTGTACCCGAGTGTGGCCGTTGTGGGCGGTGACATTCTGGAGAGTGTTGGGGTAATCAGGATGGCTTTTGGGGTTATGGTTCGTAAGGCCATATAAGGTGTGATTATCCTCAGTTATCTAGACAAGCACCGGTGCATGCTGTCGAGCCTCGGAGGGGCCGTGGTCGAGGCTGAGGTAATTTCTAGCGTAGGGTGTATGTACACCGTGAGGGAGGTGGACCGACTAGGGTGTATGTACACTGTGATGGGAGAAATTGCACCGATGTGATCGCAGGAACCTTTACTTTGCAATCCTTGTCATTACTTTCCTTGATTGATTCTGGTTCCACACATTAATACATCTTGCACGAGCATGCACAATTACTTGATATACCGGTTGAGTATCCAAATGAGGGTATGCAAGTGACGAGTTCTTTTGGTGAGACAGTCGTGGTTAGGAATTTGTATAGGAGGTGTCCGTTGATGGTTGAAGAACATGTGTTTGTTGTGGACATGATGGAGTTACCTTTCTGTGATTTTGATGTTATTCTTGGGATAGATTGGTTGGCTGAGCATAGGGTTGTGGTAGATTGTGAGACCAAGCGTGTATCGTTGAAGCTGGCCGATGATTATGAAGTTGTGGTAGTGGGCAAAAATGTAAAGTTTTTGTCCAATGTTGTTTTGGTGATGGAAGCGCAAAAGCTGATGAAAGGAGGATGCCATGCATATTTGGCGTATGTTATGAATCCGAATATGAATGAGGCACGTCCCCAGGATATTTGGACAGTTTGTGATTTTCTAAGGGTGTTTCTGGAAGAGTTGCCTGGTTTGTCGCCAGATAGAGAGGTAAAGTTCTGTATTGAGACATATGCGGATACGGCTCTAGTTTCCATTGCTCCGTATCGCATGGCACCCAAGGAGTTAAAGGATTTGAAGACACAATTGTAGGAGTTGCTAGACTGTGGGTTCATTCGGCCTATTGTATCACCTTGGGGAGCTCCGGTGTTGTTTGTGAAGAAGAAGATGGCACGATGAGAATGTGCATCAATTATCGGCAGCTAAACAAGTTGACGATAAAGAACAAGTATCCTTTATCGCGAATTGACAACCTATTCGATTAGTTTTGTGGTGCTACGGTATTTTCCAAGATAGATTTGAGATCAGGATATTACCAGTTAAAAGTGAAGGATAAAGATGTGCCGAAGATAACATTTCGCACCCGCTACGGGCATTCTGAATTCTTAGTGAGGCATTTTGGGTTGACGAATGCACCCGTAGCTTTCATGGATATGATGAATAGAGTATTCCATGAATTTCTAGATTAGTTTGTAGTGGTGTTTATTGATGACATCCTTGTGTACTCTTGTACCAAGAAAGATCATGATAAGCTTTTGCGTATTGTTTTGTAGACTTTGTTGGACAATCAGCTTTATGCTAAGCTAAGTAAATGTAAGTTTTGGATTAAGGAAGTGGTGTTCCTTGGTCATGTTGTTTCAGCTGAGGGTATTCGTGTGGATCCTCAGAAAATTGAAGCAGTTGTGAGTTGGAAGCAACCGAAGTTAGTGGCAGAAGTATGCACTTTCTTGGGTTTAGCTGGATATTATCATATTTTCATGGACGGGTTCTTTAAAGTTGTTGCCCCATTAACAAAGTTGTTGCAAAAGGATGTTAAGTTTGAGTGGAGAGAGGCATGGCAACAAACCTTTGAGAAGTTGAAGAAAACTTTGACACAAGCTCCAATCTTGATTCAACCTGAGTCAGGAAGAAAGTTTGTGATTTATAGCGATGCATCTTATATGGGGTTAGGGTATGTGTTGATGCAGGATGGTAGAGTGGTAGCTTACGCATCGAGGGAGCTGAAGGTGAACGAGCACAATTATCCTACACTTGACATTGAGTTGGTTGTGGTGGTGTTTGCGCTAAGGATTTGGAGACATTACCTTTATGGCGAGAAATGTGTAGTGTATAGGGATCATAAAAGTTTGAAATATTTAATGTCACAGAAGGAGTTGAATCTTAGGCAGTGAAGGTGGTTGGAGTTGCTTATGATCTATCGATCGAGTATCATCCAGGTAAGGCTAATATGGTGGCCGGTGCTTTGAGTAGGAAAGTGGCTATAGAGTTGAGGTCCATGTTCGTGCGATTGAGTGTATCGCGAGATGGCGGGTTGGTGGCTGAGTTGCAAATGAAGCCTTCCTTGATTCAGTTGATTAAGGAGAAATAGTTGCTTGATGATTTGTTGGTACTGCATGTTACGGACATTGCGGAAGGTAATGCAACAAATATTTGCTTTAATGATGATGGTGTTTTCTGCTTTAAGGGTCGAATAGTTGTGCCGAAAGATATTGAGTTAAAGCGCACCATTTTGACGAAAACGCATAGTAGTCATTTTTTTGTGCATCCCAGTAGTACCAAGATGTATCGTGGATTGAAAGATGAGTACTATTGGGTTAGGCTAAATAGGGATGTTGCTGAGTTTATGAGTAAGTGTATGGTTTGTCAAAGGGTAAAAGCTGAGCATCAGTTTCCATCCGAGTTGTTGCAACCGCTGAGGATATTGGAGTGGAAATAGGAGAGAATCACCATGGATTTTGTGTCCAGATTGCCTTTGACCCCGTCAAAGAAGAACTCTATTTGGGTGATTATGGACCACTTGACGAAGTGTGCACATTTTGTGCCGGTGCATACGATGTATACCTTGGATAGGTTGGCGGCTTTGCATATCGCTGAGATTGTGGGTTTGCATGGTGTGCTTAAGTCTATAGTGTCGAATAGGGATCCAAGGTTTACAGCGAGGTTTTGAGAATGTTTTCATCGAGCCTTGGGTACGCAGTTGAGTTTTAGTACATCTTATCATCCTCAAACGGATGGAAAGTCTGAGCGAGTTATCCAAGTGTTGGAAGATATGTTGCGTTGTTGTGTTATCGAGTTCCAAGGTTCTTGGGAGAAACAGTTGCCTTTGGTGGAGTTTGGTTATAATAACAGTTATCAGGCTAGTATACAAATGGAACCTTATGAGGCTTTATATGGTAGGAAGTGTAGAACGCCTTTATGTTAGGCGAAAGAAGGGAAAAAGTTGGTTTCCTTGCCAAATTTGCTTAAGGGAACAAGGGAGAAGGTAAAGATCATTTGTGATCGTTTGAGAGAGGCTTTGGGTCAACAAAAGTCTTACGCGGATTTAAAGCGTAAGGAAGTTGAATATGGAGTGGGCGATAAAGTATTTTTGAAGGTTTCACCTTGGAAGAAGGTGATGAGGTTTGGTCAGAAAAGCAAGTTAAGTCCGAGGTTTATTGGACCATATGAGGTGTTGGAACATGTTGGTCATGTTTCTTATAGGTTGAGGTTGCCACGTGAGTTGGAAAAGATACATGATGTTTTCCATGTGTCCATGCTTTGGAGGTATCAGTCGAATCCGTCGCATGTTATGTCTATTGATAAAGTTGAGTTGAATTTGACCTATGATGAGGAACTGGTCAAAATATTGGATGTGGACAGAAAATTGCTTCGTTGGAAGGCCAGTGAGCTGGTTAAAGTGTTGTGGAGACACCGAGGTGTCGAGGAAGCTACGTGGGAAAGAAAGGATGACATGAAGACACAGTTCCCTTATCTTTTCCCATCAGGTAAAATTTTGAGGACAAAATTTCTTAAGTGGGAGAAAGTTGTAACGCCCCGATTTTGGGCTTAGGTGTTAGCCGATTTAGGCTAGGTGGTTCGTTTGAACCGTTTCGGCGATTCAGACTAGCTTCAAGAATAATTCGGTTTAAATGGTTTTTGAATAAAATAAATTATGGAAAAATGTTTTAAAATCCTTATTTAATATATAAGTGATTTTGGTGGAATCAATTTTGGAAAATGTAATTTGGAGGTTTGACGTTTTGGAACTAGCGACCAAAATGTAAAATGTGCAAAATTGTTTTTAGTGACTAATTTGTAAAAGATCAGGACTTAGAATCTTTAGGGAGTTTGACCAAGAGCCTCATTTAGACTTTTTCCCCTTAATTGACTATTTTTAAATTAGTTTAATAAACAAAGCAAGTTGGGGAGAATTAATTGGTCATTATTTCTTAATACATATTTCACGTAACAAACTTTTGTCTCAAGTATTTTCCTCACAATTTCTCTATAGCCAAACATCAGATATTCTTCAAAGATTTAAGGTAAACCTTTGATTTAGTTCATTCTTTTAGCATCAAGCCATATGATTTTTAACTTTGTTTTCTCATGAAAAAACATTGCAATTGGGGGAAAATGTAACACCCCCTTCCCGGTCTAGTAGAGAGCTGGGTCGGGAAGTGTTAACGGAAAGTGGAACCGGAGATCAGAATTGGAATTGGGGTTAATTTAAAACTTTTCAAGTTAATAGGGACTACATTGCAAATGTTACAAATTAACATTCGTAACCCGAATTCTTGATTACCAGCCTATAATTAGACTTACCAATTATTAACCTGAGATGTTTCGTTGTTATCGGATTTTTTTAACCTATCCATTTGAGCCACATAATTATTAGTGACCAATTTGTAATCTTTTAAAAACTGTTATCAAGCCTTTTAACATGATTACCGTACTGATACACTATAGGCCGTATCGTTACGCTAAGTTGAATTTGACACTTTCCAGGTTCAAGGTCAACAACCTCGTACCGATACGTTTGTGCTCGTATCGATACACTTTGACTTGGGTTGACTCTTTTCGGTACGCCTGAGGTCGTACCTATGCAATTATTTTTCTAGACCTTACTGTCAAGGTCTGTATTGGTACACTCCCTGGTGTATCGATACTCCCTGCTTCATCAAGTCCAATTATGTAAGGTCGTATCAATACAACTAGCCTCGTATCGATATGCCTATCATGTAATGACAGATTTTATCTGGTTTTTACCTAATTTAACCCCTCAAATGTTTTCCAATTATTACCAAATTTTACCAGGAAGCCTAAAATCCATTACTCTACTGTCATACCAAATTTTATAGCATTTCGAATCTGTTTGCCTAGTTCTCACTATAAACTCATTTTAGGTTCATTTTAACTAACTAATCATTCCCAAAACATACCATTTCATGCATTCAACGCTTAGTCATTATAGGACTTTTACACAATCATCAAAATACTTATACAAAACATGTTTAGACCATATGACACTCTACTAGGAGTTTAAAGCAAGGATATGCATACATATAGCTTACGAAGAGGTGACTTGCAACAGAAACACACGATCGGAAGCCAAAAATCTTTCAAGGTCCTAAAAATGCATGAGACACACATGTTAGGCTTATATAGCCTAGTGAGGTAGTTATAACAAGTACAAATAATAGCTACTGCTATGTATGGCATAATGAGCAATATGGATAACATGTGCATAATTGAAGCATACAATCTCATGCTCGATTCACAGCTATACAAATTCATAATCCACAAGCTATACTTTATATTCATATATTTAATTCTCAAATTGGTACCATTGGATACACAGATTTCCCCTTTACACCAATCGTATTGAAAAATAGGTCGTAGCCTTAAGCTGTAGCTCCGGATAAATCCCTTACACAAACCATCCTTATTTCCCCCACATATAGGCCATAGCCCTGGACTGTAGTCCACCCTTACTTATACGAGCTCAAATAATCCTATGGCATGCCAATTGTATCCAATGTCCACTTATACACAAAAATCATATAATTAACATATTTCATATCTTTCGGATCATAACATATCATATGTCAAAGTTGAGCCTTAGCACCATGTATCATATATCCAGCATGTCATATCCAAACTTACCCATATCAAGCAACACAAGATACTTATCGAAATCGCCAATCGAATCCAACATTGTTGCTCTACATGAGCCCTTAATCAAATGCGAACATATGCACCGAATAATGCATCGGGATGGCACCGAGCCTATCCCTTGACACAACTACACTCACCTTAGAGCACGAAAGCTTTTAGGATTCCTGAATTTCGATTCCTTTGTTTCTAGCCGAGATAGTAGATGGTGGATTATTCTCCTCCAAATTTTTTAGCTAGGAAAACACAAAGAATCATTACAATTGATATATTGACATGGCACTTACTCAAGGAGTAGAATTAGAATTTTGATTCGAAATTAAACTCTGATTATTCATGGAATTCAACAATCGATAGAGAGTTTTTCCTTACCCGGTTGATAGCTTAGCTATGGTGCTTTCAAATCGAAGAAAGATTGAGCTTAGGATGGGCAGCAATGGAGGTATGTGCTTAAACTTAGGTTGAAGGAAACAATGGTGGTGCTTGCTTTGTATAAGACAAAGTGTGGTGTTTTTGCTTTCGGGGGAATGGAACAAATGGAGAGAGCTTTCCTTTTGGTTTATTAAAAGGGGTCAATGACCCTAATAATATCTTGCCTTTCAAGTGGCCAATGAGGAGATTTCCTCCCAACAAGGGTTTTCTTAAAACCAATGATTATTAGTTTTCCAAGTTGCCTAATGACCTCATTTACTCACGAGTTCTGATGAGTTTCACGTGGGGATGGACAAGCATAGAGGTGACTCATCACCCTACAGTATTTCCTTTCAAAACGAAATTGATTTCATTTAAAATAGGGGACTCATATCAATATTTTGTCTGTATCGGTACGCCCATGCTAAAATTAGGAAGTTAGTTACTGACGGTTAGACCGTATCGCTACTCACATGGCCATATCGATACAACTAGCTCAGATTTTCACTTTGGGCTTCAAATTTCATACAAGGGGTCCATTTACTCACATAGGTCAAAATGTAATTTCATTTATTGCGAGGGGTACAAAAGTCAATCTTTACAAACATTATTACATTGGTTTCAAAATTTTTGACCACCGGAGCTTAATTTCAACTAGGCCAGTTTTCAGGATATGACAATTAAGCATCATTAGAGGTAAGGTTTCGTTCTTCTCCTCTAATGAAAGGTTCCTTAATGAAATTCCCAAGTTCTTGATCTTTTATGAATGTTTTCTAATGGGTTTTGATGGTATAATTATGGAATGATGGTTTAATTAAAGTTTAATTGCTTTAATTGATGGATTTTTGTTTTGGATCTGTTTTGCTGGGTTTATATTGAATTAATATTATGATTATGCCGTGTTGATATGTTGATTTATGTGATTTTAATAATAGAATCTCGAAACTAGGTGAGTTGCTAGGTTTTGATGTTGATATCTTTGGGTTTGTGGCATGTTTATGGGGTTAATTGGTTGTTGGTGGTTTTTTGAGTGTTGAAGAGATGTTTTTGGATGTAAATTGAAGTTGTTTTAGTGTTAATCTTGCTGGGTAGTAGCTAGAGAATAGTTAGTAAGGTTTTGCCAGTAATTTCGGTTGTTCTCGTTAGACGAAAGCTTGTTGTTATTGGAGGAAGGTGTTGTTGTGTGTTGCTGGGGATTTTGATGCAAAAAATGCATTAATCCTCTATTTTTCTTTCGTTGGAAGCAGAGGATGATGATCTAATAGCTTCGGAAGGAGTTGCAATTGATCCAGAAGCTTGATTTCACCTCGGCAAGGCAAGCAATGTGTAGTTGGTGAGTGGCACTGGTTTTAAAGCTTTTCAAAGAGTTTTGAAAGTGATTTTGGAAATTTAAATTAGGCTTGAAATTCTGGTTTAAACTCGTAAATAAGTATGATCAAATTCGCTCTCGGTTCTCAGCTTTTTCCCATTGTTTTGATAAAACATGCTCATGTTTGAAGATAGAATTTGTTACCTACTATTATGCATGTTTTTTTGGATGGAGAAATGATTTATGTTATCCCATGAGGTTGATTTATGGTTTTCAAGAGGTTGCATCTTGATGAGAAAAATGCTATGCATTGATTATGTTTTAAAATGGGATATGCTACGGTTTATGTTGATGCATTGAAAAATAGTAAGTTAACATGGTTTTTAAAGTGTATATTGGCAAGTGACAGAGCCTTTAATAATCAGATATAATTGGTCGACCAATACGATGAGAGTGCACTATAATATGTAGCAAAATCGTGCATGCGTGAGCCACCTCCATGATGTGCAACAATATCGTGTGAGTTGTCATAAGGTGCAAAGCAACACCTTAAGGGTATTTAATATGCGAAGCAACACCTTGTGAACCTTGGTACGAAGCAACACCATGTTTTATGTCGTTCTATGGTGCGCAGCCACATAATGAGATGTATTCGCATACCCGATGTGTTGGGTCGTACCCCTCCCACGTGTTATTTAGGACGTGCCCTCCCATGTATTTGATCGGGACATAACCATCCCGCGTCACATTGGTGCCAATGTAAAAGATTTCATGTATCATTGATTTAAACGAATTTTCTATAATGAGCTTTATACATGAGATTCTACTTGGAACATGGTAGTAAATGTTCATGATTTGAAAGCTAGTTTGAGATTGGTTGTAACACCCCATCATCGGGTTAGCCGTAACCCGGTTCTAGAGCATTACCTGAACAAAACAAAGTGGTTGATAGGTTACTTGTCGAACAAGTAACCCTAGGATACTTGCCTTGATGCGCAAGTAACCCAATCTAAGCCTTTTAGAACATTCAATACAATCAAACAAAGCCACATTAAGCAACCAAACAACATTCATAACATACAATTTTAGGTGCCATTTTGTTTCGTTCTTTACTTATAACTTAAGTTACCATTATCTTGTTTTTATTCTATACAATTTTCATACATTCTCCAAAAAATAAACATAAATGTGGCTTACATCACTTTAAGTTACTATTAGACATGATTTAACTTTCAATCCAATTACAAATTTCATGCACCTTATTCGAATACATTAGAGAATTTGCTAAACATGTCTTAACTAACTTACTTCCACCTTAAGTTACTATCTAAACAACCAATTAACATGATCAACACAAAGTATCTAACTTATCCTAATACATTCATTCGAACATGACCATTACAAGCATCCAACAAACATCTTGTTACACATCCTTACATCCATTCGAAAAACATGAAATCATATTCCTATTTCATTTGTTTCTTTACAATCAAGACATCTCATTTCATAGCATATTTGATAATTACTTTGTTAATGCATGATTGAACATACCTTGGCTTTAGCTCAACATGGCCAAATCATACCAATGGCCATAGAAACAATGCATGATCATACAACATTAATCTAACATTCAAATTAGATACGATTCAACAAACATTAGGTTTCCATCACATAATGCGCAGCATCTACTTCATATATACATATTAACATGGTTCATATACATAGATTAAGTTATCCAAATAGAATACATAGTAGGCCCATCAAAACATTTCACAAACTAGTCTTATACACATAATCAAATGCATGATCATGGCTACCTAATACAAAATCTAGTGCCACCAAACTAGGAGAATAAAAAGAGAGAATTCATACTTTTAAGCTTGCCTAAAGTGTTGCTTCAAACCCAAAATATCCTCTTGAAGTAATCTTTAATCTGTTATGGGAATAATGAAGAGTGGAGTGGTAAGTACTTAGTGAGGTAACACTAAGTCTAGTCAATTTTCAAAGCATATAAGTCCAAGTTTACATGTAATCCAAGAATCAAGAACATCAATACAAGGCACATGCTATTTCGAATTGCATAGGTATCTTAGACAATCTTTACATATCATACAATCAACATAACAACAATTCTTCATGACACACAAGGCCATTCGAACAACATGCTTGGAAGACAAGCAATCAATCATTCAATACATCAAGTAGGCATTTATACATTAAGCCATCATCCATACATTTCTTTCATGACAAGAAACAACTTTAGCAACCATTCATGTCTCATCTTTCAGAGCAAGAAAGTTTATTCATGTTTCTTATAATACAAGCAATGTTCACTAAGTCATCTTTCAACATTCATTGGTAAGTAGCTTACTAGATAATCAAATCTTAACAATATGCACCGAAGTGCCAATATGCACCGAAGTGCCAATATGCATCGAAGTGTCAATATGCATTGAAGTGTCAATATGCATCGTAGTGCCAATATGCACCGTAGTGCCAATATGAGCTTAGGATTCTAAGGCATGCCCTCCTATCTATCAAACTAGCTACCAAGGTTGTTGATTATCCATTTCATTTAAGTTTCATTCATTTCATGATTCAATACATCAATATGCCATTCAAGGCCAAGCCCTTAGGCTTATGGAGTCTTAAGTCCCAATACATAACTATCCATAGCATTCGATTCAATCAGCCATGTATACATTCACAAACACAAGCATATGTACGCATTGTGCATACCTTATTCTCCAAGCAAGCATCCAATTCATACCTTAGGCATAAGCAATGCACATGACAAGCATTTTGATTACATTTTCTTAACACCCAAGTAAACACAAAGATCATGGCATCAATCATGTTGTCATACATTTCATTCTTCCCTTAATTAGCCAAATATACTTTAAGTCATGTTACATGGCATTGACATTTCATTTAAGCAATAACAAGATTGGTTAGGACCTAAGTCCCAACCCTAGGATAGTTACACTCACAATACTCCTAGCAATTCAACTATCTTGGATCCAAATCCCTTTGCCTCTAGCTTTGGGATGTCCACTCCTATCCTCTTCTTCCCCAATCTGCTGCCCTTGATCTAGCAAGCATAACATATGCACATATCATCAAAACAAGCACATAAAGTCACACAATCAAAGTAGCAATGTTACTACATTTTACCTAACCTTTAGCTAATGTTTTTATGCTTCTTTTTAAGCATTTCATACCAATTAAATTCCATATTTTTTATTACCTTATTTTAAAGCATAATTGGACAGGTTACATTGTCCCAAAACTGTTTTGGAAACAGTTTCTTACTAGGTGCAAAAACAGTCCCAAACTACCCAGGACACTGCTACCTGGCAGTTTGCACACTGTCCCTTTAAACGGCCATATCTTTTAATCCGTACGTCGGAATTTTGATTTCTATACACCGTTGGAAAGATTACAAAATTTCATATAAGAACATAATATATTTGCATTTTATTTCATAGCCAATTAATACATTTTATTGTTCAAAGACAGGGTATTTACACTGCCTGGACAGTTTGCACTGTCCAGCAATACCCATTTACAATTTTCAGCATAGGACCCAGTTTTCAGTTCTGTTTTTACCTAATGAAATAGACATTCTAAGGATCATTTAATTAAAATTTCAGCCCTGAATTCAAACTATACAATTTTTGGTGAATTTTCAAAGTGACTGCCCAGAACAGAGCAATTCTGGGCAGATTGCATCTATTCACATTTTAATCCCTTTAATCCATTTTAACCAATCTCTTGGCCCTATAATTCATTTCATATGACATTATAAACATTTTAGGTCCATTTTAGTTCATTAAACAAGGCTTCCAAAACAGGGTAAGCTGATTACAAAGTCTAATCTTGCATGTTTACTCAATTTCAATACCACAAAACAGTTTCTGTGTTACTTAACTATGTTCATGCTTTTATCTTCAATTCCCAGCATTGTTTGCATCTAATTCAATTTGTTTAACACCTTTTATACATCACCTATTCATTATCATCATCAATTCATTATTTCCATAGCTAAATTTCATATTCAAGTCATTCAATTTCCAACCTAGGTTTATTTCACTAGCATGAACACATAATTTCCAGCCTTGTACCTAGTTTCATTCTTCAATTTAGCATGATTCAACAACCATATAATCACCTAACAACATATTCAAAGTCTAATTCCATCAATAATCATCAAAAACAGCCCAATTTCAACAAGATAGTTGCCTAATTAATTAAACACAAGAAGAACTATACTTACTTTACTTCTTGCTTAAATTCAATGAAATTTTCCTATACATGCAAGCTTAAAATCCTTATTTAATGGTGAATTTCCAAGCTTTCTCTCACTCTCCCTTTCTCTCTAAGTTTCGGCCAAACAAGCGATAATGGGAAAGATGACAACAACAATTCCATGTTATTGGAATTGTGTTTTGTCTAAATTGTCCCTTGATTAGTTACTAATCATGTGATTAGCCAAGGGCAAATAAGAGATTCATGATATTTATCATGCAATCTCAATCATTCTCTTTTAATTCATTGTAGTCACTTTTAAATTGATCACTTATTTTATACATTCTTTCAATTAGGCCCTTAACTAATCAATTTAGCTTAATTCTTAATTCAATTAAGCTATCAACTTATACAATTTTAACTCCAATACTTCTAGACTAGAATTTGGGGTGCTACAATTCTCCCCCCCCTTAAATTAAATTCATCCTCAAATTTACCTGAATCGAATAGGTGAGGATATTGCTTCTTATGACTTCTTCAGATTCCCAGGTAGCTTCTTCTACCTTATGATTTCTCCATAAGGTCTTAACAAGAGGAACAATCTTGTTCCTAAGCTTCCTTGCTTCCCAGTCAAGAATCTGAATAGGTTCTTCTTTGTAGGACAAATCGGGATTCAATTCAACTTATTTTGGCTCAAGAATGTGTGAAGGATCAGATCGATACCTTCTGAGCATTGAAACATAGAAGACATTATGTATTCTATCGAATTCTCTGGGAAGAGCCAATCGATAGGCCACTAGAACAATTCTTTCAATAACTTCGAATGGTCCAATGTATCGGGGACTTAGCTTCCCTTTTCTTTCAAATCTGAGCACTTTCTTCCAAGGTGAGACTTTTAGGAAGACTTTATCTCCAATAGCATACTGAATATCTCTTATTTTCAAATCAGCATATGTTTTCTGTCTATCGAAAGCTGCCTTTAGCCGATCATGAATGATCTTGATTTGTTCTTCGGTTTCCCGAAGCAATTGAGGTCCCAATACTTTGTTTTCTCCCAATTCAGACCAGCATAAGGGAGTTCTACATCTTCTACCCTAAAGAGCTTCAAAGGGTGCCATTTGAATAGAGGATTGGTAGCTATTGTTGTAGGCAAACTCTACAAGAGGTAGGGATTTCTCCCAATTCTTCCCGAAATCAATAACACAAGCCTATAGCATATCTTCTAACACTTGAATGATTCTCTCAGATTGGCCATCCGATTGAGGATAAAAGGTCGTACTAAGATGTACTTTAGCTCCTAGAGCTTTCTGTAGAGAATTCCATAATTGAGAAGCAAATCAAGGATCACGATCAGAGATAATTGCTGTAGGTACACCGTGTAACCGAATTACTTCACGAATGTACAGCTTGGCAAGAGTTTCCATGCTCATGTTCATACGAACAGGGATGAAATGAGTAGATTTAGTGAATCTATCAACAATCACCCACACAACATTATTTTTTCTTGGAGTAGAAGGAAGATCGGTGACAAAATCCAAGATAATTCAATCCCACTTCCCCTGAAGGAGTTCAATAGGTTGAAGCAATCCAATAGGGACTTGATACTCGGTTTTGACTCTTTGACATGTTAGGCACTTGGATACGAAGTCCGTGATTGCATATTTCATGCCAGGCCACCAGTATAATGGCTTTAGGTCCTTATACATCTTAATCGATCCAGGGTGAATTGAGAAAGAACTTTGGTGTGCTTCTTGTAACATTTCCCGTATTAATTCTTCATTGTTAGGAACACAAACTCTATCTTTGAAATAGAGGAGTCCATTTGACTTTAGGGAGAAGTTGGAACTTAACTCAGAAGTAAGCTTAGATATGATCTTTAGAAGATCTAGATCAACTTGTTGGAGTTCTTTAATTCTCGAGATGAAATCAGATTGAACTTATAGATCGGACAGAAATTTCTGGCTCTTGGATAGTCGAAAATAAGCATTGATAGCCATAGTAGCTACGAAAACATTAACAAAGTCATTAGAATAATTTTCAATGGATTACTTGCAGTGCAAGGCAAGTTTTGAATGGTTTCTTGTATCACAAAGTATTGTTCGAATGCTTTCTTACTAGCTAAGAAAGATTTGATTCAATAGTTACAAGTATTTTTGGCAAAATTCTTAATCTAATGGGTTACTTTTATTTCAAGAAATGTTCGAATAGTGACTTGTAGCTTAAGAAAGCTCTAAATTCATTGTTTGCAAAACAATAGAAGGCATAATTCAAATGAATTTAATTATAATTCTAGATTTAGGAATTACCCGAGTATGGTCTGCGACTAAGGGTGTCAGCAACTACGTTTGCTTTCCCCGGATGGTAGTCGATAACCAGATCATAATCCTTAAGCAATTCGAGCCATCTCCTTTGTCTCAGATTCAAGTCCTTTTGTGTTAGGAAGTACTTGAGACTTTTTTGATCGGTAAATAGATTGCATTTCTCCCCGTATAGATAGTGTCTCCATATTTTGAGAGCAAACACGATAGCTGCTAGTTCCAGATCGTGTGTTGGATAACTAGACTCGTGTGGCTTCAGTTGCCTTGAAGCGTAAGCAATCACTTTCCCATCTTGCATCAGGACATAACAGAGTCCTAGATGAGAAGCATCACTGTAAACAGTGAATTCTTTTCCTGATTCTGATTGGATGAGTACCGGGGCATGAGTCAGAGCTTGCTTAGGATGATCGAAGCTTCGTTGTTGGTTCCCCGACCAAACAAAAAGTGTATCTTTGTGAGTAAGCTTGGTAAGACTTGCGGCAATAGAGGAAAAGCCCTTAACAAATCTTCTGTAATACCGGGTAAACCGAGAAAGCTTCAGACTTCGCTTACATTCTTTGGAGGTCTCCAATTCAAAATAGACTGAATCTTGATCGGATCGACGTTAATTCTTTCAGCTAGATAACATGGCAAAGGAATGAAACTTATGGTAACCAAAATTCATATTTGGAGAACTTGGCATACAATTGATGTTCTCATAGTGTTTGCAAGACAATTCAGAGGTGTTCAGCATGTTCCTCCTTATTCCGAGAGTACACTGGAATGTCGTCGATGAATACGACCACAAACTTGTCAAGATAGGGCTTGAATACCCGATTTTTAGATCCATAAAAGCAGTCGGAGCATTCGTTAACCTGAATGGCATTATGAGGAATTCGAAGTGGCCATATTGAGTATGAAAGGTTGTCTTAGGCACGTCTTATTCTTTTACTTTCATTTGGTAATACCCCGGTCGAAGGTCGATCTTAGAGAATACGACAACATCCCTAAGTTGATCGAAAAGATCTTCAATTCTGGGCAGGGGATACCGATTCTTGATGGTGAGCTTGTTTAACTAACGGTAATCAATACAAAGTTGCATTGTTCTGTCTTTCTTCTTTTCAAACAAACTGGTGCACCCCAAGGAGAAGTGTTAGGCCGTATGAAACTTTTATCTTGCAACTCCTGAATTTGTTTCTTTAATTTCTTTAACTCAACAGGTGCCATTCTATAGGGTGTAATGGACACCGGAGTTGTTCCAGACTGAACTTCTATCCCGAACTCTACTTCTCAGGTTGGAGGAACACCAGGGAGTTCCTCGGGAAAAACATCAGTGAATTCATACACAACAAGCATGCTAGGCAAACCGAATTCAATTTCATCTTGAAGGATCATCTTAGCAAAGATGGAAGTTGGTTTCTTGTCTATTAAGAGAATGGATTCTTTCCCTAAACCCCAGAGATACAGTCTCTGATTTTGGCAATCTACCCAGGCTTCGTGTTTACTTAACCAATCTAACCCCAATATCAAGTCAAATTCATAATAAGGTAGTACATATAGATCAATAGGAAATGGGATATTTCAAATGGTTAAGGGAGCTTGCTTGTGGCGCAAGTTAATAGGCATTTTCCCCCTAATGGATTTGAAACTACAAGATTGGATTCAATAATTTTGGGTTTCAATTGTAACTTGTTGATCAAGGTAGAACAAACAAATGAATGGGTAGATCCCGAATCAATTAAAGCAAAAGCAGGACTGGAATTTAACTCAACGGTACCTGCAATAACATCGGGGGATTTTTCATCATCTTTACCACGAATGTGGTACATACGAGTAGGGGCTCGAGATTCCTGATGAGTTGGAGCTTTTGAATAAGGGCCCTTCTATTTCCCCTAATTCCCGAACTAAGCTTGTCTGGGTGCCTTATTCCGATTTGAAGGAGTTGAGCTAGAAATTGCAGATGTTCGATTCGAAGCCTTGTTGGGATTCTGAGGACAATCCCGAATGTAATGATCAGAGGCTCCACGTGAAAAGCATAAATTATGTTGAACTCTGCACTGGTCAGTATGATGTTTCTAACAGAACTTGCAAAGTGGATATTGAGTAGCTTTAGCCTGATTCCCCGTGCTATCAATAGAAACAACTGGGGCTGAAGTCTTTATAAACGTTTAAGGTTTTAGAATGTAGCCACTTTTCTGATTAGGGGTATAGTTCGAAGAGTGTCCCTTAGAATGTTTGGACTTCTTTGATTGTCAGTGTGGCTTATCATCGCTCTTGGGTCGTTTGTCTTTCCAAGAGTGTCCACTCTTGCGTGTTTCCGAGGCTTTCATCTTCTCCTCAATAGCAATGGCTTGGTTTACCAAATTCTAGAAGTTGGTAATACTCGGAGTAGTGAATATCGGGCTTAATTCATCATTTAACCCGTCGATGAACATTCGGCACTTGTCGACCTCGATTTTGATATACTTTGACCCATACTTGCAATACTTGCAAAAGTCGCTCACATATTGCTCGATAGGTCAGCCAACCTGTTTGCGTTACAAAAATTGTTTTTGGCAGTTGGCCAGATACTGTTTCGCTGATATACTTCTTCTTGAACTCATCAATGAAGAACATCCACGTAATAGACTCTGCAGGAGCTGTTAGAGTAGTGGTTTCCCACCAGCTTAGTGCTTCGTCTGCCAACAGAGCGATGGCATACTCAAGTTTATGTTCATCAGGACATGGCAATTGTTTCTTCAGAATACGAGTAGTGGCCTCTAACCAGTACTCTGCTACTTCTGGATTAGCCTTATCGGTGTCGGTGAAGGTATATGCCCGATGTTGAGCCAGCTTGTCAATAGGGGCTCGGTTTGGCACAGTAACAGTATGAGCAATGGGATGATCTTGTTTAAGGTCAGTTATGAGATGATTGAACATATCCTTCATACTTGTAAGACATTCTTGCTGTACATGATTGGTAGCAGGAGCTTCATGTTGAGCAGGAGCTTGAGCTCGATGTTGAGCTTGCTATTGAGAAGGATTTTGTTCCATCCCCATACTATCTCCTTCGTTCGAGGAGCTTACGAGACTTTCATTATCCCGACTCAATCTTGTTTCTGACATTCTAGTTCAATCAAATAGAGTCTTAGTTATTACATTTACACATTTAAGCAACATTACAAGCTTATATCAAGTCTCCTAGGTGGCACATATCCTATCGAATCAACCAAAAAGCTCCGATTACCAATAAATGTAACACCCCATCACTGGGTTAGTCGTAACCCAGTTTTGGAGCATTATCTGAAAAAACAAAGTGATTGATAGGTTACTTGTCGAATAAGCAACCCTGAGATACTTTGCCTTGATGCGCAAGTAACCCAATCTAAGCCTTTCAAAACATTCAGTACAATCAAGCAAAGCCACATTAAGCAACCAAACAACATTCATAACATACAATTTTAGGTACCATTTTGTTTCATTCTTTACTTATAACTTAAGTTACCAGTATCTTGTTTCTATTCTATACAATTTGCATACATTCTCCAAACAATAAACATAAGTGTGGCTTACATCACTTTAAGTTACTATTAGACATGATTTAACATTCAATCCAATTATAAATTTCATGCATCTTATTCGAATACATTAGAGAATTTTCTAAACATGTCTTAACTAACTTACTTGTACCTTAAGTTACTATCTAGACAACCAATTAACATGATCAACACAAAGTATCTAACTTATCCTAATACATTCATTTGAACATGACCATTACAAGCATCCAACATATATCTTGTTACACATCCTTACATCCATTCGAACAACATGGAATCATATTCCTATTTCATTTGTTTCTTTACAATCAAGACATCTCATTTCATAGCATATTTGATAAATACTTTGTTAATGCATGATTGAACATACCTTGGCTTTAGCTCAAAATGGCCAAATCATACCAATGGCCATAGGAAACAATGCATGATCATACAACATTAATCTAACATTCAAATTAGACACGATTCAACAAACATTAGGTTTCCATCACATAATACGCAGCATCTACTTCATATATACATAATTATCATGGTTCATATACATAGATTAAGTTATCCAAATAGAATACATAGTAGGCCCATCAAAACATTTCACAAACTAGACTTATACACATAATCAAATGAATGATCATGGATACCTAATACAAAATCTAGTGCCCCCAAACTAGGAGTATACAAAGAGTATGAATTCATACTTTTAAGCTTGCCTCAAGTGTTGCTTCAAACCCAAGATATACTCTTGAAGTAATCTTTAATCTGTTATGGGAAGAATGAAGAGTAGAGTTGTAAGTACAAGATATGTACTTAGTGAGGTAACACTAAGTCTAGTCAATTTTCAAAGCATATAAGTCCAAATTTAAATGTAATCCAAGAATCAAGAACATCAATACAAGGCACATGCTATTTCAAATTGCATAGGTATCTTAGACAATCTTTACATATCATACAATCAACATAACAACAATCCTTCGTGACACACAAGGCCATTCGAACAATGTTGCGCGTAATAAGTGCTACGCAAATGTGCAAGTATACACGTCGCAAGTTATAGTATAAAAGATATCGTCTCCACAGGGATTGGTGCTACTTCAAGAATCTAGTCTCTTGCACTGTAAAAATAAAAACACAAATAAAAGATTATAGAAGTTTAACTAATCTAGAGAGCAAATAAAGTAAAAGAAAAGATGAATTCAAATGAGAGAGATAGGCCAGGTTATCGTGAGTTGAGGTGTGATAGCCGATTGGATCATCTTGGTAAAAGAGTGCACGGGCAACTCAGT
Source organism: Hibiscus mutabilis (assembly GCA_019671005.1). Taxonomy (NCBI): domain Eukaryota; kingdom Viridiplantae; phylum Streptophyta; class Magnoliopsida; order Malvales; family Malvaceae; genus Hibiscus; species Hibiscus mutabilis. The sequence goes on from CM033727.1 coordinate 13,446,894, forward strand.
TGCTGTGGCAACTTGCACAACGGGGTTGCCTTGGCAACTAATCGATGGTTGCCTGGGTGACTAGTTGGGCAACTACTTGGGCTTCTGAGCAGCAACCTTCAAGGTTCGGCAGAGCGTTCTTCAATGGTTTCTTCTTATCCCTAAGTCAAAACTCTAGCTACTTGTGCATGCCTTGATAAACATCCCTGCGTGAATCAAGGGTGAACAATAACCAATCTTGCGTTCCTCTTAGCCGTTGAAATCCTTAACTTATTCCTAAGCCGGATTAATCTTCACCATCAATAGATTGAATAAAGATCATATTCATTCGTTTCTTGAATCTAACTCTCCTGATATTAGATAAATAGATGAAATCACGAGATCCTCTCCCAATTCACTGGCAAACAAGAATAAGAACCAAGAATGAATAAACCTTGAAATAGAAAAGTGCAAACTCTTATTACCTAAACAAAAACCAATAGTTTCTCACAACCACAAAACACAATAACCATAGCCAAGTAAATTTAGTTCATGGCTAGGTTCCAAAGAAACACAAGATAAACAATCCCTAGCATGAACCCAATCGAACAAGGAAGAAAAGATGAAGCTTGTCGAAAATCCCTTGCTCTAGATGCTTGTCGAAAATTCTCTCCTCTTGCCCTACTTGGACTTGTCAAAATTTCCCTATTGCTCTCTTCTCTGGATTGTCGAAATTTCCCCTAATTCTCTCTCTTTGATAGTCGAAATCTCCTTGCTATTTATAGGGCTAGGCCAAAGTCCTTCTTTGAGGAGGAGTTTGAGTTGGAATTAAATTATCTTTAAAGAATATAAATCTTTATTATAATTTTATTCCTATTAGAACTTCTCCTATCTTCTTGGAATTTAATTCTTCTTTAATCTCTGCATGGCAATCAAATTCCTTTGGGCTTGGGCCTTGCTCCATGTCATCTTGGGCTTGTATAGTCATTAATTTAGACATCCCTATTGCATTTTCTCTTTGTCGATAATTGCCATGGCAACTGGCTCGGCGTATCCTTCATGCATTGCCCTGGCAACTAGCTCGGCATATCCTTCATGCATTGCCCTGGCAACTAGCTCAGCATTGCTTTGGCAAGTGATCCTGCACATACACACACAAAGCACACCAAAGCAGCATCTTTTCCACAAAAACTACCAGTTATGTAATCAAGCTCAACGATGGAAGGAAACATGGATTAATGCATGAATGGCTAACTATGCAACTAATATGAGCCTAAGTCTAAAAATAATATGAGTAAAAAGGGTAAGAAAATAATACTTTTGAACACTTATCACACCCCCAAACTCGAACTATTGCTTGTCCTCAAGCAATGCAAACTCATAATTACCTGCCAAGACTTCAATTTTCACAAACTTAGCTTTGAAATTGATTTCAATTCTCTGAACCGGGGCACAAAATATGATTGGCTTTTTATTTTTCGAAAAACTTAGGAGTTACTCGGAATCAAACTATAATGCTTGTGAGTGTGTGCGGAGTTGTGTGCAAGTTGATTTTTCGGATCCTATGCAAACAATAGGTTTTCAAATTACTTTATTGGGTTCTTTTTAACATGTTTTAACTAGAGCCAGTTTTGGGCACCTCAAGTGTTTTGTTTTTAGTTTTATTAGGTTAATTTAATCGACTAGAGCCGGTTTCGGGCACCTCTAGTGATCAATTTCTTTTATGCTAGAGCCAATTTCGGGCACCTCTAGCATTCATCTAATTTTTATTCTAATCCCCCAATTTGTTAATTATCAACCTAAGTTTACTAGAATTCCTTAAATCATTCAAACCACAACAGTGTTTCATCAAATTTAGCATCATAGTAAAATTCTAAGTTTTTCCATGGTTATCCTAGAATAAAAATTCTATCAATTAAGTGCATTGGCAAAGTCATCATCGAATATTCATCAAATCTAAGCAATTCTTGTTCCAATTAAAGGCATGGCAAGCAATTTATGTATCCTTAAGATGAATATAACTAAACATGGTAACTACTAATAACAATCCCCCCCCCCAAACTCGAGTGAGGCATTGTCCTCAATGCATGCATAAAAATACCGAAAAAATAAAAATAAAAATAAAAATGCATACGAGGACTTACTCCGAGAGTTCGTCATCGTAGATGATTAGTTTCCTTCTAGTCGGTGTCTTGATTCTCTTGCTTGAACGTGATGGTTGTTTTCTTGTTGCCAGTGTTGGAATCGATCCTCGTACAGGGTTGTCCTCATCGTCCTCTTCATCAATGTCAATGGCTTTTCGCTTGGAGGATTCAATTGGTGCGGTCTTTATTGGTTCAATGGAGGACTCGTCCGAATCTAAAAAATCAGAAAATGATTTTGTACGAGTTGATTCAGGCATAGGTGCTTTACCTTTGGCTTTTGCAGTGGTTGCCGGGATGTCTTTAGCTTTGGTCGTCGTGGCATCTTCAGGGTTGGTTGCTGTGGCGTCAGCTTGTGCGTGCACGATGTAGGTTGCCGTGGCATCATCTGTTGAGGTTGCCGTGGCGACTGCTTCATTGGTTGCAGGAACAAGGATCTCGGCAGGGAAGATTGGGAACGTCACGTGATTGTCCGGGTACTTCTCTAGGATGACTTGGGTGATGGCATTGTTGTGCTCCTTCATGTACATGAACATTAGTTGCCGGTCTTTAATTTGCCTTAGGTGGCTTACCAATGGGTGCAAAAGTGCTTCAAAGTGTCCCGGGGTTGGTGGCCGAGTTTCCCTGGCGTTAGGTGCTCGGGCATTAGGGATTGCCGCGCGGCAGGAGTTGCCGTGGCAATTGGAGGCCTTGAAGAATCTCCCGGTGCCTCTCCCATTAGCTTTCGGATTAGTGCTTGATTCCAACCAGACTTGAGTAGGCCTTTTTCATCGGTGGACTCACTCGGGACATGCATCTCCTTGCAAAGGTTAGAAATTAAGCATGGGAAGAAAAGAGAACCTTTATCTTTTGAGCTGCATACAAAAATCTCATCACAAATAATTTTTCCAATGTTATTGATGCGATTATGCAAAATAGAATGTATGAGCAAAAGACGTGGTATATCAACGGTAGTATTGTGTGTGGAGGGCATTAAAGAAGTTTTAACAAACTTATTCCATAGTTTTGCCTCGAGTTTAAGCCGAAGGCGATTTACCGTGCCCTTGTATTTACCGTCGTTCCAATGAGTTCCCAGTTGAGTGAGTTCTTGAAGCACCTTGTCGAGTTTCTTGGGATTGATTTGGTCAACGAAGGCTTGATGCTCGTCTTTCTCAATGTAAAGTCCGTAAAAGGTGTTGATGCTTTCGGGACTTATAAGTATGGCCTTGTCAACAAAAACATAAGGATTATCCGGGTTAGGTTAGTGAGCATAGAATTCTCTTACCCATGAGATGTTACCCGGTTCCGGTTGATGGCAAAAGATTTGCCACTTTTGATGTGCAATCCTCTTGAAGATGAATGGTTCAAGGCCGAAATCTTGATGAGAGTTGGAGTATTCAAAGCCTTGTTCTTCATGAATCTTCCGGCTTTCAAACTTGGATTGAAATCTTTCTTGAACCACCGGTGTAGCAAACTTCTTGTATCTTGGTTCTTTGGATGAACTAAAAGTTTAATCTTGGATGCCATGGATGATCTTGGTTGTGAATAAAAACAAAGAAAAGAAAAGAAAAGAAACTAAAAAGTTGCAAGATAGGAAGTAGGAATAGGTTAAGGGTGATGGGTTTTATAGAAAAGATAGGTGGGTGGGATTAGGGGAAAACGAAAAAAGGTTAGGGTTTGGTAGAAGTTGTCGACAATGGGGTTTTGGTTAGGATGAATTGGAGGCTTTATATAAGCCTTAGATTCAACCCATTAGTTTCCTTGTTGAAGATGTTTTCCTACTTGGTTTAGAATTCCTTCTTTATCTTGAACTTCTTTTCCTACAATTCAAAGACAAATCAAATAAGAATTAAAATTAAAGATAAACTAATAAAGAAAATAAATAAAGATGTGTAATAGGATTCTTAAACTTGAATAAAAAAATCTATCCTAAAACTACTAATAATCGGAAAAATAATAAAATAATAATAAAAAATCAGAAAAAAATAAAATAATTAAATAATCGAAAAAATAAAAATAAAAATAAAAATATCAAAAGGGAGAGCATGCTCATGCATCTCCTAAGTTGACCACTTCCTTGTTACGTTCCACATGGGCACCATTGTAGTGCTTCAATCTTTGTCCATTAACTTTGAATTCATGGTTTTCAGAGATGGACTTGATTATCACGGCGCCATGGGAGAATAGTTTGACGACTTCAAATGGTCCCGACCATCTTGATTTCAGCTTTCCCGGGAAAAGTTTTAGCCGAGAATTGAATAGGAGAACTAGTTGCCTTGGCGTGAATTGTCGTGGCAATAGTTTCTTGTCGTGCCATCGCTTTGTTTTCTCCTTGTAGATTCGTGCATTGTTATAGGCGAGTGCACGAAATTCTTCTATCTCATTGAGATCCATCAAGCACTTTTGTTCGGCACTTTCCCAATCCATATTCACGGTCTTGATTGCCCAGTACGCCTTGTGCTCGATTTCCACCGGTAGATGACATGTTTTACCATAGACAAGTCAGAAGGGGGACATACCTAAGGGTGTTTTGAATGCAGTGCGATATGCCCAAAGTGCGTCATCTAGTCTTAATGACCAATCCTTCCTTGAGGGATTTACAACTTTCTCGAGTATTCCCTTCAACTCCCGTTTGGAAATTTCTGCTTGTCCGTTGGTTTGTGGGTGATATGCCGTGGCGATCTTGTGTGATATGCCAAAGCGTTGCAACATCTTGGCAATTAGTCTGTTGTCAAAATGCTTGCCTTCGTCGCTGATAATTACTCTCGGCATCCCAAACCGTGTAAATATGTTTTTCTGCAAGAATCTTTGCACGGTCTTAGAATCGTTGTTGGGAACTGCAGCTGCCTCTACCCATTTAGACACATAGTCGACGGCAAGTAAGATGTAGAGGTTGCCGAATGAAGATGGGAAAGGTCCCATAAAGTCGATCCCCCATACATCGAACAGTTCCACCTCGATGATGTTCTGGAGTGGCATCTCATGTCGTCTAGAGATATTGCCCATCCTCTGGCAACGATCACATTGCTTGTAAAAGTCTTGGGCATCTTTGTACAATGTTGGCCAATACAAACCCGATTGCAAAACTTTGGCCACGGTACGAGTTCCTCCAAAATGTCCTCCATAGGGTGAAGAATGGCATTGCTGGAGTACATTCTATTGCTCTTCTTCAGGGACACATCGGCGTATAACCTGATCTGCATATTGTTTAAATAAAAGAGGCTCGTCCCAAAAGTAATGCTTAGCATCATGGCGGAACCGCTTCTTCCCTTGGTGAGTAATGCCATAAGGTAAAATACCACAAACAAGGAAGTTAACTAAATCCGCGTACCAGGGTATTGCCGAGGCATGTGCTGCCGTGGCGACTGCTCCCAAAATTGCTGAGGCGTGCGCGTCAAAGGCTGCTGTGGCATTGAGAGTTGCCAAGGCGTGTGCATCCATGGTTGCCGAGGCGTCATGGGTTGCCGAGGCGTCTAGGGTTGCCGAGGCAACTAAAATTTGTTCATCCAGGAATGCATCGCATATCTCTAGATCCGCGTCCTCCTCTCTATTGCGTTCCAAACGTGATAAGTGATCGGCCACTTGATTTTCTGTTCCTTTCTTGTCCTTAATTTCAATATCAAATTCTTGTAAAAGTAATATCCAACGAATCAAACGAGGTTTAGCATCTTTTTTAGCAAATAAGTATTTGATTGTCGAATGGTCCGTATGAACAATTACCTTTATACCAATTAAATAGGATTGGAACTTGTCAAATGCGAAAACTACAGCTAGTAACTCTTTCTCCGTTGTTGTGTAATTCACTTGAGCACCATTAAGAGTTTTACTAGTGTAGTATATCACATGGAAGGTCTTACCTGTGCGTTGGCCTAGGACTGCTCCTACCGCAAAATCACTTGCATCACACATGAGCTCAAAAGGTAGCGTCCAATATGGTGGAACGACAATGGGTGCCGAGGCAAGCTTTTTCTTTATGGTTTCGAATGCTTGGGTGCAAGAATCATCAAAATCGAAGACTTTATCCTGTTCAAGCAGATTACACCAGGGTTTAGTGATTTTAGAAAAATTATGAATGAACCTCCTGTAAAAACCTGCATGTCCGAGAAAACTTTGAATTCCTTTAACCGAACTTGGTGGGGGTAATCTCTCGATCACGTCCACCTTGGCTTTGTCTACTTCAATTCCCTTGGATGAAATCTTGTGGCCGAGCACTATTCCTTCATCTACCATAAAGTGGCATTTCTCCCAATTGAGGACTAAATCCGTTTCTTCGCATCTTGCCAACACCCTCTCTAAATTGCCGAGACAGCCATCGAAGTCATTACCAAAAACCGAAAAATCATCCATGAAGATCTCAAGGAAGTCTTCGACCATGTCTGAAAAGAGTGCCATCATGCATCTTTGGAAGGTTGCCGGGGCGTTACACAATCTGAACGGCATCCTTCGGAAGGCATAAGTACCGTATGGGCATGTGAAGGTTGTCTTTTCTTGATCTTACGGTGCTATGGCAATCTGATTGTAAACCTGAATAACCATCAAGAAAACAATAAAAGGGTTTACCGCAAGACGCTCAAGCATTTGATCAATAAAGGGTAATGGGAAGTGATCTTTCCTAGTGGCTTTGTTTAGCTTTCGATAGTCCATACAAACCCTCCAACCGGTCACTGATCTGGTTGGGATAAGTTCATTATTTTCATTGCTTACCATTGTTATACCTCCCTTTTTCGGTACACATTGTACCGGACTTACCCACGTACTACTATCGAGATAGGGTATATAATGCCGCGTCAAGCCACACGATGATTTCTTTCATTACAACCCCTTTCATGGCATGATTCAGTCTCCTCTGGGCCTCAATCGAAGGTTTGTGATCATCTTCCAACAAGATCTTGTGCATGCACACCGCCGGGCTAATTCCCTTCAAGTCGGCAATTGTCCACCCTATTGCCTTTTTGTGTAGCTTCAACATCTTGATCAGCTTCTTTTCCTACTCAGGCTGTAACTTAGAAGAAATAATTACAGGCAATGTATTATCGGTTCCTAAGTATGCATATTTTAGTTGCTCTGGCAATTGTTTCAACTCAAGAATCGGAGGTTGTTCAATAGAGGGTTTTTCGAGTTTACCTTCCTTACCTGAGTAATCCAGTGGTTCAAAGTATGTACCTGGTCGGTTGACTAGCCAATTTGCCTCTTCTTGTTGTTCCTCATCGACCGGTTCTTCATACTCCTCAGGTTCCTCTTGATCAGTAATGTAGTTGCCGAGGCAACTAAATTCCTCATCGAAGTTAAACTCTGCCGTGGCATGAAGTAGTTGGCATTCTTCTAGATCATCGGCATGCCTTAGTGTTTGGAACACATTTAGTTTGACCTGCTGGTCATTCACCCTCATTGTGAGTTTTCCCTTTTCAACATCGATCAAGGTTCTCCCTGTTGCTAAGAATGGTCTCCCGAGAATGATGGGTGCATGCTCATCTGCTTCACAATCCAAAACAATAAAGTCAGCGGGAAAAATAAATTTATCAACTTTTACCAGTATGTCCTCGATTTTTCCCTCTCGATGCACATAGGATCTATCGGCTAGCTGTAGCATAATTGTTGTAGGTCTTACCTTCCTGATTCCTAGTTTCTGGAAAACCGATTTAGGCATCAAGTTTATGCTAGCCCCAAGGTCGCATAATGCTTTCCCGACATAGTGATTTCCAATGGAACAGGGTATTGTGAAACTTCCGGGATCCTTCAACTTGGGTGGCATACGATTGTGCAACATTGCCATGCATCCCTCCGTCGCGGCAACTGTTTCAAACTCTCCTAGCCTTGTTCTTCTGGACACAATGTCTTTAAGAAACTTGGCATAGTTTGGCATTTGTTCAATTGCTTCCACCAATGGCAAGTTGATGTGGACTTGCTTTAGGATATCAAGAAACTTCTTGAATTGATACTCTTGCTTTTGTCGCTTCAACCTTTGTGGGAATGGTGGTGGAAGTCGGATATCTTCGATCCTTTCATTGGTTTGAAACCTGATTGACGGTATTGCCGGGACATCTGGAGTTGCCGAGGCATTATCAACTGGGGTTGCCGAGGCATGCTTGTCGCAAGTTGTCGAGGCGTCTTTATTATCGGTTGCCGAGGCATGCTTATTGCCGGTTGCCGCGGCAATTCCTGGTTTAGCATCTGAAGCTTTGCCGCTAGGTTCGTCTTGATCTTTTTGTGGAGTTTTGTTTGACAAGCGGGTTTGAACCTCTCTAAGTTGTTGGCCACTTCTAGTGGTGATCGCCTTACATTGCTCATGGCCAGTTCCTCTTGCGACTTCAATATCGCTAGGTAAACCTCCTTGTGGTCTAGTATTCAGATTTTGAGCAAATTGTCCGACTTGATTTTCCAATGATTTGATTGCCGCCTCTTGGTTTTGCAATCTCAACATTCCTTGGTAAGTAGCGTACTAGATAATCAAATCTTAACAATATGCATCGTAGTGCCAATATGCACTAAAGTGCCAATATGTACCGACGTACCAATATGCACCATAGTGCCAATATGCATCGAAGTGCCAATATGCACCGTCGTGCCAATATGTATCGTAGTACCAATATGCACCGTAGTGCCAATATGCACTAGATAATCAAATCTTAACAATATGCACCGAAGTGCCAATATGCACCGTTGTGCCAATATGAGCTCAAGATTCTAAGGCATGCCCTCCTATCTATCAAACTAGCTACCAAGGTTGTTGATTATCCATTTCATTTAAGTTTCATTCATTTCATGATTCAATACATCAATAATCCATTCAAGGCCAAGCCCTTAGGCTTATGGAGTCTTAACTCCCAATACATAACTATCCATAGCATTTGATTCAATCAGCCATGTATACATTCACAAGCAAAAGCATATGTATGCATTGTGCGTACTTTATTCTCCAAGCAAGCATGCCAATCATGTTACATTTGCTTAACACCCAAATAAACACAAAGATCATGGCATCAATCATGTTGTCATACATTTCATTCTTCCCTTAATTAGTCAAATATACTTTAAGTCATGTTACATGGCATTGACATTTCATTAAAGCAATAACAAGATTGGTTAGGACCTAAGTCCCAACCCTAGGATAGTTACACTCACAATACTCCTAGCAATTCAACTATCTTGGATCCAAATCCCTTTGCCTCTAGCTTTGGGATGTCCACTCATATCCTCTTCTTCCCCAATCTGCTACCCTTGATCTAGAAAGCAGAACATATGCACATATCATCAAAACAAGCACATAAAGTCACACAATCAAAGTAGCAATGTTACTACATTTTACCTAACCTTTAGCTACTGTTTTTATGCTTCTTTTTAAGCATTTCATACCAATTCAATTCCATATTGTTATTACCTTATCTTAATGCATAATTGGACAGGTTACATTGTCCCAAAACTGTTTTGGAAACAGTTTCTTACTAGGTGCAAAAACAGTCCCAAACTGCCCAGGACACTGCTGCCTGGCAGTTTGCACACTGTCCCTTTAAATGGCCATATCTTTTAATCCGTACGTCGGAATTTTTATTTCTATAAACCGTTGGAAAGATTACAAAATTTCCTATAAGGCCATGATAGACTTGCACTTTATTTCACAGTCAATTAATACAGTTTATTCTTCAAAGACAGGGCATTTACACTGCCTGGACAGTTTGCACTGTCCAGCAATTCCCATTTACAGTTTTCAGCATAGGACCCAGTTTTCAGTTCTGTTTTCACCTAATGAAAATATACATTCTAAGTATCATTTAATTAAAATTTCATCCCTGAATTCAAACTGTACAATGTTTGGTGAATTTTCAAAGTGACTGCCCAGAACAAAGCAATTCTGGGCAGATTGCATCTATTCACATTTTAATGCCTTTAATCCATTTTAACCAATGTCTTGGCCCTATAATTCATTTCATATGACATTCTAAACATGTGAGGTCCATGTTAGTTCATTAAACAAGGCTTCCAAAATAGGGTAAGTTGATTACAAAGTCTAATCTTGCATGTTTACTCAATTTCAATACCACAAAACAGTTTCTATGTTACTTAACTATGTTCATGCTTTTATCTTCAATTTCCAGCATTGTTTGCATCTAATTCAATTTGTTTAACACCTTCTATACATCGCCTATTCATTATCATCATCAATTCATTATTTCCATAGCTCAATTTCATATTCAAGTCATTCAATTTCCACTTTAACAACACAATACAATTTCCAGCAACCTAGGTTCATTTCACTAGCATGAACACATAATTTCCAACCTTGTACCTAGTTTCATTCTTCAATTTAGCATGATTTAACAACCATATAATCACCTAACAACATATTCAAAGTCTAATTCCATCAATAATCATCAAAAATAGTCCAATTTCAACAAGATAGTTGCCTAATCAATTAAACACAAGAAGAACTATACTTACTTTACTTCTTGCTTAAATTCAATGAAAATTTCCTATACATGCAAGCTTATAATCCTTCTTCAATGGTGATTTTCCAAGCTTTCTCTCTAAGTTTCGGCCAAACAAGTGATAATGGGAAAGATGACAACAACAATTCCATGTTATTGGAATTGTGTTTTGTCTAAATTGTCCCTTGATTAGTTACTAATCATGTGATTAGCCAAGGGCAAATAAGAGATTCGTGATATTTATCATGCAATCTCAATCTTTCTCTTTTAATTCATTGTAGTCACTTTAAAATTGATCACTTGTTTTATACATTCTTTCAATTAGGCCCTTAACTAATCAATTTAGCTTAATTCTTAATTCAATTAAGCTATCAACTTATACAATTTTAACTCCAATACTTCTAGACTAGAATTTGGGGTGTTACATTGGCATTGGTTTAATGCATGTGCCTTAATGATACATGTGTTAAAGTTAAATGATTTGCTTTGGTGAGTTTTAAAACATGAGCCGTGTTGAGCATGACAAAAAATGGTTTAGTGGAGAAAAAGGTTAACAAGGCATTGTTTATGTTTTTGTTTTGAGCATCCCTCACTAAGTATATTGCTTACGCTCTATTCTCTTAACAATGCAGAAAAGTAGATTGTTCGGGCTTCAAGAAAGCAAGTGAATAGGTTCAAGAATTGCTCAAAGATCAAGTATGGTTTTAACCCTTCAATAGTAATATATTTGGTAATGGGTGGATACCTTAATGTTTTGGGATTGTGTGTTTTGAACTCCCCGGTTTTGGCACAAGTTTGTAGTGCCTAAATGGTTGTGTAGATGGCCTTTAAAGTTTGGTTTGAACTTTGATATGGTTTTTGATGTTTAACTTGGTTTGGCAATAGGATGCATGCCTATAGATTTCCTTTTTAGATTATGAACATGCTTGATGATGTTTCCGATTGCTTTTGGTAGTGGTTTGATCCTTGAATAAGTGATGGTTACCTAGAAAGCATGTTAGAATGGTTTGGCTATCCTTATGGTGTGTTTATGCAGCAATTTGAGACATTGCAGGCCCAGGCGTATCGGTACACGGGGTACCGTATCAGTACAGGTAGGCCAAATCAGGCTTAACGTATCGAAACGAATAAACCCGTAACGATACGATCTTAGAGGAAAATGGCTGGGAGTATAGGTACACGGAGTCGTATCGATATAGTCTTGCGTTAACTATGAATCTGCCCAATTTTGTACCGATACGGAGAGCAGGTGTATTGATACGGTGTTAGGTAAATTGGTTATTTAGAATCGTCTAATGTTCTGTTTTCTTACGATTTAGTGCTTGAATGTTGTTAATGCGATTAAATGAGTTTGGGTGAACAAATTAAGTTGAAATTTGACATATGAGCATGAAATCTGATTAACTAAATGTTGGTAACTTTAATTTGGTAATTAGTCGCTGTAAAATTTTGGTTTTGCAAATTGGTCCCTAAACTCGTAACATGACAAATGGATGTCAATTCGACGCCCGATCAAGTTGTATTTTCACACGCTTCTAGCATGCACATGTAGGATAATAATTAAGCATCTAGAAAAGATAAAAAAAGAAAAAAAAAATACAAGCGTTGTTTATTGGGTAAACCTTCCCAGTTTACTCCAATATTTCTTGTGTGACTCGTTCGATTCGATCTTGCGACTAGATCGGGTCGAGGGGGTTCCAGTTCACCAATGCATCCTTCATCAATATATTGTCAAAAACAGTTGATAACATACTTGAAATCATGCTTTAACAGTAGGAACCATGTAATTCAAAACAAGTGCATAAATCATTTAGTAAAACAAGCACGACCGAGTGAGAAAATCCTTTATACTTACTTCCGAGTTTAAACCAGCATTTCAAATTAGATTTAAACTCCCTTAAACCACCTTTTAAACCATTCCAAAGCTGGGAAACACGTTCTCACTCACCGATACACGGAACCTCGTTTCTTCGACACGCAATCAAGCGTCCGAAGCCTCCAAAGCTTCACCAGTAACTTCCAGAACGTTCTCCTCTATTTTAACCACATTATAACAGAGGATTAATGCATCATAATGCATTCAAAGCCCCAGCAAGCAATTCCTCAACATTGCCTTGCTTAAAACCATCAAAACGCTTATCTGAAACAACTGAAACAACTTCAATTCACATCCAAAATTTAACACAACCATAACCTCACACTTCCAAACATCAATTAACATCAAAAGACATCTAGAAACCATCTCATAACATCCTTATACCTCCAACAATCATTAAACACCCACAACACCTCAAAAACTCATAACTAACAACTCAAACAGCTAGAGATTCATTTGATTTCGGGATTCTATTGATAAAGCCAATCCATTATCATCATAAGACATCAAAATTGTGATATAATCTCATCATAAACTCAGCAAAGCAGATCTAAAGCGAAGATCTCATAATTACCTCAATTAAATCTCAATTAAACCATTTCGCTTCAATTAAATCCACAAAACTCATTAGAAATCATTTGTAAAGGATTGAGAACTTGGGAATTTCAATAAAGAACTATCATTAAAGGAGAAGAGCAAACCTCACCTCTAAATATTGAAAACCCTCTCTCAATTGGATAATTTTTACACTAAAGAAACAAAGGGAAATCAATGAGATTTTGAGAAAATAAGTTGAGAAATCCATTAGAAATCATTAGCTTAAGAAAACAAGATCATTACCTCAAATATTTTCTAAGAAAATAGATGTTTGGATGAAGAGATTTTGAGAGAAAACTCTAGAGAGAAAAGTTACGTCAATTTTATTTTAAGGGAAATAACTACATTCCTTCTAATTAAACCTCTTTTAATATTTAATTAAATCACTTTAAAACAAATCCAATTAAGAGAGAAATTGATAAAAATATTTAGGCTTAATAGCTCCTTAGAGATTCTAAGTTTTAATCCTTTTACAAAATAGTCACTAAAAATAGTTTTCACTTTTTACATTTTCGTCACTAACCCGAAATATCCAATTTCCAAATCTTATTTTCCAAAATCGACTTTACCAAAATTCAATATATTTTTAATAAATATTTTATAGCATTTTTTATATTTTTATCCCTTGTAAAAATATATGATCCCGAAATTGACTCGAATTCCTAATTTCGGTCCACTAGACCCATACACCGGCCCAAAAACTCTAGGCCCAAAACTAGGGCGTTACAGTCTGTTTATGTTTGGTTTTTAATAATTTGAATGCTTTGGCATTATTTTCTATCTGGCTAGCATTACCTTTTTCTAAATTCTTTGTCATACGACAGTTGGCAGTGTTTGCTTATTACGCCTTAATACCTTAATAGACTTGAGGGGTAACGATCAGTTGCCAAATACTAAGAAGGGAAGCTTCGACAGAAGATGTTCAAGTAGATGAGCTTACTTCGGGAGTGATCTACCCCTTAGGAGTATAGATTGGAACTTAATCAAGTTAATTAATAGAAAGCTTCACCATAGACATATAGGGGTCTTAACATGGTTAACTTAGGGCATTCACATCGAAAAAGGCAATGCCACTTTTAAAATCTGCTCGGCAATAAATCTAAGGTAGAACATTATTAATAACTGGCATAACTAGCATAAAAACCAGGCATCCCTTGCTAACGCTCATCACTCATTTGATTACTTCCTCTTGCCAAACTATTTTTACTTTCATTTCATTCCTTTAATCATTATCTAAAACAAGCCTTCAAATCAATCCAAACATTCTTGATTCCTTTAACAAGTAAACCGTTAAATAATTAAATTCTTGGTCAATCCCTGTGGATACAATACTCAGCTTGCTGTTGTATTATTTATTGACTATGCATAGTTGTTCGCCATAGACTTACCCTTGGCATTATTTCTTACATATTTACACTGCATTCCCACTCTTTTGCCAAGCGTTAGCAAAGTCGACACCTCTTCATCTACCTCAGAATCTGGAGAGATAAAGTCCATCTTAATCCTCTTTACTAGACCAAAAGAGAGTGCCGAACATGGCATATGCAGCGCACAATTAGGCTGAAAATATGACTTCTGGCTGCCCCATTATGAGCAATGCACGCCCTCCTCATCTACCTCAGAATCTAGAGAGATTCACTTGGCTCTAATCCTTTTCACTTGACAGAAAGAGAATATCAGTCTTGTGATTTCGGTGCTACACAGATTCAGTTGGCCCTTTGATCATAATAGAGGTTTCAGGTTGCTCTAAGTAATTCATTTTAGGCCTTATTACCATGATCTTCTCTGTGCGCATTAAATGTTGTAAGGAGAACTTCGTGATTCAAACTAAGCTCCACCAACACAAGAGACAACCATTGTTTGGAATGCATTATGAAAAGAAAAAAATTTGAGATTTTTTAACTTCTGTGTTATGGAATCGAATATCATGTTACCAAGCTATTTATAGTGGGGCTTTTCACTCTTAACTCGCTTTTCATGTAAACTGAATTAAAAACCTTGTGCATCATTACAGTCTAAACAATGCATCTTTCGTCTGCTAAAAACTCTGAAGAATCTTTCGCCTGCAAAGCATGCAGAGAGGATGACATAATACGTGGAACTCGTTGTCCATGCACGGCGAGTTCCATGTATCATGTCATCCCTTTGCATGCTTCGCATGCGAAAGATTCCTTAAATAACATATAAATACCAAAATTTTACCTTATGCTCTATTCATTTCAAACCCACGATGTGAATATTTTTTGAGCTATGTTATTCTAAAGAGATAAGTTTGTTATTCTCGTCAATTCCAAAAGAACCAAGAATATTGTACACACCATGGATTCAGAAAAGTTACACAAACTTCTCCTTACACCGTGACGTATCGTTGTTCCTTTTTTCTCAAAGGTATTGTGAAACTTAATGTTGCAAGAAGAACTTTGTGTAATGAGTCCAAATCCATAGTCTTGATTCATTTAGAATTTATGGGTTTACCAAGTATGACAGAACAATGTATTTACAGAAACGGACGACCAAAATAATCCAACATCAAATTGAAATGACATTGAAATAAATGTAAAGACGACATTGTGTTAAATAGCTCTGAAGTTTATTGTTATTTCATTTACGCTTATTGTAAATACTTATCATAATAATGTGAAATTTAATTACATTGTATTTAATAACTCTACTGTATTTACTAATTTACGCATGTGATTTTAATTCTTCTACAATAAAATATGAGGAATTTTGAAACTCGTCTTTCATGCTTGGTGAGTTTCATGTGATTTTCATTACTATAAAACTGACACTTCAGTTGTGTCTACTTCGCCACTAGATCCAACACTTTGCTCTCCTCATGGCTAAGGTGTTCGCAATAGTTTATTTTTTTGGTTCCTATTTTAACTCAACAATCAACAGCAATATGTCACTCGATGATTTGTTGCAGTTGATATGAACCAAGGTTAGAAAACATACTAAAAAGAAAATTTCTTATTTGGAATGTAAAACCCCAACATCGACGGCTGCTGAACCGCACTACATTATGAGGCTTAGTAATGAAAACGACCTAATTAAGATGTTTGACCAACACAACTATGCAGGATCTAAATACATCCACTTATATGTTACGTTCCATGAGGTCAAGGCCGGAGAAGGTAGTTCGTCTGCACCTAGA
The DNA here is from genome assembly GCA_019671005.1 of Hibiscus mutabilis. Classification (NCBI taxonomy): domain Eukaryota; kingdom Viridiplantae; phylum Streptophyta; class Magnoliopsida; order Malvales; family Malvaceae; genus Hibiscus; species Hibiscus mutabilis. The sequence goes on from CM033727.1 coordinate 13,463,025, forward strand.
GAAGCTGGTCTATCTGTAGTTGTAGTGGCCACTAAACAAGCTCCATCTTCATCGGATGTTGATGTAGATGCTGATGTGTTACAGCTTTTTATGTACAAGCGCAGACAAGAGAAACAACGGATCGAAAAACTTAACTTAATTTCAAACGTCTCTACTGACTAAGATGACACTGAACCAGAATCTGATTAACCTTCCACTACTGAAATCATTGTAGTTTCATGTTTATGCGTTGGTTATTCGTCTGATGTTCTAAGTATGTGCTACGCTGCAGTCTACCCTGCTTTATGCTTTAATTATGTGAAACATTTTTCGGTAGACATCATCCTCAATTATCTTGTCCAACTCGTTAAGTTAGGGAGATAAAATTTACCTACTTATTCTAACAACATTGACTAACATTAACATACATATAATTAATTTACTGACTCAAATCGAACAAATTTCAAAATTGTCCATCTATGCGTCAACTATTTATTAAAAGTTTTGGTTTCATAAATGGTACAAACTTACCTTTTTATATTTATTTCTTCAGAATATTTAATTTTTTTAAACCGAACTCACTGTCCAGCTACGGCAAGTTCCATATTTGCCCAAACGGTGTTATGTTGAATGGTGTGGCCGTTAACCCAGTTGAAACTCGTCGTGCCCCTACAGCGAGTTCAGTTTAGGATTAAGTTAATCACCTAATTAAGAGTTAAACTGTATATTAAAAAATATTGAAACTCATCGTGCTCCTACAACGAGTTTGAATAAAAAAAATTGTAACCCCTTAAACTCGGCTATATGACACACTTAAATCTAGGAGGTCATATTAGGGTCACGAGAGCGACTCACAGTAAAAATCCACATAAAAATGTTTTTTAAGCACGTTAAAATTGAAAGACAGACTTCTAGTTAAAATTCCATTTCAGGAAATCATTTAAACATATAACGAAAACTCAGAAAACATATTACAGACTCTGGCATAAAGTACAACAAGACAGGACCTACATGCCCACTAATATATAGGTGTCGTACTCCGCAAGCAACGCCAATGAAACTCTTTTTTTTATGTTGGTCGCTAAGTCAAGATCATTTTTCTATCCTGTGAAGTTAAAAATAATGTGAGCTTCGAAAAACTCAATAATATAGAACTACCAAGAGATTCTATAAGCATAGGAACCTAATACGGGCGTTAACCTAAGCCCAATGGGTGTAGGTACCGACCTAAGGGGTTATCTTAGATCCTAGGCAGAATTACCCTAGCTAGAGCATAGGAACCTAATACGGGCAGACTTACCTTAGCTGAAGCGTATGAGCCAAATACGAGCGGACTTACCCTAGCTGAAGCATAGGATCCAAATACGGGCGGAATTACCAACCTGATCAGGGCTAAAACTATAGCCTTTAGTTAATATTCCAGTACCTAGTAAAATAATTTTGAACAGTAACAGTCATCTCTGTAGTTAGCAGCAACATTCCAAGAATTTGGGATATAGACAAATGTTTAATTAGTAGAACTGAAGTATCAAGAACCATGAATTGGGTATACTTGTAACAGAAATCATGAACCAAAAGTCATGTTTTTATTTCAAATAACATGATCACTTGGAATCATAATGGATAAATTGGTTTCCAATCAAGAAGATTAATCATGTAATCATGGGACACACTAAATGGTCCAATTTAATACTTAGGAATCCTTGCTAATTACATAAAGGAGACACTGAATTATAGTCCATTCTAGATTGACTTTAGAATCATGAACCATATTTGAAGGATTTCGTTAATTATCAACTTCATCTAGGTATTCAGGAATTATACTTCAAGATCATTCAGTATTTCTGGTATATCATGATTATGTAGGAATTTAGATATATCATGACATATTTTAAGAATTCGGGTAGATCAAGATCAATCAAGATTCTGGATATATCATGAGAGTTCTAGTAAATTTTGCTCAAAGGGAAATTTGATCATTTTAACACTCGGAGCAATTTGGTCATTTTAACCCCGATAGGGCAAGTCAATGACTTATTGTGCTGAAGATTGCTGACGGCTTACTAGGCTTCCCAGTCCATTCCATTGAACATGTCTCATCAATGTGTTACATCCCAGCATTCAAATAGATACACCTCACACGTTTTTAATATTTAGCTCTAGCTGCGTGTTATAGTTGAACATGTCACAGTCATAGATTATCAGAGAACGAGCATCGAATGGTTGAACATGTATTTATATAATATTCTTCCATTATTTAATAGTTCTTCCATTATTTAATAGTATTAATAAAAATGACTAATTTACATAATTTAGGCTTCAAACCCATATGAGCATTACAATCATTTGCGATCTATCAGAAATTGCAAGATTTTCCAAGCTTTCACTTATCTCAAATCACGTAGGTATTTAATTATTTAATTGCTTGATGGTATTTCAGTCATTCAGGTACTTTTGGTACTTCCAGACAATTCATTCATTTCAGAACTCGAGGATTTATCCATCATTCCAGATAATTTGGAAATTTTCAGTGACCGAGGATACTTCTTCCTTTTTGGTCATTATGATCATTTTGATTAACTATGCCTTATCATCATTTCCAATCGTTTTAGTCATTTCAATCAATTTAGTACTTCCCGCCACTTTGATTAATTTAGGCACACGAATAGTTTTTCGTAAATTCATCTTCGGGGATTTATTTAGAATTCAAGAAAATTCAAGTACTTTACAATCTCCAAGGTTTAAGTCTTGTTACAACTTTCCAAGTAATTCAAGGTTTTTAGATGAATCAGTTGTTTTACCAGTTCTAGTGTAGATTTCAAGATCACTTTCATTATTAGGGGTACTTTAGTTATTCTTATACATCAATGGCATTTTCGTCATTTCTTAGCTTAACATTTCATAAGTTAGATTATTAACGGGCATTACCAGATTTTTGTCATTTCTTACAGGTCACCCTTCTTCCTAACCAAGCATTTCAATCTTAATTGGTTTACTATCTTTTTTTTCCGTAATCAATTAGTCATTAACAAAATTAACCTTAAGCTTAAACATGACCATACAAGCATTTACCAGATACCAACATGTTTCATAAAGCATACATGAGGTAGTAATGTATTACCTTGAATCTTTGCTATATCGGTCGACCCTTGAAATGTCATTCGAACACTCTCAAACTCGAATTCGACGTCCTCTATCTCTTGAATATGAAGATATGTGAATACCCCAAATCAAAAAACAAAGGCAAGTCTCTGACAAGGCTCCAAATAGTGTTAATCAGGTGATCGGTGACTGAGGGGTATGCTCTCCTCGACACGCTGAGCACGGCTACGCTAGTGGTGCCCCACACCGATGACTGAGGCGGCCGAAAATGGTGAGAAATAGAGGGGCGATGCTTGGGTTCTCGCCGAACCTTTAAACCAATTTCTACGGTTAATGATGGCGAACCAAGGCGAGTGGTGGCCGGGGCTTTGATCGGGACTGGATGTCGGTCACTTTGATGGTGGCAGTGACGACTACGGAGCAACAACGAGGGAGATCGGGGCTAGTGATCGAAGATAGAAGATGAAGAGTTGGTGAAAGAGATATGAAGTTTTTAGATTATTGAAATCGGGCATTAATTGAGTCATATGGGTAGTTGGGTTTTATCATGCTATTATTTGATTTTAAAATATTATATTGGGAATAGTTTAAAATTAATTTGGAGCATTTTAAAACCAAAAAGAACCGTAGCCTAGTTGGTTAAAGCTTAGGCTCACCAAGCAAAGGTTATGGGTTTAACACCCACTTGCCCATGTGCGGCGAGTTCATTGTAATGGTGTTAATGCAGGAAAAAAATAAAATTTTAGATCCTAATTTGATAAAAAAAAAAATAGGACCTAATGGTCCTAGAAATGTCTTTAAGTTTTTTTCTGTTGGTCAAATGAACTCTTTAAAAATAATTTTTGGCTCCCACTTGTTTAGAACCAATGTTAAATTTTACCTAAGATTTTCTAATGGCTACCCTACCCGGAGATAGTTTTTGCATAGCAAAAAGATTGTTTCCTTAAACCTTATCCATTCCCTTCTCCCTCTCAAAAACCTCAGAAACCAAATCTAGTTTCAGCTCCAACCGGAGCTGAACTAATTTGAGCTTCTTGCCGATGGCTCTGCTTCCACTACCCCACCAATCTTATCTCTTCTCTCTCCAACATAAACCTCGAACTCACTTCCCCAACGCCTCTCCAGCTTGTTTTCTTCCTCCATTCTCTCCTCTCACCACCACTCTTCGCTTCAAAACCACACCATTTACCAGTTTCGTCCTCCATTTCTCTGCAACTACCCAAAACCCAGCTTTACAAGTAAAAGACCAAGACCAAGAAGAGTTTTCAAAAACTAGATTGATTGCCCAGAACGTGCCTTGGAGTTGTACCATCGAAGACATTCGTTCTTTGTTCGAGAAATATGGCACTGTCGTAGATGTTGAGGTTTTTTTTTCCTCTTGGGTTTATCTTATTTTTGTTTTGTTTAAATCTGGGAAACATGTATTGATGTGAATTTGTTTTTTTTTTTTCTTTTTGTTTCGTTTTGATTGGTTCAGCTTTCTATGCATAACAAGACCAGAAATAGGGGATTGGCATTTGTTTCCATGGCTTCGCCTGAGGAGGCTCTCACGGCTCTCAATAATCTTGAGTCATATGTAAGCTTATTTATTGCCTTTGATTATTCTCTGCTGTTACTGTCTGTTTGATACTGAATTCAGGATTCAGGAATTAGAAAGTACAAAATATAATCTAGCTGAATTATTTCATTCAATGTCTTGGTAATCATCTGGACCTACTGATTTTTTTGGGTTTAACCGGCGTGTCCAACCCATTGGCTAATTAATTTGGATCGGGTTCTGATTTTTAATAGAGCTAATAGAGATATTTCCTTAAGATACTAGTTTAACAAGTGCTCTTAAGGCACTCATTAGCATACCCTTTGATGAATTCAATGTGTATGAAGCAATTTCCCCTGGCTAAGTAATGATTGAGAGTATACTTTGACATCATTTAACAGAAAAGATTGTTGATTTCTTTACTTAAAACTGATACAGGAATTCGAGGGTCGTACTTTAAGGCTCAATTATGCTAAACCTAAGAAGAAGAGAGCTGCTCCACCTGAGAAACCCAAGCCGGTGCCAGCATTCAACTTGTTCGTGGCAAATCTTTCTTTTGAAGTGAGGGCTAAACATCTTAAAGAGTTCTTCTGTTCTGAGGGTGCTAGTGTTGTTTCTGCTGAAGTTATATTTCATGATAATCCGAGAAAGTCATCTGGCTATGGCTTTGTATCTTTCAAATCCAAGAAAGAAGCTGATGCAGCACTTTCTTCTTTCCAAGGGAAGGTAGTTCCTTATTTAGTAAATCTCTAGATTGTCTAGTTTTTGTTTTTTTGGTCAAGAAACTGATAATATGTGATTCTGCAGATGCTTATGGGAAGACCAATTCGAGTGCAACGTAGTCGACAATTCGTGAAAGTTCAATCAGACGACAGTTCACAATCTGATGATATATCGGCTGAGTTGAACCCTAATTTGGAACAAGTGGCAGTGGACTAAAGTTGAATTTGATTATACTAGGAGCAAAGAGAATTTGTAAGCAGCATATGTAAATGAATGTTTCATCCATTTGAGCTCTGCTATGTTATTTTTGGTGGCTCTTCGAGTAAACTGAGTGTTCTTCGGCAATATAAATGCTATTGGTCAATCATCAATCAAAACTAGTATACTAGTTTGGTAAATGGCTCAATTTGAATCCTTCTCATTCTCATATTAACAACTGTTGTTGTGTAGATTCTAAGCTATCGTTACTCTCAACTGTTATATTTTTCTCGAAATATCCATGTCCAAGATATTTGGATATCGCCTCTGAATCTGAGTAACATCGCTTTCAGGATTCATGCCAAGAGTCGCAATCGCAGAAGCAAATGTGGATTTTGTATATATTCGCACCATCGACAAAGCACTTGAAATCCGTTCCATTGTTTAATGATGTGCCATGGAGGATGGCAAGTTTTCGTTCAAGTAATTACCATCTCGAGTGTTCCATTATCCTAATGGCCATACTATGGATGTGAAGTGTTGGAAAGTGGCAACAAAACAAGCACTGCGGCTCATCCAATCACCTCACACACTAGTGGCCATTGTGCCCATGCCACGAAACTCATCAATGTTATGGCAGAATCAACCCAACCGTCATCTGCCGCCGATGTCGCCGCTTCCTCGCCACCTGCTTCTGATTTATGAAATGTTGGTTACTTATTTTACAAGCTTTTTTTGGCCGTGGAGAGACCAACCGAGACTGGGTTTATCTCGTTTTTCTTTTGTTTGGATGGGGAAATATTGATCATCGTTTTGGATAAGACGAGATCTTTGCTGATATGCGTGGGGTGATAATGAGCTTGACCGGTTCGGGAGCTACTCGGATTCGGCTCGGTCAAAGTTCGGCTCGAATAAGCTCGATTCGGGTTTGGTTCGAGACCTTAACAAGCCGAGCCAACCTAAGCTCGGCTCGAAAAGCTCGTGAATGAGCTCGAAATAATTATATATATATACACTAAAAGTAATCTGTTTAGTAAAAGAAAATCAATAAAATAAATTAGGGAAATTTTACTAAAAGCAAATTCACTAAAATAAATTGGGTATTTTCTTTAGTTGGTTGTTGTTTGATTTTGTATTTTCTTTGATTATGTGTTTGTATCGAAGAATATTTATTGGTTATTTGGATTAATCTAATTTTCGGGCACTCTTTTCCCCTTTCCCGACATTAAATTTCGTTTCAATGTTGGTTATGAAAGGGGCTTTTAACGAGGCCCCATCATTTATAAAAAAAAAACTATAACAAAATTGTCTATTTCGAGTCAAGCCGAGTCTGATGAGCTTCAAGCCCGAGCCGAACCTAATAGTACTATTTTCGAGCTGAGCTTGAGCTTAGAATTTCGAGCTCGACGAATTTCGAGCTCGAGGTAAACCCAATTATACTGTTTCTGAGCCTAGCCGAGCTTAACCACGCTCGGGCTCAGCTCGTTATCACCCCTATATGTGCTAACTGTGGGGACTTATAAAAATCCCAATAACCTGCTTTCACAATCGGATGCCAAATAGCAGCAAGTCATCTCCTCTAAAATATGAATGAGCCTGTTTTGCCGCAGCCAAAAAAAGTCAACTTAAAATGTTACTAAAACATATTACAAAAAACATTTCAAACACAACCAAAAATGTTACCCACATACAACTTAAAATATTATACGTTTTAATAACATTTTTAGTTACATATTTTTGAGCCTTTTAGTTTGTCGTTCTTTAAACTCTCCGCTAAGATATAAATAACGATGTCCTTAAGGATATATAATTTTATATCTTTTTATTTTAAATATTTTTATAAATTTCATAATTCAATATATGCCGGATCCAAATATAAAATGTGTAAATGCTATAAAAATGTTAATAAATTCATTTTTGGATTGCTAAGTTTTTTCCTTCAAATTTATAATTTTCTTTTTCAAGAAGTTTACAAATATGAATATTTATATAATCTCAAAAAATTTAAGTATACTAATAACTATATCCATATTCAAATGAGTACAAAATACAATTGAATTTAAAAAAAAAAACAGAATACATCTATACAAAATCCACATATACTGTGATTTAAAATTTAGAATAAATCTAGAAAAGAACCTATGCATATTATATAATCAGTGCACATAACTAGAACTTGAACAAAGGTATTGTGATTTATGAACCTAAAGCCTCAAACTTTACCAAATATAGAGATGGCCACAAGTCGGGTTGATTTGTTGGCCGACCCGACCCACAAATCATATACCTCAACTCGAACTCAACCTGACCGATTTATAAAGAAAACAAATTTAGGAATTTAATTGTATAAAAATACTTTTAGGGACTTAATTGTAAAAAAATAATTAATTTTAGAAACCTAATTGTAAAAAAATCAATTTTAAATACCTAATTATAAAAAATATATAAAGAGATGTATTATTGCAAAATACTCCTAAAAATATGAACCTAATTGTAAAATTTAATTTTAGGGTCAGAACCCTCGGGTACGGGGTGAAATGCCCATCCCTATTTACCGATACAACCAACGCATCAATGACGGAACTATGTGGAGGTGGGGAGGGATTATCCCCCATTCCCGAAGAATTTTTTTATATTTGTCCTCTTATTTAAATTGGTTTATTTATGAATTCCTTCCAATTTCAAACATTTATAGTTTGTCTCCCACTTCAAATCCTGGCTCTGTCCGGCATCAATGGCAAATTTCAGAACTCGCAATCATTGTTCATAAATTTAATAATTTTGAGCAGCTAGATTGTATTCAATTAAATGCCAACAATTATATGATCAATTAATAGAATATATAATAAAACAATTAATAGAATATATGAACTCTTAATTTCGAAAAATAACTATCAAATTTTGATAATATAAAAAAGAAATTGAATCAACATACGAACTCTAAATGACAAATTATTTAATATAACAGAACCTATATAAAATATGTAAATATAATGGGAACGTTGCCCTAATAATGCAGTTCAGTTTTTTTATTTTATGAAGTAGGGCGGGTGAGTTTTTATTTCACCAAATATAAATGATTGTACAGTTGTAAGTGAAAGTCGTCAAAAAAATGTTAACGAGTTAAATGCTTTTTTTAATTGTATAAAGTTGTATCCATAGATGCACGTAGGTCGTGTTTATGAGAGAAAAAATAAATTCTAAAATCGTCAATATTTTTTAACGATTCATGATATCGTCTTATAATCCTGACGACTTTTAATTTTTAAAGCACTATATTTCGAAAAAAAAATTTAAATGTCTATTTCATAAAACAAAAAAATGTAGAACATTATCTCTACAAAATATCTAAATATAAGTTACAACAACGATATAAAAAAAAATCAAATTTAGTGAGACGTGTAGCATTAATCCAAGCCACATGTCTTAGGTTTTGAGTTGCTCACATGATGATTGGCAGTTGGGTTTAAAATTTGAGTGAGTTCTTTTTTTCACAACTCAAGTTTAAAAAGTTAAATTACAGTCATTAATACTATTGATTTGTAATAAACCAACCACTCAAAACTATCAGCTCTTTTTAAATTGTTGATGTAACACGTTAACAAAAAAATATTAATATGTAATTTAATCCTTTGACTGTTGCTGAAACACAAACAAAGTGCTTCAACAATCATTTCATACAGAAGTATAACTTATACGCTAAGGCTCCCAAAATTCGAAAATTTTACTTTATAACCTTTCAAATTAAAAAAAAATCTCCTTATTATATTGTCACGGACCAAACTTTTAGGACTGAGTTATTGGCGCAAACATCAGCGAAAAAGGTTGTGCACGATGTAACGGGCTTGCCAAGACCATCGCACTTGGCACAGCACTTGGAGAATGCTAGAAAGCCCGCAAGACCACCAGACTTAGCCAAATCCATGGAGGATTCAAGAGGGTAATTTGGTCAAAGCATTATCCCTTTATTTGAAATATAATTTGTAGATAATGTTTGTAATAATTAGAGATTTGAATTGGGATTTGATTAGATAAGATCAATCACGACTGTCGATGTAATTTAAACTGAGCCGTTGGATGTAGGGGGCTCCAATTATAAATAGAGGCTACCCTCACCTCATTGTATCACTTCATAACTTCACTTCATACTCATTCATCCATTCTTTGAGTAATACAAAGAAGCATTTACTCTAAACTCTCTAAGTGTTCTTCGTGTAAGGGATGCTCTCGATGAATTTGACGAGAGGAGTTTCTCTCTTAATTCTCCGGTAGACAACCTGTGGGAATACACATCATCGTTGGAGGAGAGGATCGATAGTCTTGCTGAATCCGAAGAGGGGGCCAAGCAGATCCAAGGTGTTGTGGAGTCACGTCTTGAAAAGTTAGAGTCCATGGAGGGCCAGTTCAATGACAAGACACAACGCTTCCTCAACGAGTTGAAGATAGTTCGAAAGAGTTGTGCATGTGAAGTCGAGATAGGGGCTTTGCGGAACGAGGTAGATGAGCTCAAGAAGGAGCTGCATAGTTACAATACCGCAATGAGTGATTAGGGTTTGCTCAAGACCTTCTTAGATGAACTTAGACCGGGGGCGAAGCTCGCATTATAGCAAGGTAATGCCCAGAGACTTTCAGAGGCCGTAGCTATTGCCGAACCTCTGACTGAGCCTGCAGAAAACAAGTAAGCCAGTGTTGAGTCAACCAAGCCTAAATCGAGAGACAATGGGAATGGTAATGTGAAGTCCATGCCAGAGAAGAAGGGGAGCAAGAAGTTGAAGTGCTACTTCTGTGATGGTCCCCATCTGATAAGGGGATGTCCCGAGAAGAATCACCTTGCTGCCATGGTGAAGACATCAGACAAGTCAAAGGGAGAAGTAGTGAGACTTAGGGCGATTTCTTACGCTAGTGCTGCCAAGCCGAGAGAGAACGTGGTTCGACTACGAGTGCCGCAGTAGTCAAGCCAGGGACGAGACTTGGTACAATAGCCAGTGAGAAAGCTATCAAGCCATGGGTGAAGAGGAAGCAATTGGACTGCTACCGATATAAGGGGCCTCACAAGTTACGGAGATGCCCAGTTCGAGCCAAGGAGTCCAAGATGAGGGACAAGGCCAAGAGTAATGAGCATGTAAGATTTGGTTCGAAGTTGTCATGTTCTGCCAAGGTAAACGGATACCATGAGCAGAATGGGTTGATCATGTTCGAGAAGGCTACGAAGGAGCTTGTCGAGGATGTTCTTGTGGAGAACATTGCTTCAGATACCACCATGAGACGGGGGTCGAAGGGAAAGCTTTCCGAAGATGTTCTTAGGGAAAGAAACATTACTTCAGAGGCCATAACTAGAGAAGGGCCGAAGGAAGAGCATGCCGAGGGTGTTCGTGTGAAGAACACTTCTTCAGAGACAACAACCAGAAAATGGTCAAAGGGGGCCAAGCCGTTGAAAGACATAGGGACGATAGAGACACCATCTAAGGCAAAGTGGGAAAGAAGCGAAAGACTTCAGGGAAGAAGTGCCGATGTAAGAGAAAATACCGAACTTCGAGGAAGAATAATCGATGCAAGAGAGTACCAAACTTCAAGTCAGAAGGGAAGATGCAACAAGGGGCAATCGACTTCGTGGAAGAAGGGCCGATGCGAGCAACAATCTTCAGTGAAGAAGGTTCGATGCAAAGGGTGTCAGGCTTCGTGGAGAAAGAAGGGCTGACACGTTTTAGAGTAAATGCGACCGAGAGGAAGGTACATCTCAAACACAACTCTGGTTTTTTAAGTTTGATTCGTCGAGTTTGATGAGTGTAGGTCGATTTGGACCTAACTGTCGGTGCGGGGGAGACGAAGCTTGGAAGGGACCTTTTAGAGTTCTAAGAGCCAAAGAGATAGGTTGACGAGTCTGAGAGTTCGTCCGGTGTCCAATGTGGTGACACCCAAGACTTTTCCGTGGGACCAGGAGTGCCCGACTCGATGTAAATCAAAGGTTGTGGGAGAAGGCTCCTACAAGGGAGATGTATCGAAAGGTGACTTAGCACGTGATGTTCAATGGCAGTTTGAGCCGAGGCAAGCAGTTCATATGGGGGAATTGCACGAAGCTGAGGCATCGACGAGTAAACAAGTTGACCCTGCCCAGGATCGTTCGAGTGGAGCAGCGAGGACGTCGCTAAATCTAGTAGGGGAGAATGTCACAGACCAAACTTTTGGGATCGAGTCATTGGTGCAAACATCAGTGAAAGAGGTCGTGCATGGTGTAACAGGCTTGCCAAGACCATCACACTTGGCCCAACACTTGGAGAATGCTAGAAAGCCCGCAAGACCACCAGATTTAGCCAAATCCATGAAGGATTCAGGAGGGTAATTTGGTCAAAGCATTATCCATTTATTTGAAATATAATTTGTAGATAATGTTTGTGATAATTAGAGATTTGAATTGAGATTTGATTAGATAAGATCAATCTTGACCGTCGATGTAATTTAAACTGAGCCGTTGGATGTAGGGGGCTTCAACTATAAATAGAGGCCTACCCTCACCTCATTGTATCACTTCATACTCATTCATCCATTCTTTGAGTAATACAAAGAAGCATTTACTCTAAACTCTCTAAGTGTTCTTGAATGTTATTCGTTGTTCTTGTTGTCAATCTCTTTCCGTTGTTCTTTGATTAGCTTTCGCTTAGAACGATCTTTCGTTCGAGGGCTTCGGGATGTGTTTGATCTTCCAAAGCGAGAAACCTGGCTAAGTTAGGCGTTTGTCAAGAGAACTTTGCCTAAGGCCGTAACAAGGGATTTAGGCTGACTTAGTCGTAGTTTACAGATTTCTTCAAAAAAATTACTTTATTTTATACATTTTTTAGAACTTTTAAATAATATTTTAAATAAAATAATTTTTTAAAAATATCCAGTCGAGACACTGTGACACAACGCACTACACCAACATATAAAAAAAACTATCTAGATTTAATAGTCAAAATTGGTTCAAAAGCTTAATTGATTAAATTTCTTGGTTTTATGACTTAATTGAGTGCAAAAGGTTTAAGGGCTTAATTGATTTTTTTTTCAAAAGTTCAAAGACTTTTTATACTCATAATTTTTTTCAACTCCTTAACTTTTAATTCTTGACTTCGCCCTCGACGGCAATAACTGCTAATTGGCACTCCTTGACGATAAAAACCATATAGTCCACGGTGGAATTTAATGCAAACCCAGCCACTAATTTCAACAAATTTCCACGTCTATCTTCTTCTTCATCCAGCTTTGCAAAGAAGGTCCAAGTATATCCTCCATTCAATTCAACAAGGGTTGCAGATTGCCACTTTTTTCTTTCTTTATTTCCCAGTCACCTTCGCAACATCCCCATTCTCTGTTCACCATATCCCACAATCACCAATGAACTCATTGAACCATCATTTTCCCCAAACCACACTAAAATGGATGAAAAGAAAGATAAGAAAAGAGAAAGCTTTTGGTGGTTGATTTGGTTGGAGAAACATGTCAGTGGTGGAGAGTAGCATGAACGGAGCCAAGATTCTTACTCGAGGGAGTCAAAGGATAATTTTTTTGAAAAGTAGAGGATAAGTGAGAGGTCATAATTATATACATCTTGTTATGATTAATTTTTCCATATTCTAGTTATATTATGTGCGTAATTGTGAAAATTATGTTTGTTTTGATTTAGAAGGTGAAATATGTATGCAATAGTGAAAACCAGTTCAAAAGCATGTTCTTAGCTTCCCATGTGAAAATTAAGTCCTTTGGAAGAAAGTAGAATTGAGTAAAAACTCATCTTTGATAAGACGTAATCACGCCTTGTGACTAATGCGAGGCTAATGTCTGACGTAAGAAATCTAAAATTCTAGAAGTAAATTCGTGATGAAGCCCACTTTTATGATTATTTTCAGTATTTTAAAAGTATCAGACTAAGAATCAATCTCTTTTATTAATTAGAACTTTATTTATTTATATTTCTCTTTATATTATCTTTTGTTATTGTATTAAAATTCAATTAACCTATAAAAATTTTAAATTTATTATATAATCTAAAGGTAAAACCTTTTTTGAGGTTGGAGGGGGCAACGGTCTCTCCCGATACAAGAGTACCTTCGTCCTTGGAGAGGAGTAGGTAACGGTGAGGCCTAGGTTTTCTATTTCATAGGAAAAGATTGAGAGGACAAGAGAAGAGAAGAATGAATTAAAAAATTATTGAAGGACCTAGTTGATGTTTTAACAGTAGTTTAGGTATCAAATTAGATATTAGTTTTTGTTAATGTTCACATCATTAATTTAACGGGTTGGTAGTGTAGTGATCATTTTATAACAAATTGAAAACGTTAACCATCATAATGTAATTTTTCAAACTTCAGTAATGAAAAATATCTAAACATTAGTGATCATTCTTGTAGTTTTCCCTTTTGATTAAAGGGAGGGTATCAATTTCTTTGTAGCAGAAAAGGAAGGGTATCAATTCAGCTCAGCTCTTTCTCGTATTACATTGCCTTTCTCAAAATTGCAAAAAAGTAGGCTTCTATTTTCATTTTATTCACTGAAAAAGGTAAAGCTGGGTGAAGTATGTCGGTTATAGGTTTTGGTTTACAAATCAGACCTTCCCCAAAAAAAATTTGCTGTGAATATTTGATTGAATATGTTGATGACAAAATAATAATATAACAAATTTAATGTTTTCATATTATCTCAATAGTTTGAATATGAAAATATTAAATTTGTTAAAGTTAGATCAAGCAAAATTCAGATAATTTTACTTAATCCAAAAATTTACTAGTCTAATATAAAGTTTTGGCAACTTTACCAAAAGTATGGTATTCATTTTTTTTTCTAGAAATATAGTACCTCTCATATTATTTTCAATAATATTGTACTTTCTACAGTAAAAGTGAAGTCGGATTAAAAGGATTCTGACTTTGAGTAATGTTTGTATTTTTTATTAAAAAAATTAAAGTCAGACTGAAAGAGTTTCGACTTTGAACAATATTTTACACTGAAGTCGGGTTATATACCCACCGTCTTCAACATTTTTCAATTAAAAAAACATGAACAGTAAATTGTATTCTCACCTACTTCACTTTTACTGTAGCAAATACTATAAATTTGGAAATAAAAATAAGAGTACAAAAAAAAGTTTCTAGCTGCCATATTCGTGGCATTCCCCCATAAAGGGTTTTTGATAATTTGTTTATATTGGGGTAAATTACTCAGGTGATCACCGAATTTTGAGGTGGTCCCATTTTGACCACCCAACTCCGTAACTTGTCAATCAAACCATCAAATTTTTTGTTATATTTTGACCATCGCCGTTAAAAAACTAACGGAGAAAGTGACGTGACATTTAACAAAAAATTGAATAATTACACATTTGGTCCATATTAGTTACCTATTATATCAATTTGGTCCTAATTTTAATTTAATTAAATAAAATTAATCAACCAATCAGATGACGACACGTGTCATCACTCAATTGGATAAATTTACTCAAATTTTAATTTATTTTATTTAATATATTTATTTTCCTCCAATTAGGTGGTTAAAGGAAAATTAAAGAGGAATGGAATGGCCTTGGAATAATACGAACCTGGGACATCCAAGGGATATTCATTAAAATATAAAATTATTAATTAAATTAAAAAAATTGATCCAATATTATTTATATGAAATTACTAAAATAAATGTGAAAAATAAAAAATATTCAATTTAATTTAAAATAAAATAAATCATAAATCTATTTTCATTTTAAATCTTGCTTTAACTATTTTAAACATGTTTAAAATATTTTCATTTTTAATTTAATTGTTTGAATTAATTCAGTGGTATGTGTGTGTTTTACACATCCTAAGTAACCTAGGTTCGGGTCCTTTTCAACCATTTTTACTTCTTTTTTTCTTAGCATTTTCTGTATTATAAGATGAGAATATATATATATATATATATATATAATAAAGCAATTCATACGTGTCACCACCTGATTGGAGGAAAATAAATATATTAAATACTAAATAAAATAAAATAAATTTAAATAAATTCATTCAACCAGGTGATGACATACGGCGTTATCTGATTGGTTGAATAATTTTATTTAGTTAAATTAAAATTAGGACAAAATTGATATAATAGGTAACTAACATGGACTAAATATGTAATTATACAAATTTTTGTTAACTGCCACATTACCTCCTCCGTTAGTTTTTTAACGATAGTAGTCAAAATATGATTAATTTAAAAGTTTGATGGTCTGATTGACGAGTTACGTAATTGGACGGTCAAAATATGATTGTCCCCAAAGTTCGGTGGTCACTTGAATAGTTTACCCTTTATATTATATTGGTATCTGAGGTATTAATCTGCTTAAGGCATGAAGAACCTTGTTTCCTCATGATGTACTGATAATTGAGGCTTATATCCTCTCATAATAAAATATTGAAAAAAATAATACAAAAGTTTATTATAGAAATGACTCTCTCAATCTATTTCTTTTATTTTATAATGTAAGAATTTTTTTCTAACGTTGCTTAAGGACCTAATGTCTCATCCCGTTAGATAAATCGATAGTTGGTAGTCTTTGACTTTTTTATCATTCTATTCAAGTACAAGGTAATATCAGTGTTTGGTTTCAAATATGGATAAACTCATCCACACATACATACTAAACTACTCGAACTCGAATGATCTAGGTAAAACACCTCATCTTTTACCACTAAGACCCTATTCTTTTGACAATTTTTAACACTATTTTTAGAAATTTAAAAGTATTTTATAAATCTATCCATCTATATATATTCTTTGATCCCATGACAATTCACCCAGCTTCATCCTGCACATTCTCTTTAATCAATTTACTATATAATTATAAACAATTTTATTATTATTTTAACAACAAATCTTATTATTTGAATCCGAAACTTATTTTGAATAACAATAATTATTGATATTTAATTATGAAATGTGACGTTACAATTAAGATATTAAATCCGAGTCTTGTTTTATTATGAGTCATTTACCTCTTTATAGAAGTGCTTGTGAAGAGAGGATTTATTATTATTATTATTATTATTATTATTATTATTATTATTATTATTGGTGGATACCATGATTGTGAATAAAACAATATTATTGGTATCTAATTACGTTAGATATTCAAATTTATTAAATCAAAATTATTTAAAATTATAAAATATTTTAGATATATGAACCTTTTTATTGTTATAGATAAAAAGTTAAATATTATGCGACTATCAAAATTTTCTTTTCAAAACCAAAACAAATTCATGACTGATATAAGTAAATTCATACATTAAATCTGCACTTTTGAATCCACGGCCCATAATATGGAATAGAAATCATATGTCCTGCCCTTACATAAAAAAATATTACTTTTCGTATCATACACTCCTAAACAATCGCTTTCCTAAGCAGATATTAGCTTTCTACCAAAATTATAAACAAAAACGACAACTAGTTGCTATAAAACAAAGCATGTGACCAAAAATATTTAAAATTATAAAATATTTAATAAATTATTTAAAATGTGTAATAAAATATTAATTAATTATTTAAAATTATAAAGTATTTGTTGGATAGCAATATATATATATATATAATGTTACGTATTAAATTTAGATATTCAAATAAATAATGTTTAAATAAATTCATCAAATGACTCAACAGAAAATGAAGTGTTGTTATCCCTAAGTGACATAAAATCGAATAATTTATCTATATAAGATTAATAA
Source organism: Hibiscus mutabilis (assembly GCA_019671005.1). Lineage (NCBI taxonomy): Eukaryota > Viridiplantae > Streptophyta > Magnoliopsida > Malvales > Malvaceae > Hibiscus > Hibiscus mutabilis. The sequence goes on from CM033727.1 coordinate 13,480,284, forward strand.
ACAAATATTATATTATAAAAATTAAATTAATTTACCAAAAGGTGTAACATTTGTCAGATTTAGATGTTTTTTATATGCAGATTTAGATGTTACATTAAAACAAACACTTAGTAAATTATATTTAAAAAACGTTAGATTAAATTTGGGCATTTCTGAATCAGATATTACATTGAAAAAACCAAAAATTATACTAAAATGTGTTAAATTTAAATAGCGAACGATGTGTTAACTATTAACGCGAGATTTACTTCAATGATTTAACAATGGAAAAATCATGGGAGTAGAGAAATTTTAAAATTTTCATAAATTATTATTTCTTTAAAGCCATCCCACATACTATATATATATTTAAGAGAAAAAAATGGAACACGCTTCATGTGCTATATGCTATACACCATGTGAACTTATGTATTAAAGATGACAACGAGCACATGGAATGTCTTACATGTATACTTTATAATTCCTATAATGTTCATAGAAGACATTACTCTATCTTTTATAATATTAATTATAATGTTAATCTCATTATAAGGTAATATTTTTAATAAGGGTAATAATCTTATCTAGATAATTATTTCATACACAAGCATTTGTAGAAACTTTGTTTACACAAGCGCCATAGTTTTAGGGGCTTAAGTGTAGTAGTTTTGAATTTATGGGCGATAGTATTTTAGATTTAAGGTTAAAATTTAGTGTTTATAGGTTAAAACCTAAATCCTTAAACATAAACCCTAAACCCTAAATAAATTTTAACTATGAACACTAAATTCTAAACACCTACATTAAAATTCCTAAACTCAAAACCTCAAATTAAAACCCTAAACCTTAAAATATATTTGAAATAATTATCCTATCTTTAATACCTATAATGTTTATAGATAACATATAACTCCTATTTATTTACCTATTTGTGTATTTTTAACATTTAAAAATATGTTTGGAAATTTGAGTTATTAATAATTAGATGTTGTGAATAAAATAACGAAGAACAACGAACAATATTAAAAGAACAAAGAGATGAGAGAAAGAGGGAGATTTGTATTATTCTTAATATTGACATGAGTGTAGAATGCCTTAATCAAATCATCTATTTATAGGCATAAGAAATACATAATACATTGAACTCTAATTAGTGGAGATAATATTCCTAATGATAAAGTAAATCAAATCTTCTAGATAAAGTACTTATCATGATAGACATCCACATAGATGAATATTCATAACACTCCCCCTTGGATGTCTATGAACATAATGTGTCTTGTCAAAACCTTACTCAGATAAAAACCCAGTGGGAAAAAATTTTCTTAGTGAAGGAAAAAGAGTACACATATCTTTGATACGCATAACATGTTGCCTCATTAAAAACCTTACCAGGAAAACCCATTGGGATAAAACCTCAGTTAAGGGAAAAAAGAGTGCAACGCGTATTTACTCCCCCTCATGAGATCTTTGAATCTTCATAATTCAATCTTGAATACTATTTTTCTAAAGATTGTGAGGGATGAAACTTTGGAGTAATAGGTTCCATTTTGTCATCTTTGATGTATCCATCTTTCGATTGAGATATACATCTTGCAATATCTCTGCACAAGATAGTTTTGCATCATATCTTGTGAAAGTAAATCACATATCTTCTAGATATGTTGGGTTAATGGTCTTAGCCAAACACATTTTTGGCTTGCCTCATGCATAATAATTATTTCTACAAGATTTGAGGAGGCATCGGCGAATGTTTGAAGATCGAGAGGTAATGATCTTGTATATCCATGGATATTTCTTGACCAAATAATATATGGTGCTTCAAAACCAAGAAAAAGATATAATTGTCTTTATTCATATCCAATAATATTACAATTATTAGGATACTCAATGGATATGCTTTATTCATATTGAATCTCGTTAAGATTTTTTCAGCATGTGTCCATTCATAGACAAAAATACATATTTAAGTACTCGATCTTTAGTTCAAGATAAAACCCCATCTCAAGATTCTTTTTCTCGAATACTTTCATTAAATACTTTGAAAGCTCTTCAGGGGTTCTAATGATATTCGAATTATCATAATGAATCTTGATCCAAACTTCTTTATAAAATCGTAAGGAAATATGATCATTCTTATAGTATTTCCTTAATTAGTACTCACTAAGGCGACTATACCAAATGCGCCAAAATATAAGTATTCAAGGGGTACATCTAAATAAATTTTCTCAGAAATTTCCAAATGCTTCTAGCATTTTAAATCCGTCAATGATAACTTTCCTTTTATAGGGATCCACAAAATGATTAGACACATATAAAATATTTTATAACTGCCAGAGTAATTGCAGCCACCATGAAATAATTAAAACTCTTCATAAATCATAATTCAAGTCGTATTTACGACTACTTATTTGTGTCTCACTTGCATTACAACTTTAGATGTTTGGACTGTTGGTCCAAATACTTCTCTTTTAGAAGTTCAAAGCGTCTTTCTACGTTGGCCAATTCAATATCGATACTTTTGAATAGATTTCTATACATGATCCTTATTTTGTTCCTTTACTTCTATAGAAACATTGTTTGAAAAATCGTTGTCGACAACTTTTCTATTTCGGTTCCATTCTCATAGTGACATAACTCATCGAGATCTCTTCAAGATTTCAATCTTTATTTCAGGTACCTGAAACTCTTCAAGAGTTTTATTATTAGTTATGTCTTGGGTCTCTTCAAGAGCACCCGCCTCCAATATATGGCTATCTCATACTGCTTTCCATTTACGAAAATTTTGATCATTGGAACCAATTTCAACTATCATGCTCCATGCATGATTTACATCCAACCGCTCTAACATGTATTCAAATTTAGAGCATTTTCAGCTGGTATATGAGACTTGATTACTCTCATTAGGTCAGTAAATATGTCTGCAGTTGACATACAATAATTTGAATTATCTTATGAACTTTTAGTTCATATCTAAGGATCTAAATAATGATAATTCATTTTCTTCTTTATCCAGTTGATTATTCTCTCCCCTAATGTTGAGAAAAAAATATCATCTCATAAATGATTCTCCAATTAATGTTTAAGAATTTAAACATAAAAGGAAACTCATATTCAATATATATTCTCAACCCTTTTTATTTACCCATTTTGTGCGTTGTGGTGGGGCAATTCATATCGCACATTCAAAAATTATAAAATGGGAAATGTATGGTTTCTGACCAAAACCAATTATAACGTGGAGTTTATTATAATTTTTTGATGCGTATAAGTGTTGCTATATGTGAAATATCATATAGATAATTTTGTTCTCATAGTTTAGCTATTAAAGAGGAGGCATCTAATTAAAATTTTGCTAAACTATATTTTTCATAATCAATAGGCTTTGTAACAACTGATATAGCCTAAAATATAAACCCACTAGCTTTTGCAAGACGAATAGTCTAACTGCATAATCTGAATCCTTTTATAATCAATATCACAAACTTCTGGTTGTAAGTTGATAAAACAATGTACATGCATCTACTAAAATCATATAAAACTTTCCACATTTGTGGATAAATGAACCCATATTTCATTCAGATATGCAAGACATGCAGTCTCAACTTTAGTACAATAACTTCAAGTTCTTTTGGTAAGTGGGATCTTAATCATTTCCTTTGAGAACAAGCAACACAAGAACTTCGTGTTCTTTTAGTAAGTGAAATTTAATCAATTCATTTGAGAACATGCACCACAAGAACTTCAGGTTCTTTTAATAAATGTATATAAATCCCAATAGCTTTCACATCATTATTGATTAGGATGGTCTAACCGATCATGCCAACTATATATACATGTGTATATATCTCTGAATTTGTGAACTTCTTGTTTACCATAACATGTGATTCAATCTCACTTTGTACATGCGTGGCACAAATTTTGAAATACAAGTTTCTTTGAAATTTGATAATACACTGTCCACAAAAAATTGTTCCATTGAATAGAAATATATTTAGCTCTTTCGGAGCTTTCAATGGAAATCATTCTTTTGGAAAGCAATATATAATTCTTCTAGAGCTTTTAACTGACTTTTTGGCTACCAGAACTTATATCCAGATTGACTTATTTCAAATGTCAATTGATAACATATGTTATCTATAATTCATGAAGTATTATTTTGCGAACTCATATTGCTCTCTTAAAATTTCGACTTCTAGTGGTGACGATATCATTACCATTAGCGATAATTATTACAATATTCGAAATACTGCTCTTTTCATAATGTGCTTCTCTCGAGAACTTATTGCTCTTCTGGAGCATCAATATTTTCAGTACTTTGAGATGGAAAAATATATCTTATGCTTCTGGTGAGCATAAATCGTTACCATAGATTGTATTTGACAAGTAGTCATGTGAAACAAAATAAATAAATGTCATAATATATGTACAAACCAACATAAAACAAAGATTTAATCCTCGTACGCGGTATTGTTAAACCAGTTCACAAGGTCCTTTAGGAACCTCCTTTGAGACCAGTAGCCTCGGAGAACGGGATGTCCAGCCAATATATTTGGATTAAACCAACAGAAACAAAGAACATATTAACTCATTAAAGAATATACTTTCGGCATTAAACTAATATATAAAGCACAAATAATTAATGCGTAAAGTAAATAAATATAAAATAAAATAAATTAAAAGATCAATAATTCTCTTCAAGGTTATGAGAATAATTAGAAGACGATATATTTCTTTCAAGGGTTATAAGGAAATCAACAACGTCCAAATAAGTTGGACCAATATCATCTTCTTTATTTTCACAAACAAAATTTGCTTTCATTTTTTTCTTTATCAATCAATGATCGTGGATTTTTCAGCGTATGACAAGTACGAGACCAATATTTTATAATGTCACATTGGTAATAAAAAGGATTTCACTTCCTTAGAATGATCTTTATTGCTCTTGTCATCCTTATAACCTCACTACCGGTAGGTAGAAGAATTCTTAAAATGACCATATTTTCTATGTCTATATTCATAGCTTCAATCACGACCACAACTATTAATGTGATCTTTATTCTTTCCATAATATAATCTCACATTCACTTCAAGGAATGGAGTGGAGCCAGTGGACCTTTAAAACTTTTTTTTTCAATATATTGTGTTTGAGGACAACATTATTTGCGTGAAAAGTTAAATATGTTTTTATTAACATATCTTCATCATTGATAATCGCATGGAATAAACATCATGCTTGCATTCACTTCAAGGAATGCCTCCCATAAAACTTTTTGGACCAAGATAAATTTTCATAACTTAAACTTGGGAGAAATAGTCTAGTTTTTCGACATATGAGAATTATCGTTTTCAAGCAAAATCATCATAGTTTATCGCACTTTAAAATCATAATTTAAAAAATAAAATTTACCGATATTAATTTTCTTCTCGAGGAGAATGGAGGTATAGCAAATGACCAAGATAGCTTCTCATAATAATCTCGTCTTTTTCCAAGCTATTATATCATGTAAAAGTTAAAACACGGTTAAAAATATCAACTGTTATCAATAGAATATCATAAACAAATATTAATGTTTAATTATAAACTAAATAAATAGGGAAATCTCAATAAACTTACATCAACGATGTTCACACACAATTTTAATTGAGAAGTTATTGGTATGACAATATTTAATAGAAAACACCAACTGTTCATGGTTAAAATTAAATTTAAAGTAAGTGTGAACTAAACTAAATAAAATAGAAACATGAGGAACCATATGCAAGATTATCCCTTTTCATGAAAAGGAAATAAGCGCACATGCGCAGACGTGTTTTCTTTTACTTTTAATTTAATATTTTTCTTTTTAAGTTATACTAATATGTACAAGTTATTGTTTTTGGTTCAAACATGTTAAAGGTAGATCAATAAAGACAGTAATTTAAAATTATATAATTTATACCAAACACAGTCTCTCAATCTCTGTCAATTCGTCCTTTAATTTGTGAAAAGCCACAAATTCATCCCTGTCCAATGCTCAACTATAATCAAACATGTCTATGATTTTTCAAAAATTAAAATTTAAAGCGAAAGACTATCAATAACTAAAAAACAAGGAAAATAACTTATCTTTAGTTCAACGTAGAATCAAATTTTTTTCGATAATTCCTTTGGGACTCGAACGAAGAGCACCAAAATCTTTCGAGCGAACTCGTGCTGATAACGTGTTGTGAAAAAAATAACGGAAAACAACGAGTAAGAATAAAAGAACAAAGAGATGAGAAAAAAAATAGATTTGTATTATTCTCAATATTAACATGAGTATAGAATGAATACATAATACATTGAACTCTAATTAATGAAAATCTAATTAATGAAAATATAATAATAAAATAAATCAATTTTTTTAGATAAAATACTTATCATAATAGACATCCACACAAACAAATATTCATAACATTATATAATTTTTTTAACATACTGATAGATATTTTTATCTTTAAAAACGGGATTAAGAAACTATTTAAAGATAATAAATAATAAATGGAATATTTTTATATACAACTCTGTTATAATTTTCATACCAATAAAATACAAGTGAAACATGTAGTCCCATAAATAACAGCTGTCACCACGTGACACTTGTAGTCTCCCCGCCCAGACCCAACTCGACCCGCCCGGCAAAAGAGTAAACCCCCCAGAATAGAAAAACCAGAAAACGTACAACATTAAACTAGCTGTCACGCTACAATGTTTGCAAAAATATCGGTCGCATAAAAGACAAGACACCACCCTGCTGTGCTCTCCACTTTCCAAGTTTCCACACTCGCTTTCTCTCCCACTCTCCTGCCCACTCGCACGTTTACGCGCTTTCCATCACTCGCTTCCGTCTTTTATTTATTTCCTCAGTCTTTAATTAATCAATTTCAAAATCAAACTGGAATGAATATGGAAATTACATATAATTAATGATAATAATTATAATAACAAACAAAGATAAAATATTATCAAATCTGAACCGTTAAAATAGCAACAAGTAATCGTGATATAAAATCATCACCGTCAAAATATAAACTAAAAATAAATTAAAGAAAATAAATACGCTGCTGCTACTACTACTAAAAATGGGGCCAAACATAAAAATCGACCAAATCCGAATCCTGTAATCCCCGAATGTCAGATCTAAGCGAACAACGCCACAGCTGCGACAACAGCTGCAACGGCGGATCCAGCGACGGTGACTCTATTCAAAGCGGCGGCATTCGGAGGAGAAGTCGGAGATGCTCCAGGTGGCCCACTGATGGAGGATGGAGTGGCAGAGTCGGAAGGAGAAGCACCAGCTGTGGGAGAACCAGCAGGAACCATAGGAGGAGCCGGGGGAGAGGAAGTTGGAGAAGATTCAGGGGCTGAAGAAGGAGTAGGGACAGTTGACGGCGGCGAAGCAGTGGGTGTAGCAGTGGGAGACGTGGATGGAGAAGCCTTGGGAGCTGGAGTCGGAGAAGAAGACGGTGGTGATTTAGTCGGGGCGGAGCTTGGAGCTTGGCCGAGAGCGCAGCTTACTATGAGAGCTAAGAGAAGGAAGCAGGCGAAGGATTTAGCCATTGTATAAATTTAAGAGAAAAACGGAAGGAAACGGAAAGAGCCTGAGAAATAATAGAGGAAGCAGCAGTAGAGTAAAGGGAGAAGAGGGGGGAAATGAGGTATTTATAGAAGGTTTAGGCCTTGGGCTGGGTTTTGACAGAACTCTACGTCTTCTAAAACTTTGGAGTTTCCTGGGTTTTTAATGAAGCACAGGAATTTGTTTTTTTGTGTCAATTTAGTCCATACTCAAAGATCACCCTTTTCTTATTTCCATTCTTTTTCTTTTTTGGACTTTAAAACAAAGTAAAAGAGTTTTGACTAGACTTGCTTTTAAAAAATATTTGTCTCCAAAATGCTTTTATTTTATGAAATCAAATCTAAAAATTTGGTTTTCGATAATTTTCTTAACTTTTATAAAAATAAAATATAAAAATTATGGAAAAGTTTTCTTTCTTATTAATTGTTAAAAATAGATGCTTATAGAAGATAACCAATTAAAGAAAAATGGAGAAGGGTTATGTGGAGGAATGGCGGCGGCAGGGTTTTACTTTGTTCATCGGTAACTTATCGGAAGGCATTCATTGGGCTGGGTTGAGGTTGGCATTCGATGGTTGCGCTAAGGTTTTGGACGCATTCATCCCAATTAAGAGAGGACGAGATGGTCTTCGTTTTGGTTTTGTGCACATGTATACGCTGGGAGATGCACGTAAGGCTATTGAGAGATTTAATGGGTCTATGTTGTGTGGATCGATCATCTTTGTTTCTATGGCGAGGCTGCCAGGACCGTTTCGGAAGGATAATCACAATGAACACCATATTCATTTTGGTGTACAGAGACAATATAGTCGTGGTCGGTATGTAGTTCGTCGATATCGCACGAGAGAGGGAATGGAAACAACGGAGAAACATAGGGTGAGGGGAAATGAAGAATGTTGTGATCATCAAGAGGTGGCCCTAGATCATCGGAGCCTGCACGTGGGGGAACTGGATTCGGATGCTAAAGATGTACTCGATTGCAGTCTGCTGGGCTGGTGTAAGAGATACATTCCGCTTAATTCCTTTGTAGATAGTTTGTATAAGGCTGGTTTTTGTCGTTTCAAATTAATAAGTGTCAGGAGTAGCTGTGTTACTTCTTTTTTATGGCTGTGATATAAGGGAAGAGTTTCTTCAGAACACAACAGACTTGGCCATGTGGTTTGATAAAATTGAGCCATGGTCTGCAGAATCAGCAGGGTTCCATAGTCGTCAGGCGTGGGTGTTAGTGTATGGTTTGCCTCCGCATGTGTGGTGCCTAGCGACTTTTGAAGCGGTCGCATTCTTATGGGGATCTTTCATTGTTGTGGATGATGAAACCAGTCAACCCTCATGCTTTGAAAGGGCAAATATATTTCTAACTACCAATGATTTGGCGAGAATTAATGATTTTGTTGTGATTAATGTGTAGGATGTTGCTTATTAAGTTAGGGTCACTGAGGTGGAACCGTTATTCTGGCCAAGTTTTTGTGTGGGAAGTGACACTAACTCCTCGGATCATAGTTTATAGAACGTGAGGTTCATGTCCATAGTGGAGGGAAGGTACCGTTGTTTGAATTGGATGATTGTGCTGAGAAACAAATGAAGTCGAGTCGAGACTACGAGGTTGTTTCCTCGGAGGGTCGAGGTGGCGATGTTGCAGGGATCGAGACATCTTGGGACATTACACCAGCCAAGGAATCCCTTTCGAATGATAACTTGGAGTCCCTTAAGCTAGATTTGGTAAGGAGCGAGGATGAGAATACTATGGGAACATCACTGGCTGTGGATGGGGGAGTTAGAGACATTACCGAGGGGATGTAAGGTGATGGGTTCACTTCATTACAGGATCGAGTAGTTTGGATTGAGGGGCTTGAGAGTAGTGTGGTGCATCGCGACTTTTGTGCTGGGGAAAGTGTTTCAGAAATTATTAAACTGCATGAGCAGTCCCAATTTGTTTCAAATATTAATTTGGTTGATGTAGTTGTGTAACAAGCAAATTCTATTCCTAGTCTGGAGAGTCCAATTGCTGATTTTTCTCTGGTTGATAATGCTGCGACTTCTTCACGCTTTTTCAGGAAACGCTGTGGTAGACCTCGTAAAATTGTGGCTCCTGTAGAAGAAGATACACATAATGCATCGGGTTTTCTTCCTGGTTAATAGACACTACGTCGCGAAGTACATGGTACACTTTATTTGAGTCGTTTAATTAGGGTTCAGACGATCGGTATAGAGGAGGATATTGTGCGTGATCTTGGTCGTGTTATTGCTGGGAGTGAGGTGGGGACTTGATAATGCAGATTGTGTTGTGGAATGTGCGGGGTTTGGGTAATGCGAGTAAGAAACGATCTATTCGGGATATGTTGCGGATGAATAAGATTGATATGGTTTTGTTCCAAGAATCTAAGATGGAAGAAGTACCATCCCATATTGTAGCTAGCCTCTGGCATTCGGGTTCATTTGAATTTCGCTTCGCTCTGTCAATTGGGGCGTCTGGTGGCATTGTGGCAATTTGGGAATCATCAAAATTTAGTTTGGAGCTGTTGGAGGTTGCTAGACATTTTGTTCTGTTGCAAGGAAGATGGGTTCATGAAGGGGTTGATTGTTGTGTGATGGTCATGTATGCTTCTTGCTTGGTTGTTGATCGGATTGTACTGTGGGAGGAGTTAACATCGCGTATCAACAGTTGGGAGGGTCCTTGGTGCATTTTCAAGGACTTTAACTCAGTCTGTTGCTCCTGAGAACGCATGGGGTGCAATTCCGAGTTTGATGGAGTAGGTGATTTCAATTCTATTAGGATGATCAATCAAAGTGATTTGGCTAAGAGGGGGTGAATTGACAATTTAAAAATAAAAGGAAGCAAATGGAAAGATAAAAATGAGACACTAGGAATTTATAGTGGTTCAACCTTCTAACAAGGTCTACATCCACTAACTCAGCTTCCCACTAAGGATTTTCATAAATTTACTATGATTTTTTTTCTCTAGAACTAGGCTAAAGAGGCAACCTTGTACACAATAAAAAACTTCTACCAAAAACTTTGATCAAACACTATCTTTTTACAAGAAATACAATAGCAAACTGAAAATCCTCTCAAAGGTAGTTTGTTTGCCCAATTACAAGTTCACTCAACCCAAAAACTTAAATCAAAAGATTACAATTAAGAACACTCAAGTGGGTTATAAGAATTTGACTCTAAAAGCTCAAAGATGGCTGAATTTTTGCTTGGATGCTTTAGACTTGATCAAAATGTTCAATGGTTGTTATTGTAGCTTTGGAGACTTGGATATATACCCCTCATTGATTTCTAACCGTTTGGATGGTTGAGATATTGAATAGAGCCATTGGACTGCATTTTTCCCGCAATAAATATTGTCTGCCAACCCTCGGTATCGATACGCGAGCTGCCATATCGGTACTTGTCAAAAGAAGAAAGAGTCATTGTACAAAGGTATCGATAAGCGGGAGGGCGTATCGGTACGAAAACTGCATTTTAAAAAGGCGTACCTGTACGGTAAGTATCATATCGGTACTGGTTTTTCTTACTGGAATCTAAGAAATAAGTGAGTGAAAAATCATATCGGTACGACTAAAGGCGTATCGGTACGGTATAACTACTTTTCGAAAATTATGATTCTAATAAAACTAACAAGGTAACGACTATAAAATTAAATGCAAAGATTTTGTAAATCTGAACACCCCGTATTGGTACGAGTAGAGCCGTACCAATACTCAAAGCTTATTTGGTTCCCAGGTAAGAATGGTGTATCGATACGGCTATACGCGTATCGGTACCCAATAAACATCTCGTTTAAAAAATAAATTTTAATAGCTAAGGACCGTATCGATACACCTGGACCGAATTGGCTATTTGAGTATGAAAACACTTAGAAAATATTTAGGGTTTTATTTTTTGCCCTAGAAACAATTTTAAGTTCGAATCTTTGTCATTTTATGAGCATTTTTGAGTACTTAGAAATTTATTCAATTTTATAATTTAGTTCTTTAAAATTATTGTTATATCAAAATCAAATATTGGTTTTACAATCCCTCCCTTTTTGATATAACAAAACTCAAAATAAATTTTTAAGACTTTTTGAAATAACTACCCCTTTCTTTAAGGCTAAAAAATCATCTCTTTTACTTCTCCCCTTTTGGTTAGATCAAAATCAATGAGATAAATAAAGCAAGATATAAATAATAAAACACTCCAAGCATAAAGGAAACAACATAAATATCATTAAATTCAAACCATAAAGTTTAGAGCAACTTTAAAAAATCCAACTTAAATATATAGAAACATAATCCAATGCAAAATAAATATAAACCATAGGAGTTCAAAAACGAATAACATAGATGCATAAAACCTAAGATGATATGGTATGAATGAGATGCAAGAGCCTAAGGAGCATCCTCGTCTTCATCTTCCTCATGATCATCACCAAGAGCATGACCATACCATTCTCCATGAAAAGCGGTAAGAGTCATGTCCATAGACGCTTGACGATTCTCCTTGGATGTAACTCTAGCTTCTAAAGAGGTGAAACGAGTATCCAAAAGAGCAAAGCTAGAATTCAACCTCGAATCCAAAGTGTCAAACTTCCCATCAAGATAGGCCATGAGAGCATTAAGGGAAGGTTGAGCAACCGGAGGCACTGGATCAACTGGAGCTGCCGGAATATTCGCTACCGGATCGAGTTGTGTATCACGAGGGAGATCCGCAATACAAATCCATTCACCATTGTAGATGATGAACTTTTCACACTAGAGAGAGTGACCATCAATTGGGTCAGTGAGAGGTGAAGGAAGATCGTAAGAGCAGTCGATGCCAAACTTGTGAAACATATAGCCCAAGGCGGTGTCATGGGTGAAAGATGTAACTTGAGAGGTGAAAAATTTTTGGACAAGGAATACTAGCTCGACAAAGATGATTTGAGCTAGGTTTGGACGTTTTTCTTCACGAAAACAATAAAGCCAAAAGTCATCGACTTAGCGAATGGTAGACCATTTACCACCGGATGGTCGAAATCACCAAGTGATAAAGAAGTAAAGAAAACGCTCTTGGGCATCTAAAACGGTTACGAAGCCACCATAGGTATGAGGAAAATTAATTTCATCATCTATACCAATATCATCTATCCCCAAAAGATTGGCTATAGTTTTAGAATCAAGACGAAAGGTTCTTTCCATAAGATAAGACTCGAGTGCTATAACCTCGGTTTTCTCTTAATTGTAAACACATTGGGTATTAGAATAAAAAATAAGGACAAGGTTTTTATATTGAATGCTGGGTATACTTAGAAAAGGCATGAACTTTCATTCCCTTAATAAATCAAGATATCGAAAATTAAATTCATCAGAAGTCATGAAAGGTAGGGAAACAACACGTTCACGACAGATTTTAAAGTTTTGAAAATGTTTAAAACGATATAAAGCATTTGGATTTTCCGGTTCATTAAAACATTGACGATAAACTTGGTTAAGGTTTGGTCTTGTACCATTGTTTTCGGGATTGGGTTCGGTAGGATTAGGATTGGAAGAGCTAGATGCAATCTTCTTTCTTCCTTTTTTCTTAGGACCCGTGATAAAATCCTGAAAAACAATTTCAAAACACAAAAATAGTGTATGCATAAACATCACACTCAATATAATAAATAATCTAATGATCAAGGTATTAAAAAAAACATATATTGTATAGATTAAATCCATATACAAATATAGAAAAATTTTTGATAAAAGAAAAAACTGAAAAATAGTAAAGAAAAATATGCAAGTATAATTTTATATTCAAACAAAAAAAATTTAGTTTTGAAAAAGTTTTTGTAAAATCTTTGAAAATAGTGTTATATACATACAAAAAGTATATTTTTTAAGCATATACAATATATAGATATGAACGAAAATGAAATTTAAAGAAAATAAAGTTTATACCTTGAATAAGGATTATAGATGAATAAGGGTTTGATGTAAAAACCAAAAGCCCCAAAAAGATTTTAAAGATTTGTGAGAAAATCAAAGGGTTTGAAGGGTTTAAAAATGTTTGAGCCGACTAGGGTTTTGGAGGAAAAGTTAGATTTTGGTTTAAATTAGGAAAACCCTCTTTTAATGAGATTTAAAGACATCAGCGGCCACCCGTACCGATATGCTACTTACGCGTACCGATACGCTACTTGTGCGTACTAAAACCACGTACTAGTACGGGTTTTTAGCCATATCAATCCTCAACCCATACCAGTACAAGCTTACCTATACAGAAACACTGCCTCAGATACCCATATCGATACGCAATACCTAATATCGATACGCCTCGACCAAAAACGACATTTTTACCTCATAAATTCGAATTTAATCCAATCGAAATCCATATGTATGATGTGAGATCAACATAAATGAGCAAAAAAAAAATTCATACTCCCCCTAGCAACAAAGATAGATGCACATAGGAGCAAAAACACAAAAGCATGGAAATCAACCAAGTTCAAGCAAGATTTAGACACTAAAAAGGCTCTAAGGTTCAAGAAAGGCTAGTAAGCCCTAACTCTCTCTTAAGAGACCAAAAACGCTCTTTGTCTAAAGGTTTGGTGAAGATATCCGCTAATTGGTTCAAGGTGTCTACATATTCTAGAACTACCTCATTTTTCAAGACATGATCTTTAATAAAATGATGTCTTATCTCTATTTGCTTGGTTCTAGAATGTTGGATGTGATTCTTAGTGAGACAAATGGAACTAGTATTGTCACACTTTAGAGGGATGGTACCTACATCAATTCTATAATCTAAGAGTTGTTGCTTCATCCAAAGGACTTGGGCACAACAACTTTCGGACGAAATGCATTCCGCCTCGGTGGTAGATAATGCTACACTATTTTTCTTCTTAGAAAACCACGATATAAGCATACTACCTAGAAATTGACAAGTACCGGGGGTACTCTTTCTATCTATCTTACAACCTCCATAATCCGCATCCGAATAAGCATGCAAACTAAATGATGACATTAAGAAGCAGTTTCCTTATATTTTCCCACTAAGTAAAATTTTGAGGTCGAAATTTCTTAAGTGGGGGAGAGTTGTAATGCCCCGATTTTGGGCCTAGGATTTAGTCAGGTTAGGCTAGGTGGTTTGTTTGAACCGTTTCGGCAATTTAGACTAATTTTGGGAATAATTCATTTTAAATGGTTTTTGAATGAAATTAATTATGGAAAAATGTTTTAAAATCCTTATTTAATATATAAGTGATTTTGGTGGAATCAATTTTGGAAAAATGTAATTTGGAGGTTTGACATTTTGGAACTAGTGACCAAAATGTAAAATGTGCAAAACTGTTTTTAGTGACTAATTTGTAAAAGATCAAGACTTAGAATCTTTAGGGAGCTTTGACCAAGAGTATCATTCAGAACTTTTCCCCTTAATTGACTATTTTTAAATTAGTTTAATAAACAAAACAAGTTGGAGAGAATTAATTAGTCATTATTTCTTAAAACATATTTCACGTAACTAACTTTTCCCTCAACTATTTTCCTCTCAATTTCTCTCCAGCCAAACATCAGATTTTCTTCAAAGATTTAAGGTAAACCTTTGATTTAGTTCATTCTTTTAACATCAAAAGATTTCTTATTGATTTTCTTTTAAAGCCTTATGATTTTATCTTCATCTTCTCATGAAAAATCATTGCAATTAGGGGAAGAAGCATCATTAGAGGTAAGGTTTCATTCTTCTCCTCTAATGAAAGGTTCTTTAATGAAATTCCCTAGTTCTTGATCTTTTATGAATGTTTTCTAATAGGTTTTGCTGGTATAATTATGGAAAGATGATTTAATTGAGGTTTAATTGCTTCAATTGATGGATCTTTGTTTTGGTTCTGATTTGATGGGTTTATAATGAATTAATACTATGATTATGATGTGTTGATATGTTGATTTAAGTGATTTTAACAATAGAATCCCCAAACTAGGTGAATTCCTAGGTTTTGATGTTGATATCTTTGGGTTTATGACTTGTTTATGGGGTTAATTGGTTGATGGTGGTTCTTTGGTGTTGAAGAGATGTTTTTGGATGTAAATTGATGTTGTTTTAGTGTTAATATCACTGGGTAATAGCTGGAGAATAGTTAGTAAGGTTTCACCGATGATTTCGGTTGTTTTTGTTAGGCGAAAGCTTGGTTATTGTGGGAGGAAAATGTTGTAGTGTGTTGCTGGGGATTGTGATGCAAAGAAATGCAATAATCCTCTGTTTTGCTTTGTTTAGAAGCAGGGGATGATGATTCGATAGTTTCGTTGCGGTTGATCCGGAAGCTTGATTTTGCCTCGGCAAGGCAATCGAGGTGTAGTTGGTGAGTGGCACTAGTTTTAAAGCTTTTCAAAGGTTTGAAAGCAAGGTTTGGGGGTTTATATTAAGCTTGAAATGCTAATCTAAGCTCGGAAGTAAGTATGAGAAATTTTGCTCTCGGTTCTCGGCTTTTCCCAATGTTTCGTATGATCATGTTCATGTTTTTAAAGATAGATTTGTTACCTACTGTTATGCATGTTTTCTTTTATGAATTGAGAAATGATTCATGTTATCCCATGAGATTGATTTATGGTTTTCAAGAGGTTGCATCTTGATGAGAAAAATGCTATGCATTGATTATGTTTTAAAATGTGATATGCTATGGTTTATGTTGATGCAATGAAAAACAGTTGGTAAACATGGTTTTTTAGTGTATATTGGCAAGTGATAGAGCCTTTAATAATCGGATATAATTGGTCGGCCAATAGGATGAGAGTACACTATAATATGTAGCAAAATCGTGTGTGCGTGAGCCACCTCCATGATGTGCAACAACATCATGTGAGTCGTCGTAAGGTGCAAAGCAACACCTTACGGGCATTTAAGGTACAAAGCAACACCTTGTGAACCTTGGTGCGAAGCAACACCATGTGTTCTACCGTTCTTATGGTGCGCAGCCACACCATGAGATGTATCCACATATCTGATGTGTTGGGACGTAGTCCTCCTACGTGTTGTTTGGGATGTATCCCTCCCATGTGTTTGATTGGGATGTAGCCATCCCGGGTCACTTGAGTGCCAATGTAAAAGGTTATATGTATCATTGATTTAAATGGTTTTTGTATAATGAGCTTTATACGTGAGATTTTACTTTGAACATGGTAGCAAATGTTCATGATTTGAAAAGCTAGCTTGAGATTGGCATTGGTTTAATGCATGAACCTTAATGATACATGTGTTAAAAGTTAAATGATTTGCTTTAGTGAGTTTTAAAGCGTAGGACTATGTTGAGCATGATGAAAAATGGTTTATTGAGGAAAAAGGTTTTTAAAAGCATTGTTTATGGTTTTGTTTTGAACATCCCTCACTAAGCACATTGCTTACGCACTATTTTCTTAACAATGCAGAAAAGTAGATTGTTCGGGTTTCAAGAAAGCAAGTGAAGAGGTCCAAGAACTGCTCAAAGTTCAAGTATAGTTTTAACCCTTCAATAGTAATAAATTTGGCAATGGGTGGATACCTTAATGATTTTGGAGTGTATGTTGTGAACTCCCTGGTTTTGGCACAAGTTTGTAGTGCCTAAATGGTTGTGTAAATGGCCTTTAAAGTCTGGTTTAAACTTTGATATGGTTTTTGATGTTTAACTTGGTTTGGCAATAGGGTGCATGCCTATAGTTTTCCTTTCTAGAATATGAACATGCTTGATGATGATTCAGATGCTTTTGACAGTGGTTTGATCCTTGAATATGTCGTGCTCGCCTAGGAATCATGTTAGAATAGTTTGGTTATCTTTGTGGTGTGTTTAAACAGCAATTTAAAACATTGCAGGCCCAAGCGTATTGGTATGTGGGGTACTGTATCGGTATGGGTAGGCCAAATCAGGCTTAACATATCGGTACAGATAGACCCGTATCGATACGGACTTAGAGAAAAATGGTTGGGCGTATCGGTACACGGGGCCGTTTCGATACGATCTTATGTTATCTATGAATCTGCCCAGTTGCGTACCGATATGGATAGCAGGTGTACCGATACGATGTTAGGTAAATTGGTTATTTGGAATCTTATAATGTTTTGTTTTTTTATGTTTTAGTCCCTGAATGTTGTAATTGCAATTAAATGAGTTTGGGTGATCAAATTAAGTTGAAATTTGACATATGAGCATGAAATCTAATTAATTAAATATTGGTAACTTTAATTTGGTAATTAGTCCCTGTAAAATGTTGGTTTCATAAATTGGTCCCAAGACTCGTAATAGGACGATTGGATGCCAATTGGATGCCCGATCAAGTCGTAATTTCACACACTTCTAGCATGTACATGTAGGATAATAATTAAACATCTAGAAAAGATAAAAAGAATATATATATATATATATATATATATACAAGGGTCATTTATTGGGTAAACCTTCCCCGTTTACTCCAATATTCTTCGTGTGACTCGTTCGGTTCGGTCTTGCGACTAGACCGGATCGAGGGAGTTACACCACCTTTCCTTTATCAAAACCTTTTTCAACTAAAAAGTTTGATAATCTTTCATACCAAGCTCTAGGATCTTGTTTCAAACCATATAAAGCTTTTGAAAGCTTGAAAACATGGTTTGGATATTTTGGATCTTCAAAACCGAATGGTTGTTCTACGTACACTTCTTCATTTATAAAACCGTTTAGAAAATAACTTTTTACATCCATTTGAAAAGGCTTGAATTTATGATAACATGCAAATGCATGAAGCATTCTAATAGCTTCCATTCTAACTACGGGTGCATATGTTTTATCAAAATCGATTCATTCTTTTTGAGTGTAACATTGAGCAACAAGTCTAGCCTTGTTTCTCACTATGTTACCACTCTCATCTAGTTTGTTTTTAAAAACCCATTTAGTTCCCATGGTAGATTTATTACTAGGCCTATCAACTAATGTATATACTTGACTTGTCTCTAATTGATTTAACTCTTCTTGCATAGTCAATATCCAATAATCATCATTTAATGCTTCTTTGATATTTATAGGCTCTATGCATAAGATAAATTCTATGAAATTATAAGTATTTCTAAGAGAAGATCTAGTGGTTAACCCTTTGGATGGATCACCCAAAACCTCACCACCTTTGACATAGTTGAACAACCTTGGGTAGGTCACCTCATTTTCCTCTAGAGTCATGTCCTTCAAGGCTTCTAGAGGTGGATCTCGTGCTTCTTCTTTAGTTGGAACTTCATCCACCTTTGATGATTGTCCTCCATCATGGACATCAAAAATTCCTACATCATCATCATGACAAGTAATCCTTCCTTGAAAGGATGTTATCTTATTAAATACTAGATAGGATTTAGAGTTTAAAGAATAACCTAGAAAAATTGCTTCATCACTTTTTGCATCAAATTTGCCTAGATTGTCTTTTCTATTGTTTAAAACAAAACATTTACATCCAAAAGGATGAAAATAAATAATGTTAGGCTTTTTGCTTTTAAGAAGATCATAAGGTATTTTCTTCAAAATAGGCCTAATCATTACTCGAATGACAATATAACAAGCGGTATTTGTGGCTTCTGCTTAAAAATACTTAGGCAAATTGTTTTTACAAAGCATGGTTCTAACCATTTCTTCTAAAGTACGATTTTTTTCTCTCAACAACCCCATTTTGTTGAGGAATGCGAGGAGCGGAAAAATTATGGCTTATACCATTTAAGTTACAAAAATCCTCAAAACCTAGATTTTGAAATTCGGTTCTATGATCACTTTAATGTGAGAAATATAGTGACCAACATCATTTTGAGTTATTTTTAAAAATATGATGATTTTTTCTAAAGCTTCATCCTTGGTACTTAAGAATAGAACCCAAGTAAATCTAGAGTAGTCATCAACTAAGATAAATGCATATGATTTTCCACCCAAACTCATTATTCTAATAGGGTCAAAAAGATTTATGTGGATCAATTGTAAAACTCTACTTGTAGAAACATCATTAATAGGTTTGAAAGAAACTCTTTTATGTTTGCCTTTTGCACAAGCATCACAAATTTTATCATATGAAAACTGTATTTTCGAAAAACCTATTACAAGATCATTTGAAATCAATTTTTCCAAAACACTCATGCTTGCATGCCCTAGTTTTCTATGCCATAACTATGATCATGTTCATCTTTAGCAACAAAACGTGCAATTGAAATATGTGTAATCACTAATTTTGTCTGGGGTGGACCCATTTTTATTTCTATTTTTATAGCAATGGGTTTTTATATATATATGTTACTACTATCTAAAAAATGTGTGTTATGGGCTTTGTTTAACTTTAACTAGTTTATACTATATGTATGTGATTTTTATTAAAACCCAAAACAATTACTAAGTGATATATATCTATGTGTTGCTATCATATTATTGTTATAATTTATTATGCTAATTATCCAATCGAAACCCCCTAAGTATATTATATTATTTCCTTTATGCTACCTTATTATTATTGCTTATTTCTTACTATCGTTGTTATCCTCATTATTATTATATATTTATCATTACAATTATTATATTATATTATCTTATCTTATATTATATTATTATAATTAAATCAACAAATACAAAAGAAATATATATATATATATCTAATCAATTTTGAATAAAAGTTAAATTTTTATCTTCCCATTTACATATTTTAAAACTCAAAAATATTATATATATCAACCCATAAACACTTTATTAAATAAATAAAGCCCAAGTTTATTAAAATTAACAATCCGTTTACATTATTTTCTAAGCCCAAAACAAAAATTTTAAATACATATTACATGGCCTATTTTGGGCCCAACATTGATTAAACAGAAAACCCTAATGAGCATCATTTGTTTGCAGCCGCCTCATCAACAACCATTGGATCCATATCTCATCAGACGGCTCAGATCTCCCTCGTGCGCTTGGAACCACGCACGACTCCTCGGCTCACCCCACGTGCGCGTACGAACCATGCCCCGGATGCTTTAGTTGCCGCGTTGAAGCCACGCGCTATTCGAACCCTTCCAGCTCCTCACCCTCGATAGCTCCAATGGTCCCCTCCTCCACCAAGCAGCCACGTCGTGCAAAACAAAATAAACAAGAATGTTAGGAGGAACGATATATTCCCAACAGCAATATCAGATTTCAGGGGCAAACCGACTAAATCAGAGGATGGCATGAATACAAACAAATTAGGAACCAACTAATGGGGTTTTTAACATGTATTTTGCTTTTTTTTTTCTTAAAAACGTAAAATTTGGCTATAAAGACCGAAACATGCAACAATTGTAAAGGAGGATCAATCATGGAAAATCAAATTCATATTAATACAAAGAAAAGCCTTTATGAGGTATCCTTATTCTCCTTTCA
The DNA here is from genome assembly GCA_019671005.1 of Hibiscus mutabilis. Lineage (NCBI taxonomy): Eukaryota > Viridiplantae > Streptophyta > Magnoliopsida > Malvales > Malvaceae > Hibiscus > Hibiscus mutabilis. Next base: position 13,501,182 of record CM033727.1, read on the forward strand.
TTCGAAGCATTGCATATAAAAAATAGAGCTTTAGGGTTTTCTTTTTTACCTTTGTCGCTCGATCTTCCCTCGTGTCGTCGTAGTTCGAATCCCATCGGTAATAAGCCTATCAGCCTCCATTTGGGGGTCATTTAGGGTGAATTGGTCGGATTTTGAAGAAAAAAGGGATTGTTGCTTCGATTTTTCAAGTTGAAGGGGGTTTTGTTTGTTCCCTTTTCAAAACGGACGTTGGATTTAGGTTTATAAAAGATAGAGGGTTTCAAAGAGGAGGTTTTTGGGTTCGCCAGCCGCCAGTGAGCGACCGCCGGCGCGGTGGTTTGAGGCCGGCTTCTAGGTAAATGAGAGAGGAAAGGGGGAAAGTCTCAAAGGTTTTAAAAAAAGAATGGCCAAAAAAGGGAGGTGTTCGGTTGGTTGTTTTCTTTATAACCATTTTTGTTTTAGAAATGGTCTTATAGCGTTTTAAATTCTTCCATCCCAGCGTTATTGCTCTAGTGGTCCTTCCGCACTTCAAAATAGCAAAAATAGTCCCTCTGTCCATTTTAATCACACTCCCAAGCCATTCCGTCTATTTTAATTACTCTCCAGGTCCCCGTGATTTTCAAACCGTTTGCAATTTCATCCCTTTCTTCATTCAAATATGTTTTTTTTAATATGGTCTTTTGATTTTGTTTCCTTTGCATTTTGGTTCTTTTTCCAGTGTTAAAACTTTTTTTTTCTGTTTCATGCATTTTTAATTTAAATCTTGTATCTTTATTTCCGCTAAATTTCAGTTTTAATTCCTATATTAGATTATATTGTTTGGTTGTTATGTGGCATGTGGTTTGTATATCATATAATATATAGTTTTTTATAAAGTATGTAATATATGGTTTTTCTAAAGTATATGCTATATAGTTTTTACATATTATATGTTTTATAAAGTATAATATATAGTATTAAAGTATATAATGTATAGTTTTTATAAAGTATAACACATATATATTTTTAATATATGTAAAATATGTTTTTAATGAACATCTATAATATACAGTTTTCTTAACCTCTTTTTAATGTTTTTTTTGGCCCTTTTGGTGTTTGTTAGATTAGGTTTTTAGGTTAGCTTAGGGTAAATTAATTTAAAGTGCGCTCTCGTCTTATAGGGGCATAATCTTTAAATTAATTAAGTTAATTCTAGGGTTAGTTGTTTTAGAGCCGTAGTTAGACCTAAGGTTTGAATTAGTTTAGTGAATTTAAATTTACCCTCGGCTTATTGGGATAAATATTAAATTCATTAAACTGGTTGAACACCTCTTAATTATCTTTAAGATGAAATTAGTTTTGGGCTTAGATGGATGTTTAATTAAAATCATGATTGACTAACTTTGCTCGTTTTAAATAGTACCCTTGGCTCATTGGGATGCTAGTTTAAAATTGGCCAAATTAATTATCATGGTGCAAGATAATTCATAATTTATTAGGGTTTTCTAGTTTTTTAGGGTTTAAGTAACTTAGGGTTAACATTAGACTCATTTAGTTAATAATTAGACCACTAATTGAATTCCCATAATTTGGGCCTTTTAGGTTAAGGTTTTAGTGGGCCTTTTGTGTGTTTATTTTAAGCCCTTATTTGGCATCCATATTGATTGTCATTCATATGACCCATTTATTTTTAATTAATTTAAATCACAATAAAGGGAGGTACTTATTAATTCTGACATTTGTGTCGTAATAGTCCGAGCTTAAAGGATGTTAACCAAATATTTGAATTAATCGTTACTGTCCCAAGGTAAAATTAAAAGTTGAAAAGATCATCACATCATATCTTAATTGTTTGCACCATGCATAAAGGTGATGTACGAGATTCGAACCATAAATTAACACGGCAACCAGACTTATATGATGTCGGTTTAACCTATGATCTGATGTATTGTCAACCTTCCTAATTAAATGTCTAATTAATTTGAACCCACCAATTTGATAAAAGCCCGTCCAATTAAGATCAATTTTCGATTAAATACACTAAATTCAATTCAATTCAATTTTTAATCATTTTCATCCATTTAAAAGAAACAAATATTTTGGTACCGATTTTTTGGCGTGATGAGGGTGCTAATCCTTCCCTACACGTAACCAACTCTCGAACCCTTTCAACACGAATCTCTGGTTTTGTGGTGTCCAGCCTATCTTATCCAAGTGGCCAGTGACAACTCCAAGTTTTTATCGTTTTCAAAAGAATAAGAATTTTTCAAAAGAAATCCCCTTTAAACCAAAGTTTCAAAGAATGATTTGGGGATACCTTCGTAGCAACCAAACCTATTATATATACTATTTTCAAAAGATATTAAAAGAAAAGGTCGCTACAATATGAATGTCATCTAAATGCACCATGTAAATGTTTCCTATGTGATGACCAATCAACACAATTTTGGTTGTTTCAATGTTGATAATTTTGCAACTATTTAGATCAAAAAGCACATTGAAACCTTTATCACAAAGTTGTATTATGCTCAAAAGATTATGTTTTAGACGGTTGACATATAAAACATTATCAATAATGATGGAAGAGTGATTACTAATGGAACCAATTCCTTCAATGTGGCCTTTGGAGTTGTCACCGAAAGTAACTACTCCTCTACTATTTGGTTTTAGCTCTAAGAACTAACTCTTGTCGCCGGTCATGTGTCTCGAGCATCCACTATCAAGGTACCATGAATTTGCACATAAAGCTTTGACGTTGTAGCAATACTCCTCCTACAAACAAAGATTAAGTCTTGATTTTTGGTACATAAATCATTTTCGGTCCATGAGTATTAGCTCATAAAATCTTGGTTCGCTTGGGAATCCAAGAAGCAATAGCACTAGTATTATTAGAAGTGGTTAGTTCCTTAGGAACCCAAACACTCCTAATCTTTTTACCCCTAAAGGGCCTTTGGAAGCTTCTTTGCTTGCAACCACCAAAGTTTCTTTTTACATAGTTGAGTTTTGAAGATTGTCCATTTTCAAAACTAGTTTTCCCAACTTTGTTTAAGGAAGCTTTGAGATCACCAACTTCCCTTTGGTGATCATCATGAACTTTGGAGAGAAGGTTGTTCAAATCTTGATTTTTTTTCAAAATCATTTTTCTTTTGTTGTAAATCAAGAACCTTCTTCTCAAGTTCCGAGTTGGTTTTAGATAAGGAATCATTTTGGTTTTTCAAATTAGAAATCGTTTTCTTTTTATTCAAAATTGATTCCTTGTACTTTTCTACCAACTCATTATATACCTCTTGTAACTCATTATAAGCTTCTTGAAGCTCATCAAAAGTAATATCAAAGTTAGATGAGTTAGAGGTTACCTTAGGATCTTTTTTAAGTGCCATGAGATAAAGGTTGGCTACTTCTTGCTCATTTTCATCGGATGATTCCTCATCACTCCAAGTAGCAACATGTGCCTTGAGCTTATTCTTCTTCTCAAAGCTCTTCTTTTTTAGTTGGGGACAATCTGTCTTGATGTGCCCCAGCTTCTTACACTCATAGCAAATTATTTGATCATTTTCTTCTTTTTTGTTCTTGTTGTTGAAATCCATTCTTCTATGGAGCTTTCTTCCTCGATTGGATTTCATGAGCCGAGTGAACCTTTTGGCTAGCATGGCCAATTCTTCCTCTTCCTCTTCACTCGAACCGCTCTCCTCTTGCGAAACCTTGAAAGCAATTCTCACTTTTTTGTTTTCCACCTTTTTCTTTTCCATCATCTTATCTTCTCTCTTCTTTTCTCATTCTCTTCATTTCTTCATAATCTCATGAGTAAGGAGAGAACCCATAGGTGTATCAAGCTTCAAGGTCTTGAGATCCTTGGTTTCAATGATTGCGGTTCACTTTCCATCCCATGATTCAAGAAGAGAATCGATGAGCTTTCGAACAAGCTTGTCTTCTGGGATAACTTCTCTAAATCCTTTGAGTCCGTTGACTCTGATGGAGAAGCGATCAAATATCTTGGTGATGCCCTCATCTGGTTCCATCTTGAAATTCTTGTAGCTCAAGTCGAGGAGTCCAATCTTGGTCTCTTTTACATCATTTGTGCCTTCATAGGTAGTCTCGAGCTTGTCCCATATCTCTTTTGCACTTGTGCAAGAAAACATCTTGGAGTACTCATCCGGTCCAAGCACACAAAAGAGCATGTGCATAGCTTTATCGTTGACTTGTAATCTCCTCCGATCTTCATCAGTCATCTCTAAATTGGACTTGGGAATTAACCGGTCACATTCTCTCTTCATCGGTATGATTGGTCCATCTTTCACTACATCCCATAAAAGGTAGTCGTTGGATTTGATGAAGAGCCTCATGCTATTCTTCCAATAAGGATAGTTATCCCCATTGAAATAAGGTGGTTTGGTGATGGATTGAGACTCGTAGAGTTTGTTGCCAGAAGTGGAGGTTATGGCTTGACTTCTAGTTGATTGAATCACCTTCGGATCATCTCAAGAGGATGTTAATCCTTCAAATGAGCTAGGCTCTGATAATAATTGTTATGATGGTCAATCAAAGTGTTTTGGCCAAGAGGGGTGAATTGGCAATTTAAAAATGAAGGGAAGCAAATGGAAAGATAAAAATGAGACATAAGGGATTTATAATGGTTCAACCTTGTAACAAGGTTTACATCCACTATCTTAGCATCCCATTAAGGATTTTCACAAATTCACTATGAATTTCTTCCCCTTTTCTAGGCTAAAGAGGCAACCTTGTACGCAATCAAAGCTTTCTACCCAAAGGTTTGATCAAACACTCTATTTTTACAAGAAATGCAATAGAAAATTGAAAATCCTCTCAAAGGTAGTTTGTTTGCCCAATTACAAGTTCACTCAACCCAAAAACTTGAATCAAAAGATTATAATTACGAACACTTAAGTGGGTTACAAGAATTTGACTCTAAAAGCTCAAAAATGGTTGGATTTTTGCTTGAATGCTTTAGATTTGATCAAAATGTTCAACAGTTGTTGTTGAAGCTTTGGGGACTTGAATATATACCCTCTCATTGATTTCTAACCGTTTGGGTGGTTGGATATTGAATAGAGCCGTTGGGTTGTATTTTTCCTCGCAATAAATGATGTCTGCCAACCCTCAAAATCAATACGTAAGTTGCCATATCGGTACCTATCAAAAGAAGAAAGAGCTATTGTACAAAGGGATATCGATATGCGGGAGGGCCTACTGGTACAAAAACTGCATTTTACAAAGGCGTACCGATATGGAAAGTACCGTATCCGTACTGGTTTTGCTCACTAGAATCTAAGAAATAAGTGAGTGGAAAATCGTAGCGGTACCACTAAGGGCGTATCGGTATGGTATAAATACTTTTCAAAGATTATGGTTCCAATAAAACTGACAAGGTAACGGCCATACAATTAAATGCAAAGATTTTATAAATATGAACACCCCATATAGGTACGAGTAGAGCTGTACCGATACTCTAAGCTTATTTGGTTCCCATGTAAGAATGGTGTTCCGATACGGCTATACGTGTATCGGTACCCAATAGCCAACTCATTTAAAAAGAAATTCCAGTAGCTAAGGACCGTATCAATACGACTAAGAACGTATCGGTACACCTGGACCAAATTGGCTTTTTGAGTATGAAAATACTTGGAAAACATTTGGGGTTTTAGTTTTTGCCTTAGAAACAATTTTAAGTTCAAATCATTGTCATTTTGTGAGCATTTTTGAGTACTTAAAAATTTATTCAATGTTACAATTTAGTTCTTTAAAATTATTGTTATATCAAAATCAAATATTAGTTTTACAAATTCTTTTAATGACCCACTCGGCCTGGTGGATTTACCTCTGATGGGTCCCTTGGGTGTCTTAGATTCTAACGTGGCTGTGTTGATGGTGGTGGACTCTATTTGGGCAAATTGTTGTGTGACGATTGAATCAGATTCACGCATTGCTATCGGATGGGTGTTGCACTCTCGGCGACGACCTTGGAAGCTTTGGGATGTGTTGTGTTGCCGAAAGTTGGCTTTCATCATGTTTTCCGCGAGGCCAATGCCTTAGTAGATGCTTTGGCGAAAAAGGGGGTGTCTAGGCCAAGGGTGTTTCGTGCCTGTTTATGAGTGACAGATTGTGAGGGTTGCGTTTGGTGCTGCTCGGACAGTGGGGTGATGTGCGTTGCTACTGGCCGGTTGCAATAGTGTGTAAGTTGTATTATGGTTGCAGGGATGGTGCTTGGTTTAGTGTTTTGTTTGGACCGATTTCTTCTCTTTGTTCCATGGTGTCTTTGTGGTTTTATGGTTTTGTTCGCATGTCATATTCTTATAGGTACTTTTTTCCCCACTTAGATTTAGGGAGATTTTTAACGAGGCCTATACGGATATTTATCCCTATATGATTTTCTTCATTAAATCATACTTCTGCCGATAAAAAAAATTAGATGCTTATAATTATATTTTTATATTTTGAAATAAAATAAGCAATAGAATCGAAAAAACAATATATTATTAAGTATATAAAATTTAATTGAATGCTATAGTTACCGTTACGAATATTTATTTATATTTTTAAGTAGTTCATATTTAATATATTAGTTTTACTTTAAAAATAATATATTTCTTAAATATTCATCAACTTCTCTTTCTAGATAATTTTAATAATTATCTAGATATTTATTATTAAAATAATACTAATAGTATATGTATAGAAATATTCATAAAACAATTTATGGTATTTTTTAATATTTAATATTATGTCTAAAAGTATCTATAAAAAATTAAATATTTATAAGATTAATGGCTAAAATGTTGATATATGTCAATAATACGATGACTACTAAAATTTATAAATAAGGTGAGTTTTCATTGTTGAGAGAGAAAAAAGTGTGTGTAAGAGTGAGTTATATAAGAAGTAGAGATGAGTTAAGTGTAAATTTCTACTCATTGTTCTACTTCATTTAGCAACAATATTTGTGAGCTTAGCTAATTACCCGATGATGTTGTTGAAGACGAGAACTCGCTGGAGGGTGACACTTGGTTCAAGTATTTTTAAATTTATCAGTATTTTTAATATTCTTTTTTTAGTAGAGATGAGTTAAGTGTAAATGTTGTTCTACTCATTATTCTTTTTTTTTGACATACTGATATTATATTTTAAATTTATCATTATTTTTAATATTTTAGGACATTTGGTTCAAGTAATACCATGTCTTTTTGGATAATGTATGATTATGAAATAAACTCATTTAGATTTCAAAAATTTCCTTAAATCAATTTGTTTTTTTTTTATGAAATATCACGATTTTGTATTTTTAGGGATGTTTAGTGATCATTTTGTAATAAAAACTATGTATATTCTTCTAAGTTGGTTCAAAAACTTAGACATTATATCAATTTGGTCCTAATTCGAACAAATTCAATAAATTTAGCCCTTCATATTTAAAATTTTCATAAATTAATCATTTTTAAGATATTGTCAAACCAAGCAAGTCTATTGGATCAAAGCAATAGTTGGATAATTGCATTCTACCTTAAAGCAACAACAAATTAATCTTAAAATGTTATTATACTAGAAAAGTAATATCACATTTTCCGGAGAAGAATAAACAATTTAGGAGAAGAACAAAGAGTAAATTGATAATATTTTTAAATATAAAAGGTTAAATTTATCGAATTATTTTAAATTAGGACCAAATTGATAGAATGCGTACGTTTTGATACCAACTTGGGAGAAAGTACCTAGTTCAAGTACTAACTTGGGAGTAAAAATTCTTTAGGCACCAACTTGGAAGAATGTGCCAAGTTTAAATACCAAATCGGGAGTAAAATTCTTTAAATATCAACTCAAGAGAAAGTGTATAATTTAAATATCATATGTATATTTAACCTAAATAAAATAAAACATTGCATGTAAAAATATATTAATAAACCATGGCATATAAATGGAGGGGATGAGAATTAATCATTAAATTGTATATGTATGAAAAAGATTAAAAGACATCATTAAAATAATATTGTTTAATGCACCTTTTGCTCTTAATATTTACTTGTTTTCTTAACTTAGTCTTTTTTCTTGTTTTTATCATTAGTACCCTAATGTTTGTCGTTATTATCCATTTTGGCCAAGAACATGTTTGATAAAAAGTACACATGACTCCATTATTTTATTTTTGGTCGTCGTTCGTCATCTTCTTACTGTCGACTGAACTTTTTTTGTTCCTTCGATTGGTGGTCGACAATTAATCTTATTATTGGTTGTCGACCACCAGAATTATTATTTTTCTTATTTTTTATATTTTAATAAGAATCTCTGCCTTTGTAGCACGCGTTTTCTCTGTCATCTTGACACTATTTTTTCATTGTCCTTGTAACATGTTTTCTTTGTTTTGTGGTTTGTTTCATCTGTCATTGTGGCATGATTTCAGCATACTCTAGAGGTCATTTGTTTCTTGCATAGATATTTTAACAGTGCTAGTTTCTGATTATGATTTTGTCAGTGGTCATGGGGTAACACCCCTTCCCCGGCCTGGTAGAGAACCGGATCCGAATGTGTTACTAAAAAACATGTTCGGAGATCGGAAGCTAAATCGGAGTTCAAAAACTTGTTCTAATTGACCATTATTCTCTTTTTACACTAACTTATTAACTACTTACTCAAATTGGGGTCAATTTTAAACTTTTCATATTTTAGGGACCAAATTGTAAATTTTACAAATTAAGGTTCCTTAGCCAAAATTCAAGTTTTCATACTAAAATTAGACTTACTAATTATTAGCCTGTGAAATTTCATTACTAACGGAGGTCATTTACCTATCTGATTAGACGATACGATATTTAGTGACCATTTTGTAAACTATTCAAAACTATTTTTATTCAGATTAACCTATCAAGTGATTTCCAAACCTTACCAGATTTTACCAGAAAACTAATAATCAGTAACTCTAATAGCATACCAAATTTTAGAATATTTCAAACTCATTTAGTATTCACCATTTTAAGCTAAACATGCCCTTTTTTAACCGTTTTTAACCTTATCTAACATATCATTTAAACCCCTTTAAGGTTATTACAAACCGTAGACAATATACACATGACAAAATGGGTAGGTTAAACATCTTTAGGTCCTATGCCACCTTATTAGGAGTCTCAAGGCGAAAGATAAACATACATATATAGATGATGTGACTTGCAACCGCAACAACACGATCAAGGCTCAGAATTGTTCAAGGTCCTGAAAATCCATGAGACACACATTTTAGGCTTACATAGCCTAGTGAGGTAGTTATAACAACTACAATAAATGATCAACACTATGAATGACATGATGATTAAATATACAAGTGGTCATATTACACTACACAAAATTCATGCTTGTTTCACCTATTTTCATGCTTTCATATTCACATATACATTTCCCATATTCATGTCGTAAATCATATTTTCATAGCACAATTTATAAGCACATATCACATTAGGTACCATTGGATACACGAATTCCCCTGTACACCAATACATATAACGGAGAGTAGGTCGTAACCCTTGAACCGTAGCTCCGAAGATATATCTCTTACACAGCCGACCTTATTTCCCCCACATATAGGTTGTAGCCTTGGACCGTAGTCCTCCCTTACTTAACCGAGCTCAATAATCCTATGGCATGCCAATTGTATCCAATGTCCATAATTACACAAGTTCACATAGTCCATATCTTTTAAGTCATATCATATCAAATATCAAAATGAGCCTTAGCTCCATACTGTGTAACATTTCATATCATTTCATATGTCACATACATGTAGCATAGTCATATTTGCACATATCAAAGCAATGAAAGGCACGTACCGGATTTGCCAATCTAATTCGACATAGTTGCTCTACGTGAGCCCTTAAACAAATACAAACATAATCACAAAATAATGCAACGGGATGGCACCTAGCCTATCCCCTGATACAACTACACTCACCTCGACAACCCTATGAGTTTAAGGCTCCCGGATAGCAACACATTTATCCTTAGCTTTCGGAAGAGATGACGGTTATTCTTTTTCAACCTCTTGAGTCAATCGATAGCAAGGATTCAAATTTGTTGAACCAGAAAACTCGAGCTTACTACCTTATCACTAAATCATTTCTTTTGTTCCTTACTTTCCTCTATCTTTCTTGCACACACCCCCTATTTATACTCAAATTGCCGCCCCCAAATGCTTTCTCCATGCTCCACGAAGGCTGGAGCCGTGGCACATTTTTGGGGAATAATTCTCCCTCCATGTCCACGTGGTGGGAGGCAACAAGGCCTATGGCCACCTTGTGCCCACGTGGTGGGAGGAAAATATGGCCTATTGCCACCTTGTGTTGCATCATCCCCAAACGTGGGGAATTCACGGCCATTTCATTCAAATTGAAGGAATTAGCCGTGGGTCTCCCACTCAATGTCATTTTCATTTTTTATTTTTTTTAATAATAATAATAATAATAATAATAATAATAATAGACTGTTATAGTTAGCTCGAATAACCTTCATTGCTTCAAACTGGGTACAAAATCGAGCAAATTACGTAACTGGTACAAAATTTTTGATCACTGAAACCTAATCCTGACTAGACCGATTTTTGGGGTATGACACATGGAAAGTTAGATCCCCACTCGGTTGATGGTTGTTTACTGATGTAATCAGTCCTGGGTAGCGGAACATTCTGCCTGATAGTTTGGGTCGCTTACCACTCATTTTCACCCTTTACATCTCGATTGGATAGAGACAAGGTGATTCAGGAAAGCTTATGGATTTTGATGGTATGTTTATCTCTATGGAAGTATTCAATTTTCTTTGTTTTTGGGTTGTTAGAGATTTTGGTAGATTAGTCCCATCATTCTCCTTCCTGGATGCGTTGTAATTGTGATATCTTTTATGGTTTTAATAAAAATTCAGTGGCTATTATAAAAAAATACACATGACTTTACATGTCAAGTCTCTTAGATTTTATATTCAATTTAGTTAGTGAAAATTTATTCAATCTTAAATTAATCTCTATTTATTTCTAATTTTTAATTTAGTCTAATATATATTAAATAAATTTCACGGACTAAACTGAATAAAAAAAACTTGAGAGACTTGACATGCTATTTACCCTTTTTCATTAAAGTCTAATGATTTTTAGTCAAATTTACCATGTGACGAATTCTGATTGGCCAAAAAAATTTAACAGACGATAGTTTTCGGGTGAAATGGGTAATAACAACAAACATAAAGACACTGTAGACCTAAAAGCAAAAGTACTAAGTTGAGAAAATAAGTAAACATTAAGAGACAAAAAGTGTATCAAGTCTAATAACATTTACTATTGAATTGATCTCTGGTTGACTCATGATATCAATATAATTAAGACATTAAGGGACAAACGCAAGATTTTATGTCAGGAAACGTGAACTGTTAGGAAGACAGATTAAAAAGTTAGGGGTGCGAAATTATAAAATTTTAGGGGTATAGGCATAGATCATCAATAGAAAATATAAAGAAAATACATAATCTTTATGAAAAATTAAATTTCTAAGGGGTGCGACTGCCATATAGCAATTAGCACCCCTCAGTCCATCCATGATTACATTTAGGTGTAGATTATTATTACTATTGTTACGATTACTATTTGGGGTGAGCAAAACTTGATTTGACTTGAAAATTTGATTTTTTTTTAATTTCAAGTTATTCGAGTCAACTTAAATTATTAGTTAATTTTTTGAGTTTGAGTCAAGTTTGTATTTTACCAATTTGAAAAATAGAAAAAACAAAATTTCCTTATTTTACAATTTAATCCTCGATTATCTTATTTCTTGAATTTCTCCTCTGTTTTAGGTCAATTTTTACCAAAATTTAACCACATTCTCCTCAACCATTGAAAATACCTATATAACTTCATTTTCTCTTTTTATGAACAAATTTCTTCCTTTTGCAACTTAGTCCCTCAACTTTGCAAGCTTTTTTGTTTCTCCAATTTCTCATTAGTTTTAAGCAGATTTTGACCAAATTTGAACCACATGATCTTTAGCCATTGTACAATACCTATGTAACTTCAATTTCTCTTTTTGATTTTTTTCTTCCTTTTCAATTTAGTCCCCAACTTTGCATGATATATTTGTTTCTTAAATTCCTCTTTTTAAGCTATTTTTACCAAATTTGAACCACATGTTTCTCAATCACTATAGAATAACTATTTAGCTTAAATTCCTCATTATTGAAAACAAATTTCCTTTTTTTGTAATTTAATGCCTCAATTTTCATTTTATTCAATTTGGTCATTCAAATGTAACTTTTTACAAATTATTTCTTCCCATCAATTTAGTTATAAATCAAAGAAGAAATTATATGGTCCTCTCCAAGTCCCATATTTTTTCATGGATAAAACTGAGACAACCAACAAAATTTCCCAAATGTTACTCATATAAAGTTAGGAATGCTGTAATTTATAGGGCAAATTATGGTTTTGTAGCGACATTTTTTCATTCCTTTTATATATTTATATATAAGCGTGGTTTTCTTTTAGAAAATTCGTCGATACGACTTATCCCATAAATAACTATTGAAATCATAGCTTAAAGATATTTTTTTGAAAAATCGTAATCTTTTGAAAATCGATGAAAAACTTGGAGTCGCCACCGGCCACTTGGATAAGGTAGGCTGGACACGATAAAACCAGAGATTCAATATGAAAGGGTCCGGGAGTTGGTTACGCGTGGGGAAGGATTAGCACCCCCATCACGCCCGAAAATTGGTACCAAAATACTTGTTGCTTTTAATCAAAGGAAATTATCGAAATTTGAAAGGAATTTAATTCGGTGACCTTGATTGAAAATTAACCTTAATGGAACGGGCTTTATCAAACTGGTGGATTCAAATTAATTGGACATTTAATTAATAAGGTTGATGATACATCGGACTATAGATTAAACTGACATCGAATAAGCCCGACTGTCGTGTTAATTTATGGTTCGAATCCCGCACGTCACCTTTATGCATGATGAAAGCAATTAAAATATGATGTAGTGATTTTATTAAGTTTTAATTTTACCTTGAGTCGGTAAGGATTAATTCAAACATTTGGTCAACATCCTTTAAGCTCGGACTGTTACGACACAAATATCATAATTATTGAATACCTCCCTTTTTATGGTTTAAATTGATTAACTCAAAATAAACGGGTCACATGAATGACATTTAAAAAAAATGGATGTCATAAGAAGGCTTGAAAATTAAACACATAAAAAGGCCCCCTAAAGCCCTAACCTAAAGGGCCCAGATTATGAAAATTTAATTAGAGATCTAATTATTAATTAAGTGAATCTAATATTAACTCTAAATTAATTAAACCTAAAAAGCTAGAAAGCCCTAATAAATTATGGATTATCTTGATGATAATTAATTCGATCAATTTTAAATTAGCATCCAAATGAGCCAAGGATACTATTTAAAATGAATCAAATTAATTAATCATAACTTTAAATTAAATGTCCATCTAAGCCCAATTCTCAATTTTATCCAAAAAAAGGGTAATTAAGAAGTGTTTAACTAATTTAATGAATTTTACATTTATCCCAATAAGCCAAGGACAAGCTTAAATTAATTAAACTAGTTCAAGACTTAATCTAGCTATGGTTTCAAAAACTAACCCTAAATCTAATTTAATTAATTTAAAACTTATGCCCCTATAAGTCGGGCGCACCATTTAAAATAATTAAATTAAATTAACTAATGTATCCTAAGAAGGCCTAATCTAACTAAGGCTCTAAGAAACTAAAACCCAAAATTAATTTGATTAATTTAGTGATCGTGTCCGTATAAGACGAGCACACGATCCAAATTAGCCAAATTAATTTGCCTAATCTAATCTAAAACCTTAATTAACCAAACTAAACCCAAAAGGAAAAAAGAGAAAAAAAGGCCCAAAACACTAAACTAAACCTATCAAAGCCTAAAACTATACAAGGCCAAAACCATATAAACCCAACAAGCCCAAAAACATGAATGTATCCTATAAAATCAAATTATACTAAAAAAACACATCATATACATTATGAGAACTATATCATACATACCATATATTACATATCATAAAGAATATATATATATATATATTACACTAAACTCATATACTATATATATTATATAAGAACTATATATTATATGTACTATGTGAAACTATATATTATAAGGAAAACTATACCATATATGTATTATGTAAAACTATATTATATATAAAAAACGTATTTTACGCATTATAAAAAGATTACAGGTTATATAAAACTATATATTACATAAACTATTAGCATGCTACATAACATGTACGTGCACCATAACCGTCTATCACATAGGAAATAAATACTAAAAACATACATTACATGACATTCATCATATAACCGCAACCACATCAAGATAAAACGAATAAACTAGGCATTAAAAGAAATTAAAGGTGCAAATTTTAAACTTAAATGCATGAAAAAGGAAAACAAAGAAAAAAGGGTTTTTAATACTGGAAAGGGGCAAATTGAACAAAAAAACGAAGTTGGGAATCAAATTGAAAGTAATAACGGGGATGAAATTATAAGTTTCCGCAAAATTTTAGGGACCAGGAGTGTAATTTACAAAGGCAGAATGGCCCATCGGTGTGATTATCCCAGGCGGAGGGACTAAAAGCATGATTTGCTCATGTGGAAGCCCTTCAGACGCTATTAGGGTGGGGCAGGGGGTTTATAACGCAAATAAACCAAATTTAAAAAGGGGCCGCGTATATATTATAAATCAATATGTTTTTTTTTCTCTTTTGGCTTAAACCAGAGCTGCTATCTCTCGCGCTCCCCCTTTCTATAATTCCTAGAATGGGGATGAACACCGCCGCGATGTGCATCCCCAAACCCAGAAACCACCGTGTTCTCCAGAAATTGGTGATCGGTCGTCACTGGCCACCGTCAAAAACCTAAAAAAAACCCTTTTATTTTGAAACCTGATCTGAGCTTGGATTTTTTTAAAGAAACCTTTGAAAACTCGCATTTGCTTCGAAAATCAGTGACCCAAAATCCCCTTTTTTTGAAATCGGTAAACCCTTTTTAAGAGCCAAAATACTCTCCGATGGTTGCTCTGCCGGCTCACCATGCGCGGCCCTAAGAGGGCAGAAGGCTTATCGCAGGTTGGAAAGCCAACCATATCGAAGAGGAAGTCAAACCAACGCGGCAAATCAGAATGACAAAGGTCGAACCCTCTCCCCTACTGTTTCTCTTTTTTGTATGTATGCTTTCATGATGATGATAATGCGAAAGACAGAAGAGATGTTTACCTCCAAACTTTTGAGGCATTTCTACTTTTTTCTCCATTTTTAGCTTTTTCTGAATGGTTTACAAATGTTTTAGGATTAGGGCTTTATACTCTAATATTACATGTATTTTGTGAAATATGAAAAATAAGAACCTAATATTCCTATTGGCTGCCTCTGGTTTCTCTGATCCTTTGATATTGCTTTTGATTTTTTGCCGATTATTGTCTCTTTGATCCTTTTGGTCTTGTTTCTTACATGTGAGTCGTGACGTTCGGCTATGGAGGAGGGAAGTCAGATGGTAGACGGCGTCGTACCTCTTGTCTCTTGGAGCATCATGGCAGTTTAAAAAGGGGATGGGACTAGAGTGAGAACAAACTTGGAGAGAAAGGCTCGTTGAAGGCCGTTAGATCTGCCAGCGTGGAGACGGTGATGGAATTCGAACGTCGCGCGTGGGGCCAAACAGGAGATGGAGTGGCTGACGCGTGCGAGTGAGAAGTTGAGGGGTCGTGAGTGAATTCCACGTGCGCGTGGGATATCCGAGAGGTCGCGCATGTGGCGCGTGGAGTCTCTAGAATGTTCTCCGCGTAGATCTCGACCGTTCGATCGTAATCCTAGATTCGACGGTTTAAGATTGACTGCGCAAGAGATAAAGAGGGGTGTTAGGGTTTTCAGATTAGGGCTTAAGTTGTATTCATGGCCCTATTGGTCCAAAATGTATATTATTATTTTTTGGGTTTTAAAGTTGTAAATGGACTGATAATATATAAGAACTTGGGCTTTATTTAAATTAATGTTGGGCTTTATTTATTTAGTCTTTCTAATTTTTATTCAATAATAATAACAGTAGTAAATAAAAATAATACTATAATACTGATATAATAATGATAATAGTAACTATAATAATAGTAGTAGTAATATAACAATAATATCATAATACTATAGTAATACTACCACAATAGTATTTATAATAATGTGACGAAATAATAATAGTATACTAATAATAAGAATGATAATTAATGATAAAGATATACTAATAACAATGATAGTAGTAATAATACTAGGGTATAACATATTAATAGTGTTTTGAGGGTTTTTCAAATAAGTAATGATAATAATACACAAAAGGATACATAACACTGTTATTTAACGATTTTCTAATGTGAACATAACATTCTAGTCTCTTTGATTATATAAGTAAACTAAGCCCTTATTTGCAAGAAATAAAAACGGGTTGACCCCCGGATAAAATCTCTCCATCATGGACATACCCTGATACTAGCCTTCGGATAATTCTTTTACCATTATCGTCGACCCCTTTTGAGTAAGCCTGAAACTTGATGTATTGGAGGATATCATGGTACCATGGATTACCATCTTCCTCCTTCTCCAGACTATAACAATGAGAAGTTACCTCAAAATTCTGCATTTCAATTGACTTCATCTCGGCCTCCAAGTTCAAATCGAAAACGGCAGCCAAGGTTGCTAGGGCATCGGCCACCTGATTATCCTCCCTTGGCAAATAGGCAAAACTATTTTCTTCAAAATTCTTGACCAACTCTTGAATCAGTTCATAGTACTTGACCAATTTCAGATCTCTAGTTTCCCACTCCTTCCGAAGCTGGTAGATCACCAAGCACGAATCTCCAAAAACCTGAAGTATTCTGACTTTCCTTTCTATGGCCGCACGAAGTCCCATGGCACAGGACTCATATTCAGCTATGTTGTTGGTGCAGAAAAATTCCAACCTACTGGTAAAGGGGTATGAGACCTTATCAGGAGAAATTAATACTGCCCCTATCCCGTGACCTAAGGCGTTAGATGCTCCGTCAAAGTAAAGCTTCCAAGCTTTTCCCTTGGCGATGGGCTTTTACTCGAGCACAGTACTGATCAAATCTTCGTCCAAAAAGTTAAAGTCCAATAGCTCGTAGTCGTCTGCAGCGCAACTCGCCAAAAGATTTGCCACTACACTTTCTTTTACCGCTTTTTGGCTCACGTAAACAATATCGAATTTTGACAGTAGCATTTGCCAACAAGCCATTTTCCTAGTAAGAGTGGGTGCCTCCATTAAAAATTTTAATGGATCCATTCGGGAGATCAAGTAGGTGGTGTGATACAACATGTATTTCCTAAGTCACTTTGTTGCCCACACCAAGGCACAACACAACTTTTGGATCAAGGGGTATTGTGTTTCACACTCAGTGAACTTCTTGCTTAAGTAATAAATTGCCTTTTCTTTCTTTCTAGAGTCGTCGTGTTGACCTAACACGCAACCCATAGAATTTTCAAACATGGTAAGATGCAGGATTAATGGCCTATCTGGTACCGGTGCTACCAAAATCAGAGCGCTGATCAAATACTTCTTAATTTTCCCTAACGCTTCTTGAAAATCTTTGTCCCAAGTTTCTGGGTCATTCTTTCGGAGAAGTTTGAAGACGAGATCACATTTTTCGGTCAACTGGGAAATAAACCGAGAGATGTAATTCAACCTTCCCAAAAATCCTCGGACTTCCTTTTGTGTTTGAGGTGGCAGGAGCTCTTGGATTGCTTTAAAGTTAGCGGGGTCGATCTCAATTCCCTTCCGGCTTACTACAAAACCCAATAGTTTTCCAGATGTAACTGCGAAGGTACACTTGGCAAGGTTGAGCTTCAACTGGTATTTCTTTAGTCTTCAGAAGGTTTTTCGTAAATTTTGGATGTGCTCCTCTTCGGTTCGCAATTTGGCTATCATGTCATCTACATATACCTCGATTTCCTTGTGCATCATGTCATGAAACAAGGTCACCATGGCTCTTTGGTAAGTCGCCCTAACGTTCTTCAATCTGAAGGGCATTACCTTGTAGTAGAACGTGCCTTACATAGTCACAAAAGTGGCATTTCCATATCCTCGGGGTACATTTTGATCTGGTTATATCCCGAAAAGCCATTCATGAATGAGAACCAAGCGTTTCTAGTAGTGTTGTCAACCAATGTGTCAATGTGAGGCAAAGGGAAGTTGTCTTCGGGGCTCGCTTTGTTAAGGCCCCTGTAATCTACACATATGCGGACCTTCCCGTCCTTTTCCGGTACTGGCACTATGTTGGCTACCCACTTCAGGTATTTGGAAACCTTTAAGAATCCTACCTCGAACTATTTTTGTACTTCTTCTCTAACTTTTAGCATCATATATGTTCTCATTCTTCGAAGCTTTTGCTGGACAGGCTTGTATTCTGGCTTGATAGGGAGCTTGTGTACCATAATATCTGTGTTCAAACCTGACATATCTTGATATGTCCATGCAAACACATCCTTGAATTCTAAAAGTAATTCCACCAACTCTTGCCTAACTCCTGATGATAACGTACTGTCGATTCTTACTTCTTTCTTTTCTTCGTCAGTCCCAGATTCAAGATCTCTACCTTCTCTTAGTGCGAAAGGATTTGTTTTTCTTCCCTTTCCATCATCTTCAACAACTCTTCCGGGGCCTCATCATCCTCATCACTGATTTTTGTTAAGCATGTGGGTCGCTTGAAATCCACTTCGAGATTAGGTTCCGAATCATTCGTACAGTTTATGTTAAAAGGCCTGCACGATTTTGAAAGTGTGCATTGGGAATAGAAAGGAAGAGCTGATAAGTGAATAAATAATAAATAAATAAATGATAAATGAAATGAATGCTATGTTTGCCATTTGAGGAAGTGATATAGAAAACACTTATTTTATTGAAAGCAGATAGATAGTGACATAGTGGCTCTTTTACAAAAGATGGGCGTTGCTTTTGGGCCAAAAGCAACGTGGTGGTTCTGGGCATTACTTTGATTCGAGTCTAACAACCACATGCATGTCTTCATAGGCCCAATTATTGAGTTCTTCACCCGAGAAATAGGGGTGAATCTTGGATGTTGGCTGGATAATATTATCGTTCTTGCATATTACATTCACATTCATTCCTTCCAAAGCTTCACAGGCTAATTCTTCATAGAGGAACTTCTCGTCTTCTTGAATCGCTTCTTGGATGTCCTGCTCAGGGTTCCTAAGCCTGCCAGATTTAAAAATGCCTTTGAAATCTATATAGGTTATAGGGGCCCAAAGAATGTCCTCCCCTATGAACTGAGCCTTCCTTTGCTCTTGTCTCTTCCTCCATTCTTGTCTCTTTTGCAAAAATTTCAGCCTATAACCGAGCCCAAATCGGTCGACCTTATGGATCACACTGATAGGCCGAAGGTGTCTTTGTAGGCTCTTTCCCAAACCTTTCCCTTTTCTTGCCCCTCTTCCTAGGGTCTCAAATACTACCATTTTGGTGCAACTTGACAGTTTGGGGCAAGTAAATTGCCTCCACTCAGCGACAAAGGTTGCGTTGACAAATTCCAATGCCCTGAAAGCACATTCTATTGCCTCTTAGTTGGTGTTGATATATGGTGTATCTGAAGTCACCGAAGCGACAAAGTCTTGCTCAGCATTCACTGTTATCAATTTCCCCTCGATAACAAACTTCAATTTCGGGTGCAGCGAAGACGAAACGACACTGCCTGAATGTATCCACGGCCTTCCTAGAAGACAATTGTAGGAACCAGATATCTATAACTACAAAGTCAACCATATATTCGGTATGACCTACAAGCAGGGGTACATTAATCTTCCCGACCACATCTCGTTGGGTCCCGTTAAAGGCGCGTACTGTATTATGATAAGGCTTCATTTGTGAGCTATCCATTGGTAACTGTTGTAGAGTGGCCAGTGGCATGACATTCAAGGCAAAACCATTATCAATTAGCACTTTTGGCAACACATAGCCCTTACAATGAGTGATAATGTTTAAGGCCTTGGTGGACCCCCTACCTTCTGTTGATATTTCATCATCGCTAAAAGTGATGAAATTATCGGCGGTGATATGTCCAACAATTTGGTCCAACTTCTCAACCGAGATATTATTCAGGACAAAAGTTGGATTCCAGACCTTTAATAGCACGTCCCGGTGCTTTTCTAAATTTAGCAGGAGATCCAATACTGAGATCCGAGTCGGCTGCTTTTGTAGATGTTCTACGACATTATATTCACTATGTTTTAGAAATCTAAAAAATTCTTGAGCTTGGGTTTCTGTAACTGGTTCCTTGATCTTTGAAGGTGGATCCTCTCCGAACATCTTCTCGGGTTCGACCCTGGTTTCCTTGCTTCTTCTTTCTGATTCTTCTAGTGCCTTTTAATTTTATGGGGCATAACATTGACCACTCCTCGTAAAAAGCCATATATCTTTGACCTTCCCGGTGTTTGGTTCTGGGGATCCTCCCTAGACAGGTTCCATATCATTTCCTCTTTGTGAACTAGATGAGCTTGGTATTGTAATGCTTGATGTGTAATTCCATGGAACCATTTGCGTATCCTTGAAAATGAAGGACTTCAGAGTAGCAATTATAATCTTGGGGTTCACCTTTAGCGTGCTTGCCTCACCAGGCTGGAAACTGAGGACAAATAGTCTCTTTGCACTGTACTTGGTGTCTTGATCCTCTGATGCACAAATTTTAGATTCCTTTTTCCCTCATTCCTTCTCAAAAAACTCGATCTCCTTGTTGTTCATCATATGTTGAATTAGTTGGCAGAACTCTTCACAATTCTAAATCTCATGATCCCTTAACTGATGATATTCACTGTACGGGGCACAACCCTTTTTCATGATTACCATTTCTCGGTCAACGAGACGTGCCATACACAACTACTGAAAGACCTACCATAATAGGGACCGAACCTAAGACACACTTACCTTGGCCTTTTGGGCATATTCTTCTTCAATAACATTTATACCTTGCCCCCGTGGTTCGGTAGGGAGTTGTTGGCCGTGCTGGGTTCCCCTAACAGTAAAACTTCAGTCCGTATCAAATTCTGGATGAACTTTTTAAACGCTATGCAGTTCTCAATTGAATGCTTTGGGACATCAGCATGGTACTCACAGTATACCTTGGGGTCATACCACGCCGGGTAAGGTGGGTTGTAAGGCGTGACATGATAAGACCGAACTAGATCATCCTTATACAACTATGAGTAGAGTTCTTTGTAGGACGTCGGTATGGGAGTAAAAGACCTATTCTCATTTTCCTTTTTGGGGCCCCTATCTTCCCTCTTGTTGAAGTTTCGAGCACTTCCCGCTGTTACCTGGGGTTGGGAGATATTGAGGTTCTTGAAGGCCTCATAAGTATTTGTGTTGTTTACTTCATTATCTCTCTTCTTGAAGTTCTTTCGTGTTGGCTCCCTACTGTCAATTCTCCCACTTTTAATGGTAGCCTCAATGCGCACACCAGTCATTACCATCTCCGTGAAATTGCTAATAGGGTTGTAGATCAATCGATCTAAAGTGTCCCTTTTAGCGTATCCACGAACATCGGTGTGATTTCATTTTTAGAAAGTGGTGGTTAAACTTGAGCTGCTATATCGCGCCACCGCTGAGCGTATTTTCAGAGTCATTTATTACGTCTCTGGTCCATCCCTTGTAACAAAAGACGATTAGGGATCATATTAGTTATATGCTTGACTGGTCATTAAAAGCTTTGGCCAGATCTTTCCATGACTTGATTTGAGCTTGGGTGAGCTGATTATACCATCTTGAAGCAGTCCCGCTAGACTGTCTTGAAAATAGTGGATCAGAAGCTTCTCATTATCCGTGTACCCTACCATTTTCCTACAGAACATGGTCAGGTGGGTAGTAGGACAAGTTGTTCCATCAAACTTTTCGAAGTCCATGGTCTTGAATTTATATGGAATTTCCACATCCGGGACCAAGCTGAGTTCTCTCGCGTTTAGTCCGTAGGACCCTTCTTCATCTTTCTTCACCTAAAACTTCTCTTCGAGGTCTTTACGGGTGTCCTCTAACTGTTTTGAGAACTTTGCATTTACTTGGTTAAATTTCTCCAACTTGTCAAAATTTGGGATGCTATCCCCAACATTTTTGACGTTTCTAAATGTTACGCCCGGCTGAGCTGGGGCGGAGGCGTCAGCCTGATGAAATGAGGATACTCCTTGCAGAGGGTTTGGTGGAGGGTTAATAAAGAGAGGTTTCTTGAAGTCCGAGGCATATGAGCGATCCCCTGAGTCTTGAGTTGGGTTCTCGATGGTCTCCTTTCCTCTTAGATTGGACTTTATCAGCTAAGAAATCTGCTTCATTATGTCTTGTTGGGACTTGATGATGGTGTCCTTTAGTTCCTGCTCAGCTCGTTCCAAATGGCCTCGAAGGTCAACCTCCAACTTGGAAAAGCCTTCTTCCATTTGCCTTGTTCATAAGCGAGTACGATAAAGATATGGAATGATTGTAGTACAAAGAACCAAAATGCTATCTTTCTGAAATAAAAACCTTTTAATTAATTAATGGTAATTAGTCATAAGGCAAAAATGTACTAATTAAAAGATTATTAGTATTTGAACAAAGAATGTAGATGAAACAAAAACCATGCATGAATGCAAAGAGCAACATTGAGTTCAGCAAATATCATCGTTAAACGACTTGCATTAATGGAAACATAGTCTTGGTTACAATAACTTAAAGAAACCCAACTACACATATGGCTTCAAGGTAGTATCAAGGTCAATAATTTCTCTTCAAATCTACACAATCTTTTCTCCTTCTCCGGATTCATCGTCTAAACAGTCATGAAGCTCAGTGGCATTTTCCACCAAAAACTATATCTTCTGAGCAACCTCTTGAATTTGAGCGGTCCACCACGCCAACTCTTGTTCTTGCCTCCAAATCGTGTAAGCGGCAAATTGCAGTTGCTCCAAACTCAGTGTCGGGCGTACTTGAATTGCTCCTCTTAGGCTTGCTACATGATTCTTGAGCTATTGGACCTCAGCTTCCAATTCTTCGACACGTGTCATCAAAGCTTGGTTCTCTGAGCTACTAGCCTTTAACTTGCTAGTTGAGCCCTTATGCTTGAAAAGAGACTTTTCCAAACATTTTACCTGATCTTTCAAGGCCTCATTTTGGTGTTGTTCTTTATCAATCTGCCTAGAATTGGAGGTTCTCAAACTCTTCATTTCTTGGGTTAAAGCAAGCACTTGATCCTTGTGCTCGCAAAATATCCTTTTATAGTTCTCGGCTCATGCATTCTCTTCCTTAAGTCCTTGCTCTAACCCCTTGCTTGGTCCACCTTCTGTGATTCTCTTACTCATGTTTAATCTTTTAAGTTTCTGAATCTCTTCCTTATTCAATTTGAGCTCGAGTTCCAACTCATCCTTTTTCCTTTGTAGACCCTTAATATTCCTTCAAACTATGTCTTCTCTAGTTCGAAGTCAAACTTTTCTTGGTGGGCCTTCTCCTCAAGTTTGAGGTACTTTTTTCCCTCTTCTTCCAGTTGCTTCCTCATCAACTCGGCTTCGGTAGGGAAAGTGGACAATCTCTCTTCCATAGATCTCCCTCCATCGGGATTCAACTATGGGATGTTGTTATTAACACGATTAAATCGCTACGCTTTGTATTTAGGAGTGACCATGTACGGAGTATTTACGACCCTAACCCATCTTGCATTACTCCATGTTGAAGAAGTGTTGTATACCATCGTCTTGTATCCTTTCTCCTTCGTATAATCCATGTTGAACTCATTTAGACCCTTGGTGGCTGGCACGAACTGCTTTGAACCGTACTGTCTCAAAACTATAAGAGGTACATACGCGGTATGCCCCCAAAGGCCAAGTAGTGGTACCCATGAATGCTCTCCACATCCATAGAGAATGTTCTTTTCCAACAACCACGGCGCTCTCCAAACTATATATTTCTCATTTAGATTCCAGAGGACATCTTGCTATACTTCCTCGAATCTCTGGGTCGTCCAGTCATCATTTTCGTAGGAACTCCTTTAGGGGCAAGAACTTGCCGTCGTAAAGGGGTCAGGAGAAATTAGGATTGGTCCAAAGGTGGTTGTATAACCAGACAAATAAAATTTATGGGTATCCTCAGAAGTACCCTCCACTATTCTCTCGACAGAACCTCAGAGACCGAAAAGTTTCAGCCAAGATTATGGGCACCAGATTAGTTCCACTACTCAAACGATCAAAAAGATCCAAAACTGATAGATCAATGAGTCCCAGTGCTCGAGGAAAGAGTACCAATCCGTATATCAACAATGCAAAGAGATTCCGCTGAACTCGACCCACATAATGCACAGAAGCTAAGACCAAAATCCCTTCCCACTTAAGATACTCCTTACTGTTCCAAGTAGTGACTTGCTGCTCGACCCAAGTTAGCAACATGTCTGAGAAATTGTTTAACTTACCCCAAAGAGCTTTGTTCTTACTCAGCTTAGAATATACTCGATCCGTGTCAATCCTCTTGCAATTTATAAGGTCCCGGTATTCTTCAATTGTCAGAGTTAGATCAAAGTTGCCGATCGTAAAGCAGCTGTAGGCAGAGTTCCAGAAACTCACTAAGTCTTACAGTAGTGCTTGATCAACTGGGACCTCTAGCAAGTACGCGATGTCACCATACTATTCCTTGAAAGTGCTTTTTATTTCAAAATCCCAACTGTTCCAGATTGACTTCAAATCAGACACATCATTGAACCTTGTGTTCATGAATGTCGTGGTTGACATGGCTGATCTGAACTCAGTGGTAATACTGTCTCCCTCATGTAACTGTTGTCCTTTCGATCATTTATGAACATAGGAATTCTTTCCGTCGTTGCTGCAAACTAAGTCTCCCATCAATCTAGTCTTTAACTTCAAACTATTTCTAACTCAGTGTGCTCTTCATGACATGATAAAACATGCAAAACAAAAGATAAAAGGGAAAGAAGAAGTGTTAGTCCAGTGATGGTAAATGAATTGAAAAACGAGAAAAGGTAAACGCAAGACAAAATAAACACAAGGCAAGTCAATAAGGAAATAAACCTAACAACGTGATTTCTAGTTTGCTAGGGTTATCCGCGTGGTTCTAACGGGGTGGGCTTCTTAGATTCTCACACATGTATTTGGTTCTAATACAAGGGTACCCGAACCTATCTCATTACCTACTAAGGCAATAAGAACCCCAATTCTGGCCCATCACAAGCTTGCGAATTGGTTTCGGTTCGAGGGAACGCATGGCCTGATGACGTGGAGGGCTACTCATGTGTTAAAAGGCGTGGATTCTGGAAGTGAATTACCGACCCGTGGAGGGCTACTCACGTGGGTATATGGTGTTTCACTCCCACTTAAGGGATGAAGCTCTGGTATAGAGCTTGATGATCATGATGCAACACATGTCGGTGATTCCTTAAAAATTAAATGAAAAATTAATTCAAAGACCACCAATTACCAAAGCCTATTTAATCGTGGTTACACCCTTAAAAAAGGGAAACCTCACTAGAATCAATTAAAACTCTGACAATTTTACATCATTAATAAGCAACAAATACTTTATTGGCCTAACTCTCTTTTTGTTTTATAAAAACAAATTATGTCCCCAGCGGAGTCGCCATGTTGTAGCGACGTTTTTTATTTCCTTTATATATATATATATATAAGCGTGGTTTTCTTTTAGAAAATCCGTCGATACGATTTATCTCATAAATCACTATAGAAATCTTAGCTTAAAGGGATTTCTTTTGAGAAAATCGTAATATTTTGAAAATCGATGAAAAACTTGGAGTCGCCACCGGCCACTTGGATAAGGTAGGTCGGACACCACAAAACCAGAGATTCAATATGAAAGGGTCTGGGAGTTGGTTACACGTGGGGAAGGATTAGCACTCCCATCATGCCCAGAAATCGGTACCGAAATACTTGTTGCTTTTAATCAAAAGAAATTGTTGGAATTTGAAAAGAATTTAATTCGGTTACCTTAATTGAAAATTAACCTTAATTGAACGGGTTTTATCAAACTAGTTGATTCAAATTATTTGGACATTTAATTAATAAGGTTGACGATACATCAGACCATAGATTAAACTGACATCGAATCAGCCCGACTGCCGTGTTAATTTATGGTTCGAATCCTGCACATCACATTTATGCATGATGCAAGCAATTAAAATATGATGTAGTGATTTGATTAAATTTTAATTTTACCTTGAGTCGGTAAGGATTAATTCAAATATTTGGTCTACATCCTTTAAGCTCGAACCGTTACAACACAAATATCGGAATTAATTAATACCTCAATTTTTATAGTTTAAATTGCTTAACTCAAAATAAATGGGTCACATGAATGAAAATTAAAAAAATGGATGTCACAAGAAGGCTTGAAAATTAAACACTCAAAGAGGCCCCCTAAAGCCCTAACCTAAAGTGCTCGGATTATGAAAATTTAATTAGCGATCTAATTATTAATTAAGTGAATCTAATATTAACCCTAAATTAATTAAACCTAAAAAGCTAGAAAACCCTAATAAATTATGTATTATCTTGATGATAATTAATTCGATTAATTTTAAACTAGCATCCTAATGAGCCAAAGATACTATTTAAAATGAATCAAGTTAATTAATAATAACTTTAAATTAAATGTCCATCTAAGCCTAATTCTCAATTTTATCCAAAAAGGGTAATTAAGAAGTTTTTAATTAATTTAATGAATTTAACATTTATCCCAATAAGCCAAAGACAAGCTTAAATTAATTAAACTAGTTCAAACCTTAATCTAACTATGGTTTCAAAAACTAACCCTAAATCTAAATTAATTAATTTAAAACTTATGCCCTTATAAGTCGGGCGCACCATTTAAAATAATTAAATTAAATTAACTAATGTATCCTAAGAAGGCCTAATCTAACTAAGGCTTTAAGAAACTAAAACCCAAAATTAATTTGATTAATTTAGTGATCGTGTCCCTATAAGACAATCACACGATCCAAATTAGCCAAATTAATTTGCCTAATCTAATCTAATCTAATCTAATCTAAAACCTTAATTAACCAAACTAAACCCAAAAAGGAAAAAAGAGAAAAAAAAAAGGCCCAAAACACTAAACTAAACCTATCAAAGCCTAAAACTATACAAGGCCCAAAACCATATAAACCCAACAAGCCCAAACACATGAATATCCTATAAAATCAAATTATACTAAAAAAAACACATCATATACATTATGAGAACTATATCATACATACTATATATTACATATCATAAAGAATATATATTACACTAAAATCATATACTACATATATTATATAAGAACTATATATTATATGTACTATGTGAAACTATATATTATAAGGAAAACTATACCATCTATGTATTATGTAAAACTATATTATATATAAAAAAATGTATTTTATGCATTATAAAAATATTATAGGTTATATAAAATTGTATATTACATAAACTATTTGCATGCTACATAACATGTACGTGCACCATAACCGTCTATCACATAGGAAACATATACTAAAAAAACATACATTACATGGAATTCATCATATAACCGCAGCCGCATCAAGATAAAACAAATAAACTAGGCAATAAAAGAAATTAAAGGGCTAAAATTAAAGGTGCAAAATTTAAACTTAAATGCATGAAAAAAGGAAGACAAACAAAAAAGGGTTTTTAATGCTAGAAAGTGGGCAAATTGAACAAAAAACGAAGTTGGGAATCAAATTGAAAGTAATAACGAGATGAAATTATAAGCTTCTGCAAAAATTTTAGGGACCAAGAGTGTAATTTACAAAGGCATAATGGCTCATCGGCGTGATTATCCCACGCGAAGGGACTAAAAGCGCGGTTTGCCCATGCAGATGCCCTTCAAGCGCTGTTAGGGTGGGGCAGAGGGGTTTATAATGCAAATAAACCAAATTTATAAAGGGGCCACGTATATATTATAAATCAATCTATTTTTTTCCTCTTTTGGCATAAACCATAGCTGCTCTCTCTCGCTCCCCTTTCTATAATTCCTAGCTGCCACTGGCCATCGCTCTGGCCACAGCCGAAAACCTAAACAAACTCTTTTATTTCAAAACTTGATATGAGCTTGGACTTTTTTAAAGAAACCTTTGAAAACTTGCCTTTGCTTCAAAAATTAGTGACCCAAAATCCCTTTTTTTTAAAATCGGTAACCCCTTTTTGAGAGCCAAAATTCTCTCTGATGGTTGCTCTGTCGGCTCACCATGTGAGGCCCTAAGAGGCCAAAAGGCTTATCGTCGGTTGGAAAGCCAACCATATCGAAGATGAAGCCGAACTGACGCAGAAAATTGGAACGAAAAAGGTCAAACCCTGACCCCTTCTCTTTCTCTTTTTTTTGTATGTATGCTTTCACGATGTTGATAATGCGAAAGACGAAAGAGGATGTTTACCTCCAAACTTTTGAGGCCTTTCTAATTTTCTTCTCCATTGTTAGCTTTTTCCGGATGGTTTACAAATGTTTTAGGATTATGTCTTTATACCATGATAATACATGTATTTTGTGAAATATGAAAAATAGGAACCTAATATTCCTATTGGCTGCCTCTTGTTTCTCTGATCCTTTGATATTGCTTTTGATTTTCTGCCGATTATTGTCTCTTTGATCCTTTTGATCTTGTTTCTTGCATGTGAGTCGTGACATTCGGCTATGGAGGAGGAAAGTCAGATGGCGGACGATGTCGTACCTCTTGTCTCCTGAAGCGCCTTGGTAGTTCGAAAAGGGGAGGGGACCAGAGTGAGAACAAACTTGGAGAACAAGGCCCGTTGGAGGCCGTTGGATATGCCAACGTGGAGATGGTAATGGAATTCAAATGTCGCGCGTGGGGCCAAATGGGAGATGAAGTGGCTGACGCGTGCGAGTGAGAAGTTGAGGGGTCGTGCATGAATTCCACGTGCCCGTAAGATATCTGAGAGGTCGCGCGTGTGGCGCGTGGAGTCTCTGGAATGTTCTCAGCGTGGATCTCGGTCGTTCGATCGTAATCCCAGATCCGACGGTTCAAGATTGACTGCGCAAAGAGATGAAGAGGGGTGTTAGGATTTCCAGATTAGGGCTTAAGTTGTATTTAGGGCCCTATTGGGCCAAAATGTATATTATTATTTTTTGGGTTTTAAAGTTGTAAATGGACTGATAAATATATAAGAACTTGGGCTTTATTTAAACTAATGTTGGGCTTTATTTATTTAGTCTTTCTAATTTTTATTTTAATAATAATAATAGTAGTAAATAAAAATAATTCTATAATGTTGATATAATAATGATAATAGTAACTATAATAATAGTAGTAGTAATATAACAATAATATCATAATACTATAGTAATACTACCACAATAGTACTTATAATAATGTGACAAAATAATAATAGTATACTAATAATAAGACTGATAATTAACGATAAAGATATACTAATAACAATGATAGTAGTAATAAAACTAGGGTATAACATATTAATAGTGTTTTGAGGGTTTTTCAAATAAGTAATGGTAATAATACACAAAAGGATACATAACACTACTATTTAACTGTTTTCTAATGTGAACATAACATTCTAGTCTCTTTGTCTCTTTGATTATATAAGTAAACTAAGCCCTTATTTGCAAGAAATAAAAACGGGTTGACTCCGTATAAAATTAGTGATTACAGGTTTATGTCCCTTTACTATTTTACACTTGAGACTATTATTAATGTCATTCCTTAGTACAAATCACTAACACCATAAAAACTTTATTTATCCACTGATTTTTTACGATGTTAGTTATTTTAGACTAAGACATAATATTCATAATAATAGGAGAACTATGCTAAATTTGCACAAAAACTCTAAAAAATTGTCTTGACTCGAATTTCATTAACTCGATTTGAATAAAAAATCAAATAAAGTTTGAATGATAAAATATGATTTGTCAACTCGACTAACTCAAAATTTTTTTACTCGACTTGATCAAATACTTACCCTTATCATCATCATCATCATTGAGTAAACCAAGGGTGATTATTCGATCAAATTGAACGAATTTTTTATGTTAATCTAGTTAACAAATCCTAGTTTATCATACTAATTAAATTTGATTTTTTCGAATCGATTTGATTGAAATAAAATTTTAGTCAAATAAATTTGTTCAAGTTAAATTAATAAAAAATCAAATTAAAACTTAGTTGACAATATGAACAAAATTTCAAGCTAGTGCAAATAAATTTAAGACTATATATATTAAAAATATATAATACGATAAGGGTAAAACTTTGATACACAAGCTGTGTAAAACTAATTTTACACAAGTCTGTGTATTTACACTATAAAAACTCAAATTCTAAATTACTAACCTAACCCTAAAAAACTAAACCCTAAACCTTATACCCTAAATTTTAAACACTAACTTTAAATTCTAAACCCTACAACCTAAACCCCTAAACTAAAGCCTTAACTCCTAAAACTAAAAGGCATGTGTAAACTAAAATTTACACGGCATGTGTATCAAAGTTTTTCCCATACGATAAACAAGACAATTACGAAAATAACTCAAATTGTAAAAACTGAATAACTTGATTTAATCATCAACTCAAAACTCGCAAAATGAAAATAAAATTAATGAAAGATTTATTGAGTTAGTTAAGAAGGTTAGACTTTTATTTCGTTTCATTTGCATGTTAGGTTTTAAACAAAACTTAAATCAATGTAAACTCACATTTTGGTGCAGAGTATTAAATTAAGCCACCGAATCCTTTTCCTCAATTTAATGGGGTAAGGAAACAAAAGAAAATTTTAAGGTAGGTTTTGTTTTAAAAAATATTTTTTGTTTTTATTTTTTTGAAAATAATTTTCATTTTTGGTTTTTTAAAAATTAAAAACATGTTTGGTTAATAAAAATAAAATGTTGTTTAAAAAAATGAAAATCGTGTAATGTGTTTGATATCTAATTTTTTAAAATAAACAAATAATTATTAAATAATTAAATTAAAATGTAATTATTAGAAAAATGTTATTATAATAAAAAAATAAAATATAATTAAATAAACCAAAGTTTTTAAATTGTCATTAGAAGGATTTGAACCCAGGTAATAAAGTTAAAATAAAAAATATTGTTTTCATCTTTTATAGTTTTCTAAAACATTTCCAATAAAAACGTACGTTTTTATGTTTTTAAATTTCAGTTATTTTTGTTTTCAATTTCTATAAATTATTTTCTAATTTTATAACTAAACTCGTTTCTTTAACGTTTTTCATTTTCCAAGAAAATAAAAACAACCTATATTCTCTGAACCAACGATACCCTAAAATTTCAATTCAAAAATTTATATAACCACGCTTTGTTATGAATATTTTTATTTATCGTGGATATCCATATATTAAATGGGACTTTAATGTACTTTATTATTAGGGTTTAATACCCATTAGAATTAGGGTTTCTATCTTATGCCTACAAATATAGAGTTTGGAGAAAGCATTGTACACAACCCTACATTAAGAATATAATACAAGTCTCTCCATTTGTCTCTCATCTTGTTCTTGCTCATCTATTTTGCTCATTCTTCTTTACTTTATTCACAACACGTTATCAGCACGATCTCGCTCAATTATCGTGGTTCTTGTTGACAATTCTTGAAAAAGATTTTAACAAGATATTGGTGACTACATCTACCATACATTTAACTTAGCTTGAAAAGTCTGGTATGTTTTACTTATTTATCTCGATATAGTGGATGATTAATTATTCTTAAATTAAGGTCAGTGTATTTTAATTTATTTTTTTTGATGATATATCTAATATTAAATATATACATGATTATATTTTTTTAATGACGTGATTTCTTTTCCTTACCATCCAGGGATGATTGTTCAAAGCGGAGAATAATCATGTGTTTAAATGGAACATACGTGTAGTGCTTCTGCACCAATTTTGAGATTTTGTTTTCGTTAGTAATGACCAATATTTTTTTATTTTATTCTAATGATGAAAGTTTGTGTTTTTAATCATGTTTTAAGTATTACATGATACTAGAACAAATATCAAACCTTCAATGAATCTACAGGATCAACTTAGTTTGAAAATTATAGTGATAGAGTGACCAAGCGCTACTTCAAGGAAAGTGAAGAAAGCGGTGGATTGGATATGTCATTTAACAATGATGTTTTTTCGAGTTCCAAAATCTATATGCACCTCAACAATTTTTTTCTCATTTACTTTTGCTTTATATATATATATATATATATATATTTGAGATTAATTTTTATTATTATTTTTCTTATTTTGGCATTTTAATTTTTTAAGGTTCACAAAACACTGTGATGAAAATGTGTGATTGCTTCATGGTTCACAGAAGATGAACCATGTTTCAATGCGGTACTTTATTGGATTGAAAACCATAATAATAATAAATTGATTATATGTTTTGTTCTTTTAACACCTAAAACATGTTTTATTATAAAATGTTTTGTTATATTAATTTAACGCCTAAAGCATGTTTTTAATTAGTTAATATGTTCTATGTTTTGTTGGTTTAATCCAAATATATTTGCTTGAACATCCCGTTCTACAAGGTTGTTGGTCTCAAAGGAGGTTTCTAAAAGACCTTGTGAACTGGTTTAACAATGTTGTGTATGAGGATTAAATCTTTGTTCTCTATTGGTTTGTATATATATGTTTTTTTTAAGGATATTGATATGTAAAAGAATTTTTTTGGACAGATTTATTATTATATTAATTTATAGTTGATCTAATTTGTTTGGTTGTCTTTTATAGTACATCAAGGACAAATCTTGCAAAAATTGAGTTTGTGACACTTGATATTCCCCTAAAGAATTATTTATCTTAGATCTTAGATGCCAAAATACACCTAGATGCAAATTTTCTGAGAAACGCTATTAAAGAGGGGAATGAAGAATCTGCTCAAAATAAGGCCAAAGCCATGATATTTATTCGCCGTCACCTCCATTAGGGGTTGAAATATGAATATTTAACGGTAAAAGATCCTCTTATTCTTGGGAATAATCTAAAGGAATTATATGACCACCAAAAATTGAGTTTGTGACACTTGATATTTTCGGAAAGAATTATTTATCCTGAATCTTAGATGTCGAAATACACCTAGATGCAGATGGCCTGGGAAATACTATTAAAGAGAGGAATGCAGAATCTACTCAAAATAAGGCCAGAGCCATGATACTTTTTTGCCGTCACCTCCATGAAGGGTTGAAATATGAATATTTAACGGTAAAAGATCCTCTTATTCTTTGGAATAATCTAAAGGAATGATATGACCACCAGAAAACTGTTGTTCTCCCTAAAGCTCGATATGACTGTTTGCATTTGAGATTGCGAGATTTTAAATCAGTAAGCGAGTATAACTCTGCTATGTTTCGAATTACTTCACAATTAAAGTTATGTGGTCAAAATATTACTGATGAGGATATGTTAGAAAAAAAGCATACTCCACTTTTCACTCAAGTAATGTTGTCCTATATACACAATATCGTGAAAAGGTTTTAAAGACCAATTAGATCCGCTCCATTCCTTGAAGTGAATGTTACATTTTAAGCGGAAAGAATAAATGCCACATTAGCAATTGTGATTGCAATTAAGGCCATGAACATAGATATGGACAAGATGATCATTTCAAGAATGCTTATAACCACCAAAAGTGGGTTTATAAAGATGACAAGAATGTATATTAAGAAAGTAATTTTTTATGCAATGGTACAAACCATTGATCTGCATTTTTGCCATAATCGAAGAATTGTGGATCTTTATAAACAATCAAAAATGAAATTTTATTTATGAAAATGAACAAATTTTGTTTATGAAAATGTTGGTCCAAATAATTATATTGTTGATTTGGTCCAACTCAATTGGATAATTTTTTTTATTTCCTTATAACCCTAAATTGAAATAATTTTAATTTATTTTATTTTATTATTAATTTTTTTATATAATATATTTAAATATGTTAAAATATTTATTTATTTTGCTTTATGTTTATTTGTTTTACATATTATATATATTTAAATATGTTAATTTGTTTTACATATTATCCTTTGAAGAATATGTTTACTTCCGGAATAAAATATGTAATGAATTGTGATGATTTACACTTAGCAGGCAGTGCAAGTACTCATACTAAAGCATAAGAAATATTTTTTCATTTAAATGCAAGGGAAAATGTGAGTATTATATCTCATAGTAAAATATCAATGCTCCAGAAGAGTAATAAGTTATTGTGACATTATCTTTGATAGATAATTGATCTGATATGTTCTATATTTAATATTTTTCATTCATTGAAGTGAATGGTACAAAGCATATATTTTTCATTCCCCAAAGTGAATGGAACAAAACACATATTGAAAGGTGCATAATTATGCATATTTTCCCATTTAATAATGTAATGGAATAATGCGAGTACTATATCTGAAAGTACTAATATCATAGAAGGCTTCGGAAGACCAAATATGTTATTGCCAAATGGAACTTAATTTCATATTCACAATGTGTTATACTTGTCAATGTCAAAAAGAGACTTATTGAATTTTAAAGATATTTACAGAAATGGATATCATATTGAGACTATTAGTCAAGGGGATGCTGACTGTCTCCATATTACGAGTATAACCCATGGCAATAAGAAAATCTTGACAAAATTACATGCACTATCATTCGAATTGTACTACACAGGAATTAGTACAACCGGAAGCTCATGCTATTGTAAAGCAGAAGTTTACTGATAACTTTATTATTTGGCATGACCGGTCATTTCGGTTCAATTATAATGTAAAACGTTATTGACATTCTATGTGGTTATTCATTGAAGAACTGATAGATTCTTCAAAGTAATATTTTTCATGTGATGCTTGCTCTCAAAGCAAATTGATTATTCAACCATCACCAGCTACGATAAATTATGAATCTATTAATTTTCTGGAACAAATACATGGTGATATACATGGTGATATATGTTATAGATCATCTAGATATTTACGATTTTTTCTTATAGATCAAGCAAATTATTTTTCAACAACAAATTGATTATTCAACCATACACCATTCTTATGCATCAACTAGATATTTTCGGTTTTAATGTATCCTAAATGGTTATCAACCTTGTTATCAACTTGGCGTTTGCGAGGTTACTTGCTCGAGTTGATAAAATTACGAGCACATTTTCCATATTACCTTATAAAGAAAAATCGTTTTGATAATTTTGGTGACATGCCATTTTATATGCAACATTAATTAATTCGCATCAAGCCAATAAATTATCATAAGTTCTCCCCATTACAAATGGTTTTTTTAGGGACCAAATATTTCTATCTTAGAATTTTTGGGTGTGCCATATATGTTCTAATTGTTTTAATTGCACAAAGATGGGTCCCAAAAGGTTGAAATAAGATGAGTCTTTATAATTAAATATTTTGAGGTTGGGAATTTATTTCATTATTTGAATCCCCATTGATAATTAAATATATGATTTTTTTATGGAAATTCATTTCTTGATTCGATCCTTAGAAGGCAATCCTCTTTGATTGTTATTTTAATGAGTTATTTTTCCCAACATTAGGGGGAGAAATTAATTAACTGGGAAAAGAAATAAGTTGAAATGAATTATCATTCTCTCATTTTGATCCACACATTCAACAATGTGAACTAGAAGTTCAAAGGATAATTCATTTGCAAAACTTAGCAAATCAATTGCCAAATGCTTTTGCTGACCTTAAAAAAGTGACTAAGTCACATATACTAGCTATGAATGCTCCGATTAAAGTTAATGTCTCGAAAGGACAAACTCTAGTTGCTAATGAGTCTAACTCATGCTTGAAGTGTGGTAGACAAGTAGGTTCTAAAGATAAAAATTCTCGAAAAAGAAAATGAGCTATATTTTATGATGGTCTGATCTAAGAATCAACGTATTATGAAAATCTCTAGAAGAGATTAAAAGGTCTCCAATAGAGACATTGACATGACTCAGGTACCTGATAATAAAGAGATCTCAATAGATTATGTCATGTCTGGTAATAAGTGGAACAAAAATTAAATTGACGTCGATAATACATTTGCAATCAATATAGCACAAGAGATTTTGGATGATAATGTGGATCATTAACCATTGTCAATTGGACAATATAAACAAAGAAATGATTGGCTAAAAAATAGCAAAAGAAAACTTAAATTGAGGCGAAACTAAAATATTTTTCAAGAGAGAAGTAGTTGTCAGATATAAATAGGTCTTGTGAGAAAGAGAAATTAAAAAGGGGAAATCACGAGATATAAGCTCATTTGGTTGCACAAGGATTCTCACAAAGACATGGAATCGATTATGAGGAAACATATTCCTCGGTGGTGGATGCAACTACATTTAGATTTTGATTAGTCTAGCAATAAATGAAATGACTTAGTTTCCGCCTAATGAATGTTGTTACATTCTATTTTAATGAGCCTCTTGATAATAACATTTACGTAAAACTTCTAGAAGGATTTAGATTGCAGAAGCAGTTAATTCAAGTTCTCGAGAACGTTATTCAATCAAATTGAATATATCTCTTTATGGATTAAAACAATTTGAGTTCAATAAGTTATACTCGTCAACTACATTTAGGTACTAAAATATCATTCTTTGTATGTCGATTGATGCACAAGGATTTTATTGTCAGTGAGATCTATTAATGAATCCCAATGATATTCAAACCATTAACATACACAACAACAATAAAAAATCTAGAGCTAAACCTCTTAATAAAAATGCTCGGGGAAATTGAATCATTCTTATAGCCTTTCGCTAATAAGTATTCACTTAGGCGATTATCTTCATGGATATCAAAGGGGGAGTGTTATGAATATCTTTATTTATGGTGGATATCGATATATTAAATGAGACTTTAATGTACTTTATTAATAGGGTTTAATATCCATTAGAATTAGGGTTTCCATCTTATGCCTATAAATATAGAGTTTGGAGAAAGCATTGTACACAACCCTACATTAAGAATATAATACAAGTCTCTCTCTTTGTCTCTTACTACATTAAGAATATAATACAAGTCTCTCTCTTTGTCTCTCATCTTGTTCTTGTTCATCTATTTTATTCACGATCTTTACTTTATTCACAACACGCCTCTATTTTTATTGTTTCAATAATAAAATAACATTAACATTTCTTTGTCTAACGCTTGAACTCTGTTCCTCACCCAATTATCAAAAAAATTATTCTCTATTGTAATAACTATCATTTGTGAAGTAATTAAAAAAATTTAAATTTATTCTCTATCGTAATGACTATTGTTTTCTACGCGATTTTAGGAAACCATTCGTTTGTTCGACCGCCTGATCCTTCTGGGCGGCCATCGGATCGATTGTCTCCTACGGAGCGCGTGACCAAGTTCCCGACATTGAAAGCTACTGATGGACATGGTGATGGTTCGTTGGTGGAGCAGATGGATATGGATGTTGCTCCATCGGTGCATACGGTGCCACTGGTTGTTAGTAACGATGGTGTTTTGAACCAGGGCATTTTGAATGATGGACTGCATGTGCATGAAGGGATGGCAGCGATGCCTGCGCAGTATTCCTTTAGGGATATGGTTACCGGGCGAGTGAATCCATGGCAGCATGATAATTTTATTAGCGAGCTTGACGTGATTTTGAATGATGAGGACGTGGTGATCACTAATAATGGCATGTTCCCAGAGATACGGTTCTCAGACAGAATCCATAAGGAAATAGATGCGAAGTTGATGAAGTCGTTGATTGTACGACTTTTGGGTAGGTCCATAGGATATAGGGCGCTAAAGAATCAGATTCATGCTTTGTGATTACCTAAGGGCGAAATAAGCATCATTGATCTTAACAATGATTACTATATTGTTTGGTTTGCTATAGAGGATGACTATGATCGAGTATTAACTGGGGTGCCATGGAAGCTACTTGACGGTTCAGCCGTGGTGTAGGGATTTTTCTACTTTGGAGGATCACCCTAATCAAATTTTGGCTTGGATTCGCTTACTTGGGTTGCCAAACCGATATTATTGTAAGAGTCTTTTTAGAGTTATTGTAAATATGTTGGTGAGGTGATCCGAATTGATTCCAACACTAGTGAAGGTCTAAGAGGTCGCTTTGAGCGATTGGTTGTTGTGGTGAGGTTGGATAATCCATTGATTCCAGGGATTTTGATCGATGGAATATACCAACTAATCGAATATGAAGGATTTTCAGTCATTTGTTTTGGTTGTGGGAAGTATAGGCATTTAAACGAAGTTTGTGGGGCTAGAGATGGTTTTTAGACCGACGGTGTCCTATTCTAACGGAAGGAACCTACAATGGATGAAAGGTTCGATCCATAGATGCAAGTACAAGGTAGGGAACGAAGGCAAGGGGTGCAGCGTTGGGGTTCCAATTAAGAGGGTTTAGCCTGTACACCGTCTGATGGTTCAAGATTTTGGGTGCTTGCTGGGTTAGAAGGTGAGGGTCAACAACGTATGGACAAGAATGAGTTGGTTCTAGAACATGGCAATGATGGTAGTACTGGTTTGCATCATAGCCTAAGTGAGCTGGGGAATGTCGAGGCACCTCAGGTTTGGAAAACGATCGTATTGTTGTGGACTAGATGATCCCGAGTCAAGATATAGTGCAAGAAATGGAGGTGACCAACCAACCTAGGTTTGTTATTGCTGTGGAAAGAATCTTGCTACTGATCCAACCCCTGACTCAAACTCGGCAAGGAGCAAAGCGATCCCACCAGTGGCAGCCAAAGGAATGGTTGTTGCTGCACCACCCTATTTAAAATCAAACAAACACACTAATGTGCGGGTGATTGAGGAAAGGTCCAAGAAGTTTCTAAAAGAGCATAATGGTAAGGTAATGTAGGGGCCAATCTGCTCAGCGAGTGCTAAGGGGGTTAAGTGTAACACTATTATGGCAAAAACGCTACCGCAAAAAGATGTTAAAGCTAAAAAGAAAGAGGAGTTGAGTACCAAACCAACCGCGGTTGCGGATTGGGCATCTAATTTGGCCAATTCGTTAATTAAGAAAGGGAAGTTGGCAACTCGAGTAGTTCAATGGATGTGAGCATCCCTTTGGTGACTGATAGCAAGGTTACTTGGATTGAGAACTCGACATTTGATGATGTTCAACGACCAAATTTGCAGTGAGTTGTTTTGCTCCTTTCTCAATTTTATTTTAATGGCTAAATCTCTTTTTTGGAATACTCAAGGCACTCTTGGCCTTGATTTTAACTGTTTCTTTAGGATGTTAATAAGATCACAAGCACCGGATATTATTGTCGTCATAGAACCTAGGGTAAATAGAGATAAAGCGGATAGTTTTATTCGCAAGTTGGGGTTTGATTAATCGTATCGGGTTGAAGTGAATGATCTCTCTGGTGGAATTTGGGTTATATGGAAAGAGTCTGTTAG
Source organism: Hibiscus mutabilis (assembly GCA_019671005.1). Classification (NCBI taxonomy): domain Eukaryota; kingdom Viridiplantae; phylum Streptophyta; class Magnoliopsida; order Malvales; family Malvaceae; genus Hibiscus; species Hibiscus mutabilis. The sequence goes on from CM033727.1 coordinate 13,540,651, forward strand.
TTTGGATGTGGTGGTCGTTTCGAACCAGTTTATTCATGGCATTTTTTGTGAGGTGGGGTCGAGTAGGAATTTTTTCATCACTTTTGTTTATGCGAGCACTGACCATTGTCGTAGGATTTTTGTGTGGGATCAGCTTCAGGCTCTGGATTCGGGGATTGATGTTCCATGGATTATGGTGACCAATTTTAACGCCATTTGCAGCATTGAGGAAATGTAGGGGGTTCGACATGACAGTTTAGTGTATACCTAAAGTTCTGTGATTTTCTATTCCAATCTGGGTTGTCAGATATGGGGTTCTCCGGTCCAATATTTACTTGGGAGCATGGTGATCTAAGTTAGCGGTTAGATAGGTGCTTATGTAATGCAAAATGGTATGAGGATTTTGTTGCGTCGAAAATTTATTATCTCCCAATGCTGGGGTCGGACCATAGGCTTATCGTTCTTTCTACTAAGCATGTGGTTTAGAATTCTGGTATTCGCTCGTTCCGTTGTCTAGCAGCTTAGAATGATCACCCGGATTTCTAACGGCTTCTGAAAGATTCGTGGAACAATGAAGCAACTATGTTTGATATCCTTATCGAATTTCAGGGTCAAAGTCACAAATGGAATATTGAGGTTTTTGGTCATATTGGTAGATGCATGGCTCGAATTCTAGCACGTATAAAGGGTATGGAGTTTGCTCTAGAATGTGGTACATCTCTATTTCTTGTTGGGCTAGCGGCGGATTTGAGAAACGAGTTGAATGTTGTACTGTCTCAAAAGAAGAGTTTGTGGCACCAAAAATCACGTACAAAATGGCTATTGCTAGACAATAGGATTACAAAGTTTTAGCATGCGTCAACTCTTTATAGGAGATGGATGAATACAATTCAGAGGCTTCGGTTAGAGAGTGGTGGGTGGTGCAATGATGCATCTACCTTGAAAGGCCATGTCGTGGATTTCTTTCGTTCCTTTTTCACGTCCGAACCTAGATTGGCTACGAGGGAGGAATTTTGTGGGGGCTTTCGGCATATTTCTAAATCTGATAGGTAGCGACTCACCCGACCAGTTTCTAAGGATGAGGTCCACTCGATTATTTTCAGTATGGACCCGTTAAAATCACTTGGGCTGGACAGATTCAATGCGGGGGTTTTCCAGCAAAATGGGTGACTATTGAGGATGACATGTTCAATTTTGTGAGTGAATTCTTTGATACAAGCCTGCTTGATGATTTGGCGAATCGAACTTTGCTGGTTTTGTTACCAAAAGTTGATATTCCGAAGAATCTTTTGTTACCAAAAGATGCCATGTACAAGGTTATCACGAAGATTCTTGTGAACTATTTGAAGCTGCAATTGCCTAATTAGGTTGAACAGACTCAGTCGAGTTTTGTCCTGGGCCGATATATTACTAACAATGTGATCCTCGCGCAAGAGGTGATTCATACGATGTGTAAAAAGCAAGGTAATTAGGCTTGGATGGCAATCAAAGTTGATCTAGAAAAGGCAGATGACCGCATCGAGTGTAGATTTATTGAAGAAACTTTGCATGACTTGGGTTTGCCGGTTCGTTTTATCACATGGATTATGTACTGTGTTAAATTCGTGTTGACTCAGATTATCTAAAATGGAGAAGTGACTAAGTGTTTTTTGCCTACGAGGGGGATCCGACAGGGGGATCTGCTATTGCCTTATATGTTCTTCTTATGCATGAAACGGTTATATCATGCCATCAGAAGAAAGGTTAACACGGGTCAGTGGAAGTGTATTCATTTGTCGCATGGTGGTTCTGGTTTGTCCTATCTGTTCTTTGCAGACGATTTAGTGTTATTTGTTGAGGTAACCACCGAGCAATTAGAGGTGATTTATAATATCTTGGGGCATTCCTGTTCTTGTTCTGAGGTGGTCGAGAACCTATGAAGGTATTTGGAGGTTCCTTTATTGCATAAGTGGGTCACTATGAGCACTTATCATTATCTGCTTGATATAATTGAACAGTGGCTCTCTGGTTGGGCAACTCATACTCTCTCGCTAGTTGGGCGTATAATGTTGGCAAAGGTAGTGTTGTAGGCTATTCCTACTTACGTCATGCAATCTACTTGGTTACCAAAGGGTATATACGATGAGATGAAGAAGATGATATGTCATTTTTTGGGGTTCGGCACAAGAGTCGAACGCTTTAGCGCTTGTGAAATGGGACACAATTAAATCGCCTATGAATGAGGGTGGTTTGGGGCTCTGGATCTAAATTGCCAAAATTAAACGTTAATTATGAAGATTGGCTTTCAACTAATGACTAATGCGGATAAGTTGTGGGTGCGTGTTATGAAAGCGAAATATAAATAGGAGGAGAAATTTTTGGTGAACATTCTGAAGCCAAATTGTTCCCATCTTTGGAGGGGTCTTAGCCAAGTTTGGGGTGAAGTTCATCGGGGTATTTGTTGGCAAGTTAGGGATGGTTGGCATATAGACTTTTGGTGGGATATCTGGCTTGATGGGACTGAGCCTCTAGCCGCACATTGTCTTCTACCTCTACCACCGCCATCAACGCTCGTGGCTGCGATGCTGACTGTAGATGGCCGATATGATTGAAATATGTTAGGGCCTATGCTTCCTAGTGAGATCATCAACATATTGCCTATGTTATGCGTCCATATACAGTACTTGGCCGTGATAAACCAGGGTGGCAATGGAAGGAGAATCGTCTATTCTCTACATCTTCGGCTTATATGTCCCTTTGTACACCATTACCGCAATCAACTAATGGTTTTTGGAGTATTATTTGGAGCTTAAATGCACCTCAAAGGGTGCGAGTATTTATTTGGTTACTTGTGCATGAGAGATTATTGACTAATGTTGAGCGTAGCCGTCGGTATCTCACGACTTACACAATGTGTCCGTCTTGTGGTCAAGGGGATGAGTCAGTAGAGCATGTGATGCGGTCGTGTGTGTGTGCTCATCAGGTTTATGCACGGTTGGTGAGTACGGATCGGCTGTAAGCTTTCACTATCAAACCTTTTACTTGATGGTTGGAGGATAATCTTAAGGAGAGTGGACATGCTCGATCGATGGAGAATGGCTAGGCCATTCTTTTTGCCGTGACTTGTTGGACACTCTAGAAGTGTAAGTACAGTTTGGTTTTTCACGAGTGAGTATAACAGCTTTGGGGATGTTGTATTGTATTACCGATGGTACAAGGATGAGATCGTGAAGGTTGTCGTGGTTGGCAAAAGCTTAGCTCGACCTATGCGATGTGCGCAACGTTGGAAGGTACCGATGTTGGGATGGGTGAAAGCAAATGCCGATGGGGCTGTTGAGGGACGGGGTAATAAGGCAGCTACAAGAGGTTTCATTCGCAACGATAGTGGAGAGTGGATCTTTGGTTTCTCTCGAAGTATAAGGGCTTGCTCGGTTCTGATTGCGGAATTATGGGCAGCTTTTGATGTATTATCGCATGCGTAGAGATTAAGTTTCCACGAGGTGGAGTTGGAGCTCGACAACAGTATTGTGCTCATGATTTTGCAGGGGGCTTCATTGGCTTTAGGAAGCAGCGCATTCGTTGCAAGGGTGAAAGATTTATTGGCCAGACAGTGGGATGTTAGGATTATGCACATTCACCACGAGACGAACATGGTGGCCGATGGTTTGGCTTCTCTAGATTATGGTTAGTTGTTGGGTGAATGGCTCTATGTGTCTCCATCGGTTGAGTTGTATGCGACATACTCTGCAGATATGGGTGTGACTTAGTGCGTTTTTGTTTTATTTTTTTCGGTGCGTAATGTATTGTTTAAGACTCTTGTAATTGTTGCCACGAGTACTCTTTTCCTCCACCTAAGTTTAGAGAGGGTTATTAACGAGGCTTGTGGTAATGATCCATTTTTCCATCAAACATAATTATGTCCCACATTGAATTATCTTCAAATGGAATTATTTTTTAATTGAGACTACAAGTAAAAAACTTTTGAATTATAATAATGTATTATAGCAAAAAAATACCAATTAATGGACACATGTATAATTGAAAAGATTTAATATAAAATTAAATCAAACGCACAGCTTTAAAAAATAAAATTAGAAAAAATGGAATTCAAATTATTAAATATATTGAATAAAAATACGCAAACTCAACTAAAACAATCTTATAAGGAAGTAAGACTTAACAAAATAGAGACTTATATTTCAACTTTTATAGAAACATGCAAGTGGTTTTAATGGGAAATGAAATATTGTTATTCTTAAAAGATTTAAATTTGAACAATTTATCTGTAAAATATCAAAACATTAAAAATGAACCGATATTATAATAAAATCACGTATGCTTTTTTTAAATAGCTTTTTATAATTTAAATGTAACAAAAAATAAGTGAAGATAGAGAAATTGGAGAATCATAAACAGCTAGTGCTGAGTGGTGCCAAAAGGGGGGACTGGATCTTATTTAGGGGTGTAAACGATCTGAGTCGAGCTCGAGTAATGTTGAGCTCGACTCGGCTCGTTAAGATTTCGAGTCGAGTTCGAGCTTGAGTAATTTTTAACGAGCCTGAGAAATCTAAGCTCGACTCAACTCGTTAAGAACTCAAGTCGAGTTCGAGCTTGATTCGAGCTCAATCGAGTCAAGTGTTGACCAATCTTTGACCATGTCGGACTTGAGTAGCTCGTTATCTGTCACGTCTCATTCAAAGCCCTATAAAAAAAAACTTTGATATACAAGTTTTGTAAATTCAAGCTTGTTAATTTTAGGTTTTAGGGTGTTAGTTTAGGGTTTAAGGTTTAGGTTGTTGGGTTAGAATTTAAGATTTATATTTTAGGGTTTAAGACTTATGTTTAGGGTTTATATTTTAGGGTTTCAAGTTTAGAAACTTAGATTTTAAATTATAAAAATAAAAAAATTAGTATATTATACTTTCGAGTAGCTCGCGAGTTTTTCGAGTCAGGTATCAAGTAGCTCAGCTCGTTAAGAACTCGAGCCGAGTTCGAGCTCTAATCGAGTCGAACTTTGACCGAACTTTAACCGAATTGAACTCGAGTAGCTCACGGTCTTTCTTGTATCATTTACAGCCCTAATCTTATCTGTCAATGCTCAAAAGATTTCCGCCAACACATTGATAAGGACCATCTAACCTCCCCTCATTGTTGCTCGCCTCTTAGTCTTTTCAACTCAAATCCACCTTTTGTCCTAACGAGATCTTGGCTCAATTTTGAGGTTGAGATTTTAAAATTTTCGAATCATATAATGCGTAGATGTTACGTGTGAGTTCATTGTTCAAATTGTATTCTGATTTAAATTTTATTATAGGTAAATTTTATTTAAATGTATTTCAACTATCAATCATATAATATTTTATAAAAAAATTAATACAAAAGGTTTGTGTAAAATTTAATTTACACAAACTTGTTAGATTTATGGTTTATAATTTAAAGTTCATGGGGTTCGGTTGTAGGGTTTAGAATTTAAGATTTTAGGTTTAAAATTGAGGATTTAGGATTTTAGATTTTAAAAAAGGGTTGTGTAATATTTTTTACATAACTTGTGTACCAAATATAACCCGTATTTCATTATATATATACACGTTCTTATGATAATTATTTGATGAGTTATATTTTAATACACAATAATACAACATGTGTAAAAAATATTACACAACTCTTCATTAAAAATCTAAAATTTAATTCTTAACCCTAAAACCTTAAACTCTTAGACTCTAATCCTAAATTTTAAACTCAAACAACCTAAACCCATAAACTCTAAACTAATCCCTTCAACTATAAATTTTAAAATTAAAATATAATAAATCAAATAAATTATTATTTTTTTTAAAAAATAAAATAACAAATTAAATAAATTATTATTTATTATTAATTAGTTTCAGAAAAATTTAAAAATATTATTTAAAATTGCTGACGTGATAACATGGCACATCAGCGTCCCGAGTTGACCGTTAGTCAACTAACGGTTTCCATCCACGGGGTTATTTTGACCCAAAATGAAACATTAGGGGTGAAAATAGACCAAAAAAAGAATATGTGTTAAAATAACTATTCAATGAAACGTTAGAGGCATTTTTTGATATTATGCCAACTCTAAACTATTCCCTTAAACTATAAAATTAACAAGATTGTGTAAATTTAATTTACCAGGCATGTGCGTAACTAAAGTTTACGCAAACGTATTAAATTTATGGTTTATGTTATAGTGTTTAGAATTAGAGTTTATGATTAGGATTTAGGTGGTTAGATTTTAGGGTTTTAAGTTTAAAATTTTAAATTTTAAATTATAAAGAAGAATTGTGTAACAACATGTATATCAAAATATGATGTTTTGATTATTACAACTTTAAAACATTCACCATCTACTCTAGTTCCTTTTTCATTTCAAATATAATTTGTTTGAAAAAAATCAAATGGTACTGATTTAATCGATAGTCGACATTTATTTAATTGGGTGTCTAATTGAAATTAAGGTTTCCGTGGGTTGGTAAAATCGATTAAACTAATAAAAGTTGAATTAAAAATAAAATATATTAAATCTATGATATAAAGTTTCACCGATTTATGTTTTAATTTGGTTGTTCAACCTGGCTTATAGTGCTTTTACCAAATGAGGAGGAATCTTTTCAATAATAGAGTTAATATTAAACGAGGTGCTAACAAATGTGGGCATTTTTTTTGGGTAAGTTGATTGTACATTGTTGTCTTAAAAGTTAATGAAAAAGTAAAACACACTTTAGTAGTAAATTTGCGTAACTGAGGGATTTTTAGCATTCTCGTCGGTTTAGGCAAAGCTAGTTAAACTAATGAGGTTATGGGACGTTTGGTTGTTTTTTTTTCACTTTCGGTTTTTAGGACTTTGCCGTGATTAATTCGGACTGATTCGCGTCGCACACCTAGTTTTGGTGGGTGAGTCTTCTAACGGAGATTTTCTGCATACACAAGGACTCGAACTCGAGACATGCTTAAGCGTACCAAGTTATTTACCACTTGGACCAACCCCGTTGGTATGGTATGCTTGGTTTGAGGATGCGATATATATATGGATGGGATCCAGTTACATGGTTTAAAACTAATTTAGTTTTACACTAATTCATGGCCATTGGATGAGTAAAATGGATGGATGAGATTAACAGTAAAAAATGTGAAGATTATCACTTGAAAAAAAAATAAGAAAACAATCTTAGCTATTAATTACCATCATCCAACGGCCCAAAAAAAGTGTAAAAGTAATTGAATTTTACACCATGTAAGTGGATCCTAACGCATATATTTAAAGACTTATCCACTAATTGCCACATGTACACCACAGAAGGAAAGAACATACCGTTGGAACTGGAGTGTTACACAGGGACAAAAATCCTCTGCGGTGTCCATTTCTATGTCCCAACTAAAAAAAATCAAATTTTAAATCCTAAACATTAAACTCTAAAAAATATATCATATCTTAATTTCCTTAAACTGTAATCCTAAACCCTAACCTTAAACAATAATCCTAAATCGTAAACCTAATATTTTAGTGTAGGGGTGTAAATAGAGGCATCGAAAAGGGGCGGGAGATTTCTATACGTTACGTAGGGGTGGACATTCAATCGAATCGAGTTAAATTTTTTTGACTTAGTCGAGTTGGAGAGTTTTATTTTATAACTAAAATTTTATTTGAAATTTTTTCGAGTCGAGACGAGTTTATAAAATTCAAGTCGAGTTTGAGTTTCTATTCAAAGTTAGTTGTAAACATTTTTATAATGTTATAGTACTAATTAGTAGGGGTGTTATGGATGGTTAACCATACCGGGAAAGCTTATCGGTACGGTTACCGGAAGTCTCGGTACGGTATTTTGATGAACTGTTACCATCTCGTTTAAATCGGTTACCGCCTAAACGGTTAATGGTTAATTCGGTACAGTTACTCGGTTAACCATGAACCATTTTTTATATTTATTACTACTAAAGTTAATAGTTTTAGAAAAATCAACCAAATAAAGTCTTCAATATTTATATTTAAAAAGTTTTCAAAGTTTAAAATAATAAAATTTTTTTAAAAATTACACTAATTACACAAATATTAGTTATAATCAATAATTTATATTAATTACACAATTATTTGTATACTCAATAACGTGATATCATTATAATTTAATGTCATTATAGTTTTTTTAAGGAATTTTTTTTATTAAAATCCTCTTTGCTGTTTGAGTCAACCGAAATCAAAACAAGAACACTGAAAGAGAAAAAAATACTCTAAATTTATTTCATTTCACGGTCACAATAACATGAACACGAGCTCAACAGAGTTGTTCAAGAACAAATGTAAATAAAACAAAGACACGACAACAAAAACCGTAAAAGGAGCTGCAAGATCAAATCAATGCCCCAAGACATAAACTGTCTGCAATCACATTAAAAAACTTAACAAAAATAAAAGGATGCAACACATATCCCACTATATCTCAATATTAGAATAGATGTACGTTCGAATCGACGTACAATACACATTTGATTATTACTAATAATTTAATATCATTATAAAATATAGTTTAAGTATGATAATTACACATATATTAGTAATAATCAATAATTTAATATTAATATAAAAATAATTTTAAAATTTCTTATCGGTTTTTTTGATTAATCGTTTAGCGAAAAATCGTAATTGTTCTCGTCCCGTTTAACCGCTAATTTTACCGGTACGATTATCGTACCGTTTCGACCAATTTTTACCGGTACGATTACCTACCATTTTCGGTTTTTCGGTACGGTACATTGGTTCGGGTTTTTATAAACACCTCTACTAATTAGTTTCAATTTAAATGATTTTCTATAATCATATATTATACACATATATTTTTTTTCATACTCTTTCATATATAATATGTATGTATCTTTATATGTCAAACAGAATTGAAAGATTTGACTTAAACTTAAAATATAGTCTATTAATTACTAAAATTTTTGAGTTATAAAATTACGAGCAGAGACTCTACGAATCGAGTAAGTAATTCAATTCTTTTGAGTATAGTTTTGCCCACCTAGTATTATGCACCAATACATTTATCGAGAAACAAAAGCAAAGCCTCCGCGGGAGACCGTTTCCATTTTAGAGAATTCTCATCTGCCGCCATGGCGCTAACCTCATTTTTCTCGCTTTCTCCGTCGCTTTGCTCGAGTTTTCGCTCTCTTCGCCGCGGTTTATTTATTCCTCTCCTACAAGCTTATCCATATTCAGCTAAAGGAGCAGTGGCGAAAACTGCATTGATGGCGCTTCATTTCGAGGTCGGACTTTTAGATTTTGACTGCCGCATTTTCTTTGTTTTTATTTACCTTTCGAGCCAAAAATGTCTTAAAATTAACGTTAGAGTTTACGCCTTTTCATCTAAGGCTCTCTCAGTGTTAATATAACTGTTTTCCCCTCTGGATTTGATAGGTTCTAGGGAGGTTTAATCGTGCTCGGGCTGCTCAACTAACACTTCCTCACTTTGTATGCAAAACACCTCTGTTTATGCCAGTGGAACCCAAGGTTGGATCTTTTAATATTAGTATCACACATTCAATAGCATATTCAGGGTACTTAGAACAATCTCTAAGGATTTTAAATCTTTTGGGTTGCAAAATACTTTGCAATTTAGACCCCCTTTTATAAAAAGGTAGTTTAGAATTTAGATGGTTCACATCAATGCCCTTTGTTGTTAGATTGTAAATTCTTCTAATATGGTCAGTTTGGCATTGCTTTTGGAAAATGCGGTGCGAAATTGATTTTAGAAAGTGTTTTTGGATTGCTTTGCATAGAAGGGACATTTAGCATGGATAGGTCAAGATTGACACATGCCATGCATTGTATACTCCCCCACTCTATCAGATTTTCTATGTTCTTAACGACCTTAAGTTGCATTCTTGTCTTTGCTACAAATAATTTTATGTTATGTATATTGAATGTTTAAAAGGATCAGTATGTTCATATACTTTAGAGCACAAACCAGCTCATTGCATCATGTGCCTTTTTTATTTCTTAAACCTTATACTAGAAGACGTGGTTGGTCCTCCAGGTACAATAAAAGGCTTAGCGACAGACCAGCTTGAAGATATTGGTTGTCAAATAATTCTTGGGAATACATATCATCTGGCACTACGTCCTACGTCTGAGCTTATTGATGAATTGGGTGGTCTTCACAAATTTATGAACTGGCCTAGGGCATTGCTGACTGATTCCGGAGGTTTTCAGATGGTTGTGATATGATTTGACATGTTGCTGTATTTCTCAAAATTTTTGGTTCATTATATTGTTCATCCTTTAAATTTTCATGTACTTGCCATTGTTTTTATGCATGTATACAGTTTATGTAGTTTCTCAGCAGTAGTGTCTTAAAAAATCATGATTTCAAGCGTGTTATAGTTTTGGATGATCGCATTAAGGACCTTTATCCACAGTAATATTCGATTTTAGTCGTAGATAATATATGGGTGGTGTGTGCGTTGAATATGACTGTCTCTCTTGCTGATTACTTTTTAGGTATCACTGCTGCATTTAGCTGACATCACTGAAAAAGGTGTAACGTTTCAGGTAATTCGTTTTATTATTTATTTTTATTCAGTGTTCATGAAACTTTTGTATAATAACCTGCTTAAGTATTAGCTTCAAGTAGCATTCTGTTTTTCTTGTTTTTTGTGATGTTTTACTTACAAAAGTCTTCACGTTTCTTAACTCAGTCTCCAGTGGATGGAAAGCCAATGCTCCTTACACCAGAGGAGTCTATTCAAATCCAAGTATGTGCTTTAATTTAGCCTACTCTGGTTATTCTTGTTACATTATATGTTGTGGTAAAAAAACTAAAAAATTATGTTCTCTCTTCCCCCTAAATTTTGTAACACTGGGTCATATTAATGGGATGAGAGGTGGTATTTTGTTATTCCTGATTGCCTTTCAACTAAATAATTGTCTGTTTTAAGACATGAATTGAAATTTAATTATGTGTAAGCATGGGATGCACTTGTTTGTCAGATGCTTGATAGTGTACTTTACTGAGATTTGTTACTCTCAAGACATGATTTTTACTTAGGTATTTATTAGCAGTATAAATATCTAGAAAAATTTGAAGACCAGTTGCTATGAGAACTTATGTTATGCCTTCCCCTTTTTATTCTCAAACCCTTACTCTTTTTACCCTTAACAATAACCACGTGACATGATAAAATTCTAAAAGTTTCGTAGGCTTGTTGTCTTGATATGTTTTGAATATTCCATTTTAACTTTGTCTAACAATTATACAGAATAGAATTGGAGCAGATATCATAATGGCCCTTGACGATGTGGTGAAAACTACTATTACTGGTCCACGAATTGAAGAGGCCATGTATCGTACCCTTCGTTGGATAGACAGATGCATAGCTGGTACTTAACCTTAAGATTGGACATTACTCATAGTTCTTGCATGGTAGATTAACCATTTGGCTGAGAATCATATTCCATGTCAATGTTTTAAGTTTTAAATAAGCATTTTGCCTTGCCTGCTTGTCCTCTAGTTTGTTGGGGTGGATTATCTTTTATTGGGCTTGTGTGCATGGACTTTTAAAGTTTTTAAAAGTTCTTACAGTGTGTTATAATCATACAAAGCATCCTAATGTTATTGTTGAATGTCATCACTTGGATCTCTCAATTTTCCATCATTCATTTAACATAGCTCTTTCTGGTGTCCCTTAAGTCATTGTTATTTATTAGTAATTTTTTCATTCTCTTAATGGTGGCATTCTGATTGAGTTAGATTCTTTTTTGCTGCCTTGATCTTATGGATAGCTCATAAAAGGCCACATGACCAGAATTTGTTTGGTATAGTACAAGGTGGTTTAGATCCAGCACTAAGGTGAATCTCCGATCTTCTTGCAACCATGCTATTTGCTGTGTGTTTTACCCCTTTTTCATTTACTAATGTTACTTTGGCGTTTTTGCTCTTGTGATACTTGTTTTTATCAGGGATATATGTGTTCAGGGATTGGTGGATCGAAATTTACCGGGGTATGTGCATTCTATATCAAGGAATAATTCATGTATGTTTCTTTTGTAGATATTTTATAGCATATAACCAGATCAGCAGATCTTGATGTTTCATACTTTAGAAAGTTGTGGTAAAATTGTCCACATAACATTTCAAGATCCAAGTTGCTTTCTAGGGCTAAAAAATAAAAGGTTGAGTTGATTAAAGAATATTTGATTATTTAAGTTAATGAGTAGTGTCCTACATACGTTATGTTTGCTTCGAATATACTTTTACAGCAGATGATCAGATCTTGATGTTTCATACTTTAGCAAGTTTCAATAGAATTTTCCACATTGCATTTTAATATCTAAATCAATTTCTAGGGCTAGAAAATAATTGGTTTTACTATTAGCAGATAAAATGATTTGACTATTTAAGAAAATACATCTGCAATATCTAAATCTGTATGATTCCTAGCATTATTATTCTCAAAGGGGGTGCTGTTAGAGCTAGGATAACCTGGTTGTCCGGTAAGATTCAGTCAACAACAAGCTGAATTGACTTAAGTTCATTTGTGTGACAGGTATGCAATTGGTGGTCTTGCAGGCGGTGAAGATAAAGATTCATTTTGGCGTGTTGTTGCTCAGTGTACTGCAGCACTTCCTGAAGATAAACCCCGATATGTCATGGTACAAATGGGCTTTTATCACTGTAATCTACATCCTTAGATTCTGACGAATTGCACCTTCTTTTCTCCAGTTAGATTGCTGTAAATCATTATTTTTGTGCCTGCTTCATTTCAGGGTGTTGGGTATCCACTGGATATTGTAGTCTGTAGTGCCTTGGGTGCTGACATGTACGATTGTGTTTATCCCACTCGAACTGCTCGTTTTGGCACTGCTCTTGTTCCGGAGGTGATATGTTTACAAAGTTTTTGAGTTAGTGTTCTTCATTCTGTTTGCCTTTGAGTATGACTTGCCTTTTCTCATTGAATGTATTACTATAACTCGTGCTTCGCATGTTTTAAAGGGTATTAATTACACCAATTTTTATTTAAAATATGGATTTAGTATTTTGATGTCATTCGAGCACTTAATGCAGGGAGTGCTTAAACTCAAGCACAATGCGATGGCTGAGGATACTCACCCTATTGATTCTTCATGTGCTTGTATGGTATGCATTTCATGACATAATTGCTTAAAATTGTTAATATATGAATTTAGATTTTCTATATTGAATTCTCTACCCAAATTTAGGTATGCAAGAACTATTCGAGGGCCTACATTCATTCTCTTGTATCAAAGGATGCTATGGGATCTCAACTTCTGTCGTATCATAATTTATACTATATGATGCAGGTACAAATTTAAAGTTTATATGTTTTAAGCTTTGTTGCTTTCATGTTTGATTTATTTTTAATGATTGAGAGTAAATCTTTGCCAATTTTAGCTTAGCAGAAATCTACACTCATCCATAGTCCAGGGGAAGTTTCCCGAGTATGTTTGCCTCTTGCTTTTCTCCGACTTTCGTTTTTCTTTCTCGGTTCCTTCTTTACATTATAAGAAAATTCACTGTTCATAATATTCTTTTACAGGTTTGTATGCAACTTTTTGCAGAAAATGGTATTTTTGTCTCTTTCTTCCTGCCATTGGTTTCTTTAAAATGCTAAAAGGGTTTTCTCTGTCATGCTTAACATCCTCCATCTTTTACTCGTGTAATCTGCTTCAGTCTTTCATTTTTCCAAAACATTATTCTTTGATAGTGGTCGGCTCAATATTAAAATTAGGCATAATGCTAAAAACTGCCCCTAACGTTCGACTGAATTGTCACTTTGGCCCATATTCTTTTTTTGAAGCAATTTAGCCCTCAACATTTCATTTTGAGTCAAAATGGCCCCTCTGCATATGAAAACTGTTAGTCAACTGACGATAAACAACTTGAAATGACTTAACAGAATGATATGTCAGAAGAAAAAAAATATTTTATATTGTATACAATTTTATAAAATTATTTTTTGATTGATGTGTCATTCTGAAAAGTTAGTATATTTACATATATGACATTGCTATTGCCAATCCGAGTACGATGGCATCTATTACATTGCAACATCACCCGCTATTAATCTTACATCAATTACCATCTCCCTAGCCTAAAATATGTCAACTTTATCACCCAGCAACAAGGGAAGAAAAGTGTGTTTATGAATCTTTTTAGAGCAGTATACTATTGAGAAACCTTTTCACCTGTAACATGGTATTTATGCTTGTTAGTTGTACAATTTGATAATCCTTCCACTGTCATTTACATGAATATTTAGGTAATTTCTGCATACAGTACAAGGATCTGTCACGTAATTTAACTGGATATTTAGGAAGTATTATGTGGCCCTTGAACTTTATGAAACTTTGCACTGTCTTCTTGCAGTTTCCTAAAGGAGATGTCCCTGAATGGGTCTGCAATGCCATGGAAGTTGCTGAAATTGATATCTCTTCATGCTGTGCTCCTTTACGTAACAATTAATTATACAAGGTTGAATCTTGGTGTTGTTGGCATCAACTTTCTGAGACTGAGATTAAAGAAATCTAAATTACAGGTAACCAACCATATAGAGCAGCATAAATTTGGTAGCTTATATAATATGCTGCTTCACCCCGCTGGATGCACTTGATATTTTTTATAACGAGGGTTAATATTTTTTGAAATTATGATTGAATTGATTGAATGTATAAACTTGGATGACTAAATGTGCTATTATATAATTTTTTAATTGTCACGGTACCCCTTTATCTATAGTTAGTGGCCCAGTGATTATTTTGTAATAAATATTAAAGTTTAATGTTCATCATGTAACTTTTGAAAGTTTGATGACCATTTGTGTATTTTATGTTTTTTAATAGTCTAAAGGTGATTATTAGAATATGTTTAATTGTTCATAGTAGTATATGTTCATACTTTTTCTAAACTTCATAAGACAGACAAAATTGCTCGAAGCTGGGTCTCTTAGGATGAATATCATTTTCATTTTTATTCAGACCACTCGGTTCATGTTTGTAACAATGTTGCAATTTCGTGGTTGATTTAATTTTTTTTGCTGTGGACAGTTCTCTTTAATTTTAATTAGGACGTAAAAACAGGTAATTGGATGGGCTTTAGGTCGGGTCATGTCAGGTCGGGTCAAATTAGATATAAGTCATTTCAGGTTAATTTGATTTTTCGACTTGGGTTGGGTGCGGGTCAATTTTAGGTCGGGTCAAAACAGTTCGAGTCCGATCATTTAATTGATGGGTGGATTTCAGGTCGGGTTCATTTTAGGTCGGTTTAATTTTAGATCGGGTTCATTTTAGGTCGGGTTAATGTGGGTTTCAAATTCGTATTAAGTTTGAGTTTGGTACAAATAGTCGATAGACTTTGGGTTGGGTCATTTCGAGTGAATTATTTAACGCCTTTCACGAATACGAATCGCATTAAAAATAAATATTAGGGACTAGAATGAACAAAAATATCATCATATTTAAAATATTGGATTAAATTATAGAAATTAAAAATAAATAAGGGTCAATTTTTGCTAAAAATAAAATATTATGGACTAGAGTGAACAAAAATATCAATATATTAAAAATATTAGATTAAATTACAAAAATATAAAATAAATAGGGGTTAATTTTGGTTAAAAATAAAATTTTACAGAATAACATGAATAAAAATATAATCATATTAATAATATTAGAATAAATTACAAAAAAATAAATAAGGGTCAGTTTCGACTAAAAATTAAATTTTAGGCACCGGAATAAACAAAAATATTATTAGACTAAATTACTAAAAATATAAATAAATATAGGGCAATTTTGACTAAAAATTAAATTGTGGGGACTAGAATAAATAAAAATATTATTCGACTAAATTACCAAAAATAAAAATATATATGGGTTAATTTCGGCTAAAAATAAAGTTTTAGGGCCTAGAATGAACAAAAATATCATATTAAAATATTATCATATGGGTCAATTAATTTTTCACATTGTAATATAAAAATTCATACTTTCTCAAATAGTTTCACTTTTCTTTGAAAATCATCAAATCATAACTTCCTCAATTATAGGTCAGGTAAATATCAAGCCAGTTCAACAACAGGTGGGGTTCAAAACATATCAGGTAAAATCGGATCTCGGGTCATTTCAGTCGGGTTATATCGATTATTTGCCAGGTTAGTCTCAGGTTCGGGTTCGTATTAGTCGGGTGCAAAACGAATTCGGTTACTACATTATCAAGTCTAACTCGAGTCTTAGATGCCAAAATACACCTAGATGCAAATTTTCTGAGAAACGCTATTAAAGAGGGGAATGAAGAATCTGCTCAAAATAAGGCCAAAGCCATGATATTTATTCGCCGTCACCTCCATTAGGGGTTGAAATATGAATATTTAACGGTAAAAGATCCTCTTATTCTTGGGAATAATCTAAAGGAATTATATGACCACCAAAAATTGAGTTTGTGACACTTGATATTTTCGGAAAGAATTATTTATCCTGAATCTTAGATGTCGAAATACACCTAGATGCAGATGGCCTGGGAAATACTATTAAAGAGAGGAATGCAGAATCTACTCAAAATAAGGCCAGAGCCATGATACTTTTTTGCCGTCACCTCCATGAAGGGTTGAAATATGAATATTTAACGGTAAAAGATCCTCTTATTTTTTGGAATAATCTAAAGGAACGATATGACCACATGAAAACTGTTATTCTCCCTAAATCTCGATATGATTGGTTGCATCTAAGATTGCAAGATTTTAAATCAAGTAAGCGAGTATAACTCTGCTATGTTTCGAATTACTTCACAATTGAAGTTATGTGGTCAAAATATTACTGATGAGGATATGTTAGAAAAAAACATACTCCACTTTTCACACAATTAATGTTGTCCTGTAGACACAATATTGTGAAAAGGTTTTAAAGACCTATTGACTCCGCTCCATTCCCTGAAGTGAATGGACATTTTAAGCGGAAAGAATAAATGCCACATTAACAATTATGGTCACAATTGAGGCCATGAACATAGATATGGACAAGATGGTTAATTTAAGAATACTTAAAATCACCAGAAGTGAGTTTATAAAGATGACAAGAATATATTAAGAAAGTAAATTTTTTATGCAATTGTACAAACTATTGATCTCGTACTTGCCATAAGCCGAAGAATTGTGGATCTTTATCCACAATCATGAATGATAAAGGAAAGAAATATGAACAAATTTTGTTTATGAAAATGGAGAAAATAATTATGGCGTTGTTGGTCCAACTCAATTGGATATTGTTAATTTCCTCATAACCCTTGATTGAAATAATTCATCATTTATTTTATTTCCTTATAATTTATAAAGGAAATTATTGATATTTTAATTTATTTTGTTTTATGTTAATTTGTTTTACATATTATATATATTTAAATATGTTAATTTGTTTTACATATTATCCTTTGAAGAAATGTTTACTTCCGAAATAAAATATGCAATGAATTGTGATGATTTATGCTTAGCAGAAAGTGCAAGTACTCATACTATACTTAAGCATAAGAAATATTTTTTCATTTAAATACAAGGAGAAAATGTGAATACTATATCTCAAAGTACTAAAATATTAATGCTCTGAAAGAGTAATAAGTTCTTATCACATTAGCTTTGATAGATAATTGATTTGATATGTGCTATATTTAATATTTTTTATTCCCTGAAGTGAATGGTACAAAGCACATATTTTTCATTCCCCAAACAAAGCACATATTGAAAGGTGCATATATGCATATTTTCTCATTTAACAATGTAAGGGAATAATGCGAGTACTATATCCGAAAGTACTAATATCATAGAAGGCTCCGGAAGAGCAAATATGTTATTGCCAAATGGAACTCAATTCCATATTCACAATATGTTATACTCGTCAATGTTGAAAAGAGACTTATTGAATTTTAAAGATATTCACAGAAATAGATATCATATTGAGACTATTAGTCAAAGGAATACCGATTGTCTTCATATTACGAGTATAACTCAATGCAATAAGAAAATCTTGACAAAATTACATGCACTGTCATCCGGATTGTACTACATAAGAATTAGTACAAATTGAAGCTCATGCTATTGTAAATTAGAAGTTTACTGATAACTTTATTATTTGGCATAACCTGTTAGCCCATCTCGGTTCAATTATGATGCGCACAGTTATTGACACTCCATGTGGTTATTCATTGAAGAACTAATAGATTCTTCTAAGTAATATTTTTCATGTAATGCTTGCTCTCGAAGCAAATTGATTATTCAACCATTACCAACTAAGATAGATTATAAATCTATTAATTTTCTGGAACAGATACATGGTGATATATGTGGGCCCATACACCCTTCTTATAGATCATCTAGATATTTTACGGTTTTAATCGATGCATCAACTAGATGGTCATATGTATCCTTGTTATCAACCTACGACTTGACGTTTGCGAGGTTACTTGCTCAGTTGATAAAATTACGAGCACATTTTCCATATTACCCTATAAAGAAAATTCGTCTTGATAATGTTGGTGACATGCCATTTTATATGCAACATTAAATAATTCGCATCAAGCCAACAAATTATCATAAGTTCTCCCCATTATATATGGTATTTTCAGGGACCAAATATTTCTCATCTTAGAATTTTTGGGTGTGCAGTATATGTTTTAATTGCTCCACCACAACGCACAAAGATGAGTCTTCAAAGGAGGTTGGGAATATATGTCATATTTGAATCCCCATTGATAATTAAATATATGATTTTTTTATGGGAAATTCATTTACAGTTCGATTTGCTGATTGTCATTTTAATGAGTCAGTTTTCCCAACATTAGGGGGAGAAAATAAATAGCTGGGTAAAGAAATAAGTTGGAATGAATTATCATTATGATACATGTACTCAACAATGTGAACTATAAGTTCAAAGGATAATTCATTTATAAAACTCAGAAAATCAGTTGCCAAATGATTTTTCTGACCCTAAAAGAGTGACTAAGTCACATATACCAGCTATGAATGCTCCGATTAAATTTTTTGTCCCAGAAGAACAAACTCTAGTTGCTAATGAGTCTAACTTACGCATGTAGCGTGGTAGACAAGTAGGTTCCAAAGATAAAAATCCTCGAAAAATAAAACGAGCTACATCTTATGATGGACCGATCAAGGAATCAACGAAATTATGAAAATCTCTAGAAGTGATTAAAAGGTCTCCAACAGAGACATACTTAGGGTTTTAGGAGTTTTATAAAATTCTTTCTTTTCTTAGTTCTTGCTTTAAGTTTTTTATTTTTTTCTTTTATAATGCTAAGTATGATTTTTCCCATAATCATACTTAGCTAAATTCTCCATAGCTAAGGGCTAAAGCAATGACTCAATTCCAACGTGAGGATTGAAAAGCACTTAAATAATTTCAGGTATCTCTCTTAGTTTTCTAAACTTAATTTCTAAATCAAAATGATTTCAAAACCAAAGATTGAAGTTGGTCAGGATGTTGTTTTGGTTAAATGTGTGGGAGGAAGGATCGACTGTTGAAGCACATTCGACTTCCTGGGAACACACTTAGAAAAATTGTTTGCTAAGAGGAAACTGAGATCAGAATCAGTTATTATTGAAACAACATATTCCGAGTCGGCTTTACTTAAACATTTTTGATCTACAACATTGTTGTTGATTAGATCATTTTCCAAAATCGATATCAAAGATGGCACTTGGGTTTTCGGTATACAAGGCACAGTTACAAGGATTGATCCTTGAAGACGAGTAACCGACGTGAACCCCGAACTGAAGAATCCTTTTTCCAATGATATGAGGAAACTGAGTCAAAGCAAAAGCCTGAGGCTAATCTTTACCATATCTAATCCACTTCCTAAATTTTGTCAACAATCTCTTATTATTTTTACTTAATTCACAAACCCCCACCATACTTAGATATTATTCAACTCTCTTCTTGGCTCATCGATTGAACAAACATAAATCAGGAAGTTCTCTTAGTCCCTGTGGGATCGACCCTTACTTCTCTTTTACTACGTTTGAATTCCTTTATTTATTATTTGAGAAGAAGGAATTATTTTGAATCGAGAACGATGCGTGTCATGTGTCGTACTTTATAATAGCATCATACATTTTACATATGTGCCTACAATTGTGGATTTTAATCCAACATAAATACCCCTTTTTTATTGACCATTAGTCTGGGATGGAAAACCATACTGAGTTTTACAGATGTGGCTAGAGCTTCTTGCAAAGACTCCCAGAACCAATAAACAAATTGTGGCTCTCGATCATAAATAATTGATTTAGGTACACCACCTAATATCATAATTCAAACCACGTCATTTAATTTAAACCATTTTGAAACCCCAGGATTCAACAAGCCCTTCTAAGAAATAAGAACTTAAGAATAGAAGCAACAAAGTAGAAAATAAAAATCTAACCTTTAGTAATAATGTTTTTCCATAGATAACTAAAGTAATAAATTGAATGGCATATATATATAGAAGAGAGTGGGATATTTTACGTTTAAAATCCCATAAATAATACATTAATTAGTTCCACAATATCCTCCACAAAATTTGATAAGAATTTCAACTAATTTAAATTAGAAAATAGTAGAAAGTTAATCCTACTTTTATGGTAACAACTCTAAGTAAGTTAAAAATAAATTAATTTTAAAATATTTTAAGAATCCAAAAAATCTATAAGTTCTTTTGTAATACATTATTATTATTTTACAACAATCCTCCACATATTACAAAAGAAATTCGCAGTTCATACGCTGGGTTTAAAATAAGAGTGCAATGTTTCGAATATGTCCAATAGACTATGAACCAAAACTAGACAAGTATGAAAAATATACCGAGTAAGTAGTGAAACAATAGTTTCTATTAACTAAAAACCCTCATTGTATATTGAAGTCTTACCAATCACATTACACTTACACGATCTTGTTGCCTAACACTACTTTACGCTAATAGGTCATGCGTGTGCCTGGTTTTTCACGAGCGCTATAGAGATTTTGTCATATTCTCAAGGAGCGGCCCCACACTCATATAGATGATTTCATCAAGTGTGTACTGTAGTCGACTCTCAATCCATAAGGAATATGAATCATTAAAAGCTTTATAGCTTATCCTCTTAATTCATGCAGTATAGCACTTTCCTCCCACCATAGGAAAAGTATAACGAATTTAGTGCTAGCAGAATCAATACATGACTTGTTATTACCCATATGAACTTTTTTCTTGGGTTATCCAATTATAAGTTGGGTTTCCATCATTACTGATTTCACATTAACTCAAGTCCCATTCCCCTTGATGTTTCATGTATTAATTTTCTCCCTAAGAGTTTGGTTAGGAGATCAACAAGATTTAATTCTGACTTTATATAATCAATGGAAATTATTCCATCTTTCAGCAGCTGCTTCATAACATCATGTCTCAAACATATGTGTCTATTTTTACCATTGAATGTTTTGTTTTTCGCTATAGCTATTGCCGCTTGGCAATCACAATGCATGAATACAAAAGGCGTTGGATTTATTCCCAAAAGAATATTAGCTAGGAAATTTCTTAGCCACTCAGCCTCATTACCAACCAATTCTAAAGCAACAAATTCAGACTCCATTGTTGATTTAGCAATGATAGTTTGTTTCGTTGATTTCCATGATATTATACCACCTCCTAAGATGAACACATATTTACTAGTGGACTTTATCTATCTAAAATTCAGTTTGCATCGCTGTAGTCTTCCAATACAATGAGAAATCCATCGTATCAAATACCATTGTTAATGGCACCTCTCAAGTATTTCATTATTCTGACTATTGCAATAGTATGATCATTATTGGGACTATGTGTATACTTGCTCAATCTACCCACAACATAAGTTATTTCAGGACGAGAGAAATTCATCAAATGCAATAGACTCCCAATAATATGTGCATATTCAGATTGAGCAACTGGATCACCTCTATTTTTCTTCAATTGAGTATTAGCATCATAAGGGGTACTTACAGGTGACACATCGAAGTATCCAAATTTTTTTTAGATGTTTTTCAACATAGTGTTCTTGAGAAAACATGATGCTATTCTTCTTCCTTATGATTTTAACTCCGAATATTACATTTTCTTCAACCATATCTTTCATATCAAATTTAGAAGCAATTAGGGATGGCAACGGGACGGGGCAGGACGGGTTTTTGGCTGACCCGACCCTGACCCGAACATTAAGAGCTTATACCCGGCGCCGCCCCACCCCGACTTCTAGTCGTGTTCTACCCACCCCGAACCTGACCCAACCCAACCCGGTCTGAATCAATACCAAATTTTTAGATTTTCCATTATTTTCCCACTTAATCACAAAATTTTCTTTCAAACCAAACATCAAGCATCCAAAATTTAAGTAAATCTGAAAACATAAAAAAATATTAAATAAAATACCCATCATCCACTCAACAACATAAACACATATGCAAATTCGTAAATATCAACAGTAACAACAAAATCAGATTCATAAGCAAAAATTTGAAAAAAAAATAATATATTTTCATAATAAAATATTAAGAAGAAAATTTTAGAACAAAATACTTCATCAACCTTTAAACAAAAAAATCAATAATAAAATATATAAAACATCAAAATAAAATACAAAAATGACACATTTTCATAATATACAGTGAGTTTAAAAAATGAAAGAATCTTTGAGATGAAGAAGAAATTTATCGAGAAGAAAGAGTTAAAACTTCTTAACAATATATAAAACAAAAGAAATAGAAAGAAATTTGAAGAAAAAAAGAAAAGAAATTTGAAGAAGAATATGAAAAAAAGAGAGAGGAAATTTAAAGAAGATAAGAACGGCTAGAGACTACAAATGTGAATGAAGAGAACTTAAAACCCTAAGATAGAGTATGTATATATAATGGCATTTTTGTAAATATATTCGAAATATATACATATTAAGGTAATAATATCGGGGAGGGGCAGGGAATTTTCATCCTAAACCCGAACCCGACTCAATTCTTTTCAAAACCCACCCCGCCCAGACCCGAATTCGAGATTCAAAAAAAAATCCAAGCGGGGCAGGGCACATCAGGCCGGGTCGGGTTCAGGTAATTTTTCCATCCCTAGAAGCAATAAAAATCTTGGTTTTATGAATAATATCAAGGTTAGTTCCAAAAATGAGCATGTCATCCACATACAAGCAAATAATCACACTCATTATTCTAACATTTGGTATACACACATCTATCAACTTCAACATATGAGAAACCATATGAAATCAAAACATTATTAAATGTATCATGCATTTTTTGGTGGCTTGCCTTAAACCATGTAAAGATTTAGTAAGTTCGCAAACCTTATTTTCCTGACCATAAACAATATAACCTTCAGGTTGAACCATGTAAATTTTTTCATGTAAATCACCATTTAAAAAGGTAGTCTTAACATCCATTTGGTGTATAAAAAGCTTATGAATTAAAGCCAATGCTATTAAAATTTGTATAGAAGCAATTCTTGCTATAGGAGCAAAAGCGTCAAAATAGTCGACATTTTCTTTTTGGGTAAAACCTTTGGCAACCAATCTAGCTTTAAATTTATCAACATAAACATTAGGATTATATTTCCTTTTAAAAATCCATTTACAGCCAATGAGTTTGGCACCCTGAGATAAATCAACTAAAACCCAAGTATTATTTTGTAAAATAGAATCAATTTTGATTTTAATTGCTTCTTTCCAAAGTGGTGCATCAACAGATGAAATACCTTCAGAAAATGTTAATGGATCATTGTCAACAAGAAAAGTGTAAAAATCAAGTCCAAAAGAAGTAGTTTTCCTTTGCCTCTTATTCCTTCTTAAATCCTCAAAGGTATTTTCACACTCACTTTGGTCAGGTTCATTAAAACTTGAAGTGTTACATGGATTAGTGTTGCGCGTAATAAGTGCTCCGCAATTGTGCAAGTGTACACGTCGCAAGTTATAGTATAAAATATATCGTCTCCATAGAGATTGGTGCCACTTCAAGAATCTAATCTCTTGCACTGTAAAAAGTAAAAGAACACAAGTAGAAGATTGTAGGAGTTTAACTAACAACTAAACTAGAAAGCAATAAAGTAAAAGAAGATGTAATCAAATGAGAGAGAATAAGCCAGGTTATCGTGAGTTGAGGTGTGATAGCCAATTGGATCATCTTGGTAAAAGAGTGCAAGGGCAACTCAGTTGCCGTGGCAACTTGCGCAGCGGGGTTGCCTTGGGAACTAATCAACGGTTACCTGGGCAACTGTTTGGGCAGCTGGGCAGCAACTTCAAGGTTCGACGGAGCGTTCTTCAATGGTTTCTTCTTATCCCTAAGTTGAAACTCTAGCTAATTGTGATGCCTTGATAATACACCCCTGCGTGAATCAAGGGTGAACAACAACCAATCTTGCGCTACTCTTAGCCGTTGAAATCCTTAACTTATTCCTAAGCCGGATTAATCTTCACTATCAATAGATTGAATAAAGACCATACTCATTCGTTTCTTGAACCTAACTCTCCCAATATTAGATAAATAGATGAAGTTACGAGATCCTCTTCCAATTGACTCGCAAACAAGAATAAAAACCAAGAATGAGTAAACCTTGAATTGAAAGTGCAAACTCTTATTACCTAAACAAAATCCAATTGTTTCTCACAACCACAAAACACAATAACCTTAGCCAAATAGATTTAGTTCATGGGTAGGTTCCAAAGAAACACAAAACAAAGAATCCCTAACATAAACCTAATCGAACAAGAAAGAAAAAGATGAAGAATGTTTGAAAGCCCTTGTCGAAATCTCTCCCCTTTGCCCACTCCTTGAGTTTGACGGATTGGTCTCCTTTAAATAGGAGATGGCTAGGTCAAAGTCCTTCTTGAGGAGGAAGTTAAGTTGGAATTAAATACTTTAAAAGAATATAATTCTTTATTATATTTAAATTCCTTCTAGATCTTCTCCTATCTTTTTGGGATTTAATTTCTCTTTGATCTCTTCATGGAAATCAAACTCCTTTGGGATTTAACTTTGCTCCACGTCATCTTGGGGTATCTAGTCATCAATTTCAACTGCCATATCATCTTATCCCTTATCGACAATTGCCCTGGCAACTAGCTCGACATCTCCTTCATGCATTGCCCTGGCAACTGCGTCGGCATCTCCTTCATGCACTGCCCTGGCAACTAGTTCTAGCCTTGTTTAGGCAAGTGATTCTGCACACACACAAAAATAACTATCGGCATCACCCTTTTTCCACAAAATTAAGCAAAATATGAAATCAACCTTAACCACCAAGGAAACAATGCAAACATCCATGAATCGCTATAATGCAACTAATATGAGCCTAAGTCTAGCAATAATATGAACAAAAATGGTGAATAAAATAGTACTTTTAGACACTTAGCACACCCCTAAACTCGAACTATTGCTTGTTGATAAGTGTTCAAAAGTACTATTTTTCTTACCCTTTTTACTCATATTATTGTTAGACTTAGGCTCATATTAGTTGCATAATTAGCTATTCATGCATTAATCCATGTTTCCTTCCATCGTTGAGCTTGATTACATAACTTGGTAGTTTTTGTGGAAAAGATGCTACTTTGGTGTGCTTTGTGTGTGTATGTGCAGGATCACTTGCCAAAGCAATGCCGAGCTAGTTGCCAGGGCAATGCATGAAGGAGACGCCGAGCTAGTTGCCAGGGCAATGCATGAAGGAGACGTCGAGCTAGTTGCCAGGGCAATGCATGAAGGAGACGCCGAGCCAGTTGCCATGGAAATTGTCGACAAAGAGAAAATGCAATAGGGATGTCGAAATTAATGACTATACAAGCCCAAGATGACGTGGAGCAAAGCCCAAACCCAAAGGAATTTGATTTCCATGCAGAGATTAAAGAAGAATTAAATTCCAAGAAGATAGGAGAAGTTCTAGTAGGAATACAATTATAATAAAGAATTATATTCTTTAAAGATAATTTAATTCCAACTCAAACTCCTCCTCAAAGAAGGACTTTGGCCTAGCCCTATAAATAGCAAGGAGATTTCGACAAGATGCATAGAGAGAGCATTAGGGAAATTTCGACAAGTCCAAGGGAGAAAGCAAGGGATTTTCGACAAGCTTCATCTTTTCTTTCTTGTTCGATTGGGTTCATGCTAGGATTGTTTATCTTGTGTTTCTTTGGAACCTAGCCATGAACTAAATTTACTTGGCTATGGTTATTGTGTTTTGTGGTTGTGAGAAACTATTGGTTTTTGTTTAGGTAATAAGAGTTTGCACTTTTCTATTTCAAGGTTTATTCATTCTTGGTTCTTATTCTTGTTTGCGAGTGAATTGGGAGAGGATCTCGTGATTTCATCTATTTATCTAATATCGGGAGAGTTAGATTCAAGAAACGAATGAATATGATCTTTATTCAATCTATTGATGGTGAAGATTAATCTCGCTTAGGAATAAGTTAAGGATTTCAACGGCTAAGAGAAGCGCAAGATTGGTTGTTGTTCACCCTTGATTCACGCAGGGATGTATTATCAAGGCATGCACAAATAGCTAGAGTTTCGACTTAGGGATAAGAAGAAACCATTGAAGAACGCTCTGCCGAACCTTGAAGTTGCTGCCCAGACGCCCAAGTAGTTGCCCAAGTAGTTGCCCGAGCAACCATCGATTCGTTGCCAAGGCAACCCCCAGTGCAAGTTGCCACGGCAACCGAGTTGCCCGTGCACTCTTTTACCAAGACGATCCAATCGGCTATCACACCTCAACTCACGATAAACCCGCCTATCTCTCTCAATTGAATTCATCTTTTCTTTTACTTATTTGCTTTCTAGATTAGTTAAACTTCTATAATATTTTATTTGTGTTTTTATTTTTACAATTGCAAGAGACTAGATTCTTGAAGTAGCACCAATCCTGTGGAGACGATATCTTTATACTATAACTTGCGACGTGTATACTTGCACATTTATGTAGCACTTATTACGCAACAAGTTTTTTGGCGCCGCCGTTCGGGGATTGGCAATAGCGACTTTGTTTTTACTTTCTTGCACTTTCTTTTTATTTTTCTTGTTTAAAATTCAAAGGGCTAACAAACTTTGGTTTTGCATTGGTATATGACTGTATAGGAGACCGACTTCACCGTAATATCCCTTTGATCCGTAAATCGAACGAACCTTACAAAGACTTAGACGAAGGATAAGAGAAGCAATGGCAAATCAAGACGACAATATGAATCAAGATGTTCGAGCAGGAGGAGGAGTGATTCTTGCACGAAACAGAACTATTCAAGACTATCTTGAAGAAGATCTTGATGGACTTAACCCAGGAGTTGTCGCACCTGAAATTGAAGCCGACCACTTTGAGTTGAAACCGATAATGTTTAATATGATCAACACAATTGGTCAATTTGGCGGCTCAGCAACTGAAGATGCACGGCAACATCTGAAATCTTTCCTCGAAATTTGCAACTCATTCAAGATACACGAAGTCACCCCCGATGTCCTACGATTAAGATTATTCCCCTATTCACTGAGGGATAGGGCGAAAGCATGGTTGAATAGCATTCCTGCTGGATCCATAGCATCTTGGACTGATCTTTGTCGTGATTTCCTTGCTAGATTTAATCCTACAAATTTGACTGATAAGCTTCGTAACGACATTACTTCTTTTCGGCAGGCAGATGATGAATCCATGTACGAGGCTTGGGAGCGATATAGAGAACTTCTACACAAATGCCCCATACACGGATTCCCGATGTGGACTCAAGTAACAATGTTTTACAACGCCGTGAATACACCAACAAGGATGATGCTAGATGCCTCGGCAAACGACATACTCCTAGATAAGTCACCGGAAGAAGCAATGCAAATTTTAAACAGGCTGGCCAAGAATGATTATCAATTCCCATCTACTAGAAGAGGAGGAGTTAGACGCCAAGCCACAATACATGAACTAGGATCATCGATTCAATTTCGCACAATTGGTCGCTTTAACCAAGATGGTCCAGAACATGCAAAAACCAAACAACACACATGAAGTCAAGGTAATGGATTCTTTTTGTGAGTTATGTGGTGATAACCATAATTCTTTTGAATGTATGCAGAATTCGGAAATCCAGCTTCTATGTGGGGAATTACAATCGGAGCAACAACGTGATGTCCAATACATACAATCCAGCTTGGAAGAAGCACCCGAATTTTTCATGGAGTAATCCCAACAATGCTCTAAACCAGAACAATCAAAATGCACAAGCATCGGGATTCCAGCAGAATATGCCACGGCAACAGATGCCGCAGCAACAACCGACAACATCTAGTTCTTTGGAAAATTCTCTAAATGCTTTTATGATGAAAACTGAATCTTATATGGCTGAGAATAGTAATTTAATAAAAAGAACTGATGCTTTTATTAACAGGACCGAGATGAGATTGCAAAACCAAGAGGCGACAATCAAATCATTGGAAAATCAAGTCGGACAGTTTGCTCAAAATCTGAATACTAGACCACAAGGAGGTTTACCTAGCGATACTGAAGTCGCGAGAGGAACTGGCCATGAGCAATGTAAGGCGATCACCACTAGAAGTGGCCAACAACTTAGAGAGGTTCAAACCCGCTCGTTAAACAAAACTCCACAAAAAGATCAAGACGAACCTAGCGGCAAAGCCTTAGATGCCGAACCAGGAATTGCCGCGGTAATCGGCAATAAGCATGCCTCGGCAACCGACGATAAAGACGCCTCAGCAACTTGCGATAAACATGTCTCGGCAACCCCAGTTGATAATGCCTCGACAACTCCAGATGTCCCGGCATTGCCGTCAATCAGGTTTCAAACCAATGAAAGGATCGAAGATATCCGACTTCCACCACCATTCCCAAAAAGGTTGAAGCGACAAAAGCAAGAATACCAATTCAAGAAGTTTCTTGATATCCTAAAGCAAGTCCACATCAACTTGCCATTGGTGGAAGCAATTGAACAAATGCCAAACTATGCCAAGTTTCTTAAAGACATTGTGTCCAAAAGAACAAGGCTAGGAGAGTTTAAAACAGTTGCCGTGACAGAGGGATGCATGGAAATGTTGCACAATCGTATGCCACCCAAGTTGAAGGATCCCGGAAGTTTCACAATACCCTGTTCGATTGGAAATCACTATGTCGGGAAAGCATTATGCGACCTTGGGGCTAGCATAAACTTGATGCCTAAATCGGTTTTCCAGAAACTAGGAATCGGGAAGGCAAGACCTACAACAGTCATCTTTGAGCTAGCTAGCCAACAGATCCTATGTGCATCCAGAGGGAAAAATTGAGGACATATTGGTAAAAGTTGATAAATTTATTTTTCCCGCTGACTTTATTATTTTGGATTGTGAAGCAGATGAGCATGCACCTATCATTCTCGGGAGACCATTCCTAGCAAACAGGAGAACCTTGATTGATGTTGAAAAGGAGAACTCACAATGAGGGTGAATGACCAGCAAGTTAAACTAAATGTGTTCCAAACACTAAGGCATGCCGATGATCCGAAGAATGCCAACTACTTCATGCCACGGCAAAGTTTAACCGATGAGGAATTTAGTTACCTCGGCAACTACATTGCCGATCAAGAGGAACCCGAGGAGTATGAAGAACCGGCCGATGAGGAACAACCGAGAAGAGGCAAATTGGCTAGTCAATCGACCATGTACATACTTTGAACCCTTTGGACTACTCAGGTAAGGAATGTAAGCTCTAAAAACCCTCTATTGAACATCCACCAATTCTTGAGTTGAAACAATTGCCAGAGCAACTAAAATATGTATACTTAGGGACCGATAATACATTGCCTGTAATTATTTCTTCTAAGTTACAGCCTGAGCGGGAAAAGAAGCTGATCAAGATGTTGAAGCTACACAAAAGGCAATAGGGTGGACAATTACCGACTTGAAGGGAATTAGCCGGCGGTGTGCATGCACAAGATCTTGTTGGAAGATGATCACAAACCTTCAATTGAGGCCCAGAGGAGACTGAATCATGCCATGAAAGGGGTTGTAATGAAAGAAATCATTAAGTGGCTTGACGCAGGCATTATATACCCTATCTCGATAGTGCGTTGGTAAGTCCGGTACAATGTGTACGAAAAAAGGGAGGTATAACAGTGGTAAGCAATGAAAATAATGAACTTATCCCAACCAGATGTGACCGGTTGGAGGGTTTGTATGGACTATCGAAAGCTAAACAAAGCCACTAGGAAAGATCACTTCCCATTACCCTTTATTGATCAAATGCTTGACCGTCTTGCAGGTAAACCCTTTTATTGTTTTCTTGATGGTTATTCAGGTTACAATCAGATTGCCATAGCACCAGAAGATCAAGAAAAGACAACCTTCACATGCCCATACGGTACTTATGCCTTCCGAAGGATGCCGTTCGGATTGTGTAACTCCCCGACAACCTTCCAAAGATGCATGATGGCACTCTTTTCAGACATGGTCGAAGACTTCCTTGAGATCTTCATGGATGATTTTCCAGTTTTTGGTAATGACTTCGACGGATGCCTCGGCAATTTAGAGAGGGTGTTGGGAAGATGCGAAGAAACGGATTTAGTCCTCAATTGGGAGAAATGCCACTTTATGGTAGATGAAGGAATAGTTCTCGGCCACAAGATTTCATCCAAGGGAATTGAAGTTGACAAAGCCAAGGTGGACGTGATCGAGAGATTACCCCCACCAAGTTCGGTTAAAGGAATTCGAAGTTTCCTCGGACATGCAGGTTTTTATAGGAGGTTCATTCATAATTTTTCTAAAATCACTAAACCCTTGTGTAATCTGCTTGAACAGGATAAAGTCTTCGATTTTGATGATTCTTGCACCCAAGCATTCGAAACCCTAAAGAAAAAGCTTGCCTCGGCACCCATTGTCGTTCCACCAGATTGGACGCTACCTTTTGAGCTCATGTGTCATGCAAGTGATTTCGCGGTAGGAGCAGTCCTAGGCCAACGCACAGGTAAGACCTTCCATGTGATATACTACGCTAGTAAAACTCTTAATGGTGCTCAAGTGAATTACACAACAACGGAGAAAGAGTTACTAGCTGTAGTTTTCGCATTTGACAAGTTCCGATCCTACTTAATTGGTACAAAGGTAATTGTTCATACGGACCATTCGACAATCAAATAATTATTTGCTAAAAAGGATGCTAAACCTCGTTTGATTCGTTGGATATTACTTTTACAAGAATTTGATATTGAAATTAAGGACAGGAAAGGAACAGAAAATCAAGTGGCCGATCACTTATCACGTTTGGAACGCAATAAGAAGGAGGACGCGAATCTTGAGATATGTGATGCATTCCAGGATGAACAAATTTTAGTTGCCTAGGCAACCCTAGACGCCTCGGCAACCATGGATGCACACGCCTCGGCAACTCTCGATGCCGCAACAGTCTTTGACGCGCACGCCTCGGCAATTTTGGGAGCAGTCGCCACGACAACATATGCCTCGGCAATACCCTGGTATGCGGATTTAGTTAACTTCCTTGTTTGTGGTATTTTTCCTTATGGCATTACTCACCAAGGGAAGAAGCGGTTCCGCCATGATGCTAAGCATTACTTTTGGGACGAGCCTCTTTTGTTTAAACAATGTGCAGATCAGGTTATACGCCGATGTGTCCCTGAAGAAGAGCAACAGAATGTACTCCGACAATGCCATTCTTCACCCTATGGAGGACATTTTGGAGGAACTCGTATCATGCCAAAGTTTTGCAATCCGGGTTGTATTGGCCAACATTGTACAAAGATGCCCAAGACTTTTACAAGCAATGTGATCGTTGCCAGAGGACGGGCAATATCTCTAGACGACATGAGATGCCACTCCAGAACATCATTGAGGTGGAACTGTTCGATGTATGGGGGATTGACTTTATGGGACCCTTCCAATCTTTATTCGGCAACCTCCACATCTTACTTGCCGTCGACTATGTGTCTAAATGGGTAGAGGCAGCTGCAGTTCCCAACAACGATTCCAAGACCGCGCAACGATTCCTGCAGAAAAACATATTTACACGGTTTGGGATGCCGAGAGCAATTATCAGCGACGAAGGCAAGCATTTTGACAACAGACTAATTGCCAAGATGTTGCAACGCTTCGGCATATCACACAAGATCGCCACGGCATATCACCCACAAACCAACGGGCAAGCAGAAATTTCCAACCGGGAATTGAAGGGTATACTCGAGAAAGTTGTAAATCCCTAAGGGAAGGATTGGTCATTAAGACTAGATGACGCACTTTGGGCATATCGCACTGCATTCAAAACACCCTTAGGTATGTCCCCCTTCCGACTTGTCTATGGTAAAACATGTCATCTACCGGTGGAAATCGAGCACAAGGCGTACTGGGCAATCAAGACCGTGAATATGGATTGGGAAAGTGCCGGACAAAAGCGTTTTATGGATCTCAATGAGATAGAAGAATTCCGTGCACTAGCCTATAACAATGCACGAATCTACAAGGAGAAAACAAAGCGATGGCATGACAAGAAACTATTGCCACGGCAGTTCACGCCAGGGCAACTAGTTCTCCTATTCAATTCTCGGCTAAAACTTTTCCCGGGAAAGCTGAAATCAAGATGGCCAGGACCATTTGAAGTCGTCAAACCATTCTCCCATGGCGCCGTGATAATCAAGTCCATCTCTGACAACCATGAATTCAAAGTTAATGGACAAAGATTGAAGCACTACAATGGTGCCCATGTGGAACGTAACAAGGAAGTGGTCAATTTAGGAGATGCATGAGCATGCTCTCCCTTTTGATATTTTTATTTTTATTTTTATTTTTATTTTTATTTATTTTTATTTTTATTTCTGTTTTTTCTCGATTATTTAATTATTTTATTTATTTTTCATTTATTTTTCGATTTTTTTATTTTTTTTCGATTATTAGTAGTTTTAGGATAAACTTTTTTTATTATTATTCAAGTTTAAGAATCCTACTATATATCTTTATTTATTTTCTTTATTAGTTTATCTTTAATTTTAATCCTTATTTGATTTGTTTTTGAATTGTAGGAAAGGAAGTTCAAGATAAAGAAGGAATTCTAAACCAAGTAGGAAAACATCTTCAACAAGGAAACTAATGGGCTGAATCTAAGGCTTATATAAAACTTCCAATTCATCCTAACCAAAACCCTTGTCGACAACTCCTACAAAACCCTAAACCCTTTTTCGTTTTCCCCTAATCCCACCCACCTATATTTTCTATAAAACCCATCACCCTTAACCTATTCCTACTTTCTATCTTGCAACTTTTTAGTTTCTTTTCTTTGTTTTTACCCACAACCAAGATCATCCATGGCATCCAAGATTAAACTTTTAGTTCATCCAAGTTCCTCCAAAGAACCAAGATACAAGAAGTTTGCTACACCAGTGGTTCAAGAAAGATTTCAATCCAAGTTTGAAAGCCGGAAGATTCATGAAGAACAAGTCTTTGAATACTCCAAATCTCATCAAGATTTCGGCCTTGAACCATTCATCTTCAAGAGGATTGTACATCAAAAGTGGCAAATCTTTTGCCATCAACCGGAACAGGGTAACATCTCATGGGTAAGAGAATTCTATGCTCACTCACCTAACCCGGATAATCCTTATGTTTTTGTTCGTGATAAGGCCATACTTATAAGTCCCGAAAGCATCAACACCTTTTACGGACTTTACATTGAGAAGGACGAGCATCAAGCCTTCGTTGACCAAATCAATCCCAAGCAACTCGACAAGGTGCTTCAAGAACTCACTCAATCGGGAACTCATTGGAACGACGGTAAATACAAGGGCACGGTAAATCGCCTTCGGCTTAAACCCGAGGCAAAACTATGGAATAAGTTTGTTAAAAATTCTTTAATGCCCTCCACACACAATACTACCGTTGATATACCACGTCTTTTGCTCATACATTCTATTTTGCATAATCGCATCATTAACATTGGAAAAATTATTTGTGATGAGATTTTTGTATGCAGCTCAAAAGATAAGGGTTATCTTTTCTTCCCTTGCTTAATTTCTAATCTTTGCAAGGAGATGTATGTCCCGAGTGAGTCCACCGATGAAAAGGCCCTACCCAAGTCTGGTTGGAATAAAGCACTAATCCGAAAGCTAATGGGAGAGGCACCGGGAGATTCTTCAAGGCCTCCAGTTGTCACGGCAACTCCTGCCGCCGCGGAAATCCCTAATGCCCAAGCACCTAACGCCAGGGCAACTCGGCCATTAATCCCGGGACACTTTGAAGCACTTTTGAACCCATTGGCAAGCCGTCTAAGGCAAATTGAAGATCGGAAACTAATGTTCATGCGGTACATGAAGGAGCACAACAATGCCATCACCCAAGTCATCCTAGGAAAGTACCCGGACAATCGCGTGCCGTTCCCAATCTTTCCCGCCGAGATCCTTGCCCCGACAACCAATGAAGCAGTCGCCACGGCAACCAAGGAAGCTGACGCCACGGCAACCAACCTTGAAGATGCCACGGCAACCAAAGCTAAAGACATCCCGGCAACCACTGCAAAAGCCAAAGGTAAAGCACCTATGCCCGAATCAACTCCTACGGAATCATTTTCTGATATTTCAGATTCGGACGAGTCCTCCATTGAACCAATAAAGACCGCACCAATTGAATCCTCCAAGTGAAAAGCCATTGACATTGATGAAGAGGACGATGAGGACAACCCCGTACGAGGATCGATTCCACCACCGGCAACAAGAAAACAACCATCGCGTTCAAGCAAGATAATCAAGACACCGACTAGAAGGAAACTAATCATCTACGATGACGAACTCTCGGAGTAAGTCCTCGTATGCATTTTTTTATTTTTAGTTTTTTGGTATTTTTATGCATGCATTGAGGACAATGCCTCACTCAAGTTTGGGGGGGATTGTTATTAGTAGTTACCATGTTTAGTTACATTCACTTAAGTATTACATTTAGGATACATAAATTGCTTGCCATGCCTTTAATTGGAACAAGAATTGCTTAGATTTGATGAATATTCGATGATGACTTTGCAAATGCACTTAATTGATAGAATTTTTATTCTAGGATAACCATGGAAAAACTTAGAATTTTACTATGATGCTAAATTTGATGAAACACTGTTGTGGTTTGATTGATTTAAGGAGTTCTAGTAAACTTAGGTTGATAATTAACAAATTGGGGGATTAGAATAAAAATTGGATGAATGCTAGAGGTGCCCGAAATTGGCTCTAGCATGTGCTAAAAATTGATCACTAGAGGTGCCCGAAACTGGCTCTAGGAGGTGTTAAAAAATTTTAACTAGAGGTGCCCGAAACCGGCTCTAGTCGATTAAATTAACTTAAGAAAACAAAAAAACAAAACACTAGAGGTGCCCAAAACTGGCTCTAGCTAAAACATGTTAAAAAGAACCCAATAAAGTAATTTGAAAACCTATTGTTTGCATAGGATCCGAAAAATCAACTTGCACACAACTCCGCACACACTCACAAGCATTATAGTTTGATTCCGAGTAATTCCTCAGTTTTCTGAAAAATAAAAAGCCAATCATACTTTGTGCCCGGTTCAGAGAATTGAAATCAAGTTCAAAGCTAAGTTTGTGAAAATTGAAGTCTTGGCAGGTAATTATGAGTTTGCATTGCTTGAGGACAAGCAATAGTTCGAGTTTGGGGGTGTGATAAGTGTTCAAAAGTACTATTTTTCTTACCCTTTTTACTCATATTATTGTTAGACTTAGGCTCATATTAGTTGCATAATTAGCTATTCATGCATTAATCTATGTTTCCTTCCATCGTTGAGCTTGATTACATAACTTCGTAGTTTTTGTGGAAAAGATGCTGCTTTGGTGTGCTTTGTGTGTGTATGTACAGGATCACTTGCCAAAGCAATGCCGAGCTAGTTGCCAGGGCAATGCATGAAGGAGACGCCGAGCTAGCTGCCAGGGCAATGCATGAAGGAGACGCCGAGCTAGTTGCCAGGGCAATGCATGAAGGAGACGCCGAGCCAGTTGCCATGGAAATTGTCGACAAAGAGAAAATGCAATAGGGATGTCGAAATTAATGACTATACAAGCCCAAGATGACGTGGAGCAAAGCCCAAACCCAAAGGAATTTGATTTCCATGCAGAGATTAAAGAAGAATTAAATTCCAAGAAGATAGGAGAAGTTCTAGTAGGAATACAATTATAATAAAGAATTATATTCTTTAAAGATAATTTAATTCCAACTCAAACTCCTCCTCAAAGAAGGACTTTGGCCTAGCCCTATAAATAGCAAGGAGATTTCGACAAGATGCATAGAGAGAGCATTAGGGAAATTTCGACAAGTCCAAGGGAGAAAGCAAGGGATTTTCGACAAGCTTCATCTTTTCTTTCTTGTTCGATTGGGTTCATGCTAGGGATTGTTTATCTTGTGTTTCTTTGGAACCTAGCCATGAACTAAATTTACTTGGCTATGGTTATTGTGTTTTGTGGTTGTGAGAAACTATTGGTTTTTGTTTAGGTAATAAGAGTTTGCACTTTTCTATTTCAATGTTTATTCATTCTTGGTTCTTATTCTTGTTTGCGAGTGAATTGGGAGAGGATCTCGTGATTTCATCTATTTATCTAATATCGGGAGAGTTAGATTCAAGAAACGAATGAATATGATCTTTATTCAATCTATTGATGGTGAAGATTAATCCGACTTAGGAATAAGTTAAGGATTTCAACGGCTAAGAGGAGCGCAAGATCGGTTGTTGTTCACCCTTGATTCACGCAGGGATGTATTATCAAGGCATGCACAAATAGCTAGAGCTTCGACTTAGGGATAAGAAGAAACCATTGAAGAACGCTCTGCCGAACCTTGAAGTTGCTGCCCAGACGCCCAAGTAGTTGCCCAGGCAACCATCGATTAGTTGCCAAGGCAACCCCGTTGTGCAAGTTGCCACGGCAACTGAGTTGCCCGTGCACTCTTTTACCAAGATGATCCAATCGGCTATCACACCTCAACTCACGATAACCTGGCCTATCTCTCTCAATTGAATTCATCTTTTCTTTTACTTATTTGCTTTCTAGATTAGTTAAACTTCTATAATCTTTTATTTGTGTTTTTATTTTTACAGTGCAAGAGACTAGATTCTTGAAGTAGCACCAATCCCTGTGGAGACGATATCTTTTATACTATAACTTGCGACGTGTATACTTGCACATTTGCGTAGCACTTATTACGCGCAACACTTGTCCTCAAGCAATGCAAACTAATAATTACCCGCCAGGACTTCAATTTTCACAAACTTAGCTTTGAACTTGATTTCAATCCTCAGAACCATGGCACAAAGTATGATCGACTTTTCATTTTCGGACAACTTATGAATTACTCGGAATCAAACTATAATGCTTGTGAGTGTGTGGGGAGTTGTGTGCAAGTTGATTTTTCAGATTCTATGCAAACAAGAGGTTTTCAAATTGCTCCCTTGGGTTCTTTTAACATGTTTTAACTAGAGCCGGTTTCGGGCACCTCTAGTGTTTTGTTTTTAGTTTTCTTAAGTTAATTAATTTATTCGACTAGAGCCGGTTTCGGGCACCTCTAGCGATCAATTTTTAGCACATACTAGAGCCAATTTTGGGCACCTCTAGCATTCATCCAATTTTTATTCTAATCCCCCAATTTTTTAACTATCAACCTAAGTTCGCTAGAATTCCTTAAATCAATCAAGCCACAACGGTGTTTCATCAAGTTTAGCATCATAGTAAGATTCTAAAGTGTTTCCACGGTTATCCTAGAAGAAAAAGTTCTACCAATTAAGTACATTGGCAAAGTCATCATCGGATATTCATCAAATCTAGGCAATTCTTGTTCCAACTAAAGGCATGGCAAGCAATTTATGTATCCTAAATGCAATACTTAAGATGAATGCAACTAAACCTGGTAACTAACTAATAACAATCCCCCCCAAACTCGAGTGAGGCATTGTCCTCAATTCATGCAACAAAGAAAAATAAAAATAAAAATAAAAATAAAGAAAAGTAAAATGCAAACGAGGACTTACTCCGAGAGTTCATCGTCGTGGATGATTAGTTTCCTTTTGGCCTGCGTCATGATTCTTTTGCTTGAATGCGATGGTTGCTTTCTTGTTGCCGATGGTGGAATCGATCCTCGTACGGGGGTGTCCTCATCATCAATGTCATTGGCCTTTCGCTTGGGCTTGGAGGATTCGATTGGTGCGGTCTTTGTTGGTGCAATAGAGGACTCGTTTGAATCTGAAAAATTAGATAATGATTCGGTACGAGTTGATTTGGGCATAGATGCTTTACCTTTGGCTTTTTCAGTGGTTGCCGGGGCGTCTTTAGCTTTGGTTTCCGCGGCATCCTCTGCTGCGGTTGCTGTGGCAAGGATTTTGGCAGGAAAGATAGGGAACGGCACGCGGCTGTCCGGGTACTTTTCCAGGATGACTTGGGTGATGGCATTGTTGTGATCCTTCATGTATCGCATGAACATTAGTTGCCGGTCTTCAATTTGTCTAAGGCGGTTCTCTAACGGTTGTAAAAGTGCTTCAAGTTGTCCCGGGGTTGCTGTCCGAGTTGCCCGTGCAACAGTTGCTTGGGTATTAGGAGTTGCCGAGGCGGTAGGAGTTACCGCGACAATTGAAGGCATTGGGGATTTTACCGGTGCCTCTCCCATTAGCTTTCAGATTTGTTCTCAATTCCAACCGAACTTTGGTAGGGCCTTTTCATCAGTGGACTCACTTGGGACATGCATCTCCTTGCAAAGATTGGAAATTAAGCAAGGGAAGAAAAAAAAACCCTTGTCTTTTGTGCTACATACAAAAATCTCATCACAAATAATTTTTCCAATGCTAATGATGCGATTATGCAAGATAGAATATATGAGCAAAAGACGAGGTGTATCAACGGTGGTATTGTGGGCATTAAAGAAGTTTTAACAAACTTATTCCATAATTTTGCCTCTTGTTTAAGCCGAAGGCGTTTTACCGTGCCCTTATATTTATCGTCGTTCCAATGAGTTCCTAGTAGAGTGAGTTCTTGAAGCACCTTGTCGAGTTGCTTAGGCTTGAGTTGATCAACGAAGGCTTGATGCTTGTCCTTCTCAATGTAGAGCCCGTAAAAGGTGTTGATGCTTTCGGGGCTTATGAGTATAGCGTTGTCACGAACAAAAACATAAGGATTATCCGGGTTAGGTGAGTGAGCATAGAATTCTCTTACCCATGAGATGTTACCCGGTTCCGATTGATGGCAAAAGATTTGCCACTTTTGATGTGCAATCATTTCGAAGATGAATGGTTCAAGGCGAAAATCTTGTTGAGAGTTGGAGTATTCGAAGACTTGTTCTTCGCAAATCTTCCGGCTTTCAAACTTGGAGTAAATCTTTCTTGAACCACTGGTGTAGCAAACTTCTTGTATCTTGGTTCTTTGGAGGAACTTGGATGAACCAAAAATTTGATTTTGGATGCCATAGATGATCTTGGTTGTGAGTTTGGTAGAAACAAAGAAAAGAAAGCAAAATAAACTAAAGAGTTGCAATATGAAAAGTAGGAATAGGTTTCTTGGAAGTTAAGGGTGATGGGTTAAATAGAAAAGATAGATAGTAAATATGGTGGGTGAGATTAATTGGAAAGAAAGAAAACAAGGGTTTTGATTAGGGGAAGGGGACGGCTAGGGGATTTGGGGAAGGGGAAGGGTTTGTCCGGCTATGTAGGGTTTATTTAGGGTAAATTAGAGGCTTAATATAAGCCTTAGATTTACCCCATTAGTTTCCTTGTAGAAGAAGCTTCCTTCTTGAATCAAATTCCTCTTTATCTTGAACTCTTTTCCTACAATTCAAAAACAAATAAAATAAGGTTTAAAATTAAAGATAAACTAATAAAAGAAAATAAATAAAGATGTACAAAGAAATTGTTAAACTTAAAATTTAAAATAATTAGATAAATATGAAAGAAAGATGTAGTCTTAATCTTAAAGAAAATAAATAAATTTATCCTAAAAAGAAAAATAACTGAAATTAATAAGTAAAAATAAAAAATAAATAGTTTGAAAAAATAAAAAGAAAATATCGAAAGGAGAGCATGCTCATGCATCTTCTAAGGTGACCACTTCTTTGTTATGTTCCACATGGCACCGTTGTAGTGCTTCAATCTTTGTCTGTTGACTTTGAATTCATGTTCGTTAGTGATGGACTTGATTATCATGGCACCATGGGAGAACGGTTTGACAACTTCGAATGGTCCCGACCATCTTGATTTTAGTTTTCCCAGGAAAAGTTTCAGCCAAGAATTGAATAAGAGAACAAGTTGCCCTGGCATGAATTGCTGCGGCAATAGTTTATTGTCATGCCATTGCTTTGTTTTCTCCTTGTAGATTCGTGCATTGTTATAGGCGAGTGCACGGAATTCTTCTATCTCGTTGAGGTCCAACAAACGCTTTTGCCTGGGACTTTCCCAATCCATATTCACAGCCTTGATTGCCTAATATGTCTTGTGTTCGATTTCCACCGGTAGATGACATGTTTTGCCATAGACAAGTCGGAAGGGAGACATACCTAAGGGTGTTTTGAATGCAGTGCGATATGCCCAAAGTGCATCATCTAGTTTTACTGACCAATCTTTCCTATAGGGATTTACAACTTTCTCGAGTATACCCTTCAATTTTCGGTTGGAAATTTCTGCTTGCCCATTGGTTTGTGGGTGATATGCCATGGCAATCTTGTGAGATACACCAAAGTCTTGTAACATCTTGGCGATGAGTCTGTTGTCAAAGTGCTTACCTTCATCACTGATAATTGCTCTCGGCATCCTAAACCGTGTAAATATATTTTTTTGCAAGAATCGTTGTACGGTCTTGGAATCGTTGGCAGGAACTGCAGCTGCCTCAACCTATCTAGACACGTAGTTGACGACAAGTAGAATGTAGAGGTTGCCGAATGAAGATGGGAAAGGTCCCATAAAATCGATCCCCCATACATCGAACAATTCCACCTCGAAGATGATTTAGAGCGGCATCTCATGTCATCTAGAGATATTGCCCGTCCTCTGGCAACGATCACATTGCTCGTAAAACTCTTGGGCATCTTTGTACAGTGTTGGCCAATACAAACCGGATTGCAAAACTTTGGCCGCTGTACGTGTTCCTCCAAAATGTCCTCAATAGGGTAAAGAATGGCATTGTCGGAGTACATTCTGCTGCTCCTCTTCAGGGACACATCGGCGTATAACCTGATCTGCTCATTGTTTAAACAAAAGAGGCTCATCCCGAAAGTAATGCTTAGCATCATGGCGGAACCGCTTTTTCCCTTGGTGAGTAAGGCCATAAGGTAAAATACCACAAACAAGGAAATTAACTAAATCTGCGTACCAGGGTATTGTCGAGGCATGTGTTGCCGTGGCAACTGCTTCCATGGTTACCGAGGCATGCTCGCCTAGAGTTTCCGCGGCATGCGCATCAAGGGTTGCCAAGGCATGCACATCAGTGGTTACCGAGGCATACGCGTCTGGAGTTGCCGAGGCATGCGCATCAAAAGTTGCCAAGGCATGCGCGTCTAGAGTTGTCGAGGCGTTGAGGGATGCCGAGGTATGCGCATCCATGGTTACCGAGGCAACTAACAGTTGCTTATTCGGGAATGCATCACATATCTCTAAATCCACATCCTCCTCCCTATTGCATTCTAAGCGTGATAAGTGACCGGCCACTTGATTTTTTGTTCCTTTCCTGTCCTTAATTTCAATGTCAAACTCTTGTAAAAGCAATATCCAATGAATCAAACGAGGTTTGGCATCCTTTTTAGCAAATAGATACTTAATTGCCGAATGGTCCGTATGAACAATTACCTTTGTATCAATCAAATAGGATCGAACCTTGTCAAATGCGAAAACTACGACTAGTAACTCTTTCTCCGTTGTTGTGTAATTCACGTGAGCGCTATTAAGAGTTTTACTAGCGTAGTATATCACATGAATGGTCTTACGTATGCGTTGGCCTAGGACTGCTCCTACCGCAAAATCACTTGCATTATACATGAGCTCAAAAGGTAGCGTCCAATCGGGTGGAATGATAATGGGTGCCGAGGTAAGCTTTTCCTTTAGGGTTTCGAATGCTTGGGTGCAAGAATCATCAAAATTGAAGACTTTATCCTGTTCAAGCAAATTGCACAAGGGTTTAGTAATCTTAGAAAAATTATGAATGAACCTCCTGTAAAAACCTGCATGTCCAAGAAAGCTTTGGATTCCTTTAACCGAACTTGGTTGGGGTAATCTCTCGATTACGTCCACCTTGGCTTTGTCGACTTCGATTCCCTTAGATGAAATCTTGTGGCTGAGCACTATTCCTTCATCTACCATAAAATGGAACTTCTCCCAATTAAGGACTAAATCGGTTTCTTCACATCTTGCCAATACCTTCTCTAAATTGCCGATGCAACTGTCAAAGTCATTACCAAAAATGAAAAAATCATCCATGAAGATCTCAAGGAAGTCTTCGACCATGTCTGAAAAGAGTGCCATCATGCATCTTTGGAAGGTCGCCGAGGCATTACACATTCCGAACGCATCCTTCAGAAAGCATAAGTACCGTATGGGGAAGGTTGTCTTTTCTTGATCTTCTGGTGCTATGACAATTTGATTGTAACCTGAATAACCATAAAGAAAACAATAAAAAGGTTTACCTGCAAGACGGTCAAGCATTTGATCAATAAAGGGTAAGGGGAAGTGATCTTTCCTAGTGGCTTTGTTTAGCTTTTGGTAATCCATACAAACCCTCCAATCGGTCACAGTCCTGGTTGGAATGAGTTCATTGTTTTCATTACTTACCACCGTTATACCTCTCTTTTTCAGTACACATTGTACCAGACTTACCCATGTACTATCAGAGCCAGGGTATATGATGCCGGCGTCAAGCCACTTGATGATTTCTTTCATTACAACCCCTTTCATGGCATGATTCAGTCTCCTCTGGGTCTCAATCAAAGGTTTGTGGTCATCTTCCAACAAAATCTTATACATGCACACTGTCGGGTTAATTCCCTTCAAGTCGGCAATTGTCCACCCTATTGCCTTCTTGTGTAGCATCAACATTTTGATCAGCTTCTTTTCCTGCTTAGGCTGTAAATTAGAGGAAATAATTACAGGCAATGCATTATCGGTTCCCAAGTAAGCATGTTTTAGTTGCCCTGGCAACTGTTTCAACTCAAGAATCGGTGGTTGTTCAGTGGAGGGCTTTTTGAGTTTACCTTCCTTACCTGAGTAATCCCGTGGTTCAAAGTATGTACCTGGTCGATTGACTAACCAATTTTCCTCTTCTTGTTGTTCCTCAACGATTGGTTCTTCATACTCCTCAGGTTCCTCTTGATCGGCAATGTAGAGGCAACTAAATTCCTCGTCGAAGTTAAACTCTACCGTGGCATGAAGAAGTTGGCATTCTTCTAGATCATCGACATGCCTTAGTGTTTGGAACACATTTAGTTTAACTTGCTGGTCATTCACCCTCATTGTGAGTTCTCCCTTTTCAACATCGATCAAGGTTCTCCCTATTGCTAGGAAGGGTCTCCCGAGAATGATAGGTGCATGCTCATCTGCTTCACAATCCAAAACAATAAAGTCAGCGAGAAAAATAAATTTATCAAATTTTACTAGTATGTCTTCGATTTTTCCCTCTGGATGCACATAGGATCTGCCGGCTAGCTATAGCATAACTGTTGTAGG
Organism: Hibiscus mutabilis; assembly: GCA_019671005.1. NCBI lineage: Eukaryota > Viridiplantae > Streptophyta > Magnoliopsida > Malvales > Malvaceae > Hibiscus > Hibiscus mutabilis. The sequence goes on from CM033727.1 coordinate 13,584,314, forward strand.
TCTTGCCTTCTCGATTCCTAGTTTCTAGAAAACAAATTTAGGAATCAAGTTTATGCTTGCTCCAAGGTCACATAATGCTTTCCTGACATAGTGGTTTCTGATGGAAAAATGTATTGTGAAACTTCCGGGATCCTTCAACTTGGGTGGCATGCGATTGTGCAACATGGCCACGCATCCCTTTGTTGCGGCAACTGTTTCAAACACTCCTAGCCTTGTTCTCTTGGACACAATGTCTTTCAGAAACTTGGCATAGTTCGGCATTTGTTCAATTGCTTCAACCAATGGCAAGTTGATGTGGACTTGCTTTAGGATATCATGAAACTTCTTGAATTGATTTTCTTGCTTTTGTCACTTCAACCTTTGTGGGAATGGTGGTGGAAGTCAGATATCTTTGATCCTTTCATTGGTCAAGAACCTGATTGATGGCATTGTCGGGGCAAATGGAGTTGCCGAGGTATCGTCAACTGGGGTTGCCGTGGCGTGTCTATCGTTGGTTGCCGCAACATCCTTATCGCTGGTTGCCGAGGCATCGTCAACTGGGTTGCCGTGGCATTTCCTGGTTTAGCATCTGAGGCTTTACTGCTAAGTTCATCTTGTTCTTTTTGTGGAGTTTTGTTTGATGAGCGAGCTTGAGCCTCCTTAAGTTGTCAACCACTTCTAGTGGTGATCGCCTTACATTGCTGATGGCCAGTTCCTCTTGCGACTTTAGTATCGCTAGGTAAACCTCCTTGCGGTCTAGTATTCAGGTTTTGAGCAAATTGTCCGACTTGAGTTTCCAATGATTTGATTGCCGCCTCTTGGTTTTGCAATCTCATCTTGGTCCTGTTAATAAAAGCATCAGTTCTTTTTATGAAGTTACTATTTTAGCCATATAAGATTCAGTTTTAAACATAAAAGCATTGAAAGAATTTTCCAAAGAACTAGATGTTGTCGGTTGTTGCTACGGCAACTGTTTCCATGGCATATTCTGCTGGAATCCCAATGCTTGTGCATTCTGATTATTCTGGTTTAGAGCATTGTTGGGATTACTCCATGAAAAATTTAGGTGCTTCTTCCAAGCTGGATTATATGTATTGGACATCACATTGTTGTTTCGGTTGCAATTCCCCATATAAAAGCTGGATTCTCGATTCTGCATACATTCAGAAGAATCATGGTTACCACCACATAACTCACAAAAGGAATCTATTACCTTGACCTCCTGTGTATTGGTTTTTTCTGCATGTTCTGGACCATCTTGGTTAGAGTGGCCAATTGTGCCGAAATTGAATCTGATGATCCCAGTTCATGTATTATGGCTTGGCGTCTAACTCCTCATCTTCTAGCAGATTGGAATTGATAATCATTCTTGGCAAGCCTGTTCAGGATTTGCATTACTTCTTCCGGCGACTTATCTAGGAGTATGCCGTTTGCCGAGACATCTAGCATCATCATTTTTGGTGTATTCACAGCGTTGTAAAACATTGTTACTTGTGTGCACACTGGGAATCCGTGTAGGGGGCATTTGTGTAGAAGTCCTCTATATCGCTCCCAAGCCTCGTACATGGATTCATCATCTTCTTGCCGAAAAGAAGTAATTTCATTACGGAGTTTATCAGTCAAATTTGTAGGATTAAATCGAGTAAGGAAATCACGACAAAGATCGGTCCAAGATCCTATTGATCCTATCCCTCAGCGAATAGGGGAATAATCTTAGTCGTAAAACATCGGGGGTGACTCATTGTATTTTGAATGAATTGCAAATCTCGATGAAAGATTTAAGATGTTGTCGTGCATCTTCAGTTGCTGAGCTGCCAAATTGACCAATTGTGTTGATCATATTGAACATCACCGGTTTCAACTCAAAGTGGTCAGCTTCAATTTCAGGTGTGACAACTCCTGGATTGAGTACTTCAAAATCTTCTTCAAGATAGTCTTGAATAGTTCTGTTTCGTGCAAGAATCACTCCTCCTCCTACTGGAACATCCTAATTCATATTGCCATCTTGATTAGCCATTGCTACCTTAACCTTCGTCTGAGTCTTGCCAAGGTTCGTTCGATTTATGGATCAAAGGGATATTCTGATGTAGTTGGTCTCGCCCAGTTCATATACCAATGCAAAACCAAAGTTTGTTAGCCCTTCGAATCTTTAAACAATAAAAATAAAAAGTGAAAGAAAATAAAAACAAAGTTGCTATTGCCAATCCCCGGCAATGGCGCCAAAAACTTGTTGCGCATAATAAGTGCTCCGCAATTGTGCAAGTGTACATATCGCAAGTTATAGTATAAAAGACATCGTCTCCACATGGATTGGTGCCACTTCAAGAATCTAATCTCTTGCACTGTAAAAAGTAAAAGAACACAAGTAGAAGATTGTAGGAGTTTAACTAACAACTAAACTAGAAAGCAATAAAGTAAAAGAAGATGTAATCAAATGAGAGAGAATAGGCCAGGTTATCATGAGTTGAGGTGTGATAGCCAATTGGATCATCTTGGTAAAAGAGTGCAAGGGCAGCTCAGTTGCCGTGGCAACTTGCGCAGCGGGGTTGCCCTGGTAACTAATCGATGGTTGCCTGGGCAATTGGCTGGGCAACTGTTTGGGCGGCTGGGCAGCAACTTCAAGGTTTGGCGGAGTGTTCTTCAATGGTTTCTTCTTATCCCTAAGTTGAAACTCTAGCTAATTGTGCATGCCTTGATAATACATCCCTGCGTAAATCAAGGATGAACAACAACCAATCTTGCGCTCGTCTTAGCCGTTGAAATCTTAACTTATTCTTAAGCCGAATTAATCTTCACCATAACTAAACTAGAAAGCAATAAAGTAAAAGAAGATGTAATCAAATGAGAGAGAATAGGCCAGGTTCTCGTGAGTTGAGGTGTGATAGCCAATTGGATCGTCTTGGTAAAAGAGTGCAAGGGCAACTCAGTTGCCGTGGCAACTTGCGCAGCGGGGTTGCCCTGGCAACTAATTGACGGTTGCCTGGGCAATTGGCTGGGTAGCAACTTCAAGGTTTGGCGGAGTGTTCTTCAATGGTTTCTTCTTATCCCTAAGTCGAAACTCTAGCTAATTGTGCATGCCTTGATAATACATCCCTGCGTGAATAAAGGATGAACAACATCCAATCTTGCTCTCCTCTTAGCCGTTGAAATCCTTAACTTATTCCTAAGCCAAATTAATCTTCACCATCAATAGTTTGAATAAAGACCATACTCATTCGTTTCTTGAACCTAACTCTCCCAATATTAGATAAATAGATAAAGTTACGAGATCCTCTCCCAATTCACTAGCAAACAAGAATAAAAAACTAAGAATGAGTAAACCTTGAATTGAAAGTGCAAACTCTTATTACCTAAACAAAATCCAATTGTTCCTCACAAACATAAAACACAATAACCTTAGCCAAATAGATTTAGTTCATGGGTAGGTTCCAAAGAAACACAAAACAAAGAATCCCTAACATAAACCTAATCGAACAAGAAAGAAAAAGATGAAGAATGGTTGAAAGCCCTTGTCGAAATCTCTCCCCTTTGCTCCCTCCTTGAGTTTGACGGCTTGGTCTCCTTTAAATAGGAGATGGCTAGGTCAAAGTCCTTCTTGAGGAGGAAGTTAAGTTGGAATTAAATACTTTAAAAGAATATAATTCTTTATTATATTTAAATTCCTTCTAGATCTTCTTCTATCTTTTTGGGATTTAATTTCTCTTTAACCTCTTCATGGAAATCAAACTCCTTTGGGATTTAACTTTGCTCCACGTCATCTTGGGCTTATCTAGTCATCAATTTTGACTGCCATATCATCTTATCCCTTATCGAAAATTGCCCTAGCAACTAGCTCGGCATCTCATTCATGCACTGCCCTGGCAACTGGTTCTAGCCTTGTTTAGGCAAGTGATTCTGCACACACATAAAAACAACTATCGACAGCACCCTTTTCCCACAAAATTAAGCAAAATATGAAATCAAGCTTAACCACAAAGGAAACAATGCAAACATGCATGAATGGCTATAATGCAACTAATATGAGCCTAAGTCTAGCAAGAATATGAACAAAAAGGGTGAATAAAATAATACTTTTAGACACTTAACAATTAGCACGAGAAATTTGTTTTGATTTCAAAGGAAACACATTCTCAAAAAATTTAGCATCCTTTGTCTCAACAATAATGTTACTATCAAGCACATCACTTTTCAAAAAAAGAAATCTATATGCAACACTATGTTCAACATATCCTATGAACATAAAATTATAAGTTTTAAAACCAATTTCTCTCTTTTTAGAATCAGGCAACACGACTTTAGCAAGAAGGTTTCATCTTTATTTCTAAGCAAATAGACTTCAGTACGTATTGAATAATCAACTATAAAAGTAACATAATAAATTTTGCCACCTCTAGTCATGGTTTGTTCATGTCTCCTAGATTTGTGTGAATTAAACTAAGTAATTTAGTCTCTTTATGAACAAGATGACAAGATTTTTTAGTCAATTTAGACTCAACACAAGTTTCACATTATCAAAGTATTCATTATTAAACATGTTATTAAACCCAAAGTTTATTGTTTTCTTCATATAAGATTTATTAACATGTCATAATCTTGCATGTTACATGTCAAACGAATCAATCAAATAAGCCAAAAAAGAAGATGCATTATTAATAATTTCAAAAACATTCAACACAAAAGTCCGTGGTTACTGTAACCCTTCCCAATGAAAACATTATTCTTAGTAATTACTGGCATATTAGATTCAAAAGAAACTTTCACCCCAACCTTAATCAAGAGAGAAACATAAATCAAGATCATTCTAATATCAAGTAACATCAGTTAACTCCAGCGCCTTTCTAGATGTGAGTTTTAGTGAAAATTTTCCTTTTTCAAGCACTTTGGTGGTACGAGAATCACCAAGTTAGATCATCTTATTTTCATCCCCTGCTAGAGTATAGGAGGAAAAGGCATTTCTATCAGCACAAATGTGCTTTGTTGCACCAAAGTCTACCACCCAATCTTTCACAATGGAAACAAAAAGAGCTTGAGAAATCACAACAATTATTATGTCATATCCTTCAACAAGTTAACCCTTGGCTGGGGAGGATTATTCCTTTTCACTCTTTTTCTGAATTGATGAACATGATGACCTAGTTTTCCACATACATAACAATCACCCTTTTTCTTGAAGGCGTGGTTAGAAACCTTATTAACATAATTATGTTTATTGTTAGAGTTGCGATCATACCTTTTAATTTGATGTAGATTACGATCCTCCACCAGATTAACTTTCACGGTCATTTGTTTCATCCTTTTAACTTTTAGATCTTTTCTTTTCATATCTTCAATGATGATGTGAGTAATTAAGTCAGTTAGAGTAACTGGTTTGGCTTGTGTCTAAACTGTTGCTTTCAGTTATTTCACGAATCAGGAAGTTTTTCAATGAGTATTCCAGCAACAAATTCATTTGGCAGATTGATGTTTTTAGTTTTGAGATTTTCCAGCAGCTTATGGTACTCATTAATCTAAGTGTTGATATCTTTTTCGTCAGTCATCTCCCACTTGCAAAAATTTCCAACAACAAATTTTTTGTTTCTCAGCATCCTTAACAATGTACTTAAGAATCATGGAATCCCAAATCTTCTTGGCTTCCTTGTATGAGCAGTAAGCATCAAATAGTTCATTAGATAAAGTAGAAATTATTGTGTGCCTACAAACCATATTTTCATAAACCCATTGATCATTAGCAGGCTTTGGTTTGGGTTCGTTAAGCACCCAAGAAACATCATGCATATCCAGCAGTAAACTTATTCTTTCTTACCAATGTTTGAAGTTTTAACCATCGAACACTAGAATTTTGGAGATGTGTAGATACGTCTTTGCATAAATGGAAGGTGAAGGCGGATCATGTTTAGATAGGACTCCATCGGTAACACTGGAAGGAGGTGACGAGTGCATATTAGACCTATTTTAGATTCCCTTACTCCTTGTCTTTTGCATGTTTTTAAGCTCATTTAGGTTGCATTTAGGATAGATTGTACATAGTTGCATGTAGATAGGGAGTTACACCACCTGTGCTTTAATTGTCATATATATTGGTACTTTTCACGGGAAATATGGTATTTGTGGATGTGCATTATGCTGGAGAATTGCTGGAGCAGTAGAGGAGCAGATTGCATAGCTGAAGCTGACAAGGTATAAAGAGTTGGAGATAAGTCTATCTTTGCCCATGTGGATTTTCTCCTAGATACGCAACATTAAATATAGCGAGAAATGAATGGCTTTTCTTTAATGAAGCCGCACAACTTTAGGGTACTGAAGCCCTAGTTTCACCGCCTATATAAAGAAGACTTCGACACCACTCAAGGGGGACGATCGACAAAGAGCATGATTCAGACGACAGTCCTAGTCCAAGCTTATGGAGAACCACTGGGGCAAAGCTAGATAATTCTCCTCAACGAACGATGCCATCAAGAGAGGCTAACGGAGAGGAGGCCTACAGCACAGTGGAAGGCTTGGAGGGAGTCTTGTCAAGGACACTCGAATCTTCTTTTTCTCTTGCTTGATAAATTGTCGTACTTTATACATTTAATTATGGTTGCTTTAGACTGAGACATAAGTTAAACTCTTTTAGTTGGGAATATTGCGTCTCAGGATTTTATGTTTTGATTATTTTATTTCAATGTTGTTTTTATTTTCATCTATTTTGTTCATGTGCTTAATGCGTAGTTAATCGTAAGAGCTATTCGAGAGAGGCTTGTTAACTATTGATCAATGGCTTAATATTCGAGAGAGTTAAGTTATACAAACATGAATAGTGGGGCTAAGCTATCAACTTAGTCTTAATCTAGCTTAGACATAAGTTTAGGGTTTTAATGACTAAAAGAGAGTTCTTAACAAATAATAGTGTAGTTAAGGTTAACGCAGACATGTATCACCTTAATTAAAAAGTTATTAACTTCTAGGCATTGAGAGAGTTATAATTTCTTTAGAAAATCCTGTCGAGTTGATGAAGAACTTAAGAGTTTACGTAGACATGTATTGCTCGTTGCTATTGTTGGAGTATGCCCAAAGACCAATCATGAGATGGTTGTAAAAGACATACTTATTTTATCTTGTTTATTAATATAAAGCCATCATTATTATTTCAGTCTTATTCTGTGTGTTTATAAATAAACTGAATTATAGTAAAGTCCTTAGAATAATATAGTTATTCTTAAAATGTCCTTAGTCGAGTATTATTGTGGGCATGGACAACAATAATATATTAAGACTAATATGTAGTTGATTGATGACAAATTATTGTCATCGACATGGAGATCTCAAAATCAATACATAACTATGTGTTAGAGAATGACATACTTGACTGACCCGCTATGAGCATGTTTCTTGGATTATTATGTGATAGTCACAACATTTCACATAATGATAACTACATGTATGATCCTCAAACTTGAGATCATCATTATTTCAATATTGTGAGTGACATATTTTGATACAATCAAACGTGTGTCGTAAATAACTATGATATAAAGACTGATATTGGATATGTTGCAATCTATGTAGCGAAATATGGTTAATCAAGATAGGATTTGTCCCTCCTACATAATAGGAGTAATATCATAGGGCACTTGATTGAAGGAGACTAGAAATGCATGACCATGCTCGAATAAATTGATATGAGATATCATAGTTATTCATTTATAATAGTCTACTCAAGATATCAAGAAATATTAGATGGACTATACAAGTGTGACTATTACATGACTTGTGTCTGATCTAGATATAAGGACAAAAGGATGTAATACAAGAAAAGACTTAATCACGAAAAAAGTTATGTGGAACCATGACTTCCTGTAACTTAGGTAGCAATGATGTATTGCTAGATGCCACTCATTGCTTGTAATATTAGAATTGTTCTAGATATTACTGCTAACGTTGCATGAGCCTACAAGGGTCACAACCTATGATTGAAACAAACAAATATCGACTAGATAGCATGTGTACAAATTTGTTGTGTGCGAAATAAGAAAAAAATCAAAATTATTATGATTATTGTAATTATAGATAGTTTCGTTTATATAATTTTAATACTAGATAATTATTGTAATTATCAGATACTATTAAAAAATATATATCCCTAAAGAAATCTGATTGAGGTAGAATTAGATTCTACATATTTAATTATATTCGGTTAAATATATTGTATATTTAAAGAATTTGAATTTAATTAGAATTCAGGTTTTGAATGCTATATAAAGGCATAAGGTCTAGCAGCCAAAGTATGCTTTTACGAAAAACCTCTCTAATAGTTAGAGAAGAGAAAATATTGTTCATTTCGTTCGGGTGGACTGTGTAAAGGTCAGAACGCTATTGTGGCGACTTGGATTCAATATCGTGCTAGAAGAATTGGATTCTCCAACTCCTTGCGGTTTTCAGATTTAATTAAGGTAACATTTTATCCCTTTTCACCTTGGATTCGTTCCTCGTACATGGATAGGTGGAATATGCCAAATAATTTTTTCCCTGCGCCATGAGGTGTACCGGTGTTTCCCTACAGTGGTATCAGAGCCACTTGTACGATTCGAATTCGAACTTAAATACTTGGATGATGCTTTTGTATGATATGCATGTTTTGTTTTTCCTGTTTTGACGAGTATACGATATTTGTGCAAAACGATGAAATTAAATCCAGTCGCGGTTAATATGTTAATCTATTTTATATAAGTTTTTACAACTGATGGTTAAATGTTAATCATATGTTTGTTGCTGTAAGGTTTTAATGTTCATATGTTAATTGTTAACATGATGAACATGTGTTTCTAATAGCATATCATTTTGGAAGAGGAACAATGGTTGTTCCAGTGCGAAAAACCTTAGGGATTGAAAAATCCCAAAAACATGAATCTGTTGATAAAAGTTATCAAATCGTGAGGTTTTTCTATAGTAATCGAAGTGCCAAAATTAACAAGATAAAACATGTGCTTGTTTTGGATGATATGCATGGTGTTTGAAATGCATGTTATATTCCAATAGCCCATTTACTTTGGTTTTATATAAATACGACCTACATGTCGTGACTTTCTTTCTTCTATTGTAATTCTCTTCTCATCTTACTCCCTCGTATGTAAAGCGTAGATCAAAGGAGCGGAATGATAGGCCAATCAAAGGTGGATTAGATGCTTTGGAAGCAAGCTCTATCTTTAGTATTCTTGGTTCTCCCATTGGCTTGGGATGGGCCACCTTAGTTTTACGGGTTATAACCATTGCATTTATATTTACTGTTTTACATGCATGTGATACAATGTATGATTTTAGCATGATGGTAACTAATTAGATCATAGTAGAATGGTGAGATTAATTTAACAAAAACCCTCCATATTTAATTAATTGCCATCCACCAATATTAGCCCTCGTTAAAATCTCAATCTGTACTACGTAGGTTCTGCTAAAGCGAAGTACACATATCTATCTTGGTTAAACGCAAAGAATAAGCAAGTGATATTCATTGGTTGTAATATTGGTTAAACTAGGTTGTTCTAATGAGATTAGAAACCTAAAGGCTAATGATTTGGATAATCATGAGATGATTATGAACAATAGTTGTTCACCAAATATAGGAATTACATGAGATGTAATTAGCAAGTGTTGCTTACCTAAATAATTGAATTCTAGGAGTAAATCCAAAGCTGACTTAGGATGAAATAAAATATGGATCCTTACCCACTAGAAATACTTTTGGTAAGTTTTTCAATTTTGAGGATTTTTAATAGTGGGAATGTTATAAACATGATAAAAGGTACTTATAGATCATATTTTATCGTTGTAGATTTATTATGGCAAATTCAAACTCATTATCATTGCGATCCGTCCTTGAGAAGGACAAAATGAATAGCTTAAACTTCTTTGACTGGTTCTGCAATTTGAAGATTGTCCTCAAACAAGAACGGAAACTATCAGTCATCGAATAACTTGTCCCTAAAAAGCCAGTAGATGATGCCTTCAAAGATAAATTGGAAGCCTTTGAAAAATACACTGGTAGATGTTAGATGCTTGATGCTTGCGACCATGACCCCTGAGCTTCAGAAGAAACATGAGGACATGGTTCCCTATGAGATGGTTAAAAATCTCAAGGAATTATATGAGGTTAAGAGAGATATGATACCTCTAAGGCTTTGTTTCGATGCTAGATGGTTGAGAGAACTCCAGTGGGAATTCATGTTCTCAAAATGATAGGGTACATTCAGATCCTGGAAAAGTTGGGCTTCCCTCTAAGTGTTGAATTGGCTACTAATGTTATCCTGCAACTGTTGCCATATATTTTTAATCAGTTTGTTCTTAATTTCAATACGAATGAAATTAACAAATCCTTTCCTCAGTTGCTTGGTCTGTTAAGAACAACAGAGAACAACATGAAAAAAATTGGTTGCAAACCTATTCTGATGGTCCGAAAGGATAACAGAAAAGGAAAGGCCAGCACTGTAATATCCTCAAAACTAGTAAAAAAGAAGTTACCACAATGCCTTCATTTGATCCCTAATTGATTGAAAACAAGATACTAGATCTAGTTAATAAGGACTAGAATGTTATAAATGAAAAAGTAGTAATCTAATGTATAAGTGACCAAACCAAAACAAACAACAAATTGAAGGAATGCATGCAAAATTCATACATTCCTAAAATGCCCTTACACATGTCATTAATTAAAGGATAATTAAGGACAAATTAGTCATTTTGGGAGAATTAATTGATGATTCATTATCATCTTCTTCCCCTAGTGACGATTAGATGAAAGAAAAAAGAGAAAAAGAGTTGAGTGAGAAAACTCCATGATTGATAGATTCAAGCTTGAACTTTGGTGAAATTGGAGTTGCTTACATTCATATAATCTTGATAGGAAGGTAAAATCTCTTCCTTAATGTGTTATAGATACAAATAATGCATGTAGTTTAGGGTTCTTGCTTGAATTACATGAAATTGATGAATAGATAATGAATTAATGCTATGAACTAGTTTAGAAGTTCAATTGATTGATTGATCCATGAAATTGATATGCCATTCGAATGAGTAGGAGAAATTGATGTTGTCAATATCCAAATTGATGGTGAAATGCTATGCTAGTTGCTGGAAAATTTGGATGATGATTGGAATGGATGATGATTTGTGAATTGAAATTGTGGTTGTTGGAAATTGTAGTGAATTGATGTCTTAATGAATCAAATTGAAAATATTGCTCAAATGCCTAGTTTTAATCACATTGATAGGTGAATTGGGCTGACCTAGATATGAAGGAATATGAATATAAGTTGAATTATAATGTTAGAATCTTGTTTAGATGAATTATGAAGCTAGAAGCTTAACCTAGTGTAATCTGCCCAGAAAACTCTGTTCTTGGCAGTAACTTTGAAAAATCACCATAAATTGTATAAATGGAATTTAAAGCTGAACTTTTTATGGGCAGTGCCTTAACATGTCTAAATTCAATAGGAGAAAACAGAACTGAATTATGAATTGTAGAGAAGAAACACTAGGGACAGTGCAAACTGTCCAGTGCTGTAAATTGCCCTATTTTTAAGCTAAAAACTGTACTAATTGGAAAAGGATTAAAATGCAAGACCTATAGGGTTAGAAATAAAATTAAGTCAGCTTTCTAACGGTGTAAACGGTTCGAAATTCTGACATACGGAATAAAAGATATGAATATTTAAGTAAGCATTGCACATGTTGCCAGACATCAACAGTCTTGATATTTGTATTGAATTGAATGCCTAAGTATGGAGTCACATAATGACTCAATTGGTTGCTGGATTGTATCTAATACACTATGTATTTTATGAATGTTAGATCAAGTGGAAATTGAGGAAAAAGGGGCTCACTTAGATCAGCAAGCTAGTAGAGGAAAAGGGATTACAATCCGGGATCGACAATAACTACGAAAATTCCTGTGAGTGTAGTTTAAAGTTTGGAGACGGAGGTAACCTCTCCAAGTCTAATTCTCATTTTTATTTATTATTGATTCTTAAGTATAAATTTTATAATGAGCTTGCTATGGAGCATTAGCAAGGTAAGTGCTCTTTTGAGTGGTTACTTGATTGTGAAGCATTCTTGAATTGTTATTGATTGGCATGATATGCTTATTGCCTAATTGAACCATCTTGAAATGAAGCATGATGTTATAGGTAGAAGTAATTCAATTCATTGTTTAATGACATATTGATTGACATACCTTCATTGACTATTGAAACATTGAAATTGGTATTGGCTTGAGCCCTATTCGATTGAAAGGGGATATTGGCACAAAATGTGCACATTGAATTGAATCATGCTTCTAATTGATTGAAAGTGATAACTATTGTAAGCCTTGGTCTTGAGTCGGTATTAGATATAGTTGGCATGCCATAGAGTCTATAGAGCTCATTGTTGGGGTGGACTACGATCTGGGACTTTGGTCCCTAATTGGCGACAGTAGGAGGGATTTGACCAGGTACTTGGTACCATATTGACTATTGTTATTGGTGACAGTTTGGTTGGAGACTTGAGTATCTAGAATGAGTAATCGATTCAAATGGCTATACCTAAAATGAACTAAAAACTCATGTACATTGAACCTATTGCTACATTGAATTGCATTGATTGATAGTAAAGGAAAATTGAATGCCATGTACTGTTGATATTGAAGCATTGATTGAACATTGCTTATGAGATTGCTTGATTGTAAAGAAAACATCAAATACCATGAACTATTGAACATTGCTTATGAGATTGCTTGATTGTAAAGAAAACATCAAATACCATGAACTATTGAACATTGCTTATGAGATTGCTTGATCATAAAGAAAGCATCAAATACCATGAACTATTGAACATTGCTTATAAGATTGCTTGATTGTAAAGAAAGCATCAAATACCATGAACTATTGAACATTGCTTATGAGATTGCTTGATTGTAAAGAAAACATCAAATACCATGAACTATTGAACACTGCTTATGAGAATGCTTGATTGTAAAGAAACATCAAATACCATGAACTATTGAACATTGCTTATGAGATTGCTTGTGTATTGAAACATTGATTGTGATCAAAGGATATGTTATGCCTAAAGTATTCGAATTAGATGATTAAGCATGTCTAAACTTCTAGCCTTGTATTGACATTGGATTGAAAATTAAGCAATACGCTAGTATTGTTTGCCTTGTTCGAATGGTTCCTTATTGATGGGGGAACCATACCATCTATTTGATGGTTCGTAGTTGAGACTTTTTGTATTGATTGCCTTGAAACTTTAACTCACTCACTAAGCTTTGCTTATTCAAGTCTCATTTCTACGATACAGGTTGATATTGGATACTATCCCGAAGTCTAAGCTCGTACAAGTCACATTTTGCTTAAAAGAGTATGTTTCCATTTTGTTATAGTTATCCTAGGATGGTGGCGCCTAAGGCATGTATATTCATGATCAACTAGTTAGGGTTTGTATAAATTAAGCCCATGTATGATCTATAAGAGTATGGTATGTATATATATGAGCATGTATGAACTTTATTGAACCTGTTTGCGTGATTAGCCGAATATTAAGTTTCCATGGTTGAATTATGCATGAAATGGTTGAATAGATCTTTTGAAAAATGGCTAGTTAACAAAATTTAAATGTAGTAGTCCACATGTTTTGACTTGAACCACTTTGGTCACATATAGAACTAGCCGAATGGTGTATAAACATTGTAAGCACATATGTTTGATTAAGGTCACTTAAGTAAATCATGTAAATCACGTAATGTTATGCTTAATAGCTACATTGAATGGAAATTATCTATTCTCACTTAGTTCGAATGGATGCTTGGAGATCAAGTAATTCTTAAATGGTCTTGATTATGATAACATATTGCATTATGAGTCATCACCTATTCGAATTGTATCTTGATGTGCAAGAAAGACTTAAAATGAATTGAATTCTTTACCTTAAATTGAATGAATCATTGATTGTAATTGTAGTAACTTACCTAATCCTACTAGGGTGGTTAGAGTATGTTACAGAATGGTAATCAGAGCTTATGGTTGCATGATTCTAGGGTCTATTGCATGAATAGGCTATTGTCATTGATCATTTAGGTGCCACCTAGGAGTTACTTGAATATTGATTGTGACTTGAGCTTGACTTCTCTTATTCCTTATATATAGAATGTCTGAAACAAGATTGGGCAAGGATAATGAAAGCCCGTCCGGCTCCTCCAATGAGGGGGGAGTGTAAGGATGAACTAGGATCCCTAGAAGCCTGCTGAACCTCAACAAGTTCAGCAGGAAGTTCATGTGATCCATTCTATTCAACGTAAGTGTAATTGTATATGTCTCAGGTGACACGGTGTCATTCTGATTATTGCTTGGTTATGTGATATGTGTGAATCATGATCATATACTGAAGGCTCGCATAGGGCAACTAACTAAGAATGTTGAAGTCTTTTATTAAAGAGAGAAATAATCAATTAGCCTCCAAATATTGAATCTTAGAGCCATGATATTGAAAGACATTGGAAGAAACCGAAATGATTAATTGAATGTTTTTTAAAAAATACATCAAGTAAAAGATAAATAAGATTGCTTATACAATAAGATACACTCTAAACATCGATCATGGGATAAAATATGTAAGGATCGCCCTTTGTTTATTCAGGGCATCCCTTTCCTAGCCAACCTATTGTTATTGCCTTTTGTTGAATTCGATCTCATTCTGGAATTAGATTGGTTAGGAAGGCATCAAGCTTGGATAGATTGCCAAAATAGAAAATTGTTTCTCCGAGGTCTAGGAGAAAAATCCATTACCTTGATCGATAAGAAACCTATTAGCATCTTTGCTACTATGATTAAAAGTGATGAAATTAAATTCAGTGTGACTTTCTTCCCTCTTGTTTCTGACTTCCCTGATGTTTTCCCTGAGGAATTACCGGGATTGCCACTATTTGGGAAGTTGAATTCAAGATTAAAGTTCAACCCAGGTGTGATCCGGTGTCTATCGCTCTATATCGAATGTCCCCTATTGAACTCAAAGAGCTTAAGAAACAATCGCAAGATCTTCAAGACAAGGGCTTCATTCAACCTAGCTCTTCACCTTGGGGAGCACCCGTATTGTTCATTAAGAAAAAAGACGGGTTGATGAGGCTATGTATTGATTGTTGTTAGCTAAACCGGCTCACTATTAAGAATAAGTATCCATTGACGAGAATTGAGGACTTGTTCGATCAATTCAAGGATGTCAAAGTCTTCTCCAAGATTGATTTGTGATCGGGGTACTATCATATGAGAATACAAGGCTCGGATGTACCCAAAACGGCTTTCAAGACTCGTTATGGTTAGTACGAGTTCCTAGTTATGCCTTTTGGGCCAACCAATGCTCCAGCAGCTTTCATGGACTTAATGAATCGAGTTTTCAAACCCTATTTGGACAAATTCGTGGTTGTTTTTATTGATGACATTCTTTTCTACTCAAAGGACAAAGAAGAACATGCTAATCACCTTCGAATTGTACTCCAAACATTGAGGGAGAATCGACTGTATGCCAAATTGAGCAAATGCAAGTTCTGGCTCTCAGAAGTATCCTTCATGGGCCATGTTATCTTGGCCGAAGGGATAAAGGTTGATCCTAAGAAGATCTAAATCATCATCGAGTGGAGACCTCCAAGAAATGTTAGCGAGGCTAGGAGTTTTCTCGGTTTAGCCGGGTTTTACTGAAGTTTCGTGAAAGGGTTCTTGATTCTTGCTACTCCATTGACTCGAATCCTTCAAAAGAATACTCCATTTAAATGGTTTGAGGACCAGAAAATGAGCTTTGATCAATTGAAGCAAGTCCTAACTCAAGCTCCTATTCTAATCCAACCTGAACCGGGAAAAGACATTACAGTCTTCAGTGATGCTTCTCATCTCGATTTAGGGTATGTATTGATGCAAGATGACAAGGTTATTACCTATGCTTCTCGGCAACTCAAGCCACATGAATTAAACAATCCAACACACGGCTTGGAGCTAGTTGCGGTCGTGTTTGCTTTAAAGATCTGGAGACATTACCTATATGGAGAGAAATGTTGATTATTTGTGGATCATCAGAGTTTAAAATACATCCTAACTCAGAAAGAGTTAAATCTTCGACAACGAACATGGGTGGAACTAATAAAATACTATGATCTAATCATTGATTACCACCCGGGCAAGGAAAATGTTATGGCTGATGCGCTCAGTCGCAAACATTCAATTGGTAAGATCGAATACGAATTTCCAACATTGTTTGTCCCCTATTCGAATGGATGATATGAATCCACTAATCGAAATTCGTTAATTATAGCTTCAACTACTTTCAATGCCCGGTTTAAGCTCCTAAAGAATCAGAGATATGTGGCAGAACTTCAAGTTCAATCCAACTTGAATTCGAGGATCAAAGAGCTTCAATAAAATGATCTCGAACTTCAGAAGATATTGAAAGAAATTGAATCCAAACTAAGCACTAAATTCTCACTTCAATCAAATGGTGTGCTCTCTTCAAGAATCGGGTTTGTGTACCCAATGATCCAATCATTAAGAGAGAAATGCTTCAAGAAGCACATAGTAGTCATTTTTCAATACATCTGAGAGTGATCAAGATGAATAAGGACTTAAAGGAAGTCTATTGGTGGCCGGGATTGAAGGCCGATATTGTTGACATTGTATCAAAGTGCCTCACTTGCCAGAAGGTGAAGGCCGAACACCAACTACCTACTGGAATCCTTCAACCCATCGAATTGCCTCAATGGAAATGGGAGTGTATAACAATGGACTTCGTATCGGGATTGCCTCTATCATCGAGGAAAAATGATGTTATTTGGGTGATCGTTGATAGGTTCACCAAATCGGCTCACTTTCTACCTATTCGAATGAGCATGAGCCTTCAACAGCTAGCTGAATTATACTTGAAAGAAGTAGTCAGACTTCACGGTGTTCCTAGATCTATCATATCTGATCGGGAATCTCGTTTTACCTCTCGATTCTAGAGGGCACTTCAAGAAGCTATGGGAACTAAGCTGAACCTTAGCACTTCCTTCCATCCACAAACTGATGGACACTCTGAAAGAGTAATCCAAGTGCTTGAATACATGTTTCGAGCTTGCATTATTGACTTCGGTAAAGACTGAGAGAAATCTCTATAATAAGCCGAGTTTGCCTACAACAACAACCATCAAGCTTCTATCAAAATGGCCCCATTCGAAGTATTGTATGGCAGGAGATGTAGAACTCCCTTATGCTGCTATGAATTTAGGGAAAACAAGGTATTAGGACCTGGATTACTTCGTGAAACCGAAAATCAAGTTCAGGTGATTCATAGTAGATTGAAAGAGGCCTTTGATAGGCAAAAGGCTTATGTCGATCTCAAGAGAAGAAACATTGAATATCGAGTTGGAGATTACGTATTCTTGAAGGTATCTCCTTGGAAGAAAATCCTCAGATTTGGGAAGAAGGGTAAACTAAGCCCTCGATTTATCGGACCTTTTAAAGTCTTAGAAAAGATCGGTCCAGTTGCTTACAAGCTAGCACTCCCTGCTGAATTCAATAGAATCCACAACATCTTCCATATATCGATGTTGAGGAAATATCGATCAGATTCGTCACATGTTCTAGAACCTGATGAGGTGGAACTTAATCCTGATCTATCGTATGATGAAGAGCCAATTCAAATGCTTGATAAAGAAGTCAAGAGCCTTCACAATAAGATTGTACCATTGGTGAAAGTTCTATGGAAGAATCACAATGTAAAAGAAGCCACTTGGGAACCCGAAGCAACAATGAGAAACCAGTACCCTCATCTATTCCCCTCAAGTAAATTCAAGGACGAATTTCTTTAAGGAAGAGGAAAGTGTAATATCCTCAAAACTAGTATAAGTGACCAAACAAAAACAAACAACAAATTGAAGGAATGCATGCAAAATTCATACATTCCTAAAATGCCCTTACACATGTCATTAATTAAAGGATAATTAAGGACAAATTAGTTATTTTGGGAGAATTAATTGATGATTCATTATCATCTTCTTCCCCTAGTGCCGATTAGATGAAGGAAAGAAGAGAAAAAAGAGTTAAGTGAGAAAACTCCATGATTGATAGATTCAAGCTTGAACTTTGGTGAAATGGAGTTGCTAACATTCATATAATCTTGATAAGAAGGTAAAATCTCTTCCTTAATGTGTTATAGATACAAATGATGCATGTAGATTCAGGGTTCTTGCTTGAATTACATGAAATTGATGAATAGATAGTGAATTGATGCTATGAACTAGTTAAGAAGTTCAATTGATTGATTGATTCATGAAATTGATAGGCCATTCGAATGAGTAAGAGAAATTGATGTTTTCAATAGCCAAATTGATGGTGAAATGCTATGCTAGTTGCTGGAAATTTTGGATGATGATTGGAACGGATGATGATATGTGAATTGAAATTAAGGTTGCTGGAAATTCTAGTGAATTGATTTCTTAATGAATCAAATTAAAAATATTGCTCAAACACCCTATTTTAATCACATTGATAGGTGCATTGTACTGACCTAGACATGAAGGAATATGAATATAAGTTGAATTATAATGTTAGAATCTTGTTTAGATGAATTATGAAGCTAGAAGCTTAACCTAGTGTAATATGCTCATAAAACTCTATTCTGGGCAGTAACTTTGAAAAATCACCATAAATTGTATAAATGGAATTTAAGACTGATATTTTTATGGACAGTTCCTTAACATGTATAAATTCATTAGGAGTAAACAAAACTAAATTTTGGATTGTAGAATGAATTGTAGAGAAGAAACACTAGGGACAGTGCAAATTGTCCAGTGTTGTAAATTGCCCTGTCTTTAAGCTAAAAACTGTATTAATTGGCAAAGGATTAAAATGCAAGACCTATAGGGTTAGAAAGACAATTAAATTAGCTTTCTAACAGTGTAAACGGTTTGAAATTCCAACGTACGAAAGAAAAGATATGAACATTTAAGTAAGCAGTGCATATGCTGCCATGAATCAACAGTCTTGGTATTTGTATTGAATTGAATGCTTGAGTATGGAGTCACATAATGACTCAATTGGTTGCTCGATTGTATCTAATACACTATGTATTGTATGAATGTTAGATCAAGAGGAAATTGAGGAAAAGGGGGCTCACTTAGATCGGCAAGCTAGTCGAGGGAAAGGGATTACAATATGGGATCGACAATAGCTCAGAAAATTCCTGTGAGTGTAGTTTAAAGTTTGGAGAGGGCGGTAACCTCTCCAAGTCTAATTCTGATTTGTATTTCTTATTGATTCTTAAGTATAAATTGTATAATGATCTTGCTAAGGAGCATTAGCAAGGTAAGTGCTCTTTTGAGTGGTTACTTGATTGTGAGGCATGCTTGAATTGGCATTTATTAAAATGATATGCTTATTGCCTAATTGAACCATCTTGAAATGAACCATGATGTTATAGATATAAGTAATTCAATTCATTGTTTAATGACATATTGATTGACACACCTTCATTGACTATTGAAACATTGAAATTGGTATTGGCTTGAGCCCTATTCGATTGAAAAGGGATATTGGTACAAAATGTGCATATTGAATTAAATCATGCTTCTAATTGATTGGAAGTGATAAATATTGTAAGCCTTGGTCTCGAGTCGGTCTTAGATATAGTTGGCATGCCAGCTTATTGTCGGGGCAGACTACGGTCCGGGACATTGGTCCCTAATTAGCGACAGTAGGAGGGATTTGACAAGGTACTTGGTACCATATTGACTATTGTTATTGGCGACAGATTGGTTGGAGACTCGAGTATCTAGACTAAGTAATCGATTCTCAAATATATACCTAAAATGAACTAAAAACTCATGTACATTAAACCTATTGCTACATTGAATTGCATTGATTGATAGTAAAGGAAAATTGAATGCCATGTACTGTTGATATTGAAGCATTGATTGAACATTGCTTGATTGTAAAGAAAACATCAAATACCATGAACTATTGAACATTGCTTATGAGATTGCTTGTGTGTTGAAACATTGATTGTGATCAAATGACATGTTATGCCTGAAGTATTCAAATTGGATGATTAAGCATGTCTAAACTTCTAGCCTTGTATTGACATTGGAATTAAAATTAAGCAATGCACTAGTATTGTTTGCCTTGATCGAATGGTTCCTTATTGTTGGGGAAAGCATACCATCTTATTGGTGGTTCATAGTTGAGACTTTTGTATTATTTCCTTGAAACTTTAACTCACTCACTAAGCTTTACTTATTCAAGTCTCATTTCTATGATATAGGTTGATTTTGGATACTATCCCAAAGTCTAAGCTTGTACAAGTCACATTTTGCTTAAAAGAGTATGTTTCCATTTGTTATAGTTCTCCTAGGATGGTGGCACCTAAAGCATGTATATTCATGATCAATTAGTTATGGTTTGTATAAATTAAGCCCATCTATGATCTATAAGAGTATGGTATATATATGAGCATGTATGCACTTTATTGAACTTGTTTGCTTGATTATCCGAATGTTAGGTTTCCATGGTTGAATTATGCATGAAATGGTTGAATAAATCTTTTGAAAATGGCTAGTTAACAACATTTAAATGTAGTAATCCACATGTTTTGACTTGAACCACTTTGGTCACATATAGAACTAGCCGAATGGTGTATAAACATTGTAAGCACATATGTTTGATTAAGGTCACTTAAGTAAATCATGTAAATCACCTAATGTTATGCTTAATAGCTACATTGAATGGAAATTATCTATTAGGCTTCTCACTTAGTTCGAATGGATGCTTGGAGATCAAGTAATTCTTTAAATGGTCTTGATTATGATAACATATTGCTTTATGAGTCCTCACCTATTCGAATTGTATCTTGATGTGCAAGAAAGACTTAAAACGAATTGAATTCTCTACCTTAAATTGAATGAATCATTGATTGTAATTGTAATAACTTACCTAATCCTACTAGGGTGGTTAGAGTATATTACAAACACAAGGCAAAGCCAAAGCCCAACAAAGGAAAGACTGCATTGAAACCCAAATGAGGTGTTGCAAAAGAAGGAAAGTGTTTCCATTGCAACAATGCTAGACATTGGAAGAGAAAATGCTCTGTCTATCTTGAGGACATCAAGAAGGCAAGAGAAAATGGACAGTCCGTATCAGGTACTTATGTTTTTGATATTAATATATCAACATCTACTTCTTAGGTATTAGATATCGTTTGTGGTTCTCACATTTGTACTTCTGTACAAGGACTAAAAAGGAGTAAAAATTGGCAAAAGGAGATATGGACCTACGAGTGGGAAATGGAGCAAGAGTTGCTGCATTAGCCATAGGTGTAGCGACCTTTTTTATTTAGCTTTTAAAAGGTTTGGGTGCTACGGGTTATCCCCATATCATTCTTCGTAATTTTGTTTTAAATGGATTTCTTTTGAAAATTCATATTCTTTTGAAAACAATAAAACAATTGGAGTAGCCACCGGCCACTTGGATAAGGTAGGCCGTACACCACAAAACCAGAGATTCATTTTTAAAGGGTTCAGGAGTTGATTACGTGTGGGGAAGGATTAACACCCCCATCACGCTAGAAAATCGGTACTAAAATATTTGTTTCTTTTAAAATGATGGAAATTAATTGAAATTTGAATTTAATTTAATTTGGTGCACTTAACTAAAAATTGACTTTAATCGAACGGGCTTCATCAAATTGGTGAGTTCAAATTAATTGGACATTTAATTAATAAGGTTGATGATACATCGGACCATAGATTAAACCGACATCATATAAGCTCGACTGCCATGTTAATTTATGGTTCGAATCCCGTACGTCACCTTTATGCATGGTGTAAGCAATTAAGATATGATGTAATGATTTTACCAAGTTTTAATCTTACCTTAGGTTGGTAAGGATTAATTCAAATATTTGGTCAACATCCTTTATGCTCGGACTGTTATGACACAAATATCAGAATTAATAAATACCTCCCTTTGTATGATTCAAATTGATCAATTATCACATGTAAAATGGGGTCATATGAATGACAATTAAAATGGATGTCATAAAAAGGTTTGAAAATAAACACACAAAAGCCCACCCAAGGCCCTAACCTAAAAGGCCCGGGTTATGAAAGAATCAATTAGTGATCTAATTAATGACTAGGCGAATCTAAATATTTAACCCTAAATTAATCGACTCTAAAAAACTAGAAAACCATAACAAATTATGAATTATCTTATATCATGAAAATTAATTCGATCGTTTTAAACTAGTATTCCGATAAGCCAATGATACTATTTAGAACAAATCAAATTAATTAGTCATGGTTTTAATTTAAATGTCAATTTAATCTCCATATTAATTTTATCTTAAAAGTAATTAAGGAATATTCCCTTGGAATTAAGGGCACAAAACCCTAGGAGCCCCACTATATAAAGAAAAAGACACCCATATTAAAGGGAGAGCTGAAAAAGTTACTTTGTAAGCTAAGAAATAGAGAAAAAGGCGGCTACCTTTCTTTATCCTCACCATCATGGTGTCCTCCATTGTTGAAGCTCCAAAGGGTGTTCTTGCTGGCCTTTGAGAGAAGCAGCAAGCTTAGAATGGTTCATGGCAGTCCAAGGCGGCTTTGGAGTTTTTCCCTTCCTTAAGTTGCTTTTGTCGTTTCATTTCCTATTATTTGGATGGGATGTTTTAAACGACTCATTATGGGTGATATTTTCCCAGCCATGAATTGATTTTAAGTGGCTTGGGCTTGTTATGGTTTTTATGTTTCACGTTTGAATGAATGTTTTGTTGCTTTCTTGTTTCTTTCATGCTTTGTCCATTGTTCTTTTATGCCTTAAGCTTGTAAGAGCTTTTGAGAGTTAGCCTTTGCTTAAGTATTGGATAGCTTAATATTCGAGAGATTTGAGCTTAGATCTACGTGGACAATGGAGTTTGATGCTGAGAGGCAAAAACCTAACTCACCTTAGAGATAAGGATAGAGTTTCAACGGCTAAAGAGAGTAGAACTTAAAGGATAGTTATATGTTAGGGTTTACGCTGAGAGGTATTGCCATAGCATTCTTCCTATCAGGTTTCTTACTAGAGATAGTGTAGAGATATCTTGGTAAGCTTTGTCGAGCATGTTGTGGGCAAGGTAGTTCGAGACATTCTTTGCCTTAAACATAGAGGTCCTTAGCAAGCTCAGCATGTCATCCCATTAGAGAGTTTCGTACACTTGAGAGGACGTTTGAAGTATTTTTATTTCAACTCATATTTCATTATAGTTAATTGCTACAACATTTATGAACCTGTTTCCTTTTGCTATTGCATTTATTTTCAAATTGTAAATTTGTGTGTTTTGACTAAGCTAGTTTGTCCTCCAATCCTTATGGAGACTATACTCACTCATAACTTTTTTACTTGTTCGATGTGTATACTTGCACTATTTGCACATCATTTATAGTACATCACACCACGCAACAAATACATCATTGTTACCTAAGTTACTGGAAGTCGTGGTTCGACATAACCTTTTTTCGTGATTAGCTATTTTCATGTATTACACCCTTTTGTCCTTATATCTAGACCAGAAACAAGTCATGGAATAGTCACACTTGTATAGTCCATCTAATATTTCTTAATATCTTTAGTAGACTATTATAAACGAATAACTATGATATCTCATATCAATTTATTCGAGCATGGCCATGCATTTATATTCCCACTCAATCAAGCAGCCTATGATATTACTCCTATTATGTATGAGGGAAAAACCCTATCTTGATCAACCATATTCCGCTACATAGATTGCAACATATCCAATATCAATCTTTATAGCGTAGTCAGTTACGACACACGTTTGATTGTATCAAAATATGTTACTCACAATGTTGAAATAATGATAATATCAAGTCTGAGGATCATACATGTAGTTATAATTATGAGCAATATTGTGACTATCACATAATAATCCAAGAAACATGCTCATAGAGGGTCAGTCCAGTATGTCGTTCTCTAACACATACTTATGTATTGATTTTGACATCTCCATGTCAATGACAACACTTTGTCATCAATCAACTACATATGAGTTAGTTTATTTATAAACACACATAATAAGACTAAAATAATAATAATGGCTTTATATTAATAAATAAGATAAAATAAGTACGTCTTTTACAACTATCTCATGATTGGTATTTGGGCATACTCCAACACGAAGGACATCAACAAGCAAACAACTCCACTCACTTGGAAAATAATAAGAATTTGCCCATTATCTTAAAACAACTAGCTCTTTCTAATACCATCAGCCGACCATACCCAAGGGATAGTTCTTGTAATACCACTTTTTGCTAACTTATCTGCAGTGATATTACCATCTCTAGGAATATGTTGAATAGACCAAGAAAAACCATTACAAACATTCAAACACTCTGTTATGATCTCTTTAAACACCTAAGGAGCAGAATTTGGGTGTGTGAACCAATTTACACAAGAACAACAATCAGCAACAAGCAGACCTCATTTAATGTTACAAGCTCAGCAGAGGTAGCATCAAGAAGCCCAATTGGCTTCGAGAACATAATAAGAGAGACATTTTTGGCATTACATAAGACACCACCGATTTCGGCTCCTCCATAAACACCTTCAACAGCTCCGTCAACATTGAATTTCAAGGAATCTGAAGGAGATTTTGACCACATGCACTTATTTGAAGTTTTACAATATATATCAATATACTTAAGGATAAATGGGATTCGTACTACATCATTAGATGATATAAAAGAAGATGGCCATTTAGCCTTGCACCACCATCCTAAGCAAGTGAGACATAAATCATTCAGTTGATTCTCATCAAGCGAAGACCCTTTGAAAATCACTTCATTTTTTAGAAGCCAAATCGACCAAGAGAAGCAAAAAAAAGCAGAGCTACCAAACCAAAGAGGATTTCATCAAAGTGGATAACGACATCCAATAAGAGACGAAAGATTCTACATTCCAAGGAATTACAATAGATATCCCCCACAATTTGCACCAACGAAGCCAAATCTGCTTCTAACGAACAAATGAGACAAACCACATTTAGCTGAGACCCCCTTTTTAAAAGTTCCACACTTTTTGGAATTCTACCATGCAACACTCTCTATATAAAGGCCTCGACTTTTGGCGGAGCTAAGTTAGAACAAACCAATTTCCAAACATCATCAATATTCCTGCAATCAAAAGAAACTAAAATCATAGAATGATTTGGCAGTATAATTGATAAGTGTTCAAAAGTACTATTTTTCTTACCCTTTTTACTCATATTATTGTTAGACTTAGGCTCATATTAGTTGCATAATTAGCCATTCATGCATTAATCCATGTTTCCTTCCATCGTTGAGCTTGATTACATAACTTGGTAGTTTTTGTGGGAAAAGATGCTGCTTTGGTGTGTTTTGTGTGTATGTGCAGGATCACTTGCCAAAGCTAGTTGCCAAGGCAAAGCATGAAGGAGATGTCGAGCTAGTTGCCAGGGTAATGCATGAAGGAGACGCCGAGCCAGTTGCCAGGACAATTGTCGATAAAGAACAAGGTGATATGGTAGTCGAAATTGATGACTAGACAATCCCAATATGACGTGGAGCAAAGCTAAATCCCAAAGGAGTTTGATTTCCGTGAAGAGATTAAAGAAGAATTAAATTCCAAGAAGATAGGAGAAGTTCTAGAAGGAATATAATTATAATAAAGAATTATATTCTTTAAAGATAATTTAATTCCAACTTAACTTCCTCCTCAAAGAAGGACTTTGACCTAGCCCTATAAATTAGAGGAATTTCGACAACTCCAGGGGAGAGCAAAAGAGGAGAGAATTTTCGACAAGCATCTAGGGCAAGGAGATTTCGACAAGCTTCATTCTTCATCTTTTTCTTTCTTGTTCAATTAGGTTCATGCTAGGGATTATTTATCTTGTGTTTCTTTGGAACCTAGCCATGAACTAAATCTATTTGGCTATGGTTATTGTGTTTTGTGGTTGTGAGAAACTATTGGATTTTGTTTAGGTAATAAGAGTTTGCACTTTTCTATTCAAGGTTTATTCATTCTTGGTTCTTATTCTTGTTTGCGAGTGAATTGGGAGAGGATCTCGTAACTTCATCTATTTATCTAATATCGGGAGAGTTAGATTCAAGAAACGAATGAATATGATCTTTATTCAATCTATTGATGGTGAAGATTAATCCGGCTTAGGAATAAGTTAAGGATTTCAACGGATAAGAGGAGCGCAAGATTGGTTGTTGTTCACCCTTGATTCACGCAGGGATGTATTATCAAGGCATGCACAAGTAACTAGAGTTTCGACTTAGGGATAAGAAGAAACCATTGAAGAACACTCTGTCGAACCTTGAAGGTTGCTGCCCAGACGCCCAAGTAGTTGCCCAACTAGTCGCCCAGGCAACCATCGATTAGTTGCCAAGGCAACCCCGTTGTGCAAGTTGCCACGACAACTGAGTTGCCCTTGCACTCTTTTACAAAGACGATCCAATCAGCTATCACACCTCAACTCACAATAACCTGGCCAATCTCTCTCATTTGATCTCATTTATTTTTTTACTTTATTGCTTTCTAGATTAGTTATTAGTTAAAACTCCTATAATATTCTACTTGTGTTTTCTTTTACTTTTTACAATGCAAGATACTAGATTCTTGAAGTGGCACCAATCCCTGTGGAGACGATATCTTTTATACTATAACTTGCAACGTGTATACTTGCACAATTGCGTAGCACTTATTACGCGCAACAAGTTTTTGGCGCCGTTGACGGGGATTGGCAATAGCGACTTTGTTTTTATTTTCTTGCACTTTCTTTTTACTTTTCTTGTTTAAGATTCAAAGGGCTAACAAACTTTGGTTTTGCATTGGTATATGACCAGGGCGAGACCGATTACACCAGAATATCCCTTTGATCCAGAAATCGAACGAACCTTACAAAGACTTAGACGAAGGATAAGAGTAGCAATGGCTAATCAAGACGGCAATATGAATCAAGATGTTCCAGCAGGAGGAGGAGTGATTCTTGCACGAAACAAAACTATTCAAGACTATCTTGAAGAAGATCTTGATGGACTTAATCCAGAAGTTGTCGCAC
This sequence comes from Hibiscus mutabilis, assembly GCA_019671005.1. Classification (NCBI taxonomy): domain Eukaryota; kingdom Viridiplantae; phylum Streptophyta; class Magnoliopsida; order Malvales; family Malvaceae; genus Hibiscus; species Hibiscus mutabilis. The sequence goes on from CM033727.1 coordinate 13,611,413, forward strand.
CTGAAATTGAAGCCGACCACTTTGAGTTGAAACCGGTAATGTTTAATGTGATCAACACAATTGGTCAATTTGGCGGCTCCGCAACTGAAGATGCACGACAACATCTTAAATCTTTCCTCGAGATTTGCAACTCGTTCAAAATACACGGAGTCACCCCAAATGTTTTACGATTAAGATTATTCCCCTATTCACTGAGGGATAGGGCGAAAGCATGGTTGAATAGCATTCCTGCCGGATCAATAAGATCTTGCACCAATCTTTGTCGTGATTTCCTTGCTCGGTTTAATCCTACAAATTTGACTAATAAGCTTCGTAATGACATTACTTCTTTTCGGCAGGCAGATGATGAATCCATGTACGAGGCTTGGAAGCGATATAGAGAACTTCTACACAAATGCCCCCTACACGGATTCCCGGTGTGGACTCAAGTAACAATGTTTTACAACGCCGTGAATACACCAACAAGGATGATGCTAGATGCCTCGGCAAACGGCATACTCCTAGATAAGTCGCCGGAGGAAGCAATGCAAATTCTAAACAGGCTGGCCAAGAATGATTATCAATTCCCCTCTACTAGAAGAGGAGGAGTTAGACGCCAAGCCACAATACATGAACTAGGATCATCAGATTCAATTTCGGCACAATTGGCCACTTTAACCAAGATGGTCCAGAACATGCAAAAACCAAACAACACACATGAGGTCAAGGTAATGGATTCTTTTTGTGAGTTATGTGGTGATAACCATGATTCTTCTGAATGTATGCAGAATCCGGAATCCAGCTTCTATGTGGGGAATTACAATCGGAACAACAATGTGATGTCCAATACATACAATCCAGCTTGGAAGAAACACCCTAATTTTTCATGGAGTAATCCCAACAATGCTCTAAACCATAATAATCAGAATGCACAAGCATCGGGATTCCAGCAGAATATGCCACGGCAACAGTTGCCGCAGCAACAACCGACAACATATAGTTCTTTGGAAAATTCTCTAAATGCTTTTATGATAAAAACTGAATCTTATATGGCTGAGAATAGTAACTTCATAAAAAGAACTGATGCTTTTATTAACAGGACCGATATGAGATTGCAAAACCAAGAGGCAGCAATCAAATCATTAGAAAATCAAGTCAGTCAGTTTGCTCAAAACCTGAATACTAGACCGCAAGGAGGTTTATCTAGCGATACTGAAGTCGCAAGAGGAACTGGCCATGAGCAATGTAAGGCGATCACCACTAGAAGTGGCCAACAACTTAGAGAGGCTCAAGCCCGCTTATCAAACAAAACTCCACAAAAAGATCAAGACGAACCTAGCGGCAAGGCCTCAGATGCTGAACCAGGAATTGTCGCGGTAATCGACAATAAGCATGCCTCGACAACCGACAATAAGGATGCTTCGGCAACTTGTGATAAGCATGCCTCGACAACCCCAATTGATAATACCTTGGCAACTCCAGTTGTCCCGGCAATACCGTCAATCAGGTTCCAAACCAATGAAAGGATCGAAGATATCCGACTTCCACAACCATTCCCACAAAGGTTGAAGCGACAAAAGCAAGAATATCAATTCAAGAAGTTTCTTGATATCCTAAAGCAAGTCCACATCAACTTGCCATTGGTGGAAGCAATTGAAAAAATGCCAAACTATGCCAAGTTTCTTAAAGACATTGTGTCCAAGATAACAAGGCTAAGAGAGTTTGAAACAGTTGCCGCAACAGAGGGATGCATGGCAATGTTGCACAATCGTATGCCACCCAAGTTGAAGGATCCTGGAAGTTTCACAATACCATGTTCCATTGGAAACCACTATGTCAGGAAAGCATTATGCGACCTTGGGGCTAGCATAAACTTGATGCCTAAATCGGTTTTCCAGAAACTAGGAATCGGGAAGGCAAGACCTACAAGAGTTATGCTACAGCTAGCCGACAGATCCTATGTGCATCTAGAGGGAAAAATCGAGGACATACTGGTAAAAGTTGATAAATTTATTTTTCCCGCTGACTTTATTGTTTTGGATTGTGAAGCAGATGAGCATGCACCTATCATTCTCGGGAGACCATTCCTAGCAACAGGGAGAACCTTGATCGATGTTGAAAAGGGAGAACTCACAATGAGGGTGAATGACCAGCAAGTTAAACTAAATGTGTTCCAAACACTAAGGCATGTCGATGATCCAGAATAATGCCAACTTCTTCATGCCACGATAGAGTTTAACTTCGACGAGGAATTTAGTTGCCTCGGCAACTACATTGTCGATCAAGAGGAACCTGAGGAGTATGAAGAACCGATCGATGAGGAACAACAAGAAGAGGCAAATTGGCTAGTCAATCGACCAGGTACATACTTTGAACCACTGGATTACTCAGGTAAGGAAGGTAAGCTCAAAGAGCAACTAAAATATGCATACTTAGGAACCGATAATACATTGCCTGTAATTATTTCTTTTAAGTTACAGCCTGAGCAGGAAAAGAAGTTGATCAAAATGTTGAAGCTACACAAAAAGGCAATAGGGTGGACAATTGCCGACTTGAAGGGAATTAGCCCGGCAGTGTGCATGCACAAGATTTTGTTGGAAGATGATCACAAACCTTCAATTGAGGCCCAGAGGAGACTGAATCATGCCATGAAAGGTGTTGTAATGAAAGAAATCATCAAGTGGCTTGACGTCGGCATTATATACCCTATCTCTAATAGTACATGGGAAAGTCCGGTACAATGTGTACCGAAAAAGGGAGGTATAACGGTGGTAAGTAATGAAAACAATGAACTCATTCCAACCAGGACTGTGACCGGTTGGAGGGTTTGTATGGATTATCGAAAGCTAAACAAAGCCACTAGGAAAGATCACTTCCCATTACCCTTTATTGATCAAATGCTTGACCATCTTGCAGGTAAACCCTTTTATTGTTTTCTTGATGGTTATTCAGGTTACAATCAAATTGACATAGCACCAAAAGATCAAGAAAAGAAAACCTTCACATGCCCATACGGTACTTATGCTTTCTGAAGGATACCGCTCGGATTGTGTAACGCCCCGACAACCTTCCAAAGATTCATGATGGCACTCTTTTCAGACATGGTCGAAGACTTCCTTGAGATCTTCATGGATGATTTTTCTGTTTTTGGTAATGACTTCAACAGCTGTCTCGGCAATTTAGAGAAGGTATTGGCAAGATGTGAAGAAACTGATTTAGTCTTCAATTGGGAGAAGTGCCATTTTATGGTAGATGAAGGAATAGTGCTCAGCCACAAGATTTCATCCAAGGGAATTGAAGTAGACAAAGCCAAGGTGGACGTGATCGAGAGATTACCCCAACCAAGTTCGGTTAAAGGAATTCGAAGCTTTCTTGGACATGCAGGTTTTTACAGGAGGTTCATTCATAATTTTTCTAAAATCACTAAACCCTTGTGCAATTTGCTTGAACAGGATAAAGTTTTCAATTTTGATAATTCTTGCACCCAAGCATTCGAAACCTTAAAGGAAAAGCTTGACTCGACACCCATTGTCGTTCCACCAGATTGGACGCTACCTTTTGAGCTCATGTGTGGTGCAAGTGATTTCGCGGTAGGAGCAGTCCTAGGCCAACGCACCGGTAAGACCTTCCATGTGATATACTACGCTAGTAAAACTCTTAACAGTGCACAAGTGAATTACACAACAACGAAGAAAGAGTTACTAGCTGTAGTTTTCCCATTTGACAAGTTCCGATCCTATTTGATTGGTACAAAGGTAATTTTTCATACGGACCATTCGGCAATCAAATATCTATTTGCTAAAAAGATGCCAAACCTCATTTGATTCGTTGGATATTACTTTTACAAGAATTTGATATTGAAATTAAGGACAGGAAAGGAACAGAAAATCAAGTGGCCGATCACTTATCACGTTTAGAATGCAAAGGGATGAGGACGAGGATCTAGAGATATGCGATGCATTCCCGGATGAAAAACTTTTAGTTACCTCGGCAACCATGGACGCGCATGCCTCGGCAACCCTCGACGCCTCAGCAACCATGGACACGTACGCCTCGGCAACTCTCGATGCCGCAGCAGCCTTTAACGCGCACGCCTCGGCAATTTTGGGAGCAGTCGCCACGGCAGCACATGCCTTGGCAATACCCTGGTACGCGGATTTAGTTAATTTCCTTATTTGTGGTATTTTACCATATGGCCTTACTCACCAAGGGAAGAAGCGGTTTCGCCATGATGCTAAGCATTACTTTTGGGACGAGCCTCTTTTGTTTAAACAATGTGCAGATCAGGTTATACGTCGATGTGTCCCTGAAGAAGAGCAACATAATGTACTCTGGCAATGCCATTCTTCACCCTATGGAGGACATTTTGGAGGAACTCGTACCGCGGCCAAAGTTTTGCAATCCGGTTTGTATTGGCCAACATTGTACAAAGATGCCCAAGACTTTTACAAGCAATGTGATCGTTGCCAGAGGATGGGCAATATCTCTAGACGACATGAGATGCCACTCCAGAACATCATCGAGGTGGAATTGTTTGATGTATGGGGGATCGATTTTATGGGACCTTTCCCATCTTCATTCGGCAACCTCTACATTCTACTTGCCATCAACTACGCGTCTAAATGGGTTGAGGCAGCTGCAGTTCCCAACAACGATTCCAAGACTATGCAACGATTCTTGCAGAAAAACATATTTACACAGTTTGGGATGCCGAGAGCAATTATCAGTGACGAAGGCAAGCATTTTGACAACAGACTTATTGCCAAGATGTTGCAACGCTTCGGCGTATCACACAAGATCTCCACGGCATATCACCCACAAACCAACGGGCAAGCAGAAATTTCCAACCGGGAATTGAAGGGTATACTCGAGAAAGTTGTAAATCCCTCTAGGAAGGATTGGTCATTAAGACTAGATGACGCACTTTGGGCATATCGCACTGCATTCAAAACACCCTTAGGTATGTCCCCCTTCCGACTTGTCTATGGCAAAACATGCCATCTACCGGTGGAAATCGAACACAAGGCATACTGGGCAATCAAGACCGTGAATATGGATTGGGAAAGTACCGGAAAAAAGTGTTTGTTGGACCTCAATGAGATAGAAGAATTTCGTGCACTCGCCTATAACAATGCACGAATCTACTAGGAGAAAACAAAGCAATGGAATGACAAGAAACTATTGCCGCGGCAATTCATGCCAGGGCAACTAGTTATCTTATTCAATTCTCGGCTAAAACTTTTCCCGGGAAAGCTGAAATCAAGATGGTCGGGACTATTCAAAGTTGTCAAACCATTCTCCCATGGTGTCGTGATAATCAATTCCATCACTGACAAACATGAATTCAAAGTTAATGGACAAAGATTGAAACACTACAATGGTGCCCATGTGGAACGTAACAAAGAAGTGGTCACCTTAGAAGATGCATGAGCTTGCTCTCCTTTCTATATTTTATTTTTATTTTATTTTTAATTTTTTCGAACTATTTAATTTTTATTTCTATTATTATTTTTTTATTTCTGACTATTATTATATTTTTAGGATAAGATTTATCTTCTTTTTTATCTTTTCAAGTTTAAGAATCCCTTTACACATCTTTATTTATTTTCTTTTATTAGTCTATCTTTAATTTTAATCCTTATTTGATTTGCCTTTGAATTGTAGGAAAAGAGTTCAAGATAAAGAGGAATTTTGATCCAAGAAGGAAAACATCTTCAACAAGGAAATTAATGGGCTGAATCTAAGGCTTATATAAAGCCTCCAACTTACCCTAATTAAACCCCCTTGCCGTCAAACTCCCCCTAAACCAAAACCCTTTTTTTCGTCTTCCCCTAATCCCACCCACCATATTTACCACCTATCTTTTCTATAAAACCCATCACCCTTAACCTATTCCTACTTTTTATCTTGTAACTCTTTAGTTTCTTTTATTTTCTTTTCTTTTATTTGTTTTTACAAAACTCACACCAAGATCATCCATGGCATCCAAAATTAAATTTTTGGTTCATCCAAGATCCTCTAAAGAACCAAGATACAAGAAGTTTGCTACACTGGTGGTTCAAGAAAGATTTCACTCCAAGTTTGAAAGCCGGAAGATTTATGAAGAACAAGGCTTTGAATACTCCAACTCTCATCAAGATTTCGGCCTTGAACCATTCATCTTCGAGAGGATTGCACATCAAAAGTGGCAAATCTTTTGCCATCAATCGGAACCGGGCAACATCTCATAGGTAAGAGAATTCTATGCTCACTCACCTAACCCGGATAATCCTTATGTTTTTGTTCGTGACAAGGCCATACTAATAAGTCCCGAAAACGTCAACACCTTTTACGGGCTTTACATTGAGAAGGACGAGCATCAAGCCTTCATTGATCAAATCACGCCCAAGCAACTCGACAAGGTGCTTCAAGAACTCACTCAACCAGGAACTCATTGGAACGACGGTAAATACAAGGGCACGGTAAATCGCCTTCAGCTTAAACCCGAGGCAAAACTATGGAATAAGTTTATTAAAACTTCTTTAATGCCCACCACACACAATACTACCGTTGATATACCACGTCTTTTGCTCATACATTCTATTTTGCATAATCGCATCATTAACATTGAAAAAATTATTTGTGATGAGATTTTTGTATGTAGCTCAAAAGATAAGGGTTCTCTTTTCTTCCCTTGCTTAATTTCTAATCTTTGCAAGGAGATGCATGTCCCAAGTGAGTCCACCGATGAAAAGGCCCTACCAAAGTCCGGTTGGAATCAAGCACAAATCCGAAAGCTAATGGGAGAGGCACCGGGAAAATCTTCAAGGCCTCCAATTGCCGCGACAACTCCTGCCGCCCCGGCAATCCCTAATGCCCAAGCACCTAACGCCCGGGCAACTCGGCCATCAACCCCGGACACTTTGAAGGACTCTTGCAACCATTGGCGAGCCACCTAAGGCAAATTGAAGACCGACAAATAATGTTCATGCGGTACATGAAGGAGCACAACAATGCCATCACCCAAGTCATCCTAGAAAAGTACTCGGACAATCGCGTGCCATTCCCAATCTTTCCTGCCGAGATCCTTACCCCCGACAAACAATAAAGCAGTCGCCACGGCAACCGCAACAGATGATGTCGCGGCAACCTACATCGTGCCTGCACAAGCAGATGCCACGGAAACCAACCCTAAAGATGCCATGACAACCAAAGCTAAAGACATCCCGACAACCACTGCAAAAGCCAAAGGTAAAGCACCTATGCCCGAATCAACTCCTACAGAATCATTGTCTGAATTTTTAGATTCGGACGAGTCCTCCATTGCACCAACAAAGACCGCACCAATTGAATCCTCCAAGCGAAAAGCCAATGACATTGATGAAGAGGACGATGAGGACAACCCCGTACGAGGATCGATTCTACCACCGGCAACAAGAAAACAACCATCGCGTTCAAGCAAGAGAATCAAGACACCGACCAAAAGGAAACTAATCATCCATGATGACGAACTCTCGGAGTAAGTCCTCGTTTGTATTTTATTTTTCATTATTTTTATTTTTCTTTAATGCATGCATTGAGGACAATGCCTCACTCGAGTTTGGGGGATTGTTATTAGTAGTTACCATGTTTAGTTACATTCATCTTAAGTATTACATTTAGGATACATAAATTGCTTGCCATGCCTTTAGTTGGAACAAGAATTGCCTAGATTTGATGAATATCTGATGATGACTTTACCAATGCACTTAATTGATAGAATTTTTATTCTAGAATAACCATGGAAAAACTTAGAATTTTACTATGATGCTAAATTTGATGAAACATTGTTGTGGTTTGATTGATTTAAGGAATTCTAGTGAACTTAGGTTGATAATTAAACAAATTGGGGGATTAAAATAAAAATTGGATGAATGCTAGAGGTGCCCGAAATTGGTTCTAGCATGTGCTAAAAAGTGAATGCTAGAGGTGCCCGAAATTGGCTCTAGCATGTGCTAAAAAATTGATCGCTAGAGGTGCCCAAAATTGGCTCTAGCATGTGTTAAAAAATTGATCACTAGAGGTGCCCAAAACCGGCTCTAGTCGAATAAATTAACTTAAGAAAACTAAAAACAAAACACTAGAGGTGCCCAAAACTGGCTCTAGTTAAAACATGTTAAAAAGAACCCAATGAAGTAATTTGAAAACCTCTTGTTTGCATAGAATCCGAAAAATCAACTTGCACACAACTCCGCACACACTCACAAGCATTATAGTTTGATTCCGAGTAACTCCTAAGTTTTCTTAAAAATGAAAAGCCAATCATACTTTGTGCCCCGGTTCTGAGAATTGAAATCAAGTTCAAAGCTAAGTTTGTGAAAATTGAAGTCTTGGCAGGTAATTATTAGTTTGCATTGCTTGAGGTCAAGCAATAGTTCGAGTTTGGGGGTGTGATAAGTGTTCAAAAGTACTATTTTTCTTACCCTTTTTACTCATATTATTGTTAGACTTAGGCTCATATTAGTTGCATAATTAGCCATTCATGCATTAATCCATGTTTCCTTCCATCATTGAGCTTGATTACATAACTTGGTAGTTTTTGTGGGAAAAGATGCTACTTTGGTGTGTTTTGTGTGTATGTGCAGGATCACTTGCCAAAGCTAGTTGCCAGGGCAATGCATGAAGGAGATGTCGAGCTAGTTCCTAGGGCAATGCATGAAGGAGAAGTCGAGCCAGTTGCCAGGGCAATTGTCGACAAAGAAAAAGGTGATATGGTAGTCGAAATTGATGACTAGACAAGCCCAAGATGACGTGGAGCAAAGCTAAATCCCAAAGGAGTTTGATTTCCATGAAGAGATTAAAGAAGAATTAAATTCCAAGAAGATAGGAGAAGTTCTAGAAGGAATATAATTATAATAAAGAATTATATTCTTTAAAGATAATTTAATTCCAACTTAACTTCCCCCTCAAAGAAGGACTTTGACCTAGCCCTATAAATTAGAGGAATTTCGACAACTCCAGGGGAGAGCAAAAGAGGAGAGAATTTTCGACAAGCATCTAGGGCAAGGAGATTTCGACAAGCTTCATTCTTCATCTTTTTCTTTCTTGTTCAATTAGGTTCATGCTAGGGATTATTTATCTTGTGTTTCTTTGGAACCTAGCCATGAACTAAATCTATTTGGCTATGGTTATTGTGTTTTGTGGTTGTGAGAAACTATTGGATTTTGTTTAGGTAATAAGAGTTTGCACTTTTCTATTCAAGGTTTATTCATTCTTGGTTCTTATTCTTGTTTGCGAGTGAATTGGGAGAGGATCTCGTAACTTCATCTATTTATCTAATATCGGGAGAGTTAGATTCAAGAAACGAATGAATATGATCTTTATTCAATCTATTTATGGTGAAGATTAATCTGGCTTAGGAATAAGTTAAGGATTTCAACGGCTAAGAGGAGCACAAGATTGGTTGTTGTTCACCCTTGATTCACGCAGGGATGTATTATCAAGGCATGCACAAGTAACTAGAGTTTCGACTTAGGGATAAGAAGAAACCATTGAAGAACGCTCTGCCGAACCTTGAAGGTTGCTGCCCAGACGCCCAAGTAGTTGCCCAACTAGTCGCCCAGGCAACCATCGATTAGTTGCCAAGGCAACCCCGTTGTGCAAGTTGCCACAGCAACTGAGTTGCCCTTGCACTCTTTTACCAAGACGATCCAATCGGCTATCACACCTCAACTCACGATAACCTGGCATATCTCTCTCATTTGATCTCATTTATTCTTTTACTTTATTGCTTTCTAGATTAGTTATTAGTTAAAACTCCTATAATCTTCTACTTGTGTTTTCTTTTACTTTTTACAGTGCAAGAGACTAGATTCTTGAAGTGGCGCCAATCCCTGTGGAGACGATATCTTTTATACTATAACTTGCAACGTGTATACTTGCACAATTGCATAGCACTTATTACGCGCAACAATAATACTACCGATTATGCTAACGCTTGGCAAAAGAGTAGAAAATGCAATAGAAATATATAAGAATTGTAACACCCCTCAACCGGGCCTAGGAATGTTACTACAATCTAAGCTAATAGTTAATTAAAACTATGCCTTAACAAATGAAAGTAAAGGAGTTAATTGTGAAGATATAAAAGAAAGGAAGTTGATAACAATTGATTAAGGACTAAAATGCTACAATTAGCATTTGTAGTTGCCAAATTAAAAGGAATAAATTTTATGGAAATGAAATTGTAGTGAATGCATGTAAAACACAACTAAATGGGAGGACCCATATGTAGCATTCCAAATTGTGGTATAGAATTATACCAAATAAAATGAGTTTTGATTAGATTTTAGATGCCTTTAGAATAAGGATTATGTGTTCATAGTGACTAAATTTGTAACTTAGAAAATAAGCTAATCAAATTGAAAGGACCAATAATTGAAAGATTAATTAATAAAGGTCATGCATGTAATACAAGCTTTAATTAAAGGGTTTATTTGCTTAATTCTTAGTGATAAAGACATGTGGAAAGGGGGAGTTACACACGGCTAAGGGTGGAGTTGAAAGATGGGCATGTGATCATCTACCTCCTATCATCCATTCATCCTTCCCAAACAAAACTTTTGAGATAGAGAGAGTGAAGAGGGAAATTAGAGAGTGAGAAAGCTTGAACAATCCATGGAGTCTTGATGGATTAAGCTTTGGTTTGGGCATCAAGTTAAATTAGATAGCTTATTAAGAAGGTAACAACGTGTTTCCTCATCTAATTTACATATTTGAGTCTTGGTTTAGTGATGTTCATGTCGAATGAATGCATATATGTTCAAATGTCATTGTTGCTGGAAATTGTTATTATTATCAACCGAATTGATTGAGAAATATTAACACCTTGCTCGGAAATGAGTAAACAATAGTTGAATTACTTGAAACTAAGTAATGGACCACTTCAATGGTGAATTAGGAGAATATTGTTGCTAAACTGGATTGATTGAACCTATAGATGGATAATGCCCTGTTTTCACATGCTAAGTTCATAATTGGACTTGTATAAATGAGTATGTATGTTGAATGGCCATGTAGTAACATTGTATAGATGATTAAAGAAGCTAAAATGTAACCTAGTGTAATCTGCCCGGAATACTCTGTTCTGGGTAGTAACTTTGAAAAATCACCATAAATTGTAGTGGTGGAATTTAAGGCTGAAATTTATATGTATGGTACCTTATCATGTCTATTTTCACTAGGAACAAACAGAATTGAATTCTGGGTAGTAGAGTGAATTCTGGAAATGAAAACCTCTGGACAGTGCAAACTGTCCAGAAATGCAATTGCTCTATCTTTGAACAAAAAACTGTATTAATTGGCAAGAAATTAAAATTCAAGGTCTAAACTGTTATATAGAGGGTTAAATAAGATTTCTAACGGTATAAACTAATTGAAATTCTGACGTACGGAATAAAAGTTATGCATGTTTAAGTAAATAGTGTACAAGTTGCCTGGCAACAGCAGCCTAGGTACTTTGAGACTGTTTTGTTTACAGTTTGGCAAACTGTTTTGTAAACAGTTTTGAGACATTGATTTCTGCCTTGTTTTACATGCATTAGAGTATAGATAAGTGTAGTTAGGTGTAGTGAAGAATGCATATGAACATGCTGCCAGATTTGTATATGTTGTGTACTTGTAACATTGTCTTGATTGAATGATTATGTGATCTTGTTTTAACATGTATGTACTTGTGTAATGTGTTAGAACCGGGAGTGAACTTGGTGGATGAGGAAAGAGTGGAACATCCTAAATCCAAGAACAAAGGAGTGTGGATCAAAGACTAGCTAAGCTTGGAGTATTGTGGGTGTAGTTTTGTAGGGTTAGGACTTAGGTCCTAACCAAATATGAATGCTTAAATTACTTGCCATTCTTGTATTGTTTAAATGAACTTAATATAGGCTTGATCATGCATATAAAGGGAAGATTGGCTAAGCTAAACTTGTAAGTGAATAAAAGCATGAAAAATTGACTAGATAATCAAAAAGAAAAGTGAAAACAAAAGTATGAATTCTTGTTCTTGAATGTGGCTATTCGAATAGTAGCATATATATGTACTTCCATGATATATGATGTGTGATCTTTGTGTCTTGAATGCTATTCATTCGAATGCCTGCTTGATGCCAAAGATGGCATGTATTCGAAATGGCTTGCTTGAATTAGTATATGTTACTTGACTTTGTGAAGTATGTATAATGTTTATACATGTTAATTTCTTGAATTGAGTATGCTAAGCTTGTATTCGAATGCTGGCTTGATAATACTCTATGATGTATGTGTCAATAGTACGAATTGAACCATGAAATAAAGACATTGCTTGTTGCCTAAGGGCATGTAATTGAATACTTGCTTGAATGACAAGATAAAAAGTGAATTGAGGAGCTAAGGCTCAACTAGCCTAAGGGCTAAGCATGATATTGCTATAACTTGCTTGATTGTAATTCTTGAACACAAATTTCTTGACTTGAACATGAAAGCATAATCATAAGAAACAACAAGCTTTAATGTAAAATAAGAATTCTTGTGCCACAAGATATCTTCTAATGAAAGTTAAAAATTTAAAAGACTTAAGTTGCCTTAAATAGAAGTCCTTGGATACATTGGTATGATGCTTGGTATTCTTAGGACTACGGTCCATGAGCCACGGCTCGGGGGGACACCCCATTACATGTAATATGTTATTGGCGACAGTAGGAGGTAATAGGGGAGTTGTACGGAGATTGGCGACAGTTGGTTGGATAGTGGGAAGTATAGGATTCTTGGACCTTTATGGTCAAACACGGGCCAATGTCATTCATAACCAATTGTGATCCAAGGCAAACATGTTAAAAGACATGAACTTTATTGAGAAATTAAATAAGAAATTTAAAAGATAATCTTGAATGTGTTACATAATGTTTAAAGAAAGCTCTTGGTGAGCATAATGTCTAAAGAAAGCTCTTGGTGAGCATAATTTCTAAAGAAAGCTCTTGGTGAGCATTACTTTAATTACTTGACATGAAATCTTGCTACTTGAGTTACTTGTTATGTAAGCTTACTTGAACATTTGAATTACTTGATATGCAAACTTGATTACTTGAACTACTTGTTACTTGATTTGAATTACTTGAGCCATTTGCTACTTGACTTGATTTCTTGGGCTACTTGTTACGTGACTTGGATTGATTGGAAATACGGAATGTGTGTAAATGTATGAGTAAGTGTGCTGCCATGTTAAGTGATATTAAGTCTAAAACCGGACTGTTTCATGTGTGTAAATGTGTGAGTAAGTGTGTTGCCCTGTTAAGTGATATTAAGTCTAAAATCGGACTGTTTTATGTGTGTAAATGTATGAGTAAGTGTGTTGCCATGTTAAGTTATATTAAGTCTAGAAGTGGACTGTTTTGCTAGGCTTATTGTCTTCATAATTAAGTGAACAAGTTATAAACATATATGGACAGTTTTGAACTTGTTATAAGCATACAAGGACAGATTTAAATAAACTAAAAGTCACCATGGATTGTTTTACTTGTATTGGTGTCCAAACATGTATAATAAACCACTATGAACCAAGACCCGAAACTAAAGCAAGTAAATAAGGATTAAATGAGACATAATACTTGATATGAAAACTTGAATATTTGAAATGCTTGACATGTAATGTTTGAATTGCTTGATAAATAATCTTGAATACGTGAATTGCTTGATAAGTAAGCTTGAACACTTGAATTGATTGGCATGTAATGCTTGATGCTTTTTTGACATGAAACTCATGAAATGGTAAATGCCTATACTTGAACCTTTAGTGGTACGATTTACTACTTGGAATGTCTCATGATTTTACTTGAATTAATGATCAATTGATTTGCTTGCTTGAATTCGAATTAAGTATATTGCTTGACTCCATACCCTTATGTGAATGCCTTGAGATCCTTGGTTAGGATGACATGTCTCTTGAATTAACTGCTACTCGAATTTTTTTGATACTTAAATTTCTTGAATCTTGATATGTAAGCCATGGAATGCTTGTTACTTGATATGTAAGCCATGAAATGATTGTTTCTTGATATGCTTGTTTACTATTCGAATAAATTGATAATCATACTACTTAATGATTACTTGAGGTGTTTGTTATGCTTGAATGTCATTCGAATGCCTTGTTTAAATGTAACATGAATTGTTTGCCATGCTACTTGAATGAATGGTAATCCATGACCTTGCTTGTCTTATTATTTGAATGCTACACATGTTGCTATTGAGTTACATGACAACTTGCTCAATTCAAAATACTTGGAATCTTTAGTTAGGATAATACCTGACTAAAAGATACATGACTTGAAAATTTGTTAGAGCTAGGGCTACCTCACTAAGTACAAATTGTACTTATCACTCTTGTTTCCTTTCTTCCCAACCAACAGGTTAGGTGTTCTAAACACTTTCTTGATCCTGAAGTTAGATTTCTTGAGCTTGAAGCAAGACACAAGTGGAGCTTGAGTATGAATCCTTACTTATTCTGTATAACTCCTAGTTGTTGGTGGCACCTAGTCTTATTTATAGCTAAGGCTAGTTCATGCATTTTGTATGTTTGGAAGCCTGTATATAAATATGATTCAACCTCTAATGTTGTGTAAAACTATGATTCAAATGTTTACACTATATGAACTTGTTTAGTTGAATCTACATGGAATGTTGCAAGTCTTGAATATAATAACCTACATGACCATGTCTAATTAATGTGAAATGATTATACCATTGAAACCTTGTTAACTATTGTTATAAGATTTATGAGTTGCGCATGATTTGAGATTGAATGATACAAGTGATACATGGTATGCTTAAGAATTGTAATTGCTGATAAGGAATGAACCCTCACATGCTTGAATAGAGATGTACGAATATATGTACACATGATTATGCTTAGTCAAATCTTCATGAATTGGTTACATGTCTTGAATGAAACGTGATGAAATGGAGTTAAAATGAACACATGCTAGTCTAGGTAAGCTATTCAAATGATATGATCACATGAACTTAAATTCAAAAGTGAATAATTAAAGTGGTAACTTACAATGAATAAGAACTTGTCCATGCTTGTGCAATTGAATGTGATGTCTATGTGCCTTGCTAGTTCTCTACTTTTCTAGGATAAACAAGAATGATATCAATACTTGTAGTTTAAGTATTTATTCGAATACCTCTCATGTATGATCATTTAATCAAGTAGTAAATAATCCTTGAATGAATCTTGAAGGTAACCACTCGAATGAAGGCCTATACTGCATATGAAATGTATATCCATGATTGTATGATGAAATGTTAACTGCATATATAGGTAACTTGGAATGAAATAAGCATGCTTGTTTGTTATGTCATTCGAATGTTATTTGATAAACATTAATGAAAATGCTAATGGTAAACTAAAGTGGTAATCTTTAATGAAAGAAATGTATGCTTGCTTGTTTGATAGATATGCTTGTTAAAGTTACTTACTAGTCAAGTAACTTATCTAATAGAGATGAGTTCGAAAATTTTTAAATGGTTCGTGCTTCTAATGTTCCCCTTAACGCTCCTTAACCGGTTTACTACTAAACCAGGTAGGGGTGTTACAAGAATAATGCCAAGTATGAGTCTTTTGTGTGCAAGTGTACACGGTCAGCAAGAAAAACAACAGTAAGATAAGTATCGAATCCACGTGGATTGACCAGGAATTTGACTGTTTCAATTGTTACTTGTCAAGGGGAAAATGTTGGATTGAATTTGAAGTTGTTTAGGAAATGATTTAAAGAAATGCAATAAAAGTAAAACAGCTTTGGCCAGAAGAGGTTTCAAATGAGTAATGAACATTGGCAAGGAATGCCTAGTTTTCACGCTATACATGTCAACCTTTAATAATGTCATGCCTTGGAATTATTGTCGAGCAGATTCAAGGATGGCATTACCTTTGTTGATGGCAATGCCCGAAATTAACCATGTTAAAACCCTATTGTCTATAGTGAAGTTTATTATTAATTAATTTGATTAAGTTCCAATCTATACTTCAAAGGGGTAGATTCACTTCAGAAGTAAGCTCATCTACTTGAGCATCTTCTTTCGAAGCTTCTCTCCTTAGTATCTGGCAACTAATTGTTACCCCTTAAGTCTGTTAAGATATTAAGGTGTCATAGAAAAAAAATAGAAAGCTGAAGTGTATGCCAGATAGAGGAAACAATGCCAAGGCATTTGTATTATTAAAAACCAAACATAAAACGAATGTTAAATGCAAACATCCCCCAACCAACTGCAAAAGTTTAGTTCATGGTTGGGGGTCCATCCACAAAATATTATCGTTTCTCCATATCATTATTTAAACAAATAAAAACTAAGAGAATGGGCAAGAAAGAGGTTTGTCGATGCAACCTTTTCAATGGCTCCAAGCTCTCGGTCTTTAGTTGGTCGAACCACGTCTTTCTCGGTTCACCATAGTGCAGCCTTTTTTTCTCCGATCCCTCTCTCAATTGTTTGCTTGATCTCTTTAAATAGGCTTGCAAGGGAACCTTAGGATCATCAATGTTGATCCCTATCAATTTTGACTTTTTCAGGTTTAGACTAAGACCAATAGCTATCAAGAACCATTTCAAAATTCTAAAAACATTCTTTATTTGAATCTCATTAACTCCACAAAACAAAATTAAGTCGTCTACAAATTGAATATGATTCACTTATATTGCATTTTGCCCTATACGAAAGCCACTGAAATAACAGCGGAAAGAAGCTGATCGGCTTTTTTAGTCGTATACCCAAGTGCAAGTTTTTAAGTAATAATTCTCGGGAGTCTGAGGTCGAATCTATAGGAAAGTTTGCTTAGAAATTACAAGATTATAAGTTTAAATAAAAATTTCTACAAAGAGGATAATTGATTAAAAATAAATAAATAAAGGATATAAATAAAAGATGTTGGGGTTTTGAGAGTCCACTCTTGGTATTACACTAAGATTAATTTTTATTCATTTTATTACTCAACTGAAGTCCACATGATGAAAGGAAATCCAGTCGGAAGGTGCTGCAATGAAAGTCCAGTCCAATGTTCATAATCAAAGTCCAAAGTGCAATAAACAATGTCCAAAATACAAAGGTATAACATATAGTGTTGTATGGATTGGTGCAATCAAAATTAATAAACAAGTCCAAGTGTTCATTATGCCAATTTGTTTTGTCTACAATAAATCAAGTTAATTAAACCAAGCATTTATTGTGTCAAAATACTTGTCTATAATGAAGCAAGGTTCTTAATTTACCAATATGAATATTAGCCAAGTGAATTTAACATCATATACTAATTTAACATGATTTAGTTATACGTTGAGAATTTCAAACTAACCTTTAGTATATACCAAGAGCTTCATCCTTTCACCTCAGCAACTTGACCTAGAAAGACATCATAACCACAAAGAAAATAAAAATTTGGTGTACAAAAACCAATCATAAGAAAGAAAATATAAAGATGAAAAAGAAAATTAAAAGATGAAAGAAAGAAAAGTGATCTTGATTTCAAATACAAAGCTACAACAAAGCTACCAAGATGATTTTCAAGGTAAAACTAAACCCTGTTTATAGGAAATGTTTGACGCTGGATAACAATGGATAGTGGATTTTCAAATTATCCACTTAAAAAGTCTTTCCATTACTTGATGATATCTTTAAATACTTAAAAGTGGTTATCATTGTGTCACTTGTAAGATTCCGGATTTTTTAGCATTTTATGGGTCTTTCCAAATTTTTTGTAGCTACCCAATTACTTTGAAAATGTTATAGGCTCAATAATCTTTCCAACGGTATCTCACAGGCCAATTTTCAAATTCTGGAACTCAAGTTCTAATCAAAATTATGCAACATATTGAGTGCAGAAATTTAGTACGAGTGTATGGAGTCTATTTTCTCCATTTAAGCATTTGCCCAATTCCTTTCACCTTAGATCATCTTTAGCTTCAACTTCATTTGTTTCATAATTGCAACCACCAAATTCAACATATCTAAGCCTGCAATTAACACAAAAATACACTATTAAAAATAACCGAAAACTTAATAAAAGTACTAAAATTGCAAAATATTTAAAATACAAACCACAAAATATGAAATAACTAAAAAAATACAAATGTAAATAAAACACTGCAAATGTTCATACTATAGATACTAAAATGAGACTATATTAAGGACTTACTATACCCACACACTTACATTTTTGCTTGTCGTCAAGCAAGCAAAACACTAATGCAAATGTAAATGCAACCTAATATACTTAGCATCAAATGATGAGGAGAACACAAAGTTGTGAATGCAAAGTAAAATATCACTATTAAGAACTTAAACATTTGAATATGGCCAAATAGAATGTTATTCATGACATAGGTGGTCTCTAGAAAATTATCATAGTCAAAAAGTATTAGGACGGAAACTTCTATGCTCATTTGTGTGCAAATCATCTGTGTGCAATCTCATCATCACATTAGAAAGATAATAAACAATAAGTAAATGGCTATCATGAATAATTCATTATTCACCCTTATATATATAATTAGAGAAAAGAAACTAGTTCCAATATAATAGAGTCACCAAGTCTTTTAAATTGGCATATAATAGGGCTTAGGTCAAGGCATGACATTTCAATGAGATTGACAGCAAATGACTTATCCTAAACTCAATTTACTTACGGATCAAAGTGAGCAAGAAGTATTAATTCTCATCTTCCCTAGTGAACATCCAACTTCATCATTTTCTAAAATATTCCTTATTTCTCCATTATAAAAGGATAAAGCATAAGTACATACAACTTTTTTTAACACTAGTATTTTTTCTTTTTCATTTCTTTCAGTTTTTTTATCAATAAAGAGAACATTTTATAGAAACAAAGAAAATAAAAGTCTATGATTTATTCCTTTTTATGTATCTTTCTCCCATTAAAATGTACCTACCTACCCTTTATGCTCATAAAGATATGTCCAGTAAGTACTAAACATCTAACACAAACAAAGGTAAGGTTGGAGTTTTAAGTTATGTCGGTAAAGAGAAATATTTGGTGAATCAAGAAAAAGGTTAAGGCTCAAAATCATATGTTCAAGGGAAATATTGTATGGTTGGCTTAAAAGGCTCAATCGATCCAGATAAAATAAAAGACTGGGCTCGTCCCCTGTCATGCATTTAAAACTCTTATTATTATTATCATTATCATTATTATTGTTATTATTTAAAAAATAGGGTGAACTTATGAATTTTTTTATGATTGGGTTCATCATTCACTTACGGTCGATTACAATTCTATGTGCGTCCCATGAGACAGATGATGTGTAACAAAGAAATCACAAATTCTGGATATATCAAGGAAAGTTCAAAGTGAAGCATCCAGTGTCCTTATTCATTCTAACTGTGAAACATTAGAGACTCTTTCTATAGACAAATCATAGCATACTTTTGACACATTTAAACTTTTAAGCTCACATGGTATTTAATTTGCTAACACAAAATTGTCTTCAACTCATAGAAATTAACTAGGTATATGGAAAACTATATGCAATATAAAACAAACTAAAACAAAAACACTCAAGCATTAGATCAATCATTTTTTTATAAAATTGTCAAAGTGCGTCTCAAGATTTACTTTACTCAACCACTTTTTCAAATTAACTTTCACTAAAAGTTAGACATCTAATGAAACACATATTATAACTACTACTTTATAATAAGATAACAAATCATAATAAAAAAGGTGTGTCTCGGTATAAATACTTACTCAACCAACTTTTTCCTAGATATTTCAAAAAGATCAAAGTGTGTCTTACAATTAACCAAAAGATTAACTATAATCTGTCACCTTTTTTCAATTTGACTTAACCTAATGATTTAGTTTTTTTATATAAAATCCCCTACCCCTACCTAATTAGGACATTGTCCTCAATGTCAAAATTAAAAGTAGAATTTAGAAGATTTCACCTGGCACTGCTGCTAATGATTGTTAGAACTAACACATAATTAAAATAAAACATAGAAAACTGTTAGTAAAAAAATAAGATAACATCACAGTGATAAAGAAAAATCTAAATCTCACTTGTCTACATCTCTTTTCCTTTTCTCATGTATACTCTTTATTATGTCAGGAAGACACCTAAAAGCTTGAAGCTTTTCGAGTAGTTCTTCAATAGTTGAAGCAGAAATTAAGATTCTTCTTAGCTCTGAAAAATAAATCTATTTTCCACAGTATATCAATAAAAGAAAGTAAACTATTAAAATAACCATTAATATTAAGCAAACCGATGGGTTTTCTATTTCTATAGATGACCAGGAAGTTACGCATGCAATTTCTTCCAATGTACCGATACCTCTCAGAAGAGAAATGAATGCATTGAAAGAATGAATCATGATTGTTATTCATTTCGGTATACTACTGACACATACTTCTTTTCCTATTGTAGGTCCACACAAATAGTTCAATGTTTTTGGAACTATTCCCAAAACTGAGCTTCCTCCCACATATGGTGTTGTTGTAGCAACTGCTCCCATTAAACCCATACATCCACCTCCATAAGTTACTTCATATTTTTGTCTGGCCATAACATCTCCCAATTTCTTAGTTGCATTTGCAAAAGATTCATCTTTCCCTGGGTATGATCCATAAAAAACACAGAACTTTTGAAGGCGTCTGGTTGAAATACTTTCCATTTTCATTTTTTTAAGAAAAAAAGAACAATACTAATATATAATAAGTGGTAGGCAAGCTCTCGGTAGAAAACGCTAAACCAAAATCTTAAAATGTCAAAAAGTAGAAGCAAAAATTCAAAAGGTAAATAGTAAAAAATGGTTATCATTAATGAAACCTGCAACGAAAAATTCAAAAAGTTAACAGTAGAAAATGATTACAGTTAATGAACAAAAATCACAGTAAAAGATATGTTGCGATAAAAATCAAAAGGAGAACAACATTTTCATATTGCAGTAATGGTTCCTGCAACACACAGTTATTCAAGATCACTCAGATCCAAACGGTAATTAAACATGAAGAAGAATAATAATAAAAATAAAACCATTACAAACCAAAGCTGGAGAAATATTTACAGTAGTTGCGACTGTGGCTCACAGCTTCCTCTGGTTTTACGTCCAGAAATGGCTTGAACGCCTTCTATGAGTCAAGGATAGGCTTCCCATCTAGTTTTCTTAAAAATTGAACATGGTCTTTTATCGTCAGATTCCCTAGACATTTCCATTCATTTTTGAAATATCAACCATAACTCAAGAATTTGTCTTTGCACATCTCCACTAGGATGCGTCTCAAGAGAACTTTGAATATTATCAAAATTCTCCTTACTTAGTCCATCCTTAACAAATCTAATTTAATCATCTCGATTTATGGAAGGAATCCCAATAGAATGACATCTTCCCGAACAAGTCCATCTCACACATTTTCAGCAATTTGATCCCGGACGTTTGGATCTTCTTTTCATTGCATATGTACTTTTTCCAGTACCAGGTAAATGTAAAAAGGGAAGATATTCTTCATACCTTACTTTTGCTTCGATTAGCATACAAACGTCAGTAGGCATGCCTTTGTGCATTAGCATTCTCAATCATTTAAGTCTGACTTTGTAAAGTTTTAGAATCATGTTTGGTGGAATAGAGGAGAGATGTTTCTGCAGTGTTGAGAGAATAGCATCCATTTTGAAAGAAAAGAAAAATGAAAGAGAAACCATAATAGAGAATTTAAAAGTGCAACTGAGAAATGAATATACAATATCAATTTATGGGTAGCTGATGAACCGAAAAACTTCACGGAGTACCATTATCTGCCATTTAACCGAGAATTAAAGTAATAATAATAATGATAAATATATCTAATATAATAATTAATATTTAATAATAATAATAATATAGGCTAATAATATTAATATTAAAAATATAATTATATATAATTACACCAAAATACTTTTAACAAGGATCTAAGAGATAAAGAACCTCACCTTGAGTGGCTTGATTTTAAATGAAAGGTTTAAGTCTTTGTCCATTTACTTTAAACACATTTCCAATTTTAGGATTTTCAATGTCAATTTCTCCATAAGGATAAACATGCTTCACAACAAAAGGTCCACTCCATCTTGATCTCAATTTTCCAGGAAACAAGTGAAGTCTAGAATTATAAAGTAGAATATACATCAAATGTTTTTCTTGAAATTCTTTTATAATGAAAGGCTTTCTATCTTTCTTTATAAATCTTTGAATTTTCATATGCATCATTTCTAAGTTCCTCAAGTTCATTAATTTGTAAGTTTCGCAATTGCGCAGCATCATCTGGATTGGAGTCAAACATTTTAATAGCCCAATATGCTTTATGTTCCAATTCCACAGGCAAATAACAAGGTTTTCCATAAACTGTTATATAGGGAGACATGCCCAATGATGTTCTAAAAGCATTTCTATAACCCCTTATTTGCAAGTTCTACTTGCCTATTTGTCTGAGGGTGATAAGGGGTTGTAACCTTATGTGTAATGACATATTTATTCATTAAAGATTCAAAATCCTTGTTGCCAAAATGTGTTCCTCCATCACTTATAATGGATCGAGGAATTCCAAACCGACTTAAAATATTTTCCTTCAAAAAATTGATCATTGTTCTGTGATCATTATTGCGACATGGAATTGCCTTTATCTATTTTAAAACATAATCAATTGCGACCAAAATGTACAAGAAACCAAAAGAAGGTGGAAATGGACCCATAAAATCAATTCCCCAACAGTCAAAATTTTCAATTACCAAAATTGGGTTTAATAGCATCATGTTTCTTTTAGAAATAGATCCCAATTTTTGACAACTTCCACTTGACTTGCAAAAATTATGAGCATCTTTGAATAAAGTTGGCCAATAAAATCCACATTGTCAAATTTTTGCTACAGTTTTCTTTGATGAAAAATAACCACCACATGCCTTAGAATGAAAAAAATTAAGGACACTACTTACCTCATTTTCTGGTATGCACCTTCGAAATATTTGGTCTTGACAATACTTGAACAAGTAAGGATCATCCCAGTAAAATTTCTTTACTTTATTCAAAAATTCCTTTTATCTTGAATATCCTATTGAAAAGGAATTTTACTTGTGGTAAGATAATTAGCAATTTCAGCAAACCATGGTGTAGCAGAAATAATTAAAAGTTGTTCATCAGGAAAAGCATCATTAAATGGTGTAGATTCAAAAGATGTATCACAAACAAGTCTTGATAAATTATCTCTAATGGTGATATTGAATTCTTGAAAGTAAAAGAGTCCACCTGGTTAACCTTGGCTTGGCATCCTTTTTGGAAAGAAGATATTTTAAAGCTGCATGATCACTAAAAATAACAATTGATGATCCAACAAGGTAAGATCTAAATTTATCCAATGCAAACACTACTGCAAGTAATTCCTTTTTCAATAGTGAAATAATTCATTTGAGCACTATTTAAAGTTTTACTTGCATAATATATGGCATATGGTTTTTTATCCTTTCTTTGTCCTAAAACAACACCAACAGCATAATCACTAGCATTACACATGATTTCAAATGGTAAAGTCCAATAAGTAGGTCTCATTATAGGAGCAGAAATTAGCATGTTTTTAAGTTTTTTAAAAGCATTTTCACAATCTTCATTCCATTCAAACACACTATCTTTTAATAAAAGATTACATAATGGCTTAGATATTGCACTAAAATCATTTATGAATATCATATAAAACCCTGCATGTCCTAAAAATGACTTATTGTCCTTTACAGTCTTAGGTGTTGGCAAGTTGGAAATTAAATTAATTTTTGACTTGTCTACTTCAATTCCTTTTCCAAAAACAACATGACCCAAGACAATACCATTAATAACCATAAAATAACATTTTTCCCAATTAAGAACAAGATTTTTTTCTTCACATTTAATCAATACCTTTCCTAAATTTGACAAGCAATCAACAAAGGAATCACCAAAAACAGAAAAATCATCCATAAATACCTCAAGAATACGTTCGACCATGTCACTGAAAATGCTTAACATGCATCTTTAAAAAGCGACTGGAGCATTACATAATCCAAAAGGCATCCTTCTGTATGCAATGTGTCAAATGGACATGTGATTGTAGTTTTGTCTTGATCCTCTAGTGCAATTGCAATTTGATTGTACCCAAAATATCCATCTAAAAAGCAATAATATTCATGCCCTACAACTTTTTCTAAGATTTGATCCATGAAGGGTAAAGGAAAATGATCTTTCCTAGTTACCGAGTTAAGTTTTCTATAATCAATGCACACACGCCAACCAGAAACAGTCCTAGTTGGAATTAATTCATTATTTTCATTTTTAACCACAGTAACTCCAGATTTCTTAGGTACTACCTAAGTAGGACTTACCCACTTACTATCAGAAATATGATAAATGATTCCATTTTCCAACAGTTTAATGACTTCATTTTTTACTACTTCTTTCATATTAGGATTAATCCTTCATTGCATTTGTATACAAATTTTAGCATTTTCTTCTAAATAAATATTATGAGTGCAAATCAATGGTCTAATTCCTTTTATATCTGTTATGGTCCATCCTAATATATTCGTGTGTAGTTTCAAATTTTCTAACTTGGATTGCATCAATTGTTGCAGAGATTATAACTGAAAGGTTTCATTCTTGCCCAAAAATGAATATTTTAGGTGAGATAGCAGTGGCTTCAAATCCAATTTTGGTGGTTCATCATCTGATGATACCAAAACAGTTGGTATTGATGGAAGTTTCTCAAACTTTTGTATCGAATAATGATTATCATTTTCATGTAATGGATTTTTTAAAGAGTTAACATGTAAAACATTAGAGACGTCATCAAATTCAAAATGAGCTTCTAGTGGATCAAAAAATTTAGAAATGTTGATTTGTTCATGAACAAGTTCATCGATAAAATCCACTTCATGTACTTCAAAATTCTCTTCAGGCTGCTTACAAACATTGAACACATTTAATTCTAAAGTCATGTTCTAAAAAAAAGGTTCAAAACATCATTCCTACAATTAATCAAGGCATTAGAAGTAACAAGAAATGGGCGACCTAGAATAACATAAATTTGTGCATTTGCATTTGAAACATGACTTGTGTCCAAAGCAATAAAATCAACTGGAAAATAAAATTTATCAATTTGAACCAACACATCTTCTACCACCCCTCGAGGAATTTTAATAGAACGATCAGCAAGTTGAAGTGTAATAGGTGTTGCCTTAAGTTCACCTAAACCTAACTGTTGATATACCGAAAAAGGAAAAAGATTAACACTAGCACCAAGATCAAGCAAAGCACGCTCTATTCTAGTGTTACCAATAATTCATGAAATTGTTGGGCATCCATGGTCTTTGTATTTGTGTGTGGTAAGATGTTGAATGATCAATCTTACAGTTTCTGTTAAAAACATTTTCTTTTGCACATTATGCTTGCTTTTGACAATACACATATCTTTCAAAAACATGGCATATGATGGAACTTGTTTGATTGCATCCAACAAAGGAATATTAATCTTAACTTGTTTGAAAAGTTCTAAGATTTCAACACTTTTGTTCAAATTCTTTGTTGGTTGTAATCTTTAAGGAAAAGGGGCGGGAATTACACATTTCTCTTTTTTCTATGTCAATGCTTTCAAACTTACCATTATTCTCACCTTTACCTTTTGAATGAGATGAAAATTCTTGAATTTTGGATGGAATATTTTTATCAACATTCTTACCACTTCGGAGGGTTGTGATAGAATTAACAACTTCTTGTTGACTTCCACTAGAACAAGAAACAAGACATTGATTAGAAGGATTTGGAAGAGGTTGAGCAGGAAACTTACCTTTTTCTTGAGTACGCAATGCAGTTGTCAATGTTGAAAGTGTTGTCTTGATTTCATTGATAGCTTGTGATATTTGAATATTAAAACTTTTTGTTCCTTCCCCGGCAACGACGCCAAAAACATGACCAGCTCTTTTTAGTCGTATAATCAAGTGCAGGTTGTTGTCAAGTAATAATTCTCGGGAGTTCGAGGTCGAATCCACTGGGAAGTTTATTTAGAAATTACAAGATTATAAGTTTAAATAAAAAATTCTGCAAAGAGAATAATTGATTATAAATAAATAAACAACGATATAAATAAAAGATGTTGAGGTTTTGAGAGTCCACTCTTGGTATTATACTAAGATTAATTTTTATTCATTTTATTACTCAATTGAAGTCCACATGATGAAGGGAAATCCAATCGAAGGGTCATGCAATGAAAGTCCAAAGTCCATTGTCCAATGTCCAAAATACAAAGGTATAGCATATGGTGTTATATGGATTGGTGCAATCAAAATTAATAAACAAGTCCAAGTGTTCATTACGCCAATTTGTTTTGTCTATAATAAATCAAGTTAATTAAACCAAGCAATTATTGTGCCAAATTGCTTTTCTATAATGAAGCAAGGTTCTTAATTTACCAATATGAATATTAGCCAAGTGAATTTAACATCATATGCTAATTTAACATGATTTAGTTATACGTTGAGAATTTCAAACTAACCTTTAGTATTTACCAAGAGCTTCATCCTTTCACCTCAGCAACTTGACTTAGAAAGACATCATAACCATAAAGAAAATAAAATTTGGTTTAAAAAACCAAATATAAGAAAGAAAATATAAAGATGAAAAATAAAATTAATAGATGAAAGAAAGAAAAGTGATCTTGATTTCAAATACAAAGCTACAACAAAGCTACCAAGATGATTTCCAAGGTAAAACTAAAGTCTATTTATAGGAAATTGTGATGGTAGATAACAATGGATAGTGGATTTCCAATTCATCTACTTAAAAATTCTTTCCATTACTTGATGATATCTTTAAATACTCAAAAGTGGTTATCATGGTGTTACCACTTGTAAGATTCTGGTTTTCAGCATTTTATATGCCTTTCCAGATTTGTTTTGTCTTCCCAATTACTTTGAAAATGTAGTAGACTCAATAAGCTTTCCAACGATATCTCACGAGCCAATTTTCGAGTTCTGGAACTCAAGTTCTAATCAAAACTGTGCAACATATTGAGTGTGGAAATTTAGTACGAGTTTATTGAGTCTATTTTCTCTATTTAAGCATTTTCCCAATTCCTTTCACCTTAGATTATCTTTGGATTCAAATTCATTTGTGTCATAATTGCAATCACCAAATTCAACATATCTAAGCCTGCAATTAACACAAAACTGCACTTTATTAAAAATAATCGAAAACATAATAAAACTACTAAAATTGCAACATATTTAAAATACAAACCCAAAATATGAAATAAATAAAAAACTAAAAATTTAAATAAAACACTTAATAAACACTGCAAATATTCTTACTATAGATACTAAAATGAGACTATATTAAAGACTCATCAGAAGCCTTTAGAAATAAAGCACTCAGAGCTTCTGCTACTATATTGAATAGCAACGGAGAGAAAGGGAAGCCTTGCCTCAAACCACGACCAATGGCAAAGGGATTAGTTGGGGAACCATTAACCAATACAGATATATATATGTTGTGGAGATGCAAGAAGAGATCCACTTGCACCACAAGGATCCAAACCCCATCTTTTTCAGGATGGCAATGAGAAAACTCTAGTCTATAGTGTCATATGCTTTTCGGAAGTCTACCTTGAACACTATTCCCACAAGGCCCTTCCTTTTGGTATAGTCTATAACTTCGTTAGCAATTAGGGGACAATCAAGAATCTGCTTTCTTTTACAAAAAGCAAACGGATTATCCCCAATGACTTCATCCAAAACTTCCCTAAGACGCCGCGCCTACACTTTCGCTAACAACTTGGAATGATCGAAAGAAAAGTTTGAGATCTTACCCTTATAGAACTTGCTAAAGAAATAAAAAAAAAGTTCCATTTCAAGGGAAGGCCAAAATGTCTTCAAGAATCCCATATTAAGGTTGTCGGGGCCTGGGGCTTTCGAAGACTCCACAACCAATAGTGCAGCCCATATTTCATCCATGGAAAATGGTTTTTCGAGTCTAGAAGCGGAGGAATCACTTAATTGATTCAAATCATAGTCAAAACTCCTGACCGAAATCGTCTTGGACACATTATAAATGTTTTTAAAATGCTTCTCAATATCCCTTTTAACCTCATAGGGTGTACAGAAATTAGAGTTACCAACCCTTATGTTACAAATGAGATTTGCTATTCTTCGAGCAGAAGCAACAAGGTGGAAAAACCTTGTGTTACGATCACTGGAAATGTAACCCCCTTGACCCGGCCTAGTCGTTATACCTAAACCAAGAAGGTGACATTAGGTTGCTGAAGCAAACCCGAACTATCTTACTTGAATTAGAGTCCATTTTTTAACTTTTCTAGATGCATTATTAAGACCTAAGATGTTCATACAAGCAGCAGTTCAATTTTCATGCGATTCGAACATCGATATGGCACTCAAATACAAATACGAGCATTCTAGGGACCAAAATGTAAATTTGGATATTTACAGGGACTTACACAGTTTTCAGGTTACCAATTATTAATTAATCACATTTTATGATAGCATGTCAAATTTCGGCTTCAACAGATAACAATTAAGCATCTAATTTAGCAAAATATGAAATTAAGAACTAAAATGTAAAAATACCAAAATACAGGGACTAACACATTTATAAAAGCTTCTTAAAGCAATTAGATACATTTAAAACATGCTTAAAAAATCTCAGGTCAAACGGACACCATTTACCTATTCAATTGATGCAACAACATACAGTGACCAAAATACAAAGAATCTAAACTTGGTAAAATCCATTAACCGGATTAACCATCAGCCATACAGATCGACGGGCTGCCCTAACTCAGATTCATCCAATTACTTACGAACCACATTGACATGCTTCTAAAATTATATCTTCATTCAACACGTAAACTCAAATAATCACATACCAATTATTCAACACAATACATATTTATACAAATAATCTAGAGATTTGCTTTCCTAACAATATAAAGCATTATCCAAAAGGCTCCAAATGGTCAAGACCTCGACATAGGCTATAGATTAATTAAGGAATTTAAAGCATATGACCATATGTATACTTAGAATCAATCAAACCATTCAATTGTCATTTCCACCATTCTAGATCATTAGATCGTAACCACCAAATAAACAAGGTTACAACAACACCAACATCTTAATCAATAAGTAAAACAATCCTCTAACGTAATATAAAATCAATTAAGTTATCATTTCGTAAATAAAACAATTCATCCCAACGATTAACCCACATTACATTATTACAAATAATAATATCTTCATAAACATACTCTTTTAATACGTTTGTCTTGGGATCTCACCTTATCTCGGACCACAACCCTGCACTTGCTCTATTCACTGCATTGATGGGAAAAAAGAGAGCGTAAGCATAGTATAATACCAAGTGAATGCACTCAAAAAGTAAAACATCAATGCATTTTTAAAGCAAAACTGATACTAGAAAATCGAATCAAAGCAAGTCAAATTCTTCGTTTCCAAAATATTTAAACAAATGTATAAAACCAATCTTTGAAACTAGTAGATCATTTGCTAAACTTTCTAAATCATTTATGCATCATTCTCAAAACATATTAACTCATAAGCATAAACATGTATCATGGATTTTGAGCATAATCCCATATGCAAAACCTCAATTTAAAGCTTCCACATGCTTATTCTTACAAAAGCAAAGCTTAAATAGCGCAACATGTATAAATCATATTATATAAAATATAATCCATTTACTATGATACATTAATTCATATATTGGCATTCAAGTGACCCAAAACCAAACATTTCCATTTGTAACACATCAGATATACGGATTTCACAAGTAGTTCCCAAGACCACTTCACATACATCCCTAACCGGAACAATCGACACAATTAACCCCTCAACGATTATGATGTAAATAATATCCACCAGCGGGAGAATACGACACAATTAACCCCTCGACTGCTGGGGTTCCCATGGTGGAGAAACGGTACACTCACAACCCATCGACACACACGAGGCGACTTATTATAGTACACTTTAAACCCTACGGCATGTCAAATATATCCGATAACATTTAATTCATTGTCACTTAGCCAATATATACTTTCAAACCATGTTACCTCATTGTTTTTCCATATGCATTTAACAAAACATTTTCATATGCAAAACCACATTGCCAAAGGCAACAACCACATTCCATTTATGAACTATTTCTCAATGCTCTTAGGCATCCATACTCTTAATAAATCATTGCATATCATTTAAAATATGCATAAAACAGTAAGTAAATTAATCTATGCTTTTAAACCAAAACATGTAATCAAGTCTCATATCAAACCGATATTCAAAAGGCGTAAGTAGGGAAAATTTACTTTCGAGCTTAGTTAAGCTTGCTAGGCTATAACCAAACCCCCAAAACTTAGTTCAAACTTTATTTGAAGAACCTACTTATATTTGGACTCACCAACTTGATATCACTTCGATGCCAACGACGCGAAGCCAACGCCTCGACGCTTAATTGAAAAATGTCCGAACACTCGCCATCTTCCACAAAGAAAATGCAAGGGTCAATATAAATTTGACCACACTAAAACAACCAATTAATTAAAATACCTCATTGCACAACACTCAACAAATATTCGAACCAAAAATCCTTTATTCCGGTGCTGCTCCAACGCGCAACTGCAGGGAACCAATTCCTTTTTTTTAAACCTCGCCACTGCTATCACCCCTTCAACTCACAAAATTCACCAACTTGAAAAGCACTCCAACCCCACTTACACGCAACCAGGGACAATATTTTTCCCCACTTTTCTTTTAACCAACAAATATATATAATGCAGCAATCGGGAATTAATTCTTTCCCCAAATCCTGCGGCAATTCGCAATTCACATAAAAGGGGCGCCCCTGCCCCTTATCCAATCGATTCATTTTCCTTTTTTTTAATTCCTTACGTGCATTTCATCAAACACTTACAATGCACATTAATATATAATCTAATAATTAAATTAATTATTCTACCAAACACCCCACTTAAGAATCTAAATCTAAATTTAACCAATTAGATTAATTCCGGAGAATAAATTACAAAATCAACTTTAGATTATTATTATTTATGCACAAAACATTAAAACTCCATTAAAATCATTAGATTACTATAATTTAATCAACATTTATGAGAAAATCCATTAAAATCCAATAATTTCATTAAAAAAAATTTAATTATCTCAGATTAAGAATCAAAATCACGTAAAAAAATTATTAAAGAACATTTTCTCACATTGATGAAAAACCAACTTGGAGGTGAACTCCTAATTTCCAACAAAAAAATAGTGAAGATAATGTAGAAATCAAAAATTCGTAATTCATAATTGTTTAAAAATAAATAGAGAAGAAATTGAAGTAGAAATAATTTAGGAATAAAAAAATTCCTAAGTTTTATTTAGAATAAGATGAGAGAAACTTAAAAATGACTTTTTCATCTTTTAAAAAATTACAACCATTAATTTCTTTTTGTTAAAAACAAGAGGGAAACAATATTTTTTTATTTAATTTAATAATTCTATAAAAAAATACCACTTTAATCTCATTTTACAAAATTGCCATTAATAATATTTCATAACCTTTTGCAAAACAATGATCATTTAATTAATATTAAAACAACCCATTTAAAATTATCCAAACTCAATTTAATCCTTTATTAAATTCATTAAATATATTTTCACAAATACTTGGCACGATAAATTTATCGGAAACTAATTTAATTACTCAAATTATAATCCATAATTAATTAATTAGTCAAAGCCTAACAAAAAATTTTAACCCAATTCCAATAATTCACTTGAATCTTTTAACCTGTTTTCCAGGGTGTTGCAGGCAATAGCCCACTTAAGCCTGAATTTTTTAATCCAATCTCGCTCCTCTGTTCGGATAAACTCCCATAATCTTCTACGCTTCGCATTAAGCTCATCAATCAAGGACTAATTTTGGATACCCTCCGAGAGTAACTTTTCTAGCTCAAAGCATCTCTTTTCTTAAGATTGAATAGAGTCATCTTAGACAAGAACCATTCTTTAGACAGTAACTTGCATCTTCTAAGCACAGAACTGATGCCATCGCCATTAGCTCTGCCACACTCTTCATTCACAAGATCAACAAAAGCTTTATCTTCAGCTAGGTGTTCAAACCATTTGAAGGGCCGCAGAATCCATAATTGGCAGTCCCGCCGGATTATGATCTGAAATATTTTTAGAAAAAATCATTTGAAAGATATCTGGCCATTTCGTCAGGACCTCGGGTGAAAACAAAAATCTATCCAGCCGGCTGAAAGAGGGGGATTCTCTATAGTTTGACCACGTAAATTTGCCACCCTGTAGGAGAAAGATCCTCAATAAAATCGGCAAAACAGTCCATAGAACTTCTATTGATGCTCACCCCAATCCTTTCGTCAGTTGACCTCACAATGTTAAAATCCCCTCAACAAAACAAGAGCATTAAGGATAGATACAAAATTTCTCAAATCGATGAAAACGGAAGATCTGTCAGAAGGGTCATTCAGGGCATACACATTAATCAGAATACAGGAAAAATCGAAAGAAACAATTCTTCTAGTAACAGCCACCAAATGGTGAGTCACCAAGCTACTTTCATGAACAAATAAATTCGAATCCCAAACTAAAATTATACCCCCAGCCGAACCAATGAGGGAAAAAAGAGGAAACTGAAATTGCTAATCACTCATTTTTTCCAGATATAGTATTATTATATTTTATTATTATAATAAAAATAAAAAAAGAAAAGTAAATTAAATTAAATTAAATTAAAAAAAAAAGAAAAGAAAAGCAAGCAAAAAAATGGAAAGGAGTGGACGCATAGAGACCCCGTCACCCTCACCCCTTTGCATTTGCCTATAAAAAGCAGGGTGGGGCAGCCAACAAGGGAGAAGCAAGCAGGGCAGTACCCTTGAAAGTTTGAGAGCAGTGCTCTCGTTGAGGAATTTTTATTCTCTGAATAGTTCGATCAATCATTTGATCGGAGGTTCTTTTCAAATTTCGATCGGGTTGGTTTTTAGACCATGGTTAGATAATGTGAAGATCTTGGTGGGGTCGGTCGAAGTTTTTCTTTCGAGCTTCTAGTAGGATAAACTTTGATCTTTATCTTTGTATTTATTTTAATGTTGATTTAGATATATGGCAATATATATATATATATATATATTGATTATGTTTTTAATTATTGGCATGCTTTTATAATAAACATATTTTGTATGTCATGTTTGTATGTGTATTTTAAGTTGTATGAATTAATTAAATGAATAAAATATATTTATATATACTTTTTCTAGTAGAATTTCAATATTTATGTTTATGCTTCCGTTTATGCATATTAATTGTTCATACATATATTTGTCGCATATAGTTTAGGTCTTATTGTTCCGGTATCCTAGTGGGAGTGTCATCCCGGTTTTCGGGTGCTATCTTCTTAGGTACCGTGAATACCGGGGCATTTTATTTTATCACGCATGCATACATTTTTAGGGATTAAATTTTAAATTAGATTGACTTTTAGATTTTCTTTGCATTTACGATACGAACCCTTAGGAGCCAATTTTGGGTGTTGTGGGGGTGCTAACCCTTCCCCATACGTAACCGACTCCCGAACCCTTTTTAAATCTCTAGTTTACTTTTTTCGGTGTCCGGTCTACCTCATCCAAGTGACCGGTGGCGACTCCAAATTTTATTTCAAAATACAAGTTTTTTTTAAGAATTTCCCTCATATACCATCTTTTAATTAAAAAGGGGTTTTCCAAACAGACCCAGATTTTTTTAGTCGCTATAGCATGGCGACTTCGCTGAGGAAATTTTTTTATAAAATATAGAGACAAGCCTTAGTCAGGTTCGTAGGTAGAAATGACAGTTCGTAGGTAGAGAGACAAGGCCCAACCTTTGTATCTTGTTTTTCTCTCCGGTAAACCGATAATCCAAAATCAATTTTTGAATTTTAGTTTTCTGGCTATACCGACCACGGCTATCGCCGTTAGAATAAAATAGTTTAAAATCTGGAAAAATCCAACTCGGACTATGTTGTCTCAATGAGAATCAAATCCGATCTCAATTTCCCTTAGCGGACCGCCGCTAAGTGTGTTCATAGGAAGTTGAATGTGCTACAAGTTTATCCTTCCTCCCAACTATAAATCGAAACAACATTCAAAACATTGGGCCCTTTTGAATTTGAAAGTGTAAGGATTTTAAAAGAAAAGGATGATTGCCAATCCAAGTTTGCAGAAAATTGAGAAATATATTCAAAGATATAAAGTGCTTTTCAATTCTCACGATAGAAATTGAGCTGTTGCTTTAGCCTTTGGCTTGTTGGAAAATAAGCCAAGCATGATTATGGTAGAAATCATACTCAGCATTTTAAAAGAAAATAAATTAAAAATTAAAAATAAGAACGTAAAGAAAAAGAGAATTTTATAAAACTTAGAAAGCAAGAACAAAACTAATAATGAGATATGTTTCTAGCTTACCCCGATGAGGTATTTATAGTTTTCTAAAACCCTAAAAATAACCTAAAAATGATAAAAGATAATCCTTGAAAATATTCAAATTAAATCCTAAATGATAAAATATTATATCCTAAATAATAAAGTGATAATGCCCAAACATTTAAATTTAAACTTTATCCTAAAATCCTAATTAAATCTTGTTCGCCCGTCCTTCTAGATAATGCAGATTGGATCGTCTTCTGGAAGCTTTTGCTGACTGGACTTCCAGAATCTATCACGCCAGTCATTTTCATGCCCCAAGTCACACCCATGTGTCCAGCCTTGATTCCATAAAAATGCAGAAAACGCCCATCTTGCTGCTGATTCTGGAAAATAGATTCCTGCACTGAAAATGAGTAAAACAAAACCAAATCAGTAGTAATAATCAACAACAATGGAGAATTAACAAGAAAATATATTCAATTTAAAACACTTATCAAATTCCCCCTCACTTATTCAATGCTTGTCCTCAAGCATGCCTTAATCAAACATCAAAATCTCAAGTTACCATCCTTCATTTCACAGTATATCAAATAAAACCAAACGAGTCGAGATCACAATAAGTATCGGAAGCAAAGTAATAATCAAGTAAAAGGCATAACTAGGAACAAGTTCAAGCAAAACCAAGATATCCCAATAGTCTATCAATTTCAATGTAACAAAACTCAATACCTCACAAGTGAATCATTGTCACTCAAAGTGTTTAAGGTAAAAAGAAGTCGCTCAAACTGGAATCAAATATGACATTACCATATGCTTGTAAGAAAATCAAATCTCCACCACTAAAAATGAACAAGATAAATTAATCAAAGGGTCTTTAAAAAGGTTGTAACGAGGCTTAGGTTAAGGTAGGGAAAAAGGCCAAGAACATCGTGAAATATCAAGACAAGAGATGCAAAAATATATAAGTTCAAAGCTCAAAATAAGCAAACTAAATAATGCAAAGAAATATAACAAAAATCAAACAATCAATTCCTTTCTTTTTTTCGACCTTTTTTTGTTTTTTTTCTCTTTTTTCTGCTATTTTTTCCTACTGTTTGAACTAGATTTTTTTGGGGGGAATGTTTCTTCATTGCTATTTTTTCGTTCGTGGAACAAATCAATCTATATCTTGAAAAGGGTAACAAAAGAAGGTAAACATAAAAGGTTTCGGGTTTTACAATGTGGTAAAAGCAAAGGAAATGGTAAAGGCACAAAAATGGTTCACTAATGAATACAAACATGTAGGCAATTTTGGGTAGAGAAATTGGTTAATCCTCAGTGCCTCTATCATATTAAAACATCAAGTTCAAAACATGTAGGCTCTATATGCTTTTACTCACAAGTTCTAGAATATCGATATTAGTCTAGCACATTCAATCAAACAAATAAGCAAGAATGAAAAAAATTTCTCGTTTAGCCTCAAATCTCTCAAGAAAGTGTATTTGTATCGAGTCAAGAAACATATTAATCAACAAACGTATGGGATATCAAGAAAGATTTAAAGAAAAACACTAATCATGCCATTTCACTATCATTCACCCTAATTTCGATAAAAGAGGGATCACAAACTCATAAGGTAATCAATGAAATAAGGCAAAGGTCAGGATCGGCAACAAAATATCTCAAAATATCAACCAATGCTACTTAAATCAAAACATATAAACAAACAAGGGAAAATTTTGATGCAATTCTTTACCCCTTCACTTAAAACATATTGTCCCAATATGAAGTGTGAAAGCTCAAGAGAAGGAATAGAGATACTCCTCGTGTTTAATGACGAACGTGGCTGTGGGTGACGGCTAGGATTCAACCAGAGGAGGCGGGGGTGCTTGCTGCCATCGTGCTTGCAGCGAGGAGGAGGAGAGGGTGGCAGTGCAGAACCGACGGCATCCTCCGAGAATAACCGGTGGGACGGAAGCGAGGTTCTCTTGGCGTCTCGTTCTCATCATCATGAAAAATAGAGGATCGATGAAGGTTGTGGTTGGGGGTAGTGTACAGTTGTAGAGAAAAGTAAGAAGAGAAGAAGATGTAGGTTTACTTTTAGCACGTGATGAGTGTTAAATAAAAAGGAAAAAATGTTTGGGAAATAGGAACAAATGTTGGTCAAATAGGTGTGGGGTCCACAGGGGTTTAAAATTTAAAAAGAAAAAATGGGTTTAAAATAAAGATAAGATAGGGATATAGCGACAGAATATGAAGAGTTGGGTTCGGTTAAAATGCACCAAGAGATGGAGAAGTTTTGCTAACATGCACCTTTTTCTCAAAATGGTTCTTTCACTCCGATCCATGCGTAGATTATTTCCATGGATGTTATGCTATATTTGACTAAAATCATCGCTAGTATCTTCATGAAAGTTTGATTCAAAATATTTGGGGTACCTAAAAAATTCAAAATAAAACAAAATAAGACAAAAATAAATAAAATTAAAGGCGAGTAGAAATTAAGCAAAATAAAATGGGTTGCCTCTCATTAAAGCGTTTTATTTAACGTCGTTTAGCTCGACGACCTGATTCAAACTACAGGCACTGCGACAAATACTTCCTCCAATTCATGCGCTTTGTCCAACTGAGAACTTCTCTATGAGAAATTTTATGATAGTGGAGTTCCTTTATTTTTCTGGAAAAATATCTCCTTTACTCTTTAATTTATCCGGTGACAATTTTAACTCTAAATCTGGTGCCTGAAAATGGAAGGTAATATTTTAGATCTCGAATGAGTTAGGCACAAGTCAGAATAAATATTTTCCAACTCCCTAATTTCTTTGTCGTGATCCTTCAATTCCCTGTACAAATCATCATATAAGTTAGTTTCCAAAAATTCATCAACTAAAGGTTCATAAATACCAACGAAGCTAACATTTGCCATAGAATCTAGATGTTTCATCGCCTTATAAACGTCAAATTTAACAACCTCACCATCAAATTCCATGGTAAGAATGCCACTTCTAACGTCAATTTTGGTATGTGTCGTGCTTAGGAAGGGGCGACCAAGAAGGATATCAGAGGAAGAATTGGTTTGATCATTTTCCATGTCAATGACATAGAAATCCGCCAGAAAATTAAATCATTTACCTTAACCAGCACGTCCTCAAGGAGTCCTTTAGAATAAATGACGGATCTATCGACGAGCTGGATTGTCACTCTTGTTTCCTTCAAAGGCTCTGCACTAAGTGAATTGTAAACGAAAAGCGGCATAACATTTATGGAAGCACTCAAATCACACATAGCACGTTTAATTCCTACTTTACCAACTTTACAAGGGATAGCAAACATACATTGGTCCTTTAGCTTAGGTGGAAGTCTACGCTGAAAAACAGCTGATATGTTTTCACCCAAATTTACCTTTTCATTGCCGGTAAGTCTTCTTTTGGTTGTGCAAAGGTCTTTCAAGAATTTGGTGTATCTTGGAACTTTTCGAATTACCTCAAGAAGAGGTATTTTTATCTCCACCTTCTGAAAAACTTCAAGTATCTCTTTTTCCTCGGCTTGTTTATCACATTTAACCAATATCAACGGAAAGAGGGGTGGTGTGGCACAGGAAGATGGCGTGGGAGGAGCTTGTGATTCATCATTCTTTTTCCTCTAGGATCTTGCGTCAACTTCTTCCTCTAGGATCTCAATTCGTTTTCTTTCTAGGATTCTGCGGCAACATTATTTGGGACTGGTGGTGCAATAATAGTACCGCTCCGAAGGGTGATTGCATTAATGTTTTCTTGTGGGTTCGCCTCGGTTTGCGATGACAGCTTTCTTTCAGATTCTAAACGACTTATGGCCTGAGCTAGTTGACTCATTTTCTTATCTAACTCTTGAAAGTGTGCTTCGGTC
Organism: Hibiscus mutabilis; assembly: GCA_019671005.1. NCBI lineage: Eukaryota > Viridiplantae > Streptophyta > Magnoliopsida > Malvales > Malvaceae > Hibiscus > Hibiscus mutabilis. The sequence goes on from CM033727.1 coordinate 13,649,748, forward strand.
TTTAATTGAAACTGTTCCTAGGATAGCGCCAAACGTTTGACAATTGACTCCAACGACGATTTTTGCGGTTGGTATTGTTGTGGTACAAGTGGTTGATAAGCTTTATTTGGTCTGGGATTTGGTCCATAGTTGAAGTTTTGATGGTCCTTCAACCCCGGATTATAGGTTTTTGCGTGAGGGTTGTATGGCCTTTGGGGGGGTCCCAGAAAATTACCTACTGCATTTACTTGTGCGGCAACATCTTCTTGTAACATTGGACAACAATCGGTAAGGTTGACCGGCTTTGTGCATATTCCGCAAAGTCTAGTTGTACCTATTTTGTCTGCAACAAGAGATTGAACTATATCTACTAACTTATCAATTTATTTTCTAAAGAAACTGTACTTACCTCGTGAACTCGTCGAGAGGGTTCACTAGAAAGGCGAAACTGTTGAGAGTTAGCGGCCATAGTAGAAATTAAATTTCTAGCCGCAATTGGAGTCATGTTTACTAGTGCACCTCCAGTTGTTGCGTCGACCATCTTCATCTCCATAGGGAGTAAACCTTCATAGAAGTATTGGAGAAGTGTTTGTTCTGACAGTTCGTGTTGTGGACAATTTGCGCATAATTTCTTAAATCTCTCCCAATACTCATATAATGATTCAGCATCTTTTTGTCGGATTCCTAAGATGCTTTGCCTTAGTTCACTCACCTTGGCCACAGGGAAAAACCTGTCAAGAAAAAATCAAGCCATATCAGTTCATGTAGTAACTGAATTAGACGGTAAATCAAATAACCAATCCTTAGCCAAATCGGCTAAGGAAAAAGGGAAAGCGCGGAGTTTAATTTGTTCTTCGGATACTCCTTGTGGTTTCGTGTTTAAACAAACCATATGAAATTCCTTGAGATGTTTGTGCGGGTTTTCACTAGGCAAACCATAAAAAGTCAGCAGAAGATGAATTAAACCTGTCTTAAGTGCGAATGGTGTCTCTCCATTTAGGAATGTGATACACAACGGTTGTTGCTCATCAGGTGCTGCGACAAGTTCTCGAATAGTTAAGTCGTTGTCTGCCATCAGAATCTGCTCTACATCGTCGAATTCAAAGTGTGTTTCAGTGTTAGATGGTGTTTCTAGATCTGGTTCAGATTGTTGTTTTCGTTGTTCTTGCTGTTGTCGTTGTCTTCTTTCCCGAAGTGCTTGTGAGTGTAGTCTTCGGGCTAATGCTTCGATCTCTGATTCAAAATCTGCTAGTTGTCCCGAATTTTTCTTGTTCATAAATCAAAACAAACCTTAATCAGTAACTTTGCTGAAATCCCCGATAACGGCATCACTTTGACAGGCATCGTATTTGTCAAATAAATAGTCCTTAATCTCAAAATAAATAATTAATAAGCATAGTAAAGAGAAGAAAGGTCGATCCACAGGGACTAAGGAGCTTCTGATATCTGGAAGTTTTGATTTTGACTATAGCGAGAAAATAAAGTAAATGAGGGGTTGATCGCAAGAGTTTAATTTAAATAAAACGAAGAAATGAAAATTTTAATCTAAGAATGAGAGTAAATTTAAGAAGATATTCAGTTTAAGTAAACAGCCTCAAGCTTTGCTTTGACTTAATTTCAATCGATTATCGAAAAAGATTTTACTCCGGATAAATGCCGATTACAGTCTACAAGGCTCAACCCTTGTAACTTGTTTTTCTCTCCGGTAAACCGATAATCCAAAATTAATTTTGAATTTTAGTTTTCTGACTAGACTAACCACGACTATCGCTGTAAGAATAAAACAGTTTAAAATCTAGAAAAAAACCCAACTCGAACTATGTTGTCTCAATGAGGATCAAATCCGATCTCAATTTCGCGGACCGCCGCTAAATGTGTTCACAGAAAGTCGAATGTGCTACAAGCCGATCCTTCCTCCCAACTATAAATCGAAACAACATTCAAACCAACAGACCCTTTTTGAATTTGAAAGTGTAAGGATTTTAAAAAGAAATGCCGATTGTCAATCCAAGTTTGCAGAAAATTGAGAAATATATTCGAAGATATAAAGTACTTTTCAATTCCCACAATCTGAATTGAGTTATTGCTTTAGCCTTTGGCTTGTTGGAAAATTAGCCAAGCATGATTATGGTAAAAATCATACTTAGCTTTTTAAAAGAAAAATAAATAAAAACTTAAAAATAAAAACCTAAAGAAAAAGAGAATTTTGTAGAACTTAGAAAGCAAGAACAAAACTAAGAATTGTTATGTTTCTAGCTTACCTTGAGGGGTATTTATAGTTTTCTAAAATCCTAAAAATAACTTAGAAATGATAAAAGATAATCCTTGAAAATATTCAAATTAGATCTTAAATGATAAAAAGATTAAATCCTAAATAATAAAGTGATAATTCTCAAACATTTAAATTCAAACTTTATCCTAAAATTCTAATTAAATCTCGTTCGCCCGTCCTTCTAGATGGTGCTAATTGGATCGCCTTCTGAAAACTTTTGCTGACTAGACTACCAGAATCTACCACGTCGATCATCATCATGCCCCAAGTCACGCCCATGTGTCCATCCTTGATTCCGAAAAAAATGCAAAAAACGCCCATCTTGCTGCTGGTTCTGGAAAACAAATTCCTACATCGAAAATGAGTAAAACAGAACCAAATCAGTAGTAATAATTGACAACAAGAGAAAATTAACAAGAAAATATTTTCATTTTAAAACACTCATCAGTTAAATGATGTGAAGATCTTGGTGGGGGTCGATCGAAGTTCTTCATTAGAACTTCTAGTAGGGTAAACTTTGATCTTTATCTTTGTAGTTATTTTAATGTTGGTTTAGATATAGGGTAATATATATTATGTTTTTTAACTATTGGCATGCTTTTATAATAAGTATATTTTGTATGCCATGTTTATTTGTGTATTTTAAGTTGTATGAATTAATTACATGAATAAAATATATTTATATATATTTTTGCTATTAGAATTCCATATTTATGTTTATGTTTCTTTTTATGCATATTAATTATTCATACATATATTTGTAACATATAGTTTAGGTCATATTGTTCTGGTATCCTATTAAGAGTGTCATCTCAATTTTCGAGTGTCATCTTTTTAAGTGCCATAAATACCAGAGCATTTTATTTTTATCATACATGCATATATTTTTAAGGATTAAATTTTAAATTAAACTAAATTTTGAATTTTTTTTGCATTTACGATACGAACCCTTAAATACTAATTTTGGGCGTTGTAGGTACTAATCCTTCCTACACATAATAAACTTTCGAACCTTTTTTAAATCTCTTATTTACATTTTTTCGACCGTCAGTAAATTTTATTTTAAAATAAATTTTTTTAATTTTTCTCTCGTATGCCATCTTTTAATTAGAAAAGAAGTTTTCAAACAGACCCGGATTTTTCTAGTCAATACACTTATGTTCCACACATGTGACTAACAAGTTTGCTATCCACACACTACAACTTCGATTCTTGGAGGAATAAGAATTTAGCCTTGGAGCGTAAAAAGATTTTTAACAGTTGATCTCTTTTCAAAACTCCCTAAACCACGAATATTCCAAGAAATGAATAGAGAATTATTCATAAGTTGAGGAGCTGACTCACTTGCAGAGGGGGCGCTACCTCAGGCTTCATTTCTCTTCTCAATATCCATAAACCGGTTCAGTACGACATCTTGATTAGCGTTAAAGGATAGACCCAGCGAATCACAGACTTCAAGCTTCCACCAAATTGTCTTCATCTTCACCCTTTTGCACGAAATCAGTAGGTTGGAATGAATGTTGACCGGATTTAGAGGCTTCTGGAACTTTTCCTTTAACAGTAGATAGATTTACAGGCCCTTTCTTTTTCCCCGGACGCTGAAGAGAGAAGCTTGATTTAGACGAACCCAGCGACACCCAATTTTGGATTTTTATCAAGTTTGGAACGAAAAGAAAGGGGATTGAAATGTCTCGTTTGTTTTAGAAGCTTGGGTTTAACCGAATAGAACCCAGAAGCAGAATCAAATACGGGCTCAAGAGAAACACTCAGGCCCGAAGATTCATTAGACACAACATCAACAAAGACTGGAACCTCATGCAGATTATCATCCCATACAGATACGGTAGGCCAATTGAGGACCTCCAGGTTGGATAACTTATTTTTTCCAATAGGGGCCCGCGGACTTGAACATGCATTAATTGAGCTGCAACGTAGAGAATCAAACCCGCCGTAAACATTATTTCCCTGCAACATCGATAAACTAACATTATTTCCCTGATCGCCGTCGATCCAGCAACGTTCATCATCATACTAAGAAGTTGAAATTTTAAGGTAAACTTTTGCGCCATTGATCAAAATAATAGTAAGACTTGAAGGGATAGCCGAGAGGCAATGAACCCCCATCAGGATTCTAGCGACGTCAAACCAGTTCCTTTCGGCAGTATCTGTATCCAATCTAACGACCTTGTCCCAGAAACTTCCGATAGAAAGAAACACAGATTCTTGTCAAGCTTCTAAAGGAAGCCCTTCAATTGAGACCCAAACCAGAAGCTTCTGCAGCTGCATGAAATTGTCAACTGAGTCTAAATCATTACACCAGAATTTCAATAAAGAATCCTTCAGGTCCCAAAAAATAGGCACTTGTTCTTCTTCAAGAAATCTAATGACCGCAAAATATCCCGAACAGCAGCAGCTTTAACATTGAACCCCTCGGACTGCAATGCTTGTTGCACAAACTCAGGATCATGCATGGAGTTAATCTGGCCTATAAGACAATTCTTCAACCAGTTGTTATTAAGATCATTAGACCGAAAAGAGAACTTAACAGGAGAAAACAACGGGGGAGCCTCTGCGACCCCGACTACACAAGGAACAACATTGCTCAACAATACTTCCTTATACGACCGAGAATCCTCACCCTTGAAATGGACTTTACTGCTTGGAACTTGGTTGACTATCTTCCTCTCAACAACGTTGACGATAGTCGGTTTGGCTATCTCAGAGTATTTTTTATCCAAGAAAACCTTGATAAAAAGCCATCAATTCTTCTGTTATGCCCTAGTTCGACAGCTCTCAAAGCTTCCTCCATTTTGGAGAAACGAACAAAAGCAAAAGTGCTCATCATCTTGGCTCTTTTGGGATTGTTGAAAGCAATGTATACGTCTAGAACTTTTCCATATTGTTCAAAAGCTTCCCTTAGCGTAATCGGGTAAATTCTTTTGCTCACAAAGTTGATGAATACAGATACACCTTCCCTAAGCTCTTTAATCCCACCTTTGACTGAGTGGCTGAAGCGGCGATAGCTAGTAGAAACACTCTTCTGTCTGCTGCGAAAATCGTCGCTTCTTCTGCTGCTACGGCGAACATGGCGACAGAGATGATCCATCTTCTACTGTTGAAAAATTTTATCAATAGCTAAAAAAGATCATTGACTTGTCGAAAATAATTTTGTCCAAAAAGTGTTCACACACGTTAAGTATCTCTTTTAATTGACGAGCTTCCTGCAAAAGAATTTTTATTGAAGAGCTAATTGTCAATTGTCATCAACGTACAAAAGATGATCCACTCTAGGACCCTGCTGGTTAGCACGTATACCCCGTAATCGACCATCCCTTTTCTCAGCATTTAGAATCATAGAGACACCATGTGTACAAAATAGAAAAATACAAGGGATCACCTTGCCTTAGTCCACTTTTTGGCTTGAAACATTCTACAAGATGACCATTAATTTGAAGACAAATATGTAACCGAAGTAAAACAATTCATTATAATGCTCACCAGTCAACAACAAATAAAAGTTTTCAACATAATTGCACGCAAAAAAAAAAAACCTCATTCAACTCTATCATTGAAGTTCTACCTGGGTGTCCATTCGGTTAATTCGGTTAACCAACCGAACCGAATTACCCAAAATTCATTAACCGAACCGTAATTTTTTAAAAAAATTTCTAACTGAACCAAAAAAATTCGGTTAATTCGGTCAGTTTTCAAATTAACCGAAATTTGTTATAAAATTTTGGATAAATTATTCAATTGGTCACTAAATTATGCTAAAATGATTTTTTAGTCACTGGACTTTCATTTTATGCTAATTTGATAAAATTTTAATGGCCATTATATAATATACCAAAAAATTTAATGATCATTTTCTAATTTTTAGAAGTTTAATGACCAAAAATAAATATATGTAATATATATAATATTTAATATATAATAATTTCAGTTAATTAACCGGTTTCGAACCGAATTAACCGATAACCGAAGTTTAAAAAAACTCTGAACTGTTAACTGATTTTACCTAAAATAAACCGACCGATTAATCGAAAAAAATTCGGTTCGGTTGGTTAACTCGATTAAAACCGAATAATGCACAACCGTAAAGCTTAATGGTTGCCCTTTTCTTAGGACCAATTTTAGACCCCTTCTAAAATGAAATAGCTCATGCACAATTAAAATATTATCAGAGATCAAACGTCCAGGGACAGATGCACTTTTATTCTCGCTTATATAAATAGGCATAATACTCTTTAGGCGATTAACAATTACTTTTAAACAAATTTTATAAACAACTGTGCATATACTTATGGGCTAATTTTTCATAGCTTTGGTGTTAAGATCAGAATAATTTTATTAACCTTATCCATGCTTACCTAACCTCTGAGAAGATTTGTAATACCTCAAAATTTTGGGTAGTGACCAAAATGAATAAAATGAAAGATTGAGGAATGAAATATAAATTTAGGAAAAGTTCAGGGATTTAAATTATAATTTTCAAATTTTATGTATTTTAGTTCCCTAAATGAATAGTTTACCGCCAAGAATGACATTTTCACGTTACTCGAATTTTTGGTACGGAATTTGTGTTAAAAGTTATAAAGAGTTAAAGTTCAAGAAGAATTCGGATAACCGAATCGAATTGAATAAATGAGATATTTTGTTAAGAGAAAAGGCAAGTTCAAAAATATCTTTTACATGCCTTATCTTAGAAGAATTTAATATGGACTATTGGATTAAATTAGATTTTCCATGTTAAATACGAGCCTGAGCCAGTGGATAAAAATGGCAAGACTGTAATTTTGGGAAATTACAAGGGCAAAATTGGTAACTACTAACTTGATGGTTTATTTTTGACCCTTGGATGAAAAAATTTAATATGTGACAATATGAGAGGCATTGGATATCAAGTGTAAAATAGTCATTTGACTATTAAGGAGATTTTTATTTGAAATCTTTTATAAATAAGTGACAAATGGTCTAAATTGAATAAAGAGAAAGCTCAAGACTTTTCTTCATAGTTTCTCCAAAGTGCTAAAATCTCTACCTAAGGTATATGACATTTTCTTTTTGATTTTTCAAGCCAATCTAGTAGGATTTTGGATGAAAGTATGAAACATGAAATTGATCTACAGGAAATTCTCTATCATTTGGTATTAATTGTTCATACTTTCCATGCTTAAATCTTGAGTTCTTGAAATTAGTGGATGAAGAGGATGTTGGATTTTTATATGGGAATGCTTGATTATGCTTAGAAATGATGTTTTGAAGTTTAATTCATGCTTGAATCAAGATGGAAATCAAGTCTATAGTGACCTTTCATATTCGGTCAAAGTGAAGAGATTGGAGAAAATTATGGAAGAATTTTATTAAGGTTAGATATGTGGAGTTGATGATTCTACAAGTTTTAGAATATTGTTTGGACCAAATTGGAAGTTTGTTAAGGTTAAAGGATTAAATCGGATAGTATAGAAATTAAGGGGTTTAAAGTGGAAGTTGGTTAAATTGAGGTATCATGCTTGAATAATAGTTAGAATGATTTATGAATCATTCTTTGATTTGGATATGAAAGGAAATTTGAAGTATTGAGATTGATATGAATTGTATGAAGTGAACTAGTATCGAATAAACTTTGAAAGAATTTATAAGAATTTCTTTTCCTATTACGTACCTATGTTAGTATGATACTAACATGTATTTTTTTTTTAAAATATACATGTGTTGTAAATGATGCACGTATAGATCGTGATCAAAATCAGAATCGAGCTAGCAAACAAGGAAAATGATCAAAAGTAAAGCTTAGTGAGGATTTAAATTTTGACATATATAAAGTGTCAAGGTGAGTGCAATGCATACATAACATGATACATGGATATTTTATACATTATTAGTGAGACTTGCGATGAGTCTACCTTGTTTATATTGGCATGATATTTATGCCATAAATCATATATTTGACATGTTCTAAACATGTCAACAGTTGAATATAAATGCATGGATCACTAGTTATATATATGAATTTTATTTCGAGTATGAACTGCCCAATGTTAAATTATGTTGATAAACATTGCCATGGATAAAATAAATATAGAATATATGCCCAAGTATGTCATTGAGGGACAGGGTATAGTTGGCATGCCATAGTGTCCAGCAGCACATTGCATACTCGGTTTAGCACTATAATGTATATAAAGAACACTTATTGCATATGGTGGGTATGACCTTATATGTATTATAGTGGGCACGACCTTATGTGTATTAGCGTTTCGGTGCATATTTGACTCGTGTACCCAGGGTCTTCATAAGCTTATATTTAAGCTATCTTTTATTGGTTAATAAAAGATAAACAGGTGAATAAGCTTTTGAGCTTTTGGAATAAATGGCAAGTATAATAGTAAGAAATTTTATATTCTGTTTATATTATGTTAATATATGATTAACATGAAGGTAATACATATCTAGTGATCATGATGCATGAATATTGTTATATCTTTATATTTATAAGCATGTAGTATTGTATTGGATTTTATTATTGCCTCACTAAGTGTATACTTAGCGTGTGATGATTTTCACGGGTAGGTAAAAAGCAGGAATCAGAGTAAGGAGCAGTTGGCATCTTACTAGCAAGAAGTATAATTACGGTATCAATACTAACATCTTTTGATGTATTTTGATATTACTAGATGACATGTATATGTTAATATTAGTTGGTTTTAAACTAGATTAAATATGATTTGTAATAACTTATAAACTGGTTTATGTTGATAATAAAGGGTGAATAGTTATATTAAAATTAAAAAAAGGGTTAGATGGATTACTAGTATATAAATCGGATAACTTTTTGAAAAAGAATAAATAGAACTATCTATTAGATTTTTAAATTAGGCAGTTTTTAGATAGTTATATTGCTTATAGGATGTAGTTATAAAATGTTAAGTTGTTGACTGGAATTGGAATTAATTTGGTTGATTAAAAAGTAGATAAATCGATTTATTAGGATAAAAATGGTTTAATGGTGTTTTCTAAATAAATGATTATTATGGATTGTTAGCAATTCATTATGTGACACTCTAACTAATATTGGAGATTAAATACTGGTAAGGGTGTTACATTTATTGGTATCAGAGCTACAGGATTAGCCAATTCTGGATATGAATCGAACCTGTAGAGAGTCGGGATTATATATATGCCACTAGGATGTCAAAATTACTGATATTTGTAAAAATATACTTTGATGCCTACTAATTAGTAATGTTGCTCCTTACTTATAAGGGGTGATTGTGATATTAACATATGTCAGATCATCAAGAATCCCGTCATAGAGCTGAGGGTGATATCCCTGCTCAAAGTGGGAGTAATGAGGTGAATCAGAATCCACCTCTTATTCAGTAGAATATAGAGAAGCCGGCTCAAGAACAACGAAATATGTTTGTACAAGATCAAAGCTTATTTCTTCAGGCATTGGATATTATTTTAGATCGTTGAGCACCAATATCAGTTCTAAAGGAATTAAGGAAGATGAAAGCACCAGAATTTCGAGGTGATACCGATACAGATCCAATGGCTGGTGATTACTGGCTAAATGATGTCAAAATCATGCTGAGCAGAATCCCTTGTGATGATCAAGAAAAGTTGGAGGGAGTTTTATCTTTACTGATGGATCAAGCTAGTGTGTGGTGGAATGTAGTCACTGCACGAGTTCCTCCAGAGTAGATTACGTGGGAATTCTTTCTAAAAGAATTCAAAGAAAAATATATTGAGGACATGTTTATTAAAGAAATGAGACAACCGTTTTTGGATCTGAAATAGTATGGCAGGTCAGTCTATGAATATGAATGCAAGTTCAATAGACTGAGCCGATTTGCAATAGAGTTTCTTCCAACTAAAAAATCCAAAATTGACAAATTCATAGCTGGGTTGGATCCTCAATATAAAAGGGTATTGGTTTCTCACAATTTTGTTGCTTTTCAAAGAGGCAGTAAATTTAGCAAAGGCTATGGAAAAAGTTGACCTTAAGGATAAAGTGGGGAAACAGGCTCAGACCGAAAAAAGGTCTGGAGTTTCTCTTATTGTGTCTTCATTTAAACACGGTAAAAGGATTTCCACAGCAAAATCCGGTAGCATCAGCTGTTTCGGCTAAAAAGGGATTTTCCAGAGGAAAGTTAAAGTAGGCTCATACTGTTACTGCAAGTACTTAAGGCTAGATTTCGTCTTATTCCAGAATGTGAACACTGTGGAAAGAGGCATTCTGATCAGTGATGGTTTGCTGGTGGGGTATGCTACTATTGTGGGCAAACTGGTTATTTTAAAAAGAATTATCCAGAGCTTCACCCAGATCAGTCAATTGCAGCACCTCAGAAAAGCAAAGGAAACAAAGGTGGCAAACCATGAGTTTCAGCAACCACATCTAATAGAAAAAACAATACTGGTGCTCGAGTATATAATATCAAGACTACTAATGATCGAGATGACTCACAGATCGTAGCAGGTATGATCGAACTCTTTGGAAGACCTATTTTTGAATTGATTAATGTAGGCTCTACCCATTCTTATATTAGTTCTAAAATAGTACTTGAAAGAAATATCCCAGTAGAACCAATTTCGAATGAGGTTGTTGCTATTAATCCGATAGGAAAAATTGCCAAAGTAAGTCAAATATGCAAAAAGTGTCCTATAAAGATTCAAGAAAACGAATTTCCAGGTGACCTTATAGAATTACCCTTCCAAGAGTTTGAAGTCATTCTTGGAATGGATTGGTGATCAACATATGATGCTATGGTTGAATGCTGATTAAAAAGAGTAATTTTAAAAGGACTAGATGGCTCAGAAATAATACTTGTAGGTGAAAGGATGAATAATCTGAGTAACGTAGTATCAGCTGTAACTGTTGGAAAGTTATTATCACATGGGTGTGAAGCATATTTAGCTTATATGCTAAATACTCAGGAAACAAAGATAGATTTAGAAAATATGCCAACAGTGCAGGAATTTCCAGATGTTTTCCCAGATGAATTATCAGGATTACCTCCAGATCGAGAGATAAAATTTGGTATTGATGTGCTTCATGGAACAACACCAATATCAATGGCACCTTACAGGATAGCTTTTACAGAACTTAGAGAGCTGAAGACTCAATTACAAGAATTATTAGATCGAGATTTTATACGACCTAGTATATCACCTTGGGGAGATCCAGTCGTGTTTGTGAAAAAGAAAGATGGATCAATGAGGTTATGTGTGGATTATTGTCAACTTAATAAAGTAACAGTGAAGAATAAATATCCTTTGCCAAGGATTGATGATCTCTTTGATCAACTTAAAGGGGAAATAGTATTTTCAAAAATTAATCTTTGATTGGGGTATCATTAATTAAAGATCAAAGAAGTAGATATACCAATGACAGCTTTCAGAACTAGATATGGGCATTATGAGTTTGTAGTAATGCCTTTTGGACTTACAAATGCACCAGCAGTATTTATGAATCTAATGAATCGGGTATTTCAACCATATTTAGACCAATTTGTGGTGGTATTCATAGATGATATATTTGTTTATTCTAAAACCAAATAGGATCATGATACTCACCTCCGAGTTGTTCTTCAGATCCTCTGAGAAAAGAAATTATATGGAATGTTGTCAAAGTGTAAATTTTGGTTGTCTGAGGTAGCTTTCCTTGGACATATAGTTTCAACTGAAGGGATTCGAGTCAACCCTAAAAAGATTTAAGCAATCCTAGAATAGAAAATCCCTAAGAATGTCTTCGAAGTGAGAAGTTTCTTGGGATTAGTTGGTTATTATCGGCGGTTCGTGAAAGACTTTTAAATGATTGCCACTCCAATAACTAAGCTATTAAGAAAGGATTTGCCATTTGTTTGGACAGATAAATGTCAGGAAAGTTTTGACAAATTAAAGAAGATATTAATAGAAGCTCCTATTTTGGTACAACCAGAATCGAGAAAAGATTTTATAATATATAGTGATGCATCCCATAATGGTTTGGGGTGTATATTAATGCAAGAAGGGAAGGTGGTAGCATACGCTTGTCGACAACTCAAAACTCATGAAAGAAATTATCCTACCTATGATTTAGAGTTGGCTGCAGTAGTGTTTGCTTTAGAGATTTGGCATCACTACTTACATGGTGAAAAATGTTATATCTACATCGATCATAAAAGTTTGAAATACTTTTTATCTCAAAATGAGCTTAATTTGAGGCAAAGAAGGTGGATAGAACTGATCAAGGATTATGATGTAATTATTGATTATCATCCGGGGAAGGCTAATGTGGTAGCAGACGCACTTATCCGAAAGAAATTTTCTGCTTTGAGAGCATTGAATGCTCAATTGAAATTACAGGAAAGTGGTGAAATAATGGCTGAACTTCAAATTAAGCCTACCTTGATAGGAAGAATTAAAGAATTACAAGCAAATGATGAAAAATGCTTGGAAAATAAGAAACAAGTTGAACGTGGTGAATCTAAAGATTTTGAAATAAAACCAAATGGATGCCTATACTACAAGGGATGTGTATGCATTCTTGAAGATGAGGAATTAAATAGGGAAATACTTTTGGAGGCACATTACAGTCCTTTAACTATGCATCCAAGGGGCAACAAAATGTATCAAGATATAAAGAGTCAATTTTGGCAGCCTGGCTTGAAACGAGCTATCACCGAGTTCATTGCTAAATGTTTAACTTGCCAACAAGTAAAGGAAGAACATCAAGCTCCATAGGTATTACTTCAACCAATTTCAATTCCACAATGGAAGTGGGAAAAGGTTATTATGGATTTTGTAACAGGCTTACCGCTGACGTCAAGTAAGAAAGATTCGATTTGGGTGATTGTGGATCGATTGACTAAATTGACACATTTCATACCAGTTCGAGTCGACTACTCCTTGAACAAGTTAGCGGAGTTATATATTAAGGAAATTGTTAGATTACATGGTATTCCTAAGTCTATTATCTCAGATAGAGATCCAAAGTTTACTTCAAGGTTTTGGAGTGCATTACATGAAGCATTGGGAACTCAGCTACACTTTAGTACTGCTTTTCATCCTCAAACGGATGTACAATCAGATAGGACTATTCAAATACTTAAAGACATGCTCAGAGCGTGTATAATGAATTTTGCAGGCTCATGGGAAAATATATTCCCTTAGCTGAGTTTGCTTATAACAACAGTTACCAATCAAGTATAAATATGGCACCTTATGAGGCATTATATGGAAGAAAATGCGAAACACCTTTGAATTGGTTCGAGCTAGAGGATCGAAAAATCATTGGACTAGATCTTGTGCAAGAAGTAGAGGATAAGGTAAAAATAATTCAAGATAATCTCAAGGTCGTGACAGAAAAAAGTCGTACTCGGATCTTAAAAGAAAAGATATTGAGTTTGAAGTTAGAGATAAGGTATTTTTAAAGGTTTCACCTTGGAAAAAGATATTACGATTTAGACGAAAAGGCAAACTTAGTCCAAGATTCATTGGTCCTTATGAAATTTTAAAAAGGGTTGGCCTAGTGGCATATCAACTAGCATTACCACCGGAAATGAGTAAGGTCCATGATGTGTTTCATGTGTCCATGCTTCGAAAATATAGATCAGATCCTTCGCATGTCTTTACACCAAAAGAAATTGAAATTCAACCAGATTTAACATACAATGAGGAACCAGTAAAAATTCTAGCTCGAGGAGAAAAGAAATTAAGGAACAAAAATATTCCTCTAGTAAAAATCTTGTGGAGAAACCATAATGTGGAAAAAGTTACTTGGGAAACAGGGGAAGCAATGAAAAAGCAGTATCCGTATCTTTCTAAACCAAGTATGTAAAGAAAATTCGAGGATGAATTTTCTTAAGGGGAGAATTGTAATACCTCAAAATTTTGGGTAGTGACCAAAATGAATAAAATGAACGTTTGAGGACTAAAGTATAAACTTAGGAAAGTTTAGGGACTAAATTGTAATTTTCAAAAGTTATTTAGTCCTGTAAATGAATAGTTTACCCCCCAAGAATGACGTTTTTCATGTTACTCGAATTTTTGGTACGGAATTTGTGTTAAAAGCTATAAAGAGTTACAGTTCAAGAAGAATTCGAATAACCGGATCGAATTGAATAAATGAGACAAGTTTAAAAATATCGTTTCCATGCCTTATCTTATAAGAATTTAATATGGACCATTGGATTAAATTAGATTTTCCATGTTAAATATGAGCTATTGGATAAAAATGGTAAGACTATAATTTTGGGAAATTACAAGGGCAAAATTGGTAACTACTAACTTGATGGTTTATTTTTGACCCTTGGATGAATAAATTAATATGTGGCCATATAAGAGGCATTGGATATCAAGTTTAGAATAGTCATTTGACTATTAAGGAGATTTTTATTTGAAATCTTTTATAAATAGGTGACAAATAGTCTAAATTGAATAAAGAGAAAGTTCAAGACTTTTCTTCATAGTTTCTCCAAAGTGCCGAAATCTCTACGTAAGGTATGTGACATTTTCTTTTTGATTTTTCAAGACAATCTAGTAGGATTTTGGATGAAAGTATGAAACATGAAATTGATCTACATGAAATTCTTTATCATTTGGTATTAATTGTTCATATTTTCCATGCTTAAATCTTGAGTTCTTGAAATTAGTGGATGAAGAGGATGTTGGATTTTGATATGGGGATGATTGATTATGCTTAGAAATGATGTTTTGAAGTTTAATTCATGCTTGAATCAAGTTGGAAATCAAGTCTATAGTGACCTTTCATATTCGGTCAAAGTGAAGAGATTAGATAAAATTATGAAAGAATTTTATTAAGGTTAGATGTGTGGAGTTGATGATTCTACAAGTTTTAGAATGTTGTTTGGACCAAATTGGAAGTTTGTTAAGGTTAAAGGATTGAATTGAATAGTATGGCAATTAAGGGGTTTAAAGTGGAAGTTGGTTAAATTGAGGTATCATGCTTGAATAGTTGTTAGAATGATTTATGAATCATTTTTTGATTTGGATATGAAAGGAAATTTGAAATATTAAGATTGGTATGAATTGTATGAAGTGAATTAGTACCGAATAAACTTTGAAGGAATTTATAGGAATTTATTTTTCGATTACGTACCTATGTTAGTATGCTAACATGTATTTTTTAAAATATACATGTGTTGTAAATGATGCACGTATAGATCGTGATCAAAATTAAAATTGAGCTAGCAACCAAGGAAAGGAAAAGGATCAAAAGTAAAGCTTTGTGAGGATTTAAATTTTGACATATATAAAGTGTCATGGTGAGTGCAATGTATACATAACATGATACATGGATATTTTATACATTATTAGGGAGACTTGCAATGAGTCTACCTTGTTTATATTGGCCTGATATTTATTCCACAGATCATATATTTGACATGTTCTAAACATGTCAATAGTTGAATATAAATTCATGGATCACTAGTTATATATATAAATGTTATTTCGGGTATGAACTGTCCAATGTTAAATTATTTTGATATACATTGCCATGGATAAAATAAATATAGTATATATGCCCAAGTATGTCATTGAGGGACAAGGTATAGTTGGCATGCCATAGTGTCCAGCAGCACGTTACATACTCGGTTTAGCACTATAGTGTATATAAATGACACTTATTGCATATGGTGGGCACGACCTTATGTGTATTATGGTGGGCACGACCTTATGTGTATTAGCACTTCAGTGCATATTTGACTCATGTACCTAGGGTCCTTATAGGCTTATATTTAGGCTATGTTTTACTGGTTAATAAAAGATAAACAGGTGAATAAGCTTTTGAGCTTTTGGAATAAATGGCAAGTATATTGGTAAGAAATTTTATATCTTGTTTATATTATGTTAATAAATGATTAACATGAAGGTAATTCATATCTAGTGATCATGATGCATGAATATTGTTATATCTTTATATTTATAAGCATGTAGTATTGTACTGGATTTTATTATTGCCTCACTAAGTGTATACTTAGCGTGTGATAATTTTCACGAGTAGGTAAAAAGCAGGAATCGGAGTAAGGAGCAGTTGGCATCTTACTAGCAAGAAGTATAATTATGGTATCAGTAATAACATCTTTTGATGTATTTTGATATTACTAGATGGCATGTATATGTTAATATTAGTTGGTTTTAAACTAGATTAAATATGATTTGTAATAACTTATAAACTGGTTTATGTTGATAATGAAGGGTGAGTAGTTATATTAAAATTAAAAAGGGTTATATGGATTACTAGTATATAAATTGGATAACTTTTTGAAAAAGAATAAGTAGAACTATCAATTAGATTTTTAAATTAGGTAGTTTTTAGACAGTTATATTGCTTATAGGATGTAGTTATAAAATGCTAAGTTGCTACCTGGAATTGGAATTAATTTGGTTGATTAAAAATTAGATAAAGCGATTCTGTTAGGATAAAAATGGTTTAATGGTGCTTTTTAAATAAATAATTATTATGGATTGTTAGCAATTCATTATGTGACACTCTAACTAGTATTGGAGATTAAATACGGGTAAGGGTGTTACAAGACTTAGACACTG
The DNA here is from genome assembly GCA_019671005.1 of Hibiscus mutabilis. Lineage (NCBI taxonomy): Eukaryota > Viridiplantae > Streptophyta > Magnoliopsida > Malvales > Malvaceae > Hibiscus > Hibiscus mutabilis. The sequence continues at coordinate 13,666,555 of CM033727.1, forward strand.
AGAAGTTATATCACCCCCAACAATAGACCAAAAATGTCGGTAAAAACTACCTGGTATACCGTCAATTCTTGGAGCCTTGTTGGGGTAGATTTGAAACAAATATACAGAGTAAGTAGTGAAACAATAGTTTCTATGAACTAAAAACCCTAATTGTACATTGAAGTCTTACCAATCACATTACACTTACATGATCTTGTTGCTTAACTCTATTTTACGCTAATAGGCCATGCGTGTGCCTTGTTTTTCACGAGCGCTCTAGAGATTTTGTCACATTCCCATAGGAGTGGCCCCACCCCATACTCGTATAGGTGATTTCATCAAGTGTGTACTGCAATCAACACTCAATCCATAAGGAATATGAAATCATTAAAAGCTTGATAGTTTGTCCTCTTAATTCATGCAATATAGCACTTTTCTCACACTAGAGGAAAAAGATAAAAAATTTAGTGCTAGCAGAATCAATACATGACTTGTTATTACCTATATGAACCTCTTTTTTGGGTTCTCCAATTAGAATTTGGGTTTCTATCGTTATTGATTTCACATTAACTCAAGTCTCGTCCCCCTCAATGTTTCATGTAATAATTTTCTCACTAAGGGTTTGGTTAGGGGATCAACCAGATTTAATTTAAACTTCACATAATCAATGGAAATTATTCCATTTTTAGCATCTACTTCACAAAGTCATGTCTGAAACGTATGTGTCTATTTTTACCATTGAGTGTTTGTTTTTTGCTATAGCTATTGCCGCTTGGCAATCACAATGTACGTATATGGAAGGCGTTGGCTTAATTCCCAAAGAAATATTAGCTAAGAAATTTCTTAGCCACTCGGCCTCATTACCAGCTAATTCTAAAACAACAAATTCAGACTTCATTGTTGATTTAGCAATGATAGTTTGTTTTGTTCATTCCCATGATATTGTACCACCTCCTAAGGTGAACATGTATCCACTAGTATACTTTGTCTCATCTGAATATGAAATCAAGTTTGCATCGTAGTAGCCTTCCAATACAACGATAAATCCACCTTAACAAATATCGTAGTTAATGGTACCTCTCATGTATTTCATCATTCTAAGTATAGCAGTACAATGATCTTTATTGGAACTATGTGTATACATGCTCAATCTACCCATATCATATGCTATGTCAGGATGAGAGAAATTCATCAAATGCAACAGACTCCCGATAATTTGTGCATATTCAGATTGAGTACTGGATCACCTCTATTTTTCTTCAATTGAGTATTAGCATCACAATGGGTACTTATAGGTGACATATCAAAGTATCCAAACTTTTTTAGAAATTTTTCAACATAGTGTTCTTGAGAAAGCATGATGTTATTCTCCTTATGTTTTTAACTCCTAATATTACATTTGTTTCACCCATATCTTTCATATCGAATTTAGAAGCAAGGGACATCTTGTTTTTATGAATAATATCAAGGTTAGTTCCAAAAATTGTAGACACTAAATTTTGTCTGATTTTAAATTAAATGCTCGAAATAAAATAAATCCACATTACCCTTTTTCTTTAATACCCAAAACCTTAACTTATACCCTAAGCCCAAAATTTCATGGCCCATTATATATGATTTTATATAGTAGAAAAGAATATACAAAAAATAATAAAAATCCCAACTCCTTTCTCATTAAGGCTTTACTACCATTGGTTGAAAAATATTTGGTGCCCAAGGTCTTGATTTTTATTGGTTCCCTTTTTTTAAGGAGATAAACCAAAAATACCCTTCATCACTATATAAATATAAATCTCATGAACCCTAAAAAAGGCCACTACCATATATTTTTCATATCATTCAGAAACCCCTCATACTGCCGTTTTTCACTTTTCTTAAAACCACCAAACACCCAAGCCCCCAACTCTCTCTCCATTCGATTCTCTTATCCACCATAATTTTCCCTAATTGAAACTATTTCCCACCATTACTAAACCCTTGAATCCAGCTTCTCAACCCCAACAACAATCCATGAAATTTGGTTGATCGAGCATAAATATTTGGGTTTTGGGTACATTATTTCATTTTCTTTTTAGTTATGTATAATCATTTTTATAGTTCAATGAAAATGTGGATGGTTTCATTGGTAACCTTTGTTGTTTATTTTAGTCTCTTTTTTATGTGTTTTATTTTATTTTATTTTATTTTATTGCTTGTGATATGTATGTTATTTCACTTGTTGAATGTTGTTTAATTTACTATTAGCTTGTATATACTTTATTATCATGATTTCATATTATCCCTTTTATAATATATTTTCTTGTATATGGTATATAATATATGATAAGTATATTTTCTTAAAAGTATATACATGTGGTTTTTCATTTGGGTTTAGTTTAGAAGTTTGGGCCTCTTGGTGCTTTGGGCTTAGTTCGCTTACTTAGATTTAGTTTAGGCTTTGCTCTTCGGGCCTTAGGCCTAGTTTAGATGGTTTTTGTATTAGTTAAGGCCTTTGGATTAGTTTAGGAACTAATTTAATTAATTTAAGCTGCGTGCTCATCTCATAGGGGCACGGTTGTAAATTAATTAGATTAATTTAGGATTAGTTTTAGAGCCGTAGTTAGTCTTAAGGTTCGAATCAGTTTAGTGAATTTAAATTTTCCCTTGGCTTATTGGGGTAAATGTTAAATTCATTAAAATTAGTTTAACACCACATAATTATCTTTTAATATAAAATTAACATAGAAATTAGACCAACATTTTAATTTAAAGCTATGATTAATTAATTTGGTTTATTTTAAATAGTATTCTTGGCTTATTGGAATACTAGTTTAAAATTAATCAAATTAATTGTCATATCACAAGATAACTCATAATTTATTAGGGTTCTCTAGCCTTTTAGGATTAATTAATTTAGGGTTAATATTAGATTCATCTAGTTATTAATTAGAACATTAATTGAATTCTCATAATTTGGGCCTTTTAGGCTAGGACCTTGGGGAGCTTTTGTGTGTTTATCTTTAAGCCCTTACTTGCCATCCATTTTATTTGTCATCATTTGGCCCATTTGGTTTACATGTTAATTAATTTAAATCATAAAAAAGAGGTATTCATTAATTCTGATATTTGTGTTGTAACAGTCTGAGCTTAAAGGATGTTGACCAAATATTTGAATTAATCCTAACCGACTCGAGATAGAATTAAAACATGATAAAATCATTACATCATTCTTTAACTACTTGCAACATGCATAAAGGTGACGTGCGGGATTCGAACCATAAATTAATACAGCAGTCAGGCTTATAGGATGTCGGTTTAGTCTATGGTCCGATGTATCGTCAACCTTATTAATTAAATATCCAATTAATTCGAACCTACCAATTTGATAAAGCTCGTTCAATTAAGGTTAATTTTCAATTAAGGTCACCAAATTAAATTCTTTTCAAATTTTGAAAATTTCCTTCGATTAAAAGCAACAAATATTTTGGTACCGATTTCCAGGCGTAATGGGGGTGCTAATCCTTCCCCACATGTAACCAACTCTCAAACCCTTTCAAAATGAATCTCTAGTTTTGTGGTGTCCGGCCTACCTTATCCAAGTGGCTGGTGGCGACTCCAAGTTTTTATCGATTTTCAAAAGAAAAAGAATTTTCAAAAGAAATCCCTTTAAGCCAAGATTACAAAGAAATGATTTTGGGGATAACCCGTAGCGCCAAACTTATAATTTTACAGAGTTTTTTCAAAAAATGTTGCTACAAAAATAAGCATGTCATCCACGTACAAGCAAATAATCACACAGTCATTATCCGAACATTTGGTATACACACATCTATCAACTTCAAGAGATGAGAAACCATATGAAATCAAAACATTATTAAATTTCTCATGCCATTCTTTGGGGGCTTGCTTTAAACCATATAAGATTTAGTAAGTTTGCAAACCTTATTTTCCTGACCAAAAACAATATAACCTTCAACTTGCACCATATAAATTTCTTCTTCTATATCACCATTTAAAAAGGCAATTTTAACATCCATTTGGTGTATAAAAAGTTTATGAATTTGCCAATGCTATCAAAATTTGTATAGAAGCAATTCTTGCTACAGGAGCAAATGTGTCAAAATAGTCGACATTTTCTTTTTGGGTAAATCCTTTGGCAACCAATCTAGCTTTAAATTTATCCACAGAACCTTAGGATTATATTTCCTTTAAAAAAATCCATTTACAACCAATGGGTTTGGCACCCGGATGTAAATCAACTAAAACCCAAGTCTTGTTTTGCAAAATAAAATTAATTTTGATTTTAATTGCTTCTTTCCAATGTGGTGCGTCAATAGATGAAATAGCTTCAGAAAATGTTAACGGATCATTGCCAACAAGAAAAGTGTAAAAATCAAGTCCAAAAGAAGTAGTTTTCCTTTGCCTCTTATTCCTTCTTAAATCCTCAAATGTATTTTCATACTCACTTTGGTCAGGTTCATTTAAACTTGAAGTGTTACTTGGATTAGCATGGGAAACTTGTTTTGATTTCAAAGGAAACACATTCTCAAAAAATTCAGCATTCTTTGTCTCAACAATAATGTTACGATCAAGCACATCACTTCTCAAAACAAGGAAATTATATGCAGCACTATGTTCAACATATCTTATGAACATACAATCAAAAGTTTTAGAACTAATTCTTCTCTTTTTAGAATCAGTCAACATGAATTTAGCAAGACACCCCCACACTTTTAAATATTTAAGGTTAGACGAATAGTCTTTTCACAATTTATATGGTGTCTTACCAGTCTATTATAAGGTATTTTATTTTGTAAATGACATGCAGACAATAATGCTTCACCCCACACATTATCAAGTGCAAAAGAACTAATAAGCATAGCATTCATCATATCTTTAAGTGCTATATTTTTTTCGTTCAGCTACAACATTTGACTGAGGTGAATAAAGGGGAGTTGTTTCATGGATTATACCTTCCTTTTCATAAAACTCGCTATAAAAAAACATACTCACAACCTCTATCTGATTTAACTCTCTTAATCTTTTTGTTTAACTGGTTTTCTACTTCAGCTTTATAAATTAGAAACATAATGAAGGCTTTATCTTTATTTCTAAGCAAATAGACTTTAGTGTATATTGAATAATCATCTATAAAAGTAACATAATGATTTTTTCCACCTCTAGTCGTGGTTTGTTCATGTCTCCTAGATCATTGTGAATTAAACTAAGTAATTCACTATCTCTTTGAACAAGATGACAAGATTTTTTAGTCAATTTAGACTCAACACAAGTTTCACATATCAAAGTGTTCATTATTAAAACATGTTATTAACCCAACGATTACATTTTCTTAGTATAAGAGATACTAACATGTCATATCTTGCATGCCACATATCAAAAGAATCAACCAAATAAGTCAAAGAAAAAGATGCATTGTTAATAATTTCAGAAACATTCAGCACAAAAAGTCTCTGGTTACAATAACCCTTCCCAATGAAAACATTATTCTTAGTAATTACTAGCTTATCAGATTTAAAAGAAACTTTCACTCCAGTCTTAATCAAGAAAGAAACAGAAATCAAACTCATTCTAATCTCAGGCACATACAACACATCAGTTAACTCCAATGTCTTGCCAGATGTGAGTTTCAGCGAAATTTTTCCTTTTTCAAGCACTTTGGTGGTGCGAGAATCAGCAAGGTAAATCATATTATGTTCATCCCTACTGGATTATAGGAGGAAAAGACATTTCTATCAGCACAAAAGTTCTTGTTGCACCAAAATCTACCACCCAATCTTTCACATTTTCAACAGAAAGAGCTTGAGAAATCACAACAATTACTATATCATATCCTTCAACCAAGTTAACCCTTGGCAGAGAAGGATTATTCCTTTTCACTCTTTTTCTGCATTGATGAGCATGATAGCCTAGTTTTTCACATACATAACAATCACCATTTTTCTTGAAGGCACGGTTAGCAACCTTATGAACATAATTATGTTTATTGTTAGAGTTGCGATCATACCTTTTATTTTGATGTAGATTATGATCCTCCACCAGATTAACTTTAACGGCCATTTGTTTCATCCTTTTAACTTTTAGATCCTTCATGTTTATATCTTCAATGGTGATGTGAGTAATAAAGTCAATTAGAGATAACTGCTTTGGCATGTTTCTAAACTGTTGCTTATGGTCATTCCACAAATCAGACAGTTTTTCAATGAGTATTCCAGCGACAACTTCATCCGACAGATTGATGTTTTCAGCGGCTTATGTACGCATTAGTCTGAGTGTTAATGTCTTTTTCGTCAGTCATCTTCCACTTGTAAAAATTTCCAACAACAATTTTTTGTTTCTCAGCATCCTCAACAGTGTACTTGAGAATCATCGAATCCCAAATATGCTTGGCTTCCTTGTATGATCAGTAAACATCAAATAGTTCATTGGATAAAGTAGAAATTATTGTGTGCATGCAAACCATATTTTCATAAACCCATTGATCAGTAGCATACTCTAGTTTGGGTTCGTTGAGCACCCAAGCAACATCGTGCATATCCCGCAGTGAACTTATTCTTTCTTGCCAACGTTTGAAGTTTTGACCATCGAACATTGTAATTTTGGAGATGTCTAGATATGGCTTTGAATAAATCGAAGGTGAAGGGGGAGCATGTTTAGAAACAACTCCATCGGTAACAGTGGAAGAAGGATTGATGACCATGGAATAAACCTTAAGATTGTTAAAAAAGATTCTGGCTTGAGGCGTGTGAAAGGACACTGTCCTTAAGGTTTATTTCGAAACTCCCAGGATTCAAATAGTCCTTCTAAGAAATAAGAACTTAAGATCAGAAGCAACAAAGAAGAAAATAAAAACGCAGCCTTTAGTAAAAATGTTTTTCTATAGATATCTAAAGTAATAAATTGAATGACATATATATAGAAGAGAGTGAGATATTTCATGTTTAAAATCTCATAATTAATGCATTGATTAGTTCCACAAAATTTGATAAGAATTTCAACTAATTTAAATTTGAAAATGGTAAAGAAGAGTCACTGCTACTTTTATAGTAACAACTCCAAACAAGTTAAAAATAAATTAATTTTAAAATATTTTAAGAATCCAAAAAATCTGTGAGTTCTTTTGTAATACATTATTATTATTTCACAACAACCCTTGAAAGCTATGAGCATGGCCAGCAACAACCGTGCCAGTATGATCACAAGCTATCACACCCACTGTTGATTTTACCGTTTTACTTTTAAAGGTTTTAACTAGTGTACAACCTTGGGTTTTCTAGGAATGATCGGGTTTTGACTCTCACAAACAACAATGAAGTGTTGTTGCAATATCCTTGCATTCTCAACCACCACATTTGATGGTTGAAGCTTTATATATACTTCTCCAAGAAAAAGAAGGCATATCACCAATGCATGCCTCAAGAATATCCCATGGGGAAGTATCGAGCAGCCAAGACTTTGTAGCAAAGGAAATAAAGTTACGGATAAGTCGCCATACATGTTTCCCCTATAAGGGGATGTTGAACACCTTCAAGTCTCGAAAACCAAGTCTTTTCTTTTAGGTTCACACAATTTCTTCCAAGCTAAGCTACTAATGGCTAAAACCTCTCATTTACTTTCCCATACCACTAGAAAGCTTTCATTACCGACACAATGTCCTCAATTAAATGGTCCGGTAAGAAATAGCATGTCATTATGTAGGTTGGTAATGCTCGAGTCACAGCTTTTAGGAAGACCTTGTTATGAAAGGAACCAAGAAAGGGACAGTTGGGGAAGAATCCATGAATGGAGCCAGGTCACCAACAAATTCTCACAAAAGGTGCATGAGCTCACGTGAAAGAAAGGCACTAAGGACATTAACATATTTTGTCGGGTTCTAGAACCAAAGTAGGAATACAAATAACAAATGAAAAGCGTATTGGAGACTATGAATTTTGCTATAATCAGATCTTTCTTCTACTTCCTCTCCTTTCTATCCTCTCTTCTTATCTATTCTCTATTTGCTGCATTAGATTGCATAACAGACCTCTCTACATTCGTACGAAAGAATATTTTTGGCCCATCTTGTTGTCAATTTAAACACCTTGTCCCTTAAGAATCCAAATGCATTTGTTTTATTACGCCCAATAATTAAAGGCGTGCCCAAATAAAGACCCAATTTTTTTTCTTCTCGAACACCTAAAATTTTCACAATTTGTTGATGGTGTGCTACAATTTTATCGAAGCTAAAAAAGATCATTGACTTGTCAAAAATAATTTTCTGTCCAAAAGAGTGTTCATACACGTTAAGTATCTCTTTTAAGTGACGAGCTTCCTGCAAAGAGTTTTTATTGAAGAGCAAATTGTCAATTGTCATCAACGTAAAAAAGATGATCCACTCTAGGACCCTGCTGGTTAGCACGTATACCCCATAATCGACCATCCCTTTGCTTAGCATTTAGAATAGAATCGTAGAGAGACCCTGTGTACAAAATAGAAAAGGATAAGGGATCACCTTGCCTTTGAAACATTCTAAAAGATGACCATTATTCTGAAGACAAATATGTAACCGATGTAAAACAAAATTTTCAACATAATTGTATTAAAAAAATCCTCATTCAACTCTATCATTGACTTTCTCCATGTCAAGCTTAGGGATGTACATTCGGTTAACCGATTGAACCGAATTCTTTTTTTTAACCGTTAACCGAACCGAAAAAAATTTGGTTAATTTGGTCAGTTTTCGAATTAACCAAAATTTATTATAAAATTTTGGTTTACACAATTGGTTACTAAATTATGCTAAAATGATTTTTTTAGTCACTGAACTTTCATTTTATGCTAATTTGATAAAAAGTTTAATGACCATTTTATAATATATCAAAAAATTTAATGACCGTTTATAATTTTTAAAAGTGTATGGCCAAAAATAAATATATGTAATATATATAATATTTAATATATAATAATTTTGATTAATTAACAGGTTTTGAACCAAATTAACCAACAACCGAAGTTTGAAAAAAACTCTTAAACGTTAATTGATTTTACCTAAAATTAACTGACAGATTAACCCAACAAAAAAATTGATTTAGTCGGTTAATTCGGTTAAAACCGAATAATGTATAGTCCTGAAGCTTAATGGTTGCCCCTTTATTAGGACCATTTTTAGACCCCTTCTAGAATGAAATAGCTCATGCACAATTAAAATATTATCAGAGATCAAACGTCTAGAGACAGATGCACTTTTATTCTGGCTTATACAAATAGGCATAATACTCTTAGGGCTATTAACAATTACTTTTAACAAATTTTATAAACAACTACCCATAAAACTTATGGGCTGAAATTTTTCATAGCTTTGGTGTTAAGATCAGAATAATTTTATTAACCTTATCCATGCTTACCTAACCTCTAAGAAGACTTAGACACTGAGAAATTATATCATCCCCAACAATAGCCAAAATGTCGGTAAAAATTAGCTGTTATACCGTCAATTCTTGGAGCCTTGTTGGGGTGGATTTGAAGGGAAAAAAAACATTCTTCACCTCCTTAACTGTGAACTCCTTGCGCAATGTAGTATTAATCTCTAGAGTGATACATGTCTCTAACGCATCAAGGATACGAGCAGAAGGTTCAATCTGAGATGAGCTAAAGGGAATAGTAAAATAATCATGTGCAACATCAAACACATTGTGAACGTCGTCAATCCACTGATTATTACGATCTTCAATCCCCAGAATCATATTTATTTTACGCCAACCATTCGCTCGTGCATGAAAGAATCTCGTATTTCTATCACCTTTTGTATTCATATCATATTGTGTCGAGTTAGCTCCCATAATATCACTGACTAAATAGCAATGATCAGATACACTCTTGAACTCCTAGATAATTCTATTGTCCCGATGGGATTGGATCCATGCAATAGTCACAGCAAAACGGTCCAAGCGCTCTCGCAAATAGCTCTCAACTATTGGCCTTTTATGCCACGTGAATCAGCTTTGCTTCGTCTCATATAACATAATCCATTTTGGCCAAGAGCACTTTGAAAAAAAATACATGTCAACCTGGGGCCATCGTCGACCACCTCTCTTTTCGTTGTCGGAGAGAATTTCATTGAAGTCCTCACCGATAACCCAGAGCAGTTGAGACATTTGATGGATTCTATCCAGAAGGCTCCATGTTTCCTACGTCTACCATTGTAACCATAAACCCCCGTAAAACGAAATTTGTCTGACCCCAGCTCCACTTCAACATCAATGAATATTTGAGTATGCTAGAAGGACAAACTTAACTTTCTCCTTCCATGGAAAATCAACCATGTACTGTTTAGGCCACTTTCTACCACTAAACTGCCATACATAACACGCCTCTGTCTTATCTTATCAGCCTTATGTTTTCTAGGTCGAGTTTCACTCAAGAAGACGTCATGCGGATCTTTGTGAGTGATGCACCACCCAAGAGTTTGAACTGTTTAGGGTTTCTAAGCCTCCGACAGTTCCAAAACAATATAATTAACCTCTGCCGATAATACATGTTGGTAGGGCCGTAAACGAACCCAATTCAGTGAACCGTTCGGCGGGAAGTTCGTTTATGTTCATTTATTTATTAAACGAACGAACGTGAACAAGATTTTCTGTTCGTTTAATTAAATGAATGAACATAAACAAAGGGCTTTTCGTTCATTTACATTCGTAAACGTTCAGTAACCCATTTATTTATGCTCGTTCGTTTATGTCCGTTTAAATTTATTCACATATATCTATTTATATTTATTATTTTTCATAACAAAAATATTATATTTTAAAAAAATAAATTTATTCACATATGTTCGTTCGTTTATGTCCATTTAAATTTGTTCACATATGTTCTTTTATGTTCATTCATTTGTGTTTGTTTACGTTCGTTTATCATTTTAACGAACGAATACGAACAAGCAACATTCCTTAGCAAACGAATACGAACAAGAAATTATGTTCGTTTAGTTGTTTGTTTTCGTTCATTTGTTCGGTTAAAATTAAACGAACAAACATGAACATGCTCTTTTTCGTGTTCGTCCAGTTCGTTTACAAGCCTACATCTTGGGATTGTATGCTTGAAGCAACAAAATATCGAAAAGAGATAGTAATGCAAAATCTTCTAACCTTTAATACGAAGCCCCTAGAAACATTTTGTAGCAATACACCACTTTGGGCCAGGGAATACGCCTGTAAACAAACCAAACGAACATGAATGAGGGTATGTTTATGTTCGTTTGTTTATTTTTAACCGAACAAATGAATGAACAACTAAATGAATGTAATTTCATTTTCGTGTTCATTTGTTAAGGAATGTAGATTGTTCGTATCCGTTCATGTTCGTTCGTTAAAATGTTAAACGAACGTAAACGAACACAAACGAACGAACATAAAAGGAAATATACGAATACATTTAAACGAACATACATGAATAATTTTTTTTAAATATAATATTTTTTATGAAAAATAATAAATATAAATGAACATATGTGAATAAATTTAAATGAACATAAACGAACGGATTACCAAACGTTCACGAACGTAAATGAACGAAGGGTCCTTTGTTTGTGTTCGTTCATTTAATTAAACGAACGAAAAATCTTGTTCATGTTCGTTCATTTAATAAATAAACGAACATAAATGAACTTCTTGCCGATCGGTTCACTGAACGTTTGGTTCGTTTACAGCCCTAGGGACGGAGCCAATATTAAACTATGATGAGGCAAGTTGATTAACTTTGAAATAAATAGGATTCTAAAAAGTAAATAAATCATAAAAATTAAGGAAATTAAGGTTTAATTTCCCTAATTTTAAAATTAAAGTATCCTAAAGAGTGATTATACCAGAAAAAATTGAGGAGTCAAGACTTAATTCTATTAATTTTAATTTAAAGGGTCTTTAAAAATAATAAACGTCTCGAAGAGGTTGAAGAAGAAGATAACGTGCCACATCAGCGTTTTTAACAAAAATTAATAAGAGAGATCAAAATGAATACGTCCTAAAAATTCAGTGATCAGCCGTATACTTTACCCTAATTTTAAAACTATTAATGACCTAAAAATAATTAAATTATTTAAAATTAGGGGATAATTATCCCTCCCACCTTCCGTATGGCTTCATCCTGTTGGGCTCGCGTGAAGTAAATTTTTTTTATCAAAGGGCCCACGTGAAGTAAACCATAAAACAATGTTATTTTTCGCATCCGGCTGCACATGCATGGTTATTAGAAGTGGGCAACAACCAAATAACCACGCAGATACAAATGGATCACGTCCAGCTCCCTTTCGAAGAGGGTGGCGAACTTAATAAAAGAGTTTGAGAGATTAATTAAAAAATTTAAATAAAGTTTTAAATTAAAATTTTCAAAAATCTCAAAAGATTTAATTTACATTTTTTCAAAAACTGTGGGGTCTAAGTAAAATTTTTGAAAATTTGAGACTTAAAGAGAATTTTTAAAAATTATGAGAGGGATTTAATAAAAAATTAAAATTTAATATGAACTTTTTAAATTTTGTCGGAACAAATTATATTTTTTAAAAATATTAAAGAACTAAATGATAAAAATTTTAAATTTTGGGATGTGACGTCCACTAGTCTCTTTCACGTTCCGCCTCTAATCATAAAATTCCTCAATCAACTTAATGCGTCATATGATAGGTCCTTATAGGATTAGTACATAATAACTTAGTGTTCTACTATTAATATCAATAACCTTCTTATTTAACAAAGTGAGGTTAAAGATCAAGTGAACTTATATGTTTAATTAATTAAAAGCATGTTTAATTTCTAACATGCAATCATTAGTGTTTTGAGAATGTTTAATAAATATGAAAAATAATGTATTTGAGTATAAATAACACATTGCACCATATTCCAACCTCCAATAAATTTTTAATTTGTATTTGTTGATAGTTAGATTTAGGTGAAGGTGGTTCACTTTGTTAGAAAGATAAGATGGATAGCCATATAGATTTATCAACAAAGAGGGCAATAAGATGGTTCTTGTTTTCTTCTTATTCTTATATTTTTTTCTGTTCATATGGCTTTTTTTTTAATATCAGTATTCGATTTATTAGTCGACTAATCTGCATCGAGTTGTACAGAGACTTAATATGGGGATAACCCTTCCAATCTATTTTTTTTTATTTACAAAATCAAGATTCGAACTCATGACCTTACTTAAAGGACAAAAATTTTTATAAGGCTTAAATGGAAAATATGTGCCTAAAGTATACATTTTTTAAACTTTAAGTACCTGAAGTATTTTTTTTGTAAAAATAGGTGTCCACAATTTCAACCGTTGTAATTTTAGGTGCATGAAGTTTCAACAGTTCTAATTTTAGGTGCATGAAGTTTCAACAGTTCTAATTGACCGTTAAAGAGTGTTAAAAAATTATTAAACAATCAATGCTTAACATGTGGCATATTTAATTTATTTTTAAATAATTAGTTCAAATACCAACCATAGTCAATCTTTAAATTAAAAATCCTAATTTTTTTTGTCATTTCAGCTGCAGCCGCTGTTAGTCACGTTCGCCGGCAAAATTATCGCCGCCGCGCCTCCGTCCCTCCTGCAGCTTAAACATCGTTTCCTGCCGTTCGCGCTGCAAATCCAGTAAGGTTCCTGTAAGGAATCGCCAACGTTGTTTGAAAAATGAGTGGTGGATCATTAGAACGTGATGATAAATTTATGAACAGCCGAATGGTAATTATGAACCGAAAAGCAAAAGGGGGTGGACCATCTTTCATCAACGTCGGCCGAATTTCCATATTTCATCACGTATAAAATAAGATTCAAATTAATAAAAGATAAATTTATGAACATCTTGTCACAATACTCCCGAGCTCGACATTTTTAAAAAATTTAAAACACGGAGTCGCCACTAATTTTTTTGAAAAAGTATGATTGGGTCACTTTGAAAAATAAGACTATTTCAATAAAACAGTTTGTTTATTAAAATAACGTTTTTAATCTTTGAAAACCAGAAAACAGGTTCGGGGTCGAAAACGTGTGAGGAATGATTAATACCTCACAACGCCCAAAAATTGGTACCTTATTGATTTCAAAAAGTGTTTTCGAAGTTGGAATTAACAAGTTCACAAAGGTTTAATTTATTCGTCCATTTTACGAATATAAGTCTATTTTAACGGCCTTACCGCCCGAAAAATGAATTTCAATCACCGCCAATACTCCTGACGCTAACCCGTCATTTCCGTTTGGTAAGACACTGCATTGATTTAGTTTTCACTTTTTTAATAAACCAAAGAAATGATTAGGTGAGTTGTCATTTTTTAAAGTTTAGTGTTTAAATCCTAAGGAACGTCTAAATTTATTTTATTTGCCAAAGTTATAATATTTAAAGTGTGTTTTATTTCAAAAGGTAAAAAAAGTTTTTAAACAAAAAAGCCTTTAATTTAAGCTTAAAGATCCTAACCTTAAAGTTCAAATAATCACAAAAGGCTAACAAGACAAAAAAAACTTCTTTGTTTTTATGCTTTAAAATATTTTATTCTTTTGTCCTTTTATTTAAAGTGTTTTTTAGTTTTTAAAACTTCAATCATCTTTATATTTGAAAAGTTGTTCTTTTATGTTTTTTTAAAAACAACCACTTTTATTACATGTTTGAGTTTTTTTTAAACCTTTTATTTTCAAAATCTTTATGTTTTAAAACCCTTTTATTTTAATTTTTTTAAGTTTTTTTAAAAAAACTTTATTCCTAAAATTCTTTTTTAACTTTAAAAATTTCAAGCCCTTTTATTTTTTTAGAAAAACATTTCTTAACTCATTTATTTGTTGAAACTCTCTCCATTTAAGAATTTTAAAAGGTATATTTATTTACTATTCACAAAACCTTTTTCTTAGAAAAAATCTTTTGGAAGCTTTATTATTTTTTGAAATTTAAATCTTTTATGAAATCCTTGTTTTATTTTTCTTTTTTTTAAATCTTATTTAAACAAAAAAAACACTTTTATTTTTTTAGAATGAAATGGATCAAAATTTTAAGACAAAATTTCATATCATGTTTCTTAAAAAAAAAATCAAAAACAAAGAAAAGAACGATTACCAAGCTCAAAAATTCAATTTCAACACCAAATAGCAACCTAAAAGCAAGAACTAATCAAACAAAAATTAATCCATAAAATAAATTAAAAGAGTATAAAGAAAAGAAAATTTTACCGTTAAAGAAGAAGAATCGAACTCGAACCGACCCCAATTGCCACCGGAAAAGCTTGATTCCTCTTCAAGAACTCGAACTGAAGCTCCTCCAAACTCGAACCAACTTCCACAATTTTCCAGCAATTTTCAGAGAATTTTCAGAATTTTTTTGAATGGTATTTACTTGGTGAATTGGTGAAGAACACAATGGGGAAGGGGGTATTTATACTAGAGCTAGGGCTTGCGATTCAAGGAAAAATCGGGATTCAATCCCAAAATTGAAGCCATAATCCGACAAGGGGCTTGATCCTCGTTTGAAACCCCAAAAATTATCCGATTTGGTTCTGATTTGAAGACGAATTTCATCCTAGATTCGAGCCTAGGGTTTTGACTCTTTCCCACTTTATTATACAGATATCGACGGCGGCGTGGGACGGCGGCGACGACATCGGTGCCATTGGAACGGCGGCGGCGAGACGGACCATCCGACGGCTTTAGCGGCGGCGAGACGAACCATCCGGCGACTTTAGCGGTGGCAGTCGTGGTGCAGGCGGGCAGCGTTGGTGCAGCGGCAGCCGCGACCCAGGGGTTTTGGGGGTTGTCTCGCGCGCGTGCAGCGCTCGCGCCAGGCGCGTGGCAACCCCCTTTTTATTCTTTTTTCCAGCTTTTTTTCTTTTTTGCTTTGATCAGGGCCGTTCGATTGAATTATCTCAGATCAGACGGCTCCGGTTTAACATGCTTATTGGACACAAAAAAAGATTATTTGGGCTCTTTTGGGTATTTTTTTGGTTTCTAAATTAATTAAAAATGAGCTATATATTATATAATGGGTTTATAAAAAATTTATTATTTTTTATTGTTAAATATAGCTTTATTATTAGTGGTCACTTTATGGGCTCTTTTATTTTATCATTTGGGCTTTAACTATAATAATAATAATAATAATAATAATAATAATAATAATAATAATAATAATAAATGAGATAAAAATAGAGTGACAACACATCTTTCATCCGGTAAGGAATCGCAGCAAAACTCAAAACCATCGTTGAATTCTTAGAACCGAGATGATTTGTGGGTCAGTGTGTTCACCGAAATCCAATCATATTGCTGTTCAGAGATTGAAGAACAACTGGGCATAGAGGGCAATGGTTTAGTCTGAAAACAGAGTCACTCTGTTCATCCATCATCAGTTTACTCAAGGCATTATTAATTGAAAATAAAAATTAAAAATATAGTATATATAAAAAATAATTTAATTAAAATTTTATTTTAAATAATTATTAATTGTATGTTGAGTTTTTGAGATTTTTAATCTTTATTAATCAATTTAACGGTGTTCATTTTTTTAAATTTTGATATAAAAGTAATTCATAATCTTTTTTTTGGTGAAAAGGGGATTATACACACATGTCTCGTTAAAAATCTCTCTAACCTTAATTAAAAGAAAAAAAGTGCACATGTGAATAAAAGAGTCGTTACAAACGAAACCAAAGAAATTAAGAAACAACATCTTCATCTAAAACCCCAAAACCAATGGAGGAGGCACAGAAAAAAAAAACATTAAAAATGAGAATCAATATTAAAATTGAGAAAAATTATTAAATTTGAAAATTGAGAAAATTATAATCTTTTAATATAATATAAATTAAAATTGAGAAAAATTATTAAATTTGAAAATTAATAAATCAAATAAAGTTCAACGTTGAAATTAAAAAAAAAAAAACATAAGTTTAAAGATTAAATGTTGATGTGTTACTTTAATTGTTTTGAACATGCTAATAAGTTTACAAGGTAGTATTAGTATTGCTGTCAAAAAATATTTTTTAAAAAGATAAATGATTATTTTAGACATGATATTGTAAGTTATATATACATACATACATACATACATACATACATACATACATGATATTCAAATTTTTTAATGGTATAATATATGAAATATATCAGCTTAAATTATTATAAGAATATAAAAATATTTTTATTAATAAATATATATTTTTCTAACAATTGTACATGTTCCATGAAAATATAATAAACTTAAAATATTTTATTTAAAAAACTTGACATGAATGAATATATATAATTTTTAAACTAAAAAATAATTTAGCAATTATATAATTATATCTTCGTAAAAAAATATAAATAAACACAATAGTAAATGAAAGTTAAAAATTATAATTTGGCTCCTAAAAGTACTTTTCAAACGAAGTTTTTTCTTTTAAAAGTCAGTTGTGGTTCTAAAAGTGTTTTTGGCCCCAAAGCAACAATGCTAATATTCATATTTAGATAAATTCATGTACACTTATAGATTACGCTATTCGAACTTAAATCACCTAAAAAATTTACTCTTTATCACTAAAACCACTCAATAGTTATATTCCTTTAACATTTGTAATTCCATTTTATATGACAAAACTAAATATTAATTATCGATGATCTCATTATCTGGTTGAGTGATTTTGATGTCCATTGTAGTTGTATAGGATTTGAACCCCCACCCCTCCAAAAGTATCAAGAAAAAAAAGTTAACCTCTCTATCATCCTAATTTTCGGGAGCATATAAACAAATTCTTGAGAGAGAAAAAATGTCTTTAAGACCAAAGCGAAAGCAGTGCAAGATGAGAGACCGATGTATTATTATTATTATTATTATTATTATTATTATTATTATTATTATTATTATTAGATAGGATCCTCTACGCTATAAAAAAAATTGAAAGTTTTATATTTTTTTAGACCGTTGGATGAAGGTAAATAGAAGAATGAGATTAATAGTAAAAAATGTGAAGAATATCACTTAGAAAAAAAAATAATGAAATAATCATAACCATTTATTACCATCATCCAACGGTCTAAAAAAGGTATAAAAGTAATTGAGTTTTACACAATGTAAGTGGATCCTAACCCTATATTATTAGGCCTGTAAATGAACCGAATGAACACGAATGAGGGTATGTTCATGTAGGTTCGTTTAATTTTAACCGGGCAAATGACGAACACGAACAATTAAACGAGGGTATGTCCATTTATATTTATTATTTTGCATAATTTCTTGTTCGTGTTCATTCATGTTCGATCGTTAAATGATAAACAGAAATAAACGAACACAAATGAACGAACATAAAAAGACATATGTGAAAAATTTAAGCAAATAAATTTATTTTTTTTAAATATAATACTTTTGTTATGAAAAATAATAAATATAAATGGACATATGTGATTAAATTTAAATGGACGAATTACCGAATGAACAAACAAGATCTTTTGTCCGTGTTCATTCATTTAATTAAACGAATAGAAAATCTTGTTCATGTTCGTTCGTTTAATAAACAAACACATATAAACAAATTTCCTCCCGAACCGTTCATGAACAATTTGCTGAATGTTTTGTTCATTTGCAACCCTATATTATTATTATTATTATTATTATTATTATTATTATTATTATTATTATTATTATTAGGGTAAACTACTCCAATGACCACCGAACTATTTGGGGATACTTATTTTGACCATCGAACTAGGCAACTCGTTAATCATACCACCAAACTTATTAAATTGACCTATTTTGACCACTGCCGTTAAAAAACTAATGGATGGGTGACGTGGCATTTAACGAAAAATTATAAAATTACATATTTGGTCCCTATCTTAATTTAATTAAATAAAATTAATTGGTGTCATCACCTGGTCGAAAGAAAATTAAAAACGGATGGAATGGCTTTGGGGTGAATCAAACTGAAGAACAATGGGTGTTATACCCACACCTTTACCACTACACCAACCTACTTTTGGTAATATATATAAAACGCACCATTTTATATACATATCTTATAATGTAGTAAATGTTAGGAAAAAAAAGTAAAAATTGTTGAAAGATGACTCAAACCTAAATCACTTGGGATGTGTAAAATCACACAAACTACCAAATCAAATAAAGTAATTAATTAAAAATATTAGGTTTAAAAGAAAAGAAATTTGATTTAAAATATTCGATTATTTTTCTTTTTCATATTTAAATTAAATCAAATGTTTATTAAAATATTAAATATTCGATTTAAGAGAAAAGAAATTCGATTTAAAATATTTGAATATTTTAAATCGAATTTCTTTTCTCTTAAATCAAATATTTTTTTAAATATTAAATACTTGATATGATTAATTAAAATATTTGAATATTTTAAATCGAATTTTTTTAAATCGAATATTTAATTTAAATCGAATGTTTTAAATCGGATATTTAATTTAAATCGAATGTTTTAAATCGGATTTTCTCTTTTAAATCGAATATTTTTTAAATTGAATATTTAACATTTTTCATATTTAAATTACATCAAATATTTAATAACTACTTTAAATATTTGATTTAATTTAAAAATAATAAATCTATTTTCATTTTAAATCTTGCTTTAATAACTACTTTAAACATATTTAAAATGTTTTCATTTTTAATTAATTACTTGATTTGATTCGGGGGTTTGTGTGATTTTACACATTCTAAGTAATCTAGGTTCGAGTCTGCTTTCAACTATTTTTACTTTTTTCTTAACATTTACTGCATTATAATATATGTATATAAAAGGGTGCATTTTAAATTACCAAGAGCAAGTTGGTGCAGTGGTAACGGTGTGGGTATAACACCTATTGGTCCTAGGTTTGATTCATCCCAAGGTCATTCCATCCATCTTCAATTTTCTTAACTAAATATAAAAATATATTAAAATTTGAGTAAATTTATCTAATTAGTTGATTAATTTTATTTAACTAAATTAAGATTAAGACCAAACTAATATAATAGGTTAGTAATAGGGACCAATTATGTAATTTTACAAATTTCTGTTAACTGTCACGTCACCCCTCTGATCTGATTGACAAATTGCCTGATTCGGTGATTAAAATAAATATCCTTAAATAGTTCGATGGTCACTGGAATAGTTTACTCTTATTATTGGAATGGTGGTTAACAATGACTTTAAGGCAATTCCAAGGGAAGCAAGGGAATTCGAGCTCGGGGAAACGAAGTATTACGTGGTTGTGGTGATGAGTGCATTAATATGGCAATGTTTCTATTCGGGAGTGATTGGAATAATCTTCTGCTCATCGTCTCTGGTGTCGGGTATTGTGATTGCTGTTCTGTTGCCGGTGACTGAGATTCTGGCCGTGATTTTCTACAAGGAAAGCTTTCATGCGGAGAAGGGAGTGGCTCTTGCACTCTCGCTCTGGGGTTTCCTTTCTTACTTTTATGGTGAAATTAAGCAATCCAACTCCTCATCTTGTTCAATCGGAAATGCCCTCATTTCCTAATCCTAATCATCCCCAAAGTGTTTAAGGGATTGTAACTTTTTAATGGACTGAGTTAAAATGTAAGGCTTGAAGTTAAATTTATAAATAAATTAATTTTAAAGGAATTTATGTAAGAGAACCAAAGTAAAAAAATTACCCCTCCTACTCTGTATTTTTTTTTTAACAAAACTATCTGTGCATTTTCATGTAAATATTTGATTTTATATGGTTTCAGGCATGTACATATTTGATTTTCTATGGTTTCAGGTTTGAAAAAATGGCATCAATGTATGTCGTGTGTTTTTCTTTTCCATATTTCATTGTATTATTATTGGCTTTTAGGGGTTTTTTTAATAGTTTTTGCAAGGGGTTTTATATATAGAAGTTTAGAATAAAATGAAACGTATCAAAAAAATCAAATTGAATGTATTGTTTGTAAGATTTACTGTTCATAAATTTTAAAATCATGATTATTTAAATAAATATGAATTCTATTTTTATTTAATTTACGTTAATTTTTATTTTTTATAATTTAAAAAAAAATATTTTATATATAAAATGACAAAAAAAACTTTAAAATATCATATAAGAGATCTTATTTATTTTTAGTTTAAAAAATATTTATTAGAACTACTTATGAAAAGAAATTAAAATTTTATCAAATAATGCCAAAAGATCATAAAACAGTAATTTTATCAAAATAAAGTCAAAACTTAAATTAAATATAAAAGATCAAGAACCAAGTCAAATTATCATAATCAGTTTATAAACACAAAAATAAAATAATTTCAATTTAATATTTTTTGGTGTTTCTTTTTTATTAAGTAGAAATGTATTTATATTTTCAAAATAAATATTGGGATTCGAATTCATACAAGATTAGATAATATGGACATTCTTAACCACTTAAATTCGAATTCATACAAGATCAGACAATATGAACATTCTTAACCACTTAACTAATTAGTAGATCTCAATTCTCAATGTAATGATAAGAAAATAACTGAACCCACCAAATTTTGGATAACCATAAATAAAACACTAGATAAACACAAATACCAGATTATTAATTATTAATGTGTCAAAATTATATAAATATACAAGTTAAATATGACCGTGACACGAAAATAAAGATAATATTTTGATACTCACGCTATGTAAAACTAATTTTATACAAGCATGCATATTTACACTATAAAACTCGAAATTTTAAATTTTTAACCTTAATCCTAAAAAACTAAACCCTAAATTCTAAATTCTAAACACTCACTTTAAATTATAAACCCTACAACTAAACCCTTAAACTTTAAACTTTAACTTCTAAAACTAAAAGGTACATGCAAACTAAAACTTACACGGCATGTGTATCAAATTTTTTTTCCAGAAAATAATGTCCAAGATAAAAATATACCAATATAACTATAAAAAATACAATAATATGCAAATAGACTTCGAGCAACCTCCAAATACATTATAGATTACCATCCAATACAAATTTTATCAATATTCGTAATTACAGCTGATACGGTTCATAAACGAATCCTAATGATTAATATTAATATATTTAAAAGTAATGAGCAAAAATCTAATGAATAGAATCTCAACCCGGAACGTACCTTTCCATTTATTGTGTAGTTGCAAAGCAAGTTCTATACAACAAATAGCATGTGCAAAATGATTTGATGTCCCTACTGTAAATGGTAACCAGATGAATCCTGAAACAATGGCAAGAGAACTAAACCCCCCAAAAACAGAAGCCCCCTAAACAGGGGAAATTCGTTTCATATATCTTCAACAACTTGAATCGGTTTAGCTGAACGTCTTCTTCAGGAACAGCAGGATTAGCAAGATTAGTGTCACTTCGATCAACTTCGGACTCCTCACATGCTCAACAATGGTCTCTCACCTGTAAGTTCAACCAGTAGATAGCGGCGGATAAAGCTGTTGTCCATTTCAGGTTCTTTATTACAGTACAAACAGTTACTCAAGGACCCAATATTACCCACCAAAAAATCCAGGCAACTTATGCATGCCACAGAAATAGCTAATTTATTTTAATTCAAACCAACTGCTTTGAAGTCCGAACCAAAGCTAATATGAAGTCGAACATAGAAAATAAGATAAAACCATATTCTATACAAATGTAAATCAGGAACATGATGACACACACAATGATAAGATCAACTATCACCCAAGGTACATGTAGATCATGGAAATAATTGTACTACGCCTAGAACACATATGGCACAATCTGAACGAATCGAAATAATTATATAAATGAGTTTTCTACGAAATGGAATTATCAGATAACAAGTGTTATTATGATGTATACTTACCAATTGCCTTCAACAGTACTGTCATTTTCGTTATCAAATTCCTCCTTTGCAAATTCTTCTAGAATAGCACGTTGCCGGTCATTAATAGCACTGCAGGAGGGGGGGAAAGATCGAATAAGAATGTGACAGAAAAAATATTAGGAAATGTGTTTTTTTCAGAGAATCTAAACTGCATAGAACTCGGGCTTGAAAAGTAATAATCACATTATATTCATTCCAATATTTTCAGATTAGTACATTTGTGTAAGGCTCTATTTACAGGAAAGAAAAAGTTTTAATCTAATGGTTGATAAAAATAATTGCACAAGTTGTTACGTAGCTTAACCATTAGATTAATTTTTTCCTACCAAATGAAGTTAAAGATGCAAAAAATATAACCAAATTATCAAACCACAATTGACATATGGATCAGAACAGAGGCCATATTTTTTACAAGCATAAATAATAAAGGGCTATATTCAAACTTTGATTCTTCCAGCTAGCAAAGTTTGATTCTGGGCTATTATACCAAGCACTCATGTATCTAAACCATTTAGGATGACTTGGCATTTATTGATAAAGTTGCTAGCTATGACTTGTAATCTGGCAATCAAACACCTTATTGTCACTAAATTAAGGGGCAACTTCGAAGCTAAGTAATTATACTTGACATCACGATAATTTTTCTAATGGCTAGAAGCATGATATACTCAATTATGTCTCAATTCAAATGGAAATACCACTAGATGAAACATTCGTCGAAATATCTATTGAAATCCCATAGATTATGGGATAACTTTTATGTTATTTAGATAGACAATAAAAAGGAATAATCAATTGAGATTTTTTTAGGAAAAAATTCATGTTTTAGTAGTTTACTAGAATAAGGGATCTAGTTTCCTAGTTTATGATGTGATTTTTTTAATTAAACTCATTTGTTTCTAAGGTAATAAAATACAGCTTTTACAGTCTCTACTGTCTCTCAAACTTTCCACATCTTTCGTACAATGCTCTCCAGAACAGATCTATATATCTTAACATCATCAGTAATAAATTTAGAAACAACCACCCAATAATATAAACAGATTTAAGCTAAAGGAAGATTACGTTGGCAGATTAACCCGGAAGCGGACATATTGATCTCCATGATATACTAGAATACCATGCTTTGGCAATCCTGCAGGAACTCACAAAGAAAGCGCATTTATAGCAGGAAATTGCACGATGAAACACGTTCAAGCAACACAAAGAAATAGGGAGAGGAGGTGGGACAGTAGGAGGAATGATTAAACATAACTTTGCCTCTTAGAACAAGAAGTTGTCCATGTTGACAGCCTTTTGGTATCTGAGAACGCCACAATTTCAAAGCAGAAAATGGTTAATGCTGAATACATTGATACATGTAGATTATTAGAAGCTAATTAAAAAATGAGCTCTATACAGTGGGCCCAAAAGAAAAGGTCAGATTATCAACATGAGAATTCATGTCAGGTTTTACACATTAACAGGCCCAATTCATGATAAGACCAAGGCCAGTGTCCAATGATATTCAAAGATTTAGCACTTACATTTGCATAACTAGACCACCTCTAAACAGGAAAATTTACACACTTTTTTTGGTCCTTGCAGTAACTCTTACCAAAGTGTAATGCACAAACAAATAAAAGAGTAGCATAAAACTAAAAGAATTACTTTCACTTGAATCTTCCCCGACAGTGTAGGCACCTCAACTTTACCGCCAAGAATTGCCTGTAAGATATCCAAACATCAATTACAGATAGAATTATTTGGATTCTGTTTGCAAATCTATAAAAATGTTTGACAACAAAAAGTTCTGTTCAAAAGGAAGCAAGCTTGCACATTTAGAAATCAACTAAGATGTCTTCACAGAAAGGGATAATATAGTATAGTTATAAAAGCCTATGAAAAGGCCAAGGTGAGACAAACGGCATCAGGAAACAAAGAGCAAATAGAAGTGAAGAGAAAAATAAGAGTTCTGCATCAAACGTTTTGGATGTGGGTAAAATATGAAATCTGATCTAACCAGATGGAACATAGACAAGTGCAGTAAACATTTTGCAGAGCACAAATTCTTACCTGAGTAAGGCTAATATTAGAATTAACATAAACATATGCACCATCTCTAGTGAAGACGGGATCATCTGCAACCTAGATTATAAAAGCAAAGTTCAGAAGCAAGAATGATATATATCTCAACCATCAAATAGTAATTAGTTATTTACTTCTCTACTACCCAATTTGGAGACCTCAAATCAAGTTTCACAACTGATCATATTCTAGTTTCAGGTAAAGATATTATACATCCCAGCTCAAAGAAGTAGAGCCATAAATTTGATTACAAAAAATTTTCAAATGCAGATATGAATCTACACTTGCAAATAATCAACTTTCAATAATGAGCCTTTCAAGTGAGTTTCGTAAAGATACAATACAATAGAAGGAACTGCACCTTTATCCTAATGAACAAGTTACCAGGTTGACTTCCTTGTCGCTTAATATTATCAGCTTCTGGCATACGTATTGTATCTCCCGAATCAACACCAATCCAATTTTTAGAAGAATAACAAAGGAGTCAGCAATTTAATGCTACTCTCTTAAGCTACATACTCTTCGTGACAGTCAAGTAGACCCCCTATGCAGACAGGTTCCATCCTAGAACTAGTTTGACATTTTACGTATCCATGCAAAATGCAGAAACAAAAAGTAGTACTTTTCATAAAGATGGGTAAATTACCAAAAACTGTATTACTTAAGAAGCACTGCATTCACAACAAAAACAAATAGGAAAATGAAGCAGGAAAATAAAATAAAAAAGAGAAAGAAAAAACATTATAAGATCTGCAAAGCCAACCGTAGGAAAGGGGGGTAAGAGCTATAAATTTGATCTCAAAACTATACGCTAAACCATATGAGAAATCACTGTGAAACCCCTTTCTTGATATGAACTGCTAAGCATCAAAGCTAACTCTCAAACCTTCAGAACTTGAAAAAGCTTTTTGCCAAAGAAAAGAACCTAATATCTACCTGCAGGTATTGTCACTTTAACTTCCTTAACACCTTCAACGACCCCTGATCCTTGGCATGATATACAGTATTCCTGGATCATATATGTAAAACCATGTTAATTATTAACATGATGTACAAGTAAAAGAAAATTGTAGTTTCGCTGAAAATGAAACTAGACCTTCATTATTCGCTCCAACCCTTTACAAGTGTTGCGTGTTGATGTAAAAGGAGGAATTGTAACCTTGTTAAGAGTTAAGAGTTATATGGTATAATAAATAAAAGGTAACATGTATTATTTTCAAAAAGAGAACCTGATTGGGAGGATCTATATACTAATCACCATAAAACATAGATCATCAAAAAACTCACTGTCCCTTTGCCTCTACAAGTTGGACAAACTTTCACTTTGGCACTTGGTGGATAGCCACACCCATCTGCATTAAGCAATAAACAAGGTATGGGAAAACTACATCTATGAAGAGGGAAGAAAGAAATCCTAAAAAAAGGAAAGATTGGAGAAATACATTTAGCAAGATGCTGGAAAATATTTGCAGTAAATTAAGTGAAAGTTGATTTCTAAGAGTAATACAAAACAAATTTTGGACAAACATAAATCGAGAACTAGAAGAGCATTAGCGCATGTAATGTACTACATTTTGCTTGTAAGATTCTTGAATGCATAATGATTCCAACAACCTTTGAGCTCTACTTACCACAAGAATCACAAGGAACAAATGCATCAAAACATAGATCCTTTGTGCATCCTTTAGCAGCTTCAGAAAAAGAGAGCAAGAGCTCTGTCTAAAAAATTCCAGACAGAACATATTATAACTTGAAACAGTAAAGTATGAGCTAGTAGAAAATTCAGGAGAGAAATGTGTTTGTGAGAAAGGGGCCATGGTGGCCGAAGATGCAATGAATAATGGTGGTTTGTGTGTGATCGGTGATTGGGGATTTGTTGTTTGAAGAAGATGAACAGAATATTTTTTCAGAGATAACAATGTGTTTCCCTATATTTTCTTATTATTTTTAATTATCTAATGTATACAGAGTAAGCCTTTAAATAGGATGATATAGAGTTTTAATATAACTAAAACTATACTTTTATCTTTAATTTAAATAATAATTATTTCTAATTTAAATAAGACTTCTATTAAATCTAAACTACTGATTAGGAATAAACTCTAATTATACATTAAATAAAAACTCTAACATTCCTCATCAACTTACACTCCCCTCAAGCTCTAACACTTCTCGGATAACTTACACTCCCCCTCAAGCTGGTGAGCAAACGTAGTAGAGAATCAGCTTGGATCTTAGATGTGATGCCCTGCTCATATTTCTTTTGTTGTTTCTTAGAGAAAAATGCTCCCCGTTCTCGGGAGTCTTTGATTTGAAGAGTGAGGACAAAACCATGATGTTCTTGCGTAACAATTGTTGATGCCATTCAACTTATGGTACGCTTAAGATGGTTGATGCATCAGTTGGAATATAAGATTGCTCCACAGATGCTCCAGCATGCAGTTCCTGACTAAAAGGTCTACTCCACATGATGCTTTAGCATGCAGTTCCTGACTGAAAGGTCTGATGCAAACGATGTAGGAAGTGATCACAGGAATCTACACTCCCCATCAAGCTGGTAGTTACATAGACTAGAGTTCCAGCTTGGATCTTTGATGTAAAATCCCTTAAAAAATATTATCTAGTTTTCAAGGTTAAACTAGAACCTCTTCTCTTATCTTTTAGGATGGATAGCTAAGATAGAACCAAATACTTCTCCTATCTTTTAGGATGGATGGCTAAGATAGAACCAAATAGTTTTTAAGGCTAAACTATAACCTTTTCATCCATCTTTTTGATTGGCTGAGATAGAACCAAATAGTTTTTAAGGCTAAACTATAACCTTTTCATATATCTTTTTGATTGGCTAAGATAGAACCATTAAATAGAGAACAAAACAACAAAATTAAATGAGTAGAAATTTCACCAGAGATGTAAGATTCTAACGAGGGAGAAGCCGAGGAACGAGGGCGGCCTAATGATAGCAGTGGAAAAGAAAAACGATGTGCATCTGAAAAATCAAATCGTCGATCTGTTTCAAATTAATGATGGCAGTAGTGGTGACGGCATCAAGACCGTTGTTGGCTCATGATACATGTGAGAAAGGGGCCATGGTGGCCGAAGATGCAATGAATAATGGTGGTTTGTGTGTGATCGGTGATTGGGGATTTGTTGTTTGAAGAAGATGAACAGAATATTTTTTCAGAGAGAACAATGTGTTTCCCTATATTTTCTTATTATTCTTAATTATCTAATGTATACAGAGTAAGCCTTTAAATAGGATGATATAGAGTTTTAATATAACTAAAACTATACTTTTATCTTTAATTTAAATAATAATTATTTCTAATTTAAATAAGACTTCTAGTAAATCTAAACTACTGATTATGAATAAACTCTAATTATACATTAAATAAAAACTCTAACATTCCTCATCAACTTACACTCCCCTCAAGCTCTAACACTTCTCGGATAACTTACAGTGTTGACCTGGATATCTGAAGAAATGTGATCCATCTCATCTTCAAATATCTGCAGAAGATGAATTCGCAGCATTTTAGAAATTGTGGCAAACAATTTTTAAAGAACACAATAACAGAAATACAAAACAAAAAGAAAAATACCTCGGAAAATATCTTAGAGAATGAATCAGAGAAGTTCGTTCCATAAGTATTATATCTAAACCCTCGTGCACCACTTGTATTATAGAATCTAAACCCTTCAGCACCATCTGCCCCAAATTCCATGTCTTCGGAACTTCTAGCATACATCTTCCCCAGAAACGTTCAGAGTAATACAATTAGTTTAGAAAGCACAAACATTGAATTGCAGATAATTCAAAACATCCCATCTAAATAAGACTTGATAGCAACATTTGTGACGCAGGAGCTTATATTATAATATTTATTTCAGTTCTATTAAATATTAGAGATATTTTAGATGGCTAGGATTATAAGTTTCCTTTATGTTTTAAATCTAGGGCTATGATTAAATTGTCTTTGTAACCCTCGTATAAATAAGCTGTAAAAATATTACAAACACAACTTATCGTTAATATTTTCTTTGAATTAAAAGAAAACTAGAGGTTTCCTTTAACCCTAAGTTTTTCTTGAGTTCCATCTTCTTTCCTACTAGTTTGTTCAGCCTTATTTCTTTTGATTACTATTGTTTTTCTTCTTCGCCACATCAATTTTCCTGAGCACCAATATTAACATACTATACCAGAACAGCATTTCTATAGGGGAAGAAGAAGGGGGCAACATCAACAACAAACAGCAAAAGGAAGGGAAGTATCTGTTACCCTATCATACTCTCTCCTCTTTTCCGAATTTTGCAAAGTCTGCAAAGACCGGAACAAACAAATGAATGAATAACAAGATTCTGAAATGAATTTTCTCCAGAATTACACTTTAGCATTGATTCTGTGTAATCGGGAAGGATAAATTTTTTAGATTAATAAAAAACTACCAACCTCATAGGCATCGGTTATATCTTGAAACTTCCTCTTTGCGGAAGGATTATTCTTATTTGCATCAGGATGGTACTTCTTAGCAAGCTGCATAACCAAAAATTACAACAAAAAGTTCCCCGCAAAATGTTTCTACTTTCTATACACGTTACAATAAAATTATGCCAAGAATTTATATTGGAAAGATAAAATGCCAAAATCATGATAAGCCTTTTTAATCTCATCTCGAGTAGCATTTTTTGACACTCCAAGAATTTCATAGTAATCTCGTTTAGCAGAGCAGCATGGCCCTAAGAAATGCATTCACTTAAGAATTCACAATTCATAACTATTTATAAGAAAGGCATTGAATAATGAATATCTTCAGCTGAAAAAAGATAAAACCTGTTGCATGGATATAACGCGCTTTCAGTGGCATTCCAGCGACTGTAAAATCAATAGGCTTCCCAATACCAAAACTGCAACTGTGAAAAGCTTATTCCCCCAAAAAAGAAGAAGATAAATTATTAAACGAGCATTCAAAAACTAAGCTAATAGTCAGTTTTAGAAGAAACGAGCATTACCTCTTTCACGATTTAACGATTGGAATATTGTGGAAAGTTTCCTAACCCCATCGACTCCATCAATCGGCTATTCTCCAGACATGGTTGAAACCCAATACCGTCGACACTGCAAGTCAAAATTCCGCTACATAATTGTCAACAAATTCCAAAAAAATAAGAATTATTCCCCGAACTAAATTGAAATTCAACAAAAATAAGGTTTAATAGAATTAGGGTTGACGGCACTTACTAGGCTTAGCCAGCTGAATCTTCCCATTGTAGAGCTGAAATGCTGCTTACTGTTTAATCCTTGAAACAAATTTTATGGATATTTGAATCAAAAAAAGAGAAGGAAGAATTGTTGAAAAATTAGGCGTCAAAGGGGATTTAAAAAAAATCAAACGGATCGTGTTTCGGGTCGATTCGCCGGTTTGCAGTGGATATGTCAACTTTCCAACGGGGGAAGTTCAGTGTTTTACGAAGAGAAAGGGTTTAAGAGTTTCTTTTACATTTTAGGCTTATGAAGTCCATTAAACGACGGCGTTCAGACCTGTAGAATCCACGTAATATTGTTTAATTAAACAAAAAAAACTGAGAAGAATTTTCTGGATAGGAAAAACAGTGCATTATTTTCCTGGGAAAATGGGTTTTCTTTTTCCTCCTCCAGAAAGCCAGTATTTGATTTTGAGGCGACGGAGAATGAGAAACGTAAATAAATAGAGCATTAGACGAATTATTTATAAATTATTTGTTTATTAAGTTAAACAAATTAGTATAAATAAAAATTTATGTTCATTTAATAAGTGAAGGAACATGAATAGAAGTGTATCCGGTTCGTTTATATCCACAAACAAACTCCTTTATAAGCTCGTTTACTCAGTTCTCTTTTTTTTATTTTTGTACATTTGAAGTATTGGTGAATGTATGAACTAAATTGAACACACGTGAACTTTAAAATTCAAATTATGAAGCCTAAGGAGCTTAAGGACTAGTGGTGCAATTTTATCATTTCAACGAACATATAAACGGACATGTTCACGCTAAACAAAAAAACATAGACACATTAAAAAAAATAAACGAGCACGGTATTAAAAATTTAAATAAACACAAACTAAACATGAATTACATCTTCAAATATAAATAAACAAATACAAACAGAACAATGTTCATTCAAAATCAATTCATTTACATCCCTAAAAAAATGTAGCAAAGCTCAATTCTTTTCTCCATTCAGAGACATAAGAATCTGTATCTAAACCTGCTCGTGATGGATTGGCAAGAATGCTCGTAAAAAGCTAAGGATGAATTTGATTAGAAATTCATCTTTAGGAGTAGATTAGGGACTAAACGCCACAGTGCTTGTAAAAGCTTAAACATAAGACTTGTGATGTAATTTCAGGCATCCATGGATGATGAATATTATCCTATTTAAAGATAGTGACAATTAAATCAAAGTATTGAGGAAGAGAGATGGTTTTAAAGTATTGATGAAGTAACCGCGTATCTTTCCTTAAGTTATGGTAGATTGGTAGGTCACTTGACCTAAAGATGAATTAAATTTTCAAATTCAAAACTATTATCGAGTGATTTTAATTTTTTGGAGGAAATTTTATGTCTTTAAAACATTTCACTTTTTCTTTTATAGAACTAGTGCTAAATGTCACGGCCCGCACATTTGGGTCCGAGACAAATGCGCAACAAGCAACCCAAGAGGTTCTAGGCTTGCCAAGAAGACCACCAGACTTGGTCCGATCGTTGGAGACTGAAAGAAAGCCCAAGTACATTGAGCATGGTAAATTAATAGATGGCATCTTACCGGGGAATATTCCAAGGGATAAGAATATCTCTCAATGTAAACACAAACTTAAGGAAAGAATTTCATAGTGATAGAGTTTCCTTAGTTAGTGTAGATTTGGTAGGTAGCTTTCGATCTGGGCCGTTAGTTGGATTCGATCTCGTCCGTTCATTGTATGGGGATTCAACTATAAATAGAGGCCTCCCCACCTCACTTGTATTCATCCATCATTTGAGTAATACACTTGGCATTTACTCTAAAAACACTCTGTAGTGTTCTTCGCGTTCTTGAGCGTTCTTTCTCTTGTTCTCGTTGCCTTTCTCTTTTGTTCGGTTCCTCTTGGAACGATCTTGTGTTTGTGAGCATTGGAAGTATTCGATCTTCCGGAGAAGGATTTCAGGCTTACTTAGTCGTTTGTCTAAGAACATCGACTAAGGCCGCACGTTGGGTTGGTTCAGAAATCTAGCCCCGTGACAGTTGGTATTAGAGCGAGTGTTCGAGCGCAAACACTGATTGGAGATGGCAAAGAAAGGAGGGAGTGTTGCAGTACAAAAGGGTGCAGAGACCCAGGCTGACGATGGAAAGCGAGACAGTCCGAGCAACACTGTGCCTACGCTGGAAGAAAGGTTGGGAAAGCTCGAAGGATCCATAAAGGATGCCCGAGAGGAGATTGACGTTGTCAGAGTACGTCTTGACGAGCTGGACTCTTCGGGAGAGGAGCTCGAAAGCAACGTGCAGGATCTAAAGAACAACGTTCGAGACCTAGACCAGTGTGCCGACAGTGCGGATAGACGGAGTAATACACTCGAAGCCGAGCTAAAGGCTTTGAAGGCGGAGATGATGGAGGAAATCAAGGGGCTCAAGGGAGAGCTTCAAGTTTACAAGGCTGTCGTGACTGATATGTTAAACACGGCAACATTCAGACCAAAGTTGGACGTGCCAAAGCCGAAGGAGTTTAGCGGAGCTAGATCGGCCCAGGACGTGGAGAACTTTGTGTGGAGCATGGAACAATACTTTCGTGCTACAGGCATCAAGGATGATGCAGATAAGGTAAACATTGCTTCTGTTTACTTAACTGACGTTGCACTTTTATGGTGGCGACGCAGATGCTCTGAGGAGAAGAGCAAGGATATTCCCATCGGGACTTGGGAAGAGTTTCAGGCTGAGTTTAAGGAACAGTTCTACCCAAAGAACGCCCAACTGGAGGCTCGGGAGAAGCTGCACGAACTCAAGCATGAAGGTTCTATCCTGGAGTATGTCAGACGGTTCACTGAACTCAAACTCCAAGTCACGGACATCGCTGAAGCCGAAGGCCTCTTCATCTTCAAGAACGGGCTTCAGCGATGGGCCAAAATGGAGCTGAAGAGGATGGGAGTCGAGGAACTCTCCAAGGCTATGGCCGCAGCTGAATCCATAGCTGAGTTCGAGATGGCGGAGTCCCTCAAGCCCCGAGGCAATGGCTATGGTGGGGAGCTAAAGATGGGGAAGGTCTTGTGTGCTGTATCTGCGGAGGGAAGCACATGATGAAAGATTGCCCTAAGAATGATCGTCTTAATGTTGTCAAAGGCGATGTATCCGAGGAGTCGGATGAGGAAGTGACGAGACTTGGTGCGATTGCGAGTGTCAAAGCAATCAAGCCGAGTGTAGAGAAGCAACTAGAGTGCTACCAATGTAAGGGGCCACACAAGTTGCAAGCATGCCCACATCGAGTCAAGACATCCAAGGGGGTGGACGAGCCCGAACAAAGCGAGGCTGCGAGACATGGCTCGATGATACTGAGTTCTGCTAAGGCGAGAGTACGCAAGCAGAAAAGGTTGATGTTTGTCGACATCAACATTGCGGGACGATCGATGAGTGCTCTAGTGGACACCGGAGCAACCGATCTATTCATGTCCAAGAAGGCTGCCGACAAACTTGGTCTTAGAGTTGTGGGTTCAACTGGAAAGATCAAGACTGTGAATGCTAAGGAAGTTTCAATTGTTGGAACGGCACGGAAGGTTGAGCTGCAGATTGGTGAATGGAAGGGCAAGGAAGACATCAAGGTAATCAATTTAGATGACTTTGATTTTGTTTTAGGACTAAGCTTCATTGACCGTATAGATGTTCTTATCGTTCCTTGTGCCGATGTCGTCTGTGTTTTGGATCGCAAACAACGTTGCGTTGTGCCCACGTACCGAAACATGGGTAAAGGAACCAAGACGCTGACTGCCATTCAGCTTGCCGAGGATGCTCCAAGCCAATGAGACATCGCTTTGGGAGCTACTGTTGGAGGGACTTCTTTAGTGGGGCAAGAGTTGCCCAAGTCAGTTAGCGATATGAGGCCCGTGGAAAAAGCACATTTGGGCAAGGTGGAAGAAGCATTGAACTTCAAGTGTGAAAAAGGGTCAATGCAGGAAAAGTTGCCAATGGGCAACAAGGCACCAAACTTCACGAGGGAAGGGTTGATGCCGGTTAGAGTGAATGCCACGAAGGAGGCACATCTCAAACTTCATCGAGATGTGCGCAATGATGCAGAGCGAGAAGTTACACGGCGGAAGGAACCAAGGCGAGCAGTCTGTATGGGAAGACAACCCAGCCTGAGTCGAGCGCTCCTTATGGGGGGAGTCGTTCTTATGGGGGAACATCGTTGCCCGATTCTGAGTTGGGAGCAAGCCAAGGTACCATGGGAGATCCAAGATCAGCCAAGAGAAGTCTTTTCTGAGACAGCGATGAGGGCATCGACAGATTTGGTGGGGGAGAATGTCACGGCCCGCACATTTGGGTCCGAGACAGATGCGCAACAAGCAACCCAAGAGGTTCTAGGCTTGTCAAGAAGACCACCAGACTTGGTCCGATCGTTGGAGACTGAAAGAAAGCCCAAGTACATTGAGCATGGTAAATTAATAGATGGCATCTTACCGGGGAATATTCCAAGGGATAAGAATATCTCTCAATGTAAACACAAACTTAAGGAAAGAATTTCATAGTGATAGAGTTTCCTTAGTTAGTGTAGATTTGGTAGGTAGCTTTCGATCTGGGCCGTTAGTGTGATTCGATCTCGTCCGTTCATTGTATGGGGATTCAACTATAAATAGAGGTCTCCCCACCTCACTTGTATTCATCCATCATTTGAGTAATACACTTGGCATTTACTCTAAAAACACTTTGTAGTGTTCTTCGCGTTCTTGAGCGTTCTTTCTCTTGTTCTCGTTGCCTTTCTCTTTTGTTCGGTTCCTCTTGGAACGATCTTGTGTTTGTGAGCATTGGAAGTATTCGATCTTCCGGAGAAGGATTTCATGCTTACTTAATCGTTTGTCTAAGAACATCGACTAAGGCTGCACGTTGGGTTGGTTCAGAAATCTAGCCCCGTGACATAAAAATGAATTTATATTGTAATTTAATTCAAAATTAACTCATTATATTTTTGGTTACCTTTCTATAACTAAATCAAATTTATTGAAAATAATCTTCACATAAATTTTATTTTTTTTGACAAATCTTAATCCTAATATTACATAGAGGAAGAAGGAAGACTCTGAAGAAAGGAAAGTAGTGCTCTTAGTGTGTCTAAAACTCATTATTTAAGGGATATAAAAAAAACAAAGAGCAGTTTTGACTAACCAGATAAATGTGCTTTATTTTGAAAATAAAATATGTGTGAATGATAATACAATATAAACAAAGTTCTCTTTCAAACAAGAAAAAAAAGTTGAGCTTTATTTTGAAAATCATCTATATTTTGGATTAATATTTGATACACTGCCAATGTAAAAAAAAATTACACAAATATGTTTATTTTCAAGCCTAAAATTTAAAATTTTAACCTTAAAACCCTAAAAATCTAACCACAAACCCTAAATTCTAACCATAAATCTTAAATTCTAAACCCTACAACATAAACCCCTAACCTCTAAACTAAAACCATAAACCCCTAAGTAATCTCGTTTGTGAAAACTTTGTTTTTTACCGCCAGTGTATAGGATAATAATCCCTATATTTTTGCTATATATAAATAAACTTTTCAATCAAAATCCTAAGAAACTTTTAACATGTATTTGTTTTCAAATAAAATTTATTTTGTACAAAAATATTTTTTTATTAAATAAAGATGTATTATATTCTCAAGCCGAAATTCGAACCTTACAAATACTATTTAAAATAATTTTAATTTATATTAGAAATCAAAAGATTATTTTGATATAAATAGAATTGTTAAATAGTATTTTTGGTCTCAAAATTGTAACTCATTTCACTTTAGCATCTAAATTATTTTTGCATTCAATTTGATTAAAAGTTTTTAAATATTTACAGGGTAGTCCACTATTAATCTTGGTTAAAAAAAGTCATGTGGCATATATAAACTAAATTAAAAAAAAATATTAATAACATTCTAAAATCAAAAAAGGGAAATTAAAGAAAATTTTAAAGTATTAGAAAAAAATATTTTAAAGTTTTTTTGAAGACGTTAACGTTTTTTTTTTTAAATTATAACAATTTATTTATTTTTGAAAATACATAGAAACTCTTAAAAAGTTAGGGGTTGGCGTGGACACCAGCAACATTATTCTCCGTCTCATTTCCGTTTTGGAGGGAATGCCTCAACCTTCGGTTGACCGAACGGGGTTTCCGCTTAGCAAAGAATTCCGAACCAACGTACTCTCAAACAAGCAAAGCAAAACGAAACCAAGCAAAATGTCTTCTCACCTTATAATTTTCTTCTACACTTGGATTTTTCCCGTCTTTCGACGAAGAACGTTCCGAATTCACGCGAAACGCCTTTCTTCTTTTTAATTTTGATTGTGAATGAGCGGCATTATTGAAATCGATGCAGAGGCTGCTCATCATTTCCTTTTCTGACTTGTTTGGTATGTGCGATTTTCTGATTCTGAGTCTGAATCTGATACAACAGGTTTTCATCGTTTTTTATTTTCATTTCCTGTTCAGAAAATGGCTAGCAAAAAGGAAGAGCCGTCTCAAGGATATCAGGTATAGGTCAATCTCGCTTTCATTTTTCTAGGAAAGGATTTCGACTACTACCAGGAGAAAACAAACCTAAACTCTAATTTTTAGAGTTAGATTTTGTGTTGAGAAACAATTTTGTTTGTTTTCTCTCAAGGGAAATGCTGCAGAAGCTACTCCAAGTCCACCCGGCAAACCAGGCCCACCGGAGCATCAGAATTCTCGATCTGGAAATATAGTAAACTGCTCGCTTTCCCCGTCAATTATCACTTAATATTCTCAAGTTAGAATTGTTGATTGAGAGCTGCACGTAAGCATTCGTTCCCTAAATTATCATGCACTGATCTTTGTCATCACCGAGTTCATGTTGACATCTTCTGTGCTTGGGCCTTGAGGGTGTCAACTAAAGGTTTTGCACCATTTCATGGAAGGATTGCCTGTATATTAGTTAGCCTGTTCTTATTATCAAGCATATTGCAACTATATATATATATATATATATATATATTAAGGGCCTATTTGATAAGCCATTGGAGATAAACAATTTCTTTGATTTAATATTTTAAGCATGTTTGATAATCTAAAATGAAAGCTATGCATTAGAATTTTTCAATGAAAAAGTGTAAAAAATGTGAAGTACATAAGGAGCTGCTTATCAGGAGAATGTTTTCAACACATTTTATTTTATTTTTATGTCTTTTAACTTAATCATCATTTAAAATTTACATTTATTAAGCAATCTACTTATATCCAATATTTATTTAGCGGTTAATTTTTTTAATATTTAATTTTTCAGCACTTATTTTTTCAGTTTATCTAGCAACTAAGTTTAATCCTTCTTTTTAAAATGACCGTGAGGAATTTGGATACAATAGAATGAATTGTTTAACGTATTTTAAGTGCTTTGTTATATTTCACCTTCCTGAGATCCTTAATTAACATTATCTTGCATTCCCTGTTTCTTTCTTCTTCATCATCTGCATTCTCTGTTTCTCAAGCATGGAGTTTTCAAAATTATAAAAGTTGGTGTGTTTTAAGTTTCTTAAACTTTCTTGTAGGTTTTAAAGAGTGGGCCACTTTTTTTATCATCAAAAGGTTTGTTTATTTGCTTTTGCAATTAAATTCAGTTCCTCGTTTACCTTTCACCTTATATTTCTGTGAAGCACAATTTATACTTAAATTATACTAGAAAAGTATGCATTATGTTTTAAATCAAGGTTCCATTTTAATGGCTTGGATTCCTATGAATTATATCGTTATTCTATTTTTCCCATTTTTCTTTGATTATAGGAATTGGGTGGACATCATGGAAGAAAAGATGGTTTATTTTGACACATACTTCGCTCGTTTTCTTCAGAAGCGATCCTGTAAGTAATTGTTCTCTGGCAGATTATCAGTCTCAACTCTCAACATGGATGCTTGTACTTATCCATTTTTAACATCACATGTTCGCTCTTTTCTTGGCACAGCAATTGAATTGTTGGAAAGAAACAATAAAAGATAAAATGATATGTTGTTTTTACTACTACATTTTAAGATGGTCAAAAATTCAAAATGATACTAATTTGTAGACCTGGTAAACTTGACCCGATACTCGAAAACCGAACAGATTTACTTAAACTGAGACTCGAAATCGACCCAAACATGATAACCCAAAATTTATCCGAAACCGAAACCGGTCCGAATTTTAGTTGAACTGAAATGGACCCGAACCGAATGAACTCAAATCGAAGACAACCCGAAATATAAAAAAGATATTAATAGAAATAAAGAAAGATGAGATATGAACAGCCGCACAACTCACAAAAAAGTTAAACATATTAGCTTTATAAATCTATATACAGGGTGTAAAAAATTGACCGACCTAAAAACTCAGTTAAAACCAATTGATCTCCCATTGTCCCGAAATTAACCCAAACCGAAATCAACCGAACCGAAAATAATCGAACTGATATTAACCGACCCGAAATGACCCGAATCACAATAGACTCGAATTAAAACCGAACCGAATAATATTAGACCCGAAATAACTCGAACCGAAATGACCTGAACCGAATGATATGTTTGTCACCTCTACTAATTTGCAATGATTATCTTTTATGTGCTACATCCCTCTTAATCAGATATGGTTAGAATATATGAAAATCAAAATGAGAATGAAACTCATGCATATTTCATTATTTTTGTTGTTTTTAGGTTGTCTTGGACAGACTAAATAAAGATAAAAAAAATGGGAAACATGATCTAAAAGTTAAATCATTATTGCCACTCTAAATTAATGAATTTACTTATAAACTTATCAAGGAGAATTGAGTTTTAATTTAGAGAGACCTATTAATTTGCACCTATGTACTTCTTTAGCTTAGTAGAAAATGATGATGCTTTGGTTAGTATATGTCAATTCACTTACCGGTCCTTCTTTGGTTCACCAGCAGATCTATAACTAACGATAAAAGTTATCTCCAGCTAATAACATATCTCAATTTGAATTGTCGAGTGACGAGTTAGTGGACAACTAAGCCAGGAATAAGTTAATATATGGAGGGTAATTAGGGTATTTGGGGCAAACTTCTTTTTTGCTAAAAAATGTACAAAGACAAAGGGGAAAGAAATGAGAAAGAGGAGAAATATATGTATATTATGTCGTATTTTTATGTAATAATTGTATAATATATTATTTGTATGTATAAATTTTGTAAAGTTTTTTAAGTCATTTTAGGTATGTTTAATTGGTATATTTGTATTCTATTTGCATGATCATTTTTTTTTTCATTTTTCTCATGTTATATGGTAATATCTATCAAATCTTATTAGCACCGTTAAAATGTGTCACATATCATACTGTTATTTTTCTATCATAATTGTATTTAAAATATAGCATACTTTATAAATTTGACACACGAATAATATTTATGTAGTGTTACTTTATATTATTTTTGTCATGTTAAACCATGTTGCATATTCATGTTTATCTGATATTATCAACACTAATTGATGATATTCAAATAATTTTAAATTTTGAGTAATTGGGTTAGATTTTATTTAGATGCACTATAACCATAGGCCTCTTCTACAAGGTGTGATATTCAAGACTTTCCGCTTGAAGAATGATAATATAGAAAAATGATTTAACTATTTGCTTGGGTTAAGTTAAAGAAAAGAAAAAAAATCTATATATATTGATAGTTATTGGTTAGATATTAATTATTTTTGGTATAATCATTAGTATTCGACTCATTGGTCAATTAATTCGGATTTAAGTTCTGTAAAGGCTTATTATGAGAGCAACTTTTTCAACTCAGTTTGTTTCATTCACAATATCCATATTCGAAACTTGGAGTGCCTCACCCAGCTATATCAGCCGATAGCTGGTATTGGTTGATATTATTGTCCTGATGGTATATTATGCTCGTCTCTACATTGCATGCATTTCTCCATCACTATCTCTTGTTGCATTTTGTATAAATTAGGTTTTAGAGTATTAATCTATTGTTGTTTTACTTCTCAGAATTCTGTTTCTCAGAAGGGGAATGAAGTGAATTTAACTCTAGGTGGTATTGACCTCAACAATTCAGGCAGGTTGGCTTGCATTTCTAAAACGATCATCAATTCTTGGTCTCTTCATCAAGTTGCAAATATCATCAAAAGTTGGAATTACTAATTGTGGTACCTTTCAACATTTCTAGTGTGGTTGTCAAAGCTGATAAAAAGCTTATAACAGTACAATTTAATGATGGCCGCGATGGACGGACCTTCACACTCAAGGTTCTTCCTCCCATTCTTCATCTA